>JALJCO010008795.1:352500-952500 GCA_023101725.1 Atherinomorus stipes | reverse complement strand
GTTTTTCTCTTTCAGATTAACATTATTAGAGAATCTTTGGATCAAACCATTCCATGGTTTTCAAGGTCTGAGAAATAAACCTCTGATTTGAGATGGTGAATGTGGAGCGAGCAAGTCACATTGCAAGGACACTGTTTTCTGTGTCTATGCCAGGGATTGCTGAGCCTTCAAAAGCAGAGGAGATTGGAACAGTGTTCTCATCATGCCTGAGCCATAGGTCATGGTTTAAATTCTAATCCCGAAGGATGAGTGAGGTAGAGACATCCAACACAGCATGCTCCGAAGATTGCACCACTTCTGTTTGATCGTATCAACACAAAATCACGCTCATGCAAAAGGAAAAGAGCAGCTGCAGAGGCGAGACTCAGAGTGACCAAACATGACTGTCCATCCAAACAGGTGATAGCAGATGTAGGAGAAGGGCAAAGCTTTCAGAACATGACGTCTTACATTAAGCTGTTGACGAAAATATGTTTCCTTCATCGTCAATGGCGCCATATGACAGTTGAAATGAAATCCAACAACAGGTGCAGTCAGAGCAAAGGCAGCAAGCTCTACCTGCTTGCAGGCATCACTGCCAGTTTAATTATTGTTTTGCTGTCACAGAGATAATTCATTGAAATGACAGAGCAGTCGGGAAATGTTCAGAGGCTTGCCAGCTTGTTTTGGTGGGTAGAGCATACAGGTGCAGGGCTGCCTTGATTAAAAGAAAGAAAAGCAAGTGTACCCTGTTGTTGGCTCAACCTTTAATTTCTTTTGCGAGGCACCTTTGGTACAGGACTGAGCTTTAATTAATGACTCAGTAATGAAACAACTGCTGTCCTTATGTTTAATTGCCAAGGAATCCATTAGGAACTCTCCCGTCCACTAAAAGTGTGGCCAATCTGGGATTAAGTTACTGAAGTATCAAGCAGACATTCACTATTAAACCTCTGAGCACTAGGGTAACCTGAAAATAAAAACAAACAAACATTCAATGAAGCTAAACACCCTTGGTGAGACATTTAAGGAGCCAAACAAAGAAACAAGAAACAAACTCCATGATTACTCTTGAAAGATGGAACTGGGGATTCACAATATTGTACTTCTAAATTTCAGTACAGACCAATGTTATCCAAACACCACCATTGTTAAGGTGAACTCTTGCTCTTTATGTGCTTGTTTGTGTTACACCGAGCATTTTTAATGCATACAACAGAGAGAGTAGCCTTGAAGCCTGGAATTGATTGTTTCACTTCTTCCATTGCTGCTACTTGCAGAAAAAGGCCAGTAATATGAAACAGCTGCAAGCACAACATTGCAGGTTCATCGTGGGAGATATTCCCAGCACTGATACACACTATCTGGGATATAGGTGTGAGCCACTAACTGCTAAACATGCTGTTGTAAAGCCCAGGAAGACCAATTACACTTTATGTTTGCCCTAAAGCCTAGCCATGGTGCGTATGCATGGAATGCTTGAATGGATTATCATGTGATGCAGAAAATATGGTACATGTTTTGGAAAACCTTACAATATCAGTGTAGACTGACTGAAAATCATTCTTTGTGCAAACTGGTTTGAAAAAAATTATATTAAATGGATGAAAAAAAAAAGAGTCATCTCAATGGTTTTTAGTCAACATGTGGCCAACAAATTATTATTGATTGCATTCCCTTTGTTTTCTCCATTGGCAGGTGGAAAAAAGCTAATCAAGAATTATATCAAAAGAAGGGAAGGGTGCATTTGCTTGGGGCAAAATGCCGTGGCAGTCTTTGGAAGTCAAAACTGTCTGGCCTCTGGCAATCTCACAACCTTGAAGGTCAGCTTCTCAAAGGAAACTGATATCCTTGACTGCAGCTCTTTTTGCTCATCATCCACTTTGGCAAATGGCTAGACTAGGCTAATCAATCAAGTGCCGTCAAAAGGCCAAACAGAAAAGGAAAAAGGCCAAACAGAAGTGCTGAGCCTCTGTATCGACCGTTTGGATTATAGAGGATCATCCTATGGGCTCGATACGTGATTTGGCTATAACTCCAATTCTAACTTATCATCTTAACTTCATTGTGCATATTCTCTAAAAATAAAAACAAAAATCCTCTTTTCTCTCACTATTGACAAATATATGATAGTAATGATAATAATAATTTTTACTTTATTAATCCCAATTGGGAATTTCAGCTCAGCTTTTACAGTAACCCACCAGAGAGCAGTGGCCTGCCAACTACGACACCCAGGGAGCACTTGGTGGGGGGTAAAGGACCTTGCTCAAAGGTCCAGTGGTTCACCTAAGTGCCACCTAAGGGAACTTGAACCCAGGTTTTCCGGACCAAGGCCTATATATAGATCAAAGAGTAATTGGAGATTAGAAATATATCACAAACCTGATTAAGATTAGGAGCAGTTAATGGCCCTAGTCAGTCCGCCTACAAATGCCTGAAAAACATCAGGGCCGTAAGCTGAATGCTGCTCCAAACCTTTTTACTATTGTGAGTAAAATTTTGTTTATACACCTATCAAGACAAAAATCACAAATTGCTTCACTAAGAAAAAGATACTATTTAAGGCAGGGTAGGGGATCTTGGAAAAACGGTTTGAACAAGCTACATTTGAAAAAATATACACCTCCCTGAAACCACGCCTCCAGGGCACAGGAACGCATGCATGGATAATTGTTGGCGAACATAACCGAGAACAGCTGAGTGGCTAGCTTGTTTGCTTCCCAGTAAACAACAGAGAAACCACGTTTCTAAAAGTGATAATAATCTCACATCCAACTTCTTCTGCGGCATAAAACATCCTCACTGCAAACACCAACGCCTCCATAACTTATTCCACATCCGTGTTTTCTTTTTAAGAGCAAACAGCGGCATAGTTAAGAGCAGTGAGCAGCCATGTTGTCTCGGTTCATCTGCACTGAGATGCTCACGACGTGCGTGGGGATGCTTGGTGCACAACGGACAGCAGTCGAGTTTGATGGACATAAGAATCATTCAAATAGTACGGGCCGTTCAAAACTCCATCCAATGAAATTCATTTGTATTTTTTTTGTCAGAACATTTAATTAATTGGCTGCAATCGGGGTGTGAAGAAGACTTTAAGCAATATAGTAAAAAATGTTCCTGGAAACGATCATCCACCGTGCCTTTAAACAACAAAAAGTTAAACAAAAACAGGTTTGATAAAGTTGGGTTTCTAGCTACTTTTAAAAGGAATCTTTTAAAGGATTCATAAACAATGGTATGGATGCAGACAGGGAGTTAAACGTCCCCGTTTAACATTAACTGCTTAGTGCAGATGTGGCCTTTGTCTTGTAAGAGAAAGTTTATTGACTTAACAGAGTCAAAGTGACACTCAAGAATATGATGAGAAAATTTCATTCACAAAGCTTTGTCAGTAGTTTACCTTCTCCTTCAGATCTGGTGTCTTTAAAAACATAGATGAATAGAAATAAAAGCCAAAGGCTGCAGATATAGCAAAAATCCAATAATCCATCTGACACGTTAGCTACTTTGTTCAGCTAACCTGCTGAACCAACAGACAACCAAAGCAAACAGCAAGGCTAGCCACAAGGCTCTAGCACGTCGAAGAATACACTTATGATTAATATTAAACAGAGAGATTCAAACAAATTATTTCTAACAATAAGGTCTCTTTTTGTCTTTCAGTCAAAGGAATACAGTTTGTCTTGGGGAAAAATTTTGCTGCCAGAAACAACAGCGAGCCAGAATTTTGTGTTTTTCTACAAGAAATGTAGAGTTTTCCCATAAACAGTCATGACACAAAATTAATATCTGTTGTTTTTATCTAGTCAGCAAGAAAAAGAAATGTAAACCCCATGGGTAAAAGACACACTCAAACTGTGATGAGAGTTAACTCTGAAATAAAAGCTTGGCGTTGATGTTCTGTAAGAGGATGAAATCTGTGTTTACCTTGTGCTCAAAGTGGATCCTTAACTCTGCTGATATAACACCATCAATATATGTTATCCAATGTCTAAAACCATCAAGTTCAGCATTCAGACTCTTTCCATGTGTCTACCAAATAACCCCCGTTAACTTAGGGAGCTATCTACATTTCATTTAAGCCTGTTTTCACTATAATAAAAAGTGTGAGGAAACAAAAGGATGAAGTAGAAATTGTTGCAATAGAGCTTAATAAATACACATGAATTCTGCTGACTAAAACACAGTATAACACACAGTATAACCAAGTTGTACTCAGTCTTATGCGTGCTCCTCGGTATGTGAATAATGTAAACTTTATTCCTTTTCAATGCAGTAATGTCTGGGCATATGCATTCTGTAAAAATCCAATAGTATTTGACATTTGTAATACTTCTACCATAATCTGTATGTCCAAATCCACCAGCAACATCACTCTCTGATCCTGGCAGGCTCTGTTTGATATTTCTTGTTTGCTTAAACTATGTATAATCATAGTAAATGTCAGTAAAAAGAGCTGGCATCTCAAATTGCAGCATACACTTGTCAGCTCCGAAGCCACGCACAGGATAATCTACGAGAAGAGAAGCAGGGAAAATAAATGCTGCACAAGGAAGATTTCTGAAGCAGTTAGTAATATTCACAGACATTTTACAAATATTCAACATCAAGCATCGTGCCACTCTTGTGTCACCCTTGTCAAGATTTCTGAGCCCTGTCATCCAGAGCCTTGTGATCAATAGCTAGGAATTCTCCTTGAAAAACAAAACTCTGTTTAAGTGAAAAGATATTTCACAAACTTACATCATGGCTAAAACAATATGGCAAGAAAAACATGTTGGATTTCTCCACAAATCAGAGTTCTTTCTCAGCCACAGCTCGTGCATTGTCCAATTAGGCTACACTTGTGCGCCAGACTGCTGCATTTTAATGCACATTTAACAGTCCTCCACATTGTTTTTTGAAGGTTTAATGAGTTAATGATTTAACATGAGACTTTATTTCTCTGCCAACAATAAATCCAGATGCAAATCCTACTTACTGTGAACTCTTGGCACAGGTTAAATTATTGAAGCTCAGATGGCTTCTGATTTTATGCAGCAGCAGTTACTTCAGGGGATAAATGGAAATGGGGCTAAATAAATAAAATGACTTAATTATCTGGTGATCATGATCAGCACTGGTTGTACTAAAAATGTGCCACCTGACCTAGAGTACCTGCGCCATTTTATTATTTTCAATCATAATTCAGATAAAAAATGTGGTTTAAAGAAAGAAGGTAAAAAAAAAAAAAAAAGCAAGAATAAATTATCGTACATTTCTTGTGTGTTCACTTATTAGGCTGACAGAGAACCATGTATGGAATAGGGTTTCAGTGTCTTTGGGCAACCAAATGAAATATTAGGTATTGCTTCCCAATGGGAATAAAAGCTAAGTAAAAGTTTTAAGGGTGGCTGTGGCTCAGGTGGTAGAGCAGGTTGGCCAATGATCGAAGGATCAGCGATTCCAATCCCGATGCCCCAGCCATCTGTCATTGTGTCCTTGGGCAGGACACTTATCCCTCCTTGCCTCCAGTGGGGGCACTACTGGTGTATGAATGTGTGTGAATGTTCGGATGTTGGTCGGAGGAGCTATAGGTGCAAAATGGCTGCCATGCTTCCCTCAGTCTGTCCCGGGGCAACTGTGGCTACATACTGTAGCTTACCATCACAAAGAATGAATGAGGAGTGAAAGAATAATGGACCTGCTTTGAGTGCCCTGCAAGAAAAAGCCCAATATAAATCTAATCTATTATTATTATTATTATTAGATATGATGATTAAAAACAGAAACTTTTTAAGAAAGGGCAATGCCATTTTTACCTAGCCTCCCCCTATGTAGTTTACTTCATGTTCACCTGGTGCTGCACAGGCAGGATGACTAAATAAGAAACACAAGACAAGGAAGCCAAAACTCACAAATGGACTAATACTAACAAGGGACACAAACTGACAACAGGAAGGGAAATAATGACAAGAATTTGACAAAGAGCAACACAAAGCAAAGGGTATACACTAAAGGGAACTAACAACAAAACAAGGAGCAGGTGGTGTCATCAGCAAACAGAAACCAGGTGTAGTGAAAAAGAAATGAACTCAGGAAGGTGTAACCTATTAAAGTAATCCAGGGAACCACAACAGCACCTAGAAGGAGAAAGAAATCAAACAGAAACCTTCCAAAATCCATTGACCATGACGAATATATAATATGTATGGTGCCAAAAGAAGCTGGAAAATTGTAAGAACTTCCAGCACATGCTCAAATGTCATGAATGGCTGTCAACTAATTTCTCATGATGTTATGAATAAATATCCCCTTAATGCAAAGCTTGAGCCTCGTGCTGTGACTGTGTAAACATACAGGAAACGCAGTCTAGAAGGCAAAAGCAGAGCTTACACAATTCTTACAAGCCTGAAAGTCAATACTGGGTGTTTTTTAAGTAGTCCTCAGAAATAGTTCTCCAGGCTTATTGAAAAAAAAAAAAAAACCTTGCCAAAGCTTTTTCTTTTGTTTTATTCCCTGTCAAGGTGATCCACCATTGCTTCAATAATGTTGAGGTCTGGACTGGGGGGGGGGGGGGCTCATTACTTCATAAGACCTACTGCAACTGATTTTCAATCCAGTTCTTGTGTCATTTGGCAAACCTCAATCTATTCTCTGTTTCTATTTCTTAAAAGTAGTTTCCTCTCTACCACCTTTCCATGGGGACCATTTCTGATGAAGCTACGGTGACTTTGGATCAAATAAAGAACCAGATGCTAGTGTTGTTGTCAAGACCACACCGCAGAGACCAAGACAAGACCAAGATGTTTCAGAGACCAGGGACCGAGACCAAGACATTGGACAAGACTTGGTAATGTCTT
Source organism: Atherinomorus stipes (assembly GCA_023101725.1). Taxonomy (NCBI): domain Eukaryota; kingdom Metazoa; phylum Chordata; class Actinopteri; order Atheriniformes; family Atherinidae; genus Atherinomorus; species Atherinomorus stipes. The sequence continues at coordinate 945,673 of JALJCO010008795.1, read as the reverse complement.
GGTCCTTGGTCTCAGTAATGTCTTGGTCTTGATAATGTCTCGATCTTGATAATGTCTCGATCTTGATAATGTCTCGATCTTGGTACTTGGTCTCAGTAGTGTCTTGGTCTTGGTGGTGTGGCCTTGACTTCAGCACTACCTGATGGGTCTCTCAGGTCCTACATTAGTTCTTTGCCTGATTATTTTCCTGTTGCTTAAGAACATCCCTTTCTCATTCATTGTTGATGCAACACTTGTAGATCCCTTGGACTTTGTACTTCTTTAATGCTTAAGTGATTGATGGGTCATTGCTAGGTGGGTTAACAGAAACATTTCTTTTTAAAAAAAATGGCAAGGTACAAGGATATTTAAAAGTAATTATTTTAAAGCATTCTGTGACCAAAGAAAAGCTTTAACAGTCCTTCAGAAATCCTGGACAACTTTTTCTCAAGATCATTTTACCTGATCACAATAAAGTCTGAGAGTTTGGAAGTAAAACTTAAACAATAGGTGTGTGAGCCTCAGCATTTGGTTTAAAAAAAAAACTGAACATTTTCTGAAAATCAAGATGTGATGCAGTATTGATTTAAAAAATAGTTAGTAACTACCAGCAATTTGTGTAATGATGAACTTTCTCTGCAACACTCCCAACTCTGCTCATTGACATGCCATTTTCCTCAATCTGCTGAATGGCAGACAAAAACACCGATACACTAACCCCAGTGCAGCTCAGAGATTTCTTGGCATTTACAAAGCTTTGGCTCTACCTCGTCTCAGCAAATATACAATCAATTTTACTTTCTTGTCTCCCTTTTCCTAATCCCCCAACTTTGTTCCCAGTTCGATACAGTTAAGGTTCGGAACATTCTGCTCAATGGTTTTTGCCCTATCAGGTGCTCTATGGATCGAATGTCAACACCGTCAGGCGGCTTGTCTCAGTTTCAGCAGATAAATACCAGGCAGTTACACCCTCTCTTCATCCCATCTCTTATTCTTCACCTCGTCTTGCACACGATGATTGCTTCCTCAGCTTTTGTGCTAGTTTGGAATTTAAAAGACATAATAGTCATTACACACAAATCCAATTGTACTGTACAGACTTAACTATGTGTAATAGGCTCCATTACATTATTCTTACACTCATTTATAGTTCCTTACAAAGGCATAGTAGAGGCCTTTGCCCTTTTTTTAAGATTAATCAAAAGGAACTTGAGGCTAAACGCCCCGTATCTGATGCCTTTGAACAAATGTGTCTAATTTCACACAGTTGTTTTAATAGCTCACTCCTCTCTACTAAAGATTCTACCAGAGCATCTCTTCTGTTTGCATCGCAGATATAGTTTGTGAATTAATAGCCCTTTCCGATCCTTTCAGGTCTTTTTCTCTTTCTGTGTTTCATCAGAAGGAATAACAGCCTATTGCAGTAGAGAGTCAGGATGTGGGAACTCATCCTATACGTGTGAATACACAGAACCTTTCCAGTCATTACTTAGAAGAAATATAGGAATATAGCTCATTTGTTGCTTAATGAATCATAGTATAAAAGGTGTTGCCATCTCTATGGCTTGGCCACAGATATTTGTGCATGTTGCCTTTATTGATCTTGTCTGTACGTGTTGATATACAGTCTCAATGTAATTGCACTCAGTGAAAGTTTTTTATGGAGTATGCCTGCAAATGGCTTTTATGGTTGCCTTAGTTCTCTGCTACTCTTGCATTTTTGTCATTAGACATCCCAGCAAATATAGAGAAGAAATGCACACTTACCAAAACAAAATGCCATATGATTGGTGGAATGGTCACTCTAGCTGCAAAGAGAAATAAATAAACATCTTTAAAGCTCAAGAAATTATTAGAGATTACAGATATGTTTGTGGAAATTGCCCAAAGTGTATGAGAATGACTCCATTTCTCAGGTGCTGAAAAGTGCAAAACACATTTTTGAGTTTACCTCTTGTGGCTTCAATGCAATGATCGATATTTCATCTTACAAGAAAAGCGCCATAAAATTGATGTCACGTTTTGTGAAACAGCCTTCCATAGTTGGGTTAAAATACAATTGCTTAAGTGATGTTACTGAGCGGTATCTTTCCAAGGTTATTCATAGAACTACAGGATACTGTCTTCGGGGCCACAAAGTAGATATCAGGTCACTGCTGTTTAAATGGTGCATCTCATTCCCAAAGCCATTACTTTTCTGTCAAGTTCCCCTCAGAAATTGTAGCCAAGACAATTACCTGACAGATGATAACAGGTAGACTGACAGCAAAGTGACTGTATGCAGTTTTCTTTGGAGCATAAGCAAATTATTTCAGTCACCAGAACTCCGCTTAAACCAATGGTTGTTTTGCTCAAATCAACAGAGAAAAACTATTAAAATGAAGATTTTTGCAACTTCACATGGATAAAGAATAAGACAAAGCAAGTTTATTCAGGTTTATAGCACATTTAATGCAAAACCAAATGGAAAAAAACAACAAACAGTACTTTACAAAAAACATTAAAAGCATTACAGGTGAGGTGCAAAAGAAACAATGAAAAGGAAAATATATACTGGTATATATATAATATATACTATTATACTGAAATGCATACTGGTCTCCTACAAAGGAGCAGATCTACAGTATACCAGTATACCATTGTGCCATTCAACTTAAAAGTTGCACATATGCAGACACAACAAATAACTAGAGCTTTAGACCTGTACACCAAAACACTGTTCATGACTTTTCAATCCAACATGCATACATAAAGTTATCCCACACTTTCATTAGTTTCTAAGTTGATGTGCAATCAGAGCCAGAATACAAAGGAAAAAAAAAGAAAAAAAGATTTAATGTTGTTCAGTCCATTTTTTGAAATTCCGTGTCCTATCGCCTCTGACGCAGAAATACGGAAGTCTGTCTCTGTCTCACAGAAGAGATCAGATGGAATGTGACAAGCCCGTTCAGACTGCGGTCGCTTGGATGCAGATCAGCTATGTATCTGATTCAGTACCACATATGAATGTGGCCTGAATCTGCTCCAAAACTGTCAGATTCATTGTGACTTGTGCTGTTTATACTGTCAGAAACAAATCAGATTTGGGTCACACAGTGAAAAAATCGGAATCGAGCCATAATTTACCGCAGTGTGAATGTAGCCTAACTTATAACAACTGTACCTGCAGCTGGACTTCATGTCCATTCTTAGATCAGATTACACAACTGATGCACTGAAATTATGTCCTATCACATGGGTGTATCATTTAAGAGGATATTTTGCTGTAAGAAGTTAAGTAAAGTAAGAATCTTAAAGAAACTTCTTTTTTTGTTATACAAGTTTGGTGAAAATGGTATGAAAATGAAAAGGGACTCTTTTAGCACGGAAGAGGTTGAGTTCTGGTACAGATTGCTGTAATTTGATCTGATAGTGTTTTCTCTTTGTTTTCTGCTAATCTGCACTCCAGAGAGGCAGACATGATAACCCTAAACCCCCACTCCATCAGCTGGTACGATATTTGGTTTTTAAGAGGGGTCAGACTAAACCCTGCCACAGTGTCTCCTACAACCAATCCCCAACTAAACACACGCATTAACTAAATCTCAGCAACACATTGTCATACACAGTTGTGGAAGAATAATTGAATTTGTGTAGCAATACTACAATGCTATCTAATGCTATAGGGTTCTTGCTTAGATGTTAGAAAAATCCTGGACCTGGACTGCTGTTTCATGCCACATTGTGTTTCCTCTGACTGTCACTGAAAAATCAAGCCAACAATCGAAATTATAATATGAAGCTACAGTATAACTTGATGTGTTTATGTGTGTTCGAACAGTGGCTCAGCAATCAGGCATCCCACAAAGATAAGAGATTATGTCTCACTTTATTCAAAATGAATGAATGCACGTGTCCATACGAATTTAAACCCATGGTGAGTGGTTTTCTCTCGCATTGTATTTTAAGTCTGTAGGAGGATAGACAGCACACTCAGAATTGATCACTATATTCTTTCCTGTTTCAAGCATCCTCTTATGCAGTCTCTGCCCGTCTCTGCTTCCTCCAGGAACGAGTAGGAGGTTGCTGCCTCTGCCCTGCACTGAGCTAACATATAATATACACCTCTTAATGTTGTTCCATCATTTCGTAACATCTTGTGAAAGCAGATGAAGTAGGAAAAGGCGATAAATGCTAACCTCATCCAGAGTGACTGACCTGTGCAAACTGAGGTCACAGTAAGCTTAAGCTCTACACGGCTGCGTAATACAGTATCGTTTTGTACTGTGGCTTTGATGTCAGACAGCAGACAAAGACATGCTGTTATATAAGATGGGTTCAGAAGTGATTGCACTGTCCAAGGAAAAAGAAAACAGAATATACTGGTTAATATGTGGTAAATACTAACAGATAACAAGTGACCGCTTTGCCAAAATATTCATTTGCATGTCTGGTCTGAAAAAGAAAACATTCTGATTAAGTATAATATAAATTTAGTAGATAAAAACTTCAAAGAATAGTCAGATATTTTAAGTACTAATATAAAATTATATCGAAATTACCTCCATCCCATGAAAGACAGACACAGAGAGAAATAAAGAGATTCAGCTGTAAATGGCAGAGAAAGCACATCTGGGATTTTATATTAAATATGGAGATGGCTAAGATCTAACCATACCTACCTGATTATGATGCATATGCTCTGTGATTAGCAAGCTTCTAAGCTGCAGGTGCATGTCTTGCAAGTGTCTTTGCAACTAATTTGTGACAAAGGAAGCATGAGTTGTGACACCACCGCTTGGAAAAAGAATCCTGCTCATTTCTGATGGCGCCAGATTAGGTGCGCTGAAGGTGGTAATAATGACAAATGGGCTTGTATAACTTGTAACGTCTTACATGGCACTGGTGTCACTTAATGATGTGTGTGCGACATCTGATCATGTGGCTACACTGCTGGAAGACTGCTTCTGTATCACCTTATAAAAAGAACACGGTGAACTTGAGTTTCAGAGATTTGTGGGTGTTCTGAGTGGTCTCTAATTCACTCACGCTGCTCGTTGAATGGAGCTATTAAGTATCAGGAGCTCAACCACTCTGGTTTGAATATTCAGATGACAGTTTTCGGATAAATCCCAATTGTATTCTGTGCTAAATAAAACAGTATTTTCAGAAAAACTTTTGTCACTACTCTGGAGTGTGTTGAATAATGCGTGTAAGCTGGTTGTTACATTTGTCATATTTCAGAGTGCTGGAAATGTGACAGCATGACTTCCTAATCCCTTGGAGCATTTTTATGAAGACCCATATGGCTTTTTAAAAGAAATGTTTTGAAGAAATAGTGCAAAAATAGTCCTCTCAATGAACTTACTGATAATTTGTTCCTCAATGTATGTTCAAAAAAGTCCTAATGATAACTTTATGTTGATTTTTTTGTGAATCGATGAGTGCAGTCTTCAGTATATGCCATACAAATGCAAACATTCCTCACCAAGTTTGGGATAAATCAACCAACTGGCACAAAGTAAAGTGGATATCATCTTGCAAATAAAAACATGAATTATGTATTTACTTTGAGATTGATGCAATTCCTTTGGAGGTTGGAGTAGTTTTGTGATGTACCACCATTTCTTTTATGTTAAATTAAAAAAAAATGAGATTCATGAAATTTAACACAACCTTTTTTTTAAAAAAAGATTATTTATGTTGTTTTTTCCAACAAGAAGTTAATGAAAAAAAAAATCACTCCCAGGATGTCTGAATTTCACTGTATGATTATTGAGATCAAAATCATTCATGATAAATATATTAGTAAAATACTAGTAGAAAGTTAAACAATATCAAACAAATTGCTTTTAGACGAAGTAGCGGTTTTCTGTGATTAAATGAAATCACACTTAAATAGGAAGTAACGAAATTACATAAACCAGTTTATTTTAATGTAGCTATATTTTATATCAATAGCTGTCCTATTGATTTTATGACCCTTGTACTTAAAATCAGTTACTGGAAAGTAAAAACCAAGCTGAAGTTTGGAATAAACTCTGATCTTCTGGATTTAAGTTTCTGTATCTTATAGCCTCCAAACACTACCTTAACACGACTGTTAAGGCTCCTAAACACTGCTTTAGCACGGTTTCAAAGGATGCCATAAAATTACATGTGCAATTGTTTCTTGTGTTGATGTTAAATTCTAATAAAAAGGGATGAAAAATTAGCAAGTCCTTTCCGGAACCATAAATTTCTGGATGGAAAGATAGGAAGGATCTCTTTGAAAGATAATTTTTCTGTTGCTGTACCTTTACATTGCACACCCTGTCTTCTGGTGTACATTTAGATGTTGGAGCATTAATAAATAATTACTTAAATGGGAGGCAAGTACTCAAGCAATTATAGTTCTCTGGCTCATAAACACACCCAGTTTAGATCACACTGTCTTTGCTTTGAAGTAAAAGCAGCCTAACATGACCTGCTGTGATTTCATATTTTAAAAGAATGAAATATGAAATCCAGCCGGGATAATACAATTTACAATTGCTGTGAAACAATAAAAGGATATTATTACAACCCCACACAGTGGAAAATTATAACTAAAGAGAGACCTTGAAACACATCCACATAAAAGGCCTTTTGTTTAAAATAGCTGGCATGTTGCGTTTGGGTTCTAGTTTGCCACTTTAACATATTTTCAAATGAATACGGGGCGGATGCAGGTGGACTAGGCGGGAGCTGATTACTCAGTTTTAATCAGATATCTGCATGAACAACTCATTTTGAGTGTCTTGTCTGGCGAGATGCTCAATAATCTTTAACTCTGTCAGTTTCTAAATGAAAATAGTTTATCTACCACAGTCCAGCTCTCTTTTCCTGCCATCATTTTTCAAGTCTTTCCTGAAAATAACCATGTCACCAAGCCCCTATGTGGTTCAAGCATGAGCAGAAAGAACAAAGAAATGATTGCAACAAGTGTACACTTGTTTTTTCTTTTTTTTTTGTGGAAAGATTTTAACCAGTGTCTTAACCATAGACACATGGCCCAAGGTTGGGCCTCGAGCGGCATTTAGAGGGCCGCAAGAGGCTTTCCAATTTGCACCTGTTGGACCTGTTCCTACCCGACCCGACCTGGGGGGATCGGATGGGTTTTTGTACAGATATGTTGATTTCATGTTGCGTCCCCACAGCAAACTGTACCCTTATCCTGGAGGTGGAGTATTAACCAGATAGCGCTGCTACGTGATCGTGTGACATCATCGCTGTGTAACACTTTTTAACCAAAGCACTGCACCACACCTGACAGACACAAAGGAGTCACCCCTGCTTTGTTTTTACGCCGGGTCATGCGGGAAGTGACGGATTTCTCAGCAAATCAATGGACTGTTGTGTATTAGCTCCACCTCTTTGGTCCGTATCTGTTAGACCAGCACTAGGGTACCCCCACTGAAGGGTATTAAAGAAGAAGACTGGGTCGGATATAAGGGAACCCTTCACAGTTTTTTCTGTGGACACAAAAAAACGTGGACCGATCCAACCTGACCTGACCCAGACCGGCTGGAAATCGGGCTCACTACACAAACAGTACCGATGATTATGACTTGATCAGTTGCTATGTGGTTTCCCCCACCTGGTAGCAGTAGTGTGTCAGCTGTTCAACAAACTCTTATCAGCAGAAGAAGATACTTAGTTAGCAAAAGTCTGTAGTGAAATTTACGAAGAAGTATTTCAGATGTAATAATGATGATAAAAATGGTGCCAAACTGCCTATAAAATGCAAAAACTAATATATTAAATACAGTTTAGTAATCTTAATGCTAGCTAATTCTAACACTAGCCATGACTGAAGCCTTCAACTGCATCTGCAAGCTGCAGATGGTGTAGTGGAGAAAAGACCCAAAGAAGGAAGAAACAAAGAAAGAATGAGCTATTGATGAAAAATATGTCTGATATGTTTTGCAGCTCTAAAAAAAAAAAATTCTGCGAAAAGTTTATTAAAAAAATTATTGTTTATTAAAAAATTTTGTATTCAAATGACCAATATGTGGTATAAACACACCACAGGTTTAGTTTCAGATTAATTAATTTGAACAATTTATTTAACATGTTTTATTAATGCACCATTATATTTTTTAGTCATGTCCATCTGTTTTTCCCTCGCCCTTCTAGTAAAATGTAACATTTAGTTGATATTGTGTTTATAATCCTGACCTGAGCTTTTAGCTTAGTTCTCGTAGAAATCGGATTTTACTCCATGAACTATCAGCCTATTGCACGTGTGTGCAGTATCACATTGATGTAATATAAACATATTTGTGACAACCTCATGCCATATTTTATACATGATCATTTACTGTATGTTTATCATGTCATATTTTACAAGATTTAATCTGTCAAAGGAAGGTGGATTTGATGTGGTCATTTAATTTAAGCTCTATTAATCTTGTACAGTGTTTAAATTCAAATGGCCTCTGGACCAGATTGCACTGGACACATTGGACCCCAGCATGAAAATGACTGAGAACCCCTGGTTTAAACCATCCCTGGATTGTACTGTAAATTCATTCCAATTGAGGTCAATTGGATGAGCTAAAGTGTTGCCATGTCTCATTTTTATTTGATCAAATGTATCCACAATAACTGTCACCTGCCCCGACATCTTGCCCCTCCTTCACCATCCCATGCAAATTTTTCCATCTGCCACTGAATGGTCAAACAATGTAACACTACTTCACAGCTGACTTTAATTTTCTTCATAAATGGATCCTTTAAGCAAACTTCTTTAATGGAAAAGTCAATCAAATCTCTTCAATGCAAAGTTATATTCAAAACAAGAGAACAAACACTAAGCTCTGGTTGACCTTTGTCTCTCATATTATATCATATTTTGTCTACTCTTAAGATGTAATTATTAATAGACTTTAACAAATCATTCTAAAAATAAATATCCATCTTTCGTTGGTGTATAATTTAATCAAGTACTATACCGTACATACAAGGGTAAACACTGACATGAATGGATGCTTTCAGTCAGCATTTAGTTTGATTTCAACCTTTCTCCTGGAGAGACCAGGGTTAAAACATAGTGGCATTTCCTTTTATTTCTTCTTCTTGGTAGGGTAGTTGTCATGTCTTTGATTGAACAGAGACCTTAAAATACTGACCCAGAAAAAATATCTGATAAGACCTCAAAGGGGATCAAAAAGATTCTTTATTGCTCAGACAATAGCAGGGGAAAAACAGAGTTTTCAGAGAAGTCAAAAAAAGCTAAGGCACTCAGCCCACCAGGTAAACATAAGCAGAGGGCAACTGTCTTCTTTATCCTGTTTATGTTGTTCATGTATATTGTTCAGATGTTTTGTGTTATTCTATTGAATGTCAAAATATTCTTATTTTCAAGTTAATTTTATTTTGTTTTATTGCTATTCTGCTGCTGATGCAAGAGGAAGCTCTGGACTAGTGATGGGAAGACTGATTCTTTTTGCCGACTCAGATTTTTTACTCTCAAACAGTAATATGAACGAATCTTGAACGAGTCATTTCATTCATTTTTACAGCAGGTGGCGCTGTAGCCCCGAGAGCTCGGCACCAAGTCAGAGCTCGTAACTCACAGCATGACCGAATCACTCAGTTCACTCTGTTGCACGACCTCACTCACAGCAGCACACAAAATAAATAACTGGGTGCAGTGGTATCTTACAAAATATGTCGCTGCTGTTGGGTGCAAACCTCCTATGTCCAAAACGGTTATTTTTCAGGAAGGGACTAAAAAACGTGTGGTTTTGTAAAACCTGGACACAACATCATCAAACTTTGGATTGAGTTTTTTACATTAAAGCCATGTATTTGATTATATTCATTTATTTATTTACTTTTTGAATAATTTCGCCAAATTAAGCTCACATGAAGCAGAGGGTTTTTTAATGATGTAAAACAGAGATAGGAGGCTTGTACCGACAGCGATGATTAGCCGGACTCAAGCCAAGGACGAACCACTCACCTCCTTCCTCCTGGCTCAGTTGCACATACAGTAGTACCACACAGTGACAGTGTCATGTGACAAAAGAACGGATACCTGAGGACCGACACACAATTGGGTGAGTCGTGAACTAATCATTTCTGTTTCCTGTCCTACTGCTGACTGAGATTATGCAGCTGCTGCCGTGTGGCGAGAGAGCGCACTGCATGCGCACTGACTCATTACTCCCGAGTCAAATAAAAGATTAGTTCATATTGAACAAATCGTTTGTGAACGACACATCACTACTCTAAACTGTATTTTAAAGGATAACCTGGACCTTAATTCTAGGAGTTTATATGTGCACTAACTCCCCAGTAACATTTCTGTATCACTCTGACTCTTACGTGAGATATTTTGATTTTTTTCGCGATCAGCGTATGCCCATATAATGGGAGGGAGTGGGACAGCCAGAGTGGGCTTCTATATAAGGTAGTATCTGCTGCAAAACTCCTTTAATTTCATCAATACTTTCTAACGAATGAACAAACAAACGAGTACCATTTAACTGTGATGTCAGGTTTTGCTCTTCATTTGTTATTGGGGTCGTTCAGCACACTACTGGCCGTGCGTGCCCCCTTGACGCGCGTTACCGTGGTACACCTGAGAGCCGGAAGTAGCTTACCAGACGGACAACAACAAACCCAGCACAACTTATCCAGTTTAGACATGTTAGACTACTTACTCAATGGAAAGTTGCCCGTTCGGTCCTGCAGGCCTTGGCTGGGTCTTCCAGTTTATTTTGGGGACACGAAAAAAAGGCTCTACCAAAGTCCGGTTGATCAGAGCAGATAAATCCTCTATGGTAGTGAGACATTCTGGAAACATCCAGACGTGTATCTCCTGGTCTCAAACCCCATTCTGAGCAACAAAGGCATTCCTCCTCTGTTGGCATAACCGAGCATTGTCCACACGAACACAACCAGGTATCATCTGCTCGCTGACGTGCAGCGGTGTCTTGCTCTCTGGCCAGCTATCGATAGCAATCCGGTTAGCCGACTGTCACAAAGAAGGAGTGATGAGATGTGCTGGGTTTGTTGTTGTCCGTCCGGTAAGCTACTTCCGGCTCTCAGGTGTACCACGGTAACGTGCGTGAAGGGGGCGCGCACGGCCAGTAGTGTGTTGAACGACCCCAATAACAAACGAAGAGCAAAACTTGACGTCACAGTTCAATGGTACTGGCTCGTTTGTTCATTCATTAGTAAGTATTGATGAAATGAAAGGAGTTTTGCGGCAGATAAAGCCTTAGAGGCCTGCTCTGGCTGCTCCGCTTCCTCCCATTATATGGACAAACGCTGATCGCGAAAAATTCTAAATATCTCACGTAGGAGTCAGAGTGATGCAGAAATGTTACTGGGGAATTAGTGCACATACAAACTCCTAGAAATAAGGTCCAGGTTGAAAAAAAAGAAACCTATCCTTTAAGTTTGTTTTTTTAAAACACTGAAAATAAATGTACTCTACTCTGGCAGTGAAAGAGTGACACTGGTCCGTAAGGACTGCAGGTGTGCTGACACGCCCCAGAGCCGCTGCTCAGCCTCTACCTGGAAAAAGGGAGAAACAAACCTTTACAGCAGGAAGAAATAAATACATGCAACTAAACTGGAAAGTACACAGAACCTTGACAATAGTCCCATCATCAATACTTTTGTTCAGCAATTCTACCTGTTTCAGTAACAGAAAAATTCAGCATTATGTATTGGATGCTGAAATCAGAAAATCGTAATAACAAAGCAACCAACAAGTAAAATAATTATTTACTCATTAGTTATGTTAGCCATCATTTAGCCATATTCATGCGACAGCTACCTTTTCCATATAACTGGTGTTACTGTTCTGTCTGGCCTTCTGTTACTGTGGCTCTGACTGCTGGTCACGTTGATCATTCCCATAAATTAGCTGACTTGCATTTTTTCAGCAACTGCAGGACAGCAGGGGAAGCACAATCAGCTGTCGTCTGAGGAAAACCTTCACAGTCCCAAAAAATTCTTTGAATTGTAAACCACAGAAAGCTTCTGGAGAACATGTGGAAGAAAGAACTGGACGTACAGTGCAGTGAGTACACAGAAAATTAGATTGATTTATGTAAAAAAAAAAAAAAAAAAAGGGAAAAAGAATGAAATAATAATGGTGACTGGCCCATGTCGGCCCATGTTTGTCCCTCTAAGAGCCTGAGCTTGGTGTTCCCGGTTCAGTGGTTCATGAAGATGACAACGTTTTGGAAGGTCTTGGGGGGTTTCTCTCTCTTGCCCCCAATCTTCTTTTTATCGACAGCATCCATGTAATCATAGGAACCAGGCTGTGAATTTGCACAAATACATAAAACTGTTATTGAATTTAATGCATTTGGAGAAAAAAAAAGGACCTGAAGATTTTTTTTATGTTTTGTTCATCACTGATCAATCCTCACTAAAGTGCATGATGCAAGAAATCCTGCTTTCATTAGATGACTGTCCCACAGTAATACTCTCATTCTTCCTAGTAGAGGTGCATTCAAGAGACTGCCTTGAATTACTTTATTGCTTTTGCCTCTTTGGCCTCTTTTTACTCTTCTCACTGCACTTTCCCTCCTTGCAGCACATTGGATTAAAGACTGCTTTCTAAGTCTTGCGTCTCCCCCTGATATAATGTCAAATTGATCTGTCAGAGTCTCTCTGAATCTGGGACACTTTCACCATCCCAAAGGCATGATTAGTGATTAAAATGTGTCGCTACATTTGCAGAGCAACTGGTGGCTGCTGCTGGGCGGGCTTGAAAAAAAAAAACAAACATTTGAGGTTCACTGGTCATGTATATACTCCAACGCTGCTGCTGGTGCTTTTGTTCTTCGAAACAGCAGCTACTTCTCACCTCTGAACTTCCCATGACCCAATATGCGGCTTTTCAAAAAGTAGATAATTTACAGATTCCCCCCCACCCCAAATAAATTATGTTCCTTCTCCCGGGAGAAGGCCGCCCGGGCGGGAATTTCCCCCCCCCCCCCCCCCCCCCCCCCCCGGGGGGGGGGGGGGGCCCCCTCCCCCCCCCCCCCCCCAACGGGGGGGGCCCCCCCCCCCCCCTCCCCCCCCCCCCGTGACCTTTCCCCCGGGGCCTTTATGGGGGGGATGGCTCTATATGCCTGTAAACTGGTCATCATTCCCTCCATCTTATTTCCCCCTCCCAAGGAATCTTCCTCTCCGCTTTCCCCGAGGGTATTAATTTTTTTTCCCACTTCAAAAAAGAAAAAGAGTTGTCATCTGCAAAAATGAAAAAAAAAAAAAAAAAAAAATAGAAAAACCCTGGCAACATCTCTCAATTGTAGGTGTTTTCCCCCCTTAACTCTAAATTCATAGCGTTTATCTCATGTGAATGTCACCATGAGATGTATCCTGTTATCATTTGATGCAGCTACTTGACAGAGAAAAGTATTCTGGTCTTTATTTGTGTGGCAGAAATGTGACACGCATCCCCTGCAAGCACCTGATAGGCCTGTCACAGGTAACACAACAATGTTTGTACTTTTGACAAGGACGTGGATCAACTGATGCTTTTGAGTATATCCCACGAGCCTTCTCCCACCCCAGGCTTCAGCGCTATTTATTTTTCCATACATAGAAGCAAGAGGTAGAAGGAACTTCACAGACCTGAGAGGTGATCACTGAGAAGGGCAAGAGTGATGGATTCAAAGACGTGTCTTGGCACAATTATGTGCCTTGGGATGGTCAGCTAATGATCTGTAGCATATGGACAATTTCTCTTATGGCACTGATCATTTCTTAATCAGACCAGTGCCCGTTAAGGCCGTTATTCTGGATGGCTTTCAACTATGCAGCTACGTAAAGGGTGACTGATCCTCATTTACAAAAAGGCAGAGGTATAGAGGCAATTATTAAATTACACAAGGTCAAAGATCTTGATTTTCCACAGTCATTTTTTATTGAATAATGATCAGTGTACCAAAGTTCACCCAAAATCAATGCATATCTAATGGAACAACAGAAAAGGTCTTCACTCTTTCAACGAGTGTAGTTTACTCTCAGCTGGTTGCAGGCATCAGCAATTTCTCCTGGTAAATAAGCGCACCTTTCTGTGATATTCTGTTGGGATTCACACGACATAGCTTGTAAGCCATAGAAGTGATCAATTAACAAGGAAACAAAACCATCATTTACCTCAATTACTATACAAATTTGTCACTTTTCCTTCAAGGCAAGATGAGGCAGGATCATAAATCACAGTCAGACAAAAGATTCCCTCTTTCCCCAGGGGAGAGTCACACACTTGGAATGGAAATGGCTCTTAAGTGATTTAAAGACAAGCCTCTGGGGGAAACAACACACAGCTACAGTACATCTCTCCCACACCGAAGAAAATGGAATTTATATAACATTTATGTGAATATAAATAGATATGAGAAAAGGTTTATGGTAAGGGCCCTTAGTCACTGGAGTTGGTCATTTATCAATAGAACGGTTGAGGGTGTTTATGTTTGCTTTCTGTAAAAAAACAAACCACTCTAAAACCATTATACTTTTGTTTTTTTCATTGATAAGTCAAAGACCAAGTCCAATACAAGTTCTTTGAGACCGTCGAAACCTAAATGGTTTAAATCATCTACAGCATTAACAAATTTTAGGATAAAAAAAAAATGAGAATTTTGTACTTCAGTTGCAGCTCCACACATTATGGATTTTCTAAAATATAAGCTTTTTAATGACCCATCAACATTTCTGGAACCATCTTTGCCCAAAAGAGTCCAAATACTTAAAGAAAGAAAGACATTCAACGATTTTCCTTTTCGGGGCATCATGTGATAGCTGCACTTTGAGTCCGTCCCAATACACCCACTGGCCCTACTTTTTAGCTCTACTCCTAAATTTTAAGTGTTCCTGTGAAGGTAGTGCTGTCCCAATTCCTCCTTGCATGTAGGGGTATGGACATCACAAGGGTTAGTGGGTATGAATCTAACCCTTCAGAGCGAGGGGTGTCAGATGCTGACTTGCTGAGGAAGGGCCAGAGAAAATGGTTAGAAAGCTTCGCATCATCATTTGCATACTGAATCAAACAACAATAGCACCGGAGAGCGACAGGACTTGGAGAAGAAAACTCACAAATGTACATGGGCTATGTACAGATTACACATTTGTTTGTAACGTAAACCAGACTAGCCACGCTAGCTAGGTTAAAATACTGATGAAAAGCCTTCGAAGGCTTTTCGGCAGTTTACAAGAGACAACAGTCGTCAATGGCAACTTTTTCTCCATGTGGTTGTTTTGTTTATCAACCAAAGCATGATAAATGATTAAAAGAAAAAAAAAAAAAAAAAAGATCACAACTGTTAACTCCTTGTTGCTGGTTGTGTTGTTATGGTGAGATGTATGTGCAAACGTCACTATGAAGTCACTTACGTGCCTGAAAGTAAATGCAGCAAGTGGTGTCCCGATTCCTAGGGAAGATTACAAAGCCCTACATGTACCTCTTGTGGCTTCAATTGGAGGGTATAGCGGTAGTGGATGAGGGGTAGTGGTACAAAGTAAGGGCTAGTGGTTGAAAGTAGGGGAAATTGGGAGTGGGCCTATAAGCACCAAATCATATACCAGCAACTAGATGTATGAAGCTCGGAAAAGAAGGAGAAAGAGACAGAACAAGAGATAACGCAAAAGTCAATGTTAGACTAGATTTAACTGACTTTAGAGAGCTCAGAAAAAAGGAAAAATGCAAGATGGATGCAGTTAGCCTTCATTAGGGGGGCACTAACGTGAAAATCTGCCTAAATTCAGTAGTGTGACTTTAAATCTAGGTTCCTGTGATGGGGCTATGTTCCAGGCCCACCTGTGACAGCCTCCACAACCACAATATGGTGCCAGGAGAGCAATCAGGCACGGTCAAAGGCTGTTTGGTATGAGTTTTACTGTGCTTGCTTCTTGACCCCTTGGCGATTACGTTATCACTAACATTATCTACACTATGTTCAGAGTTTTTACATCACCACAGGACCCCATCCAAATCCTCCTCCACAGAATCACAATTCTTTCCTCTTAAATAGTCCTTCCTTCCCTTCTTAGGATGACCCACCTCTTCTTGCACAGCCAATAGTTGTGCGCACCTAATCAGCACTTAATACTGTATGTTACAGTTCCTGTTAACAAAGGCAACTCTGGAAGGCACACAAAAGCCAGAAAAGCGCGTACCACTTTTTGCCTTATAAATATCCAAAATATCCAATTTAAAACATTAAACATTAAAAACGACTTTATATATGTATATATATATATATATATATATATATATATATATATATTAATATTCAAAACAAAACAAAACAAGTTGTTACAAATTAAAAATTATCTGCAGTGAAAGACAAGCTTGTTCTCTGACGTCTTTATGGCTTTAAGAAGAAATCTTTCTGTCAGACTAGCAGTTGTGATGAAGAAGAGCCTCTGTGTGGAAAAAAGGAAGTGTATATTGTCATTTTCTAGCTAACATCATGGCGCACAAACCATTTATGTTCCCAATCAAGTACTTCTGGTGCCTAAATCTAACCCAGTGCTACATATCCTCCTCTGTTCCGCTACCATTGTGGCAAAGTCACAAAATATTCTTGTTCATAAAATTGTTTGTCACAGTAGCTGATCATGCATTGTCAAAGGACATCAAAAACCAAATAATTTTAAGAGTTTAAAGCAAGTTAAAAACAATCTGCATGTTGGCTGGGAGAGCACTCTGGGTAAGTCACTTCATTAGCTAAATAAAGGAAAGTTTTGCATCAGATTGAGCTTGGCTGTGTTGAAGATAAGGTAAGCTGCTTATCTGTCTCACATTTAAAGGATTTTTATCCTCAGGCTGCATTTTTAAGACAAACACTGCAGTTCAAAATTGTGTGTGTGGTTCTTTTTAAGTAAATATCAATTAAAAGTCCAACTGTATGCTGGCAAAGCAGACATTATACCATAAGGTTTGTTTCAAGTACTTATACTTACTAGTGGTCCTTTGAATTATCTGAACCATTGCTCCCTAGCCTTACCACCCACCC
Organism: Atherinomorus stipes; assembly: GCA_023101725.1. Taxonomy (NCBI): domain Eukaryota; kingdom Metazoa; phylum Chordata; class Actinopteri; order Atheriniformes; family Atherinidae; genus Atherinomorus; species Atherinomorus stipes. Next base: position 928,697 of record JALJCO010008795.1, on the reverse strand, counting down.
CAAATCAATATCAGTGTGATTCAACAAGTTAAGGCCCCTGTTAAAGGATTTAGTGGGTAATGGGATTGGTAACTCCTGACAGACCCTCCTGTGCGTTCCTTTTCAGCATAATGAATCCTGGGAGTACAGCAGAAGGGCAAGGTGTTTACTCTGGCTGCAAGGCAACCCCTGTCCATCCTCCAAACAGCTTTGCTGCCACACTGAAGCCTCAGTAATGAGCTGACAGGTGCAATGTTTACCCTCCGATTGCCACTCAAGTCTGAGGGGCTGACTCTGAGTTTAGTCTCTTTTGACATTAATAATGCCAGCCAAAATGGCTCACCTTTACACTGATTGTCACACTGCGTTGGAAACAATAGCGCCGACAGCTTTAGCTCCAAATTAAACTATTCTAATGTGGAACACAAACACTGAATTATGCTGCTTTTATTCTTCTTTATTTTTTATTGTGTGTGTGTGTGTGTGTGGGTGTGCGTGTGTGTGTGTGTGTTAATGGGGAACACAGTGATTTACAAGAGAATAATGATTCTTGAGAAAAAGAGTCTTGAGGGAAAAATGAGCACCCTTCCAACTAACATACAGTACTCTATTTTGCTTTATTTCTAATGTCATCAATGTATAGTCCCTTTTGAAATATCATTATGAAATTGAAGAGTGACATTCTGCGACATTTCTGGTTTGTATATTGCTAGTATTAATTTTTCAACCAAACATGTTATAAAGTGATTTTTAACCTTTTTGTGGAACAGTTGGGTCTAAATCACAAGAATGATCACAGTTTGACACATAATGGTCGACAATTCAATATTCGCCAGTATCAATTCTTCCACAACAGTGTTGCAGTTTTATTAGAATCAGGAGACAGCAATCGATATGAGCCACTATTACATATTGATTTTCACGTCAAATCACAAAAGCAACTAAAATATCAAAATATTATTTCATTCCTGAACTCAGTTACAAATTTAAATGAGAAAAAAAAAACTTTTTATTTTACGATGCTGGTATCAAAAACAGTCTAATCAATTAAAAAATTAGCTCATACACATTTTCCATTAAATTGAAAAATGTTGCAGCTTCTGCATCCAATATTGTTGATGTTCTATGGGGAATAAGATATAGTTTTGACATTTGCAAATAATTGAATTCTGTTTTTGTTTGCATTTTAGATAGCATCCCAATTTAGCATCTGGGTTGTAATAAAACCAGACTGCCACATTCTGTGTACAATAATCAGTCTTAAAATTCTCCCATCCAATAAAATAAAACTGGAAGAAAAACATTTCTATTTGCAGACTTTAAAGGAAGATATAGTTTAAACCAGGGGTTCCCAACCTATTTTCCCTGAGGACCCCCTTTTAACAACAACCAGAAAGCCGGATCTAGGGTTGGGAACCACTGGTTTAAAGGTTGAGTATGGAAAATGGACAGAACAGCGACATCACGTGTGTCTAAGTTGTAGTTGCAACGGCAGAAAAACAACTCCAGCCGCTGGGATGCCAGGCTCACTGCCGACACGCAAGTGACCAACAGCCTATAGCATGTCCAACAAGTAGCACAGAGGAGTTTGTAACTGACAGCTAACGTTAGCCATGTTAGCAAACAAGCTAGCTTACCAATCCAGGAGAAAAGTCGCCATTTCCGTGTTTTGATGCCGTGGAAAACATCTGTGTGGGTCCATTTAGTGTAGTCTTCACCTAAATTTACTCCAGGTTTTGCTCTTCTCAGGTCACTCCTCCTCAGAAACAGATAAAATATCTCCAGGGCTCTGAAGCAGCTGCTTCACTCGCCGTCTCCACTGTTTCCCCTGGTGCCATCTTAACTGTGCCCAAAATACTAATGCCACACAGAGATCGTATTTGGCAACCCGCAATGGCAGCGTGTATTGGCTGATAGACGTAAATATAATGCCATTATCAAACCCGTAAAAATTTATTTTGTAATTATTTTTAGGCTAAATATAATTTTTCTAGGAAATGTTGTATTCTCTAACCCCCCCCCCCCCCCAAACGACCTGTGGAGGTAATAATTTTTTTTTAAAATATAGCTTTTAATAAAAATGTTCCATATTCAACCTTTAATGCCTGCTAGAGTGAGACTTCAGGCACATGGTTAATATTTCTACATCCACCTTGACAGATCACTTTTTTTTTTTTTTTTAGAGCTAGTGCTCTTAAAATCACTAGTTTACATGAGTCATGAATGACTTTACATGATGGAGATCTTCAATCCTCATGGAAAACATTGAAACCTTGAATTGACTCCCAAATAAAAAAAAAGGTCTTCATTCAAACATCCATGTTTGCTTGACAGTTTTTGTTTCCACACAGGAGAAGCAGTAGTCTACTACCTGGAAGTAAGCGCAGTTTAGACTGCCGTGACATCACTGCCATGCCACACGGTGGATCAGTAAAGTAAAAACAACAATGGAGGCATTGGATGATATTGAGGCGTTACTGCTGTTGTTGTTTTCTGTAAGAAAAATGGGTGTTTAAGATACCTTCTAAACATTTAACCTCCTGTAACCTTCTTTACCCATTTTCCAGCGGGACCTTTTGCATCAGAAATGAAAACCAAACAAGGCGGAATAAAAGTTAACAATTTATTACAGAATCAGAGGCAATACATTACAGAGCTCTGGGTTCAGAATTCTTGCCCTGTCACCAACAGAGGCTGGAGCCAGTTTGGAAATTCTGACCCCCTTCTAACAGTCCCTTAACCCTTTTATAGTTTTAATGTCGGTTGAATCTTGGAGCTCCTCCCCCTGCTACAGAACAGCTGGACACATATCCTGGCATCCTCTGGCTCCTTTTGGCTCCTTTATTCCTAGAGATTAAAAGAGTGGAAAAATACAGAAAAAGAAGGGGGAGGACAACAAACAACAAAACCCCTAATACTTTGCGCGTGTCTCCTGTGTCCGGTTTCACATGGCAAGCCAAGTAAAACAAACCTTTCCTCCTGCAAGATGTTCTCAGGGTCTACAGGTCATAAACTGCCTAAATGATTTGCTACACTAGGTAATAAATGCTAAATAGCCCAGTGAACCACCTCTGATGTGTTTCTACAGCTGCCACAAAAACACGAGAAAAAGTGTCCTGGTCCTAACCTCAGAATGAACTCTACAATCTTCATCTGTGTATAAGTCATTTTGCATGAAAACATGGAGGATAATATTCTACATTTCTCTGTGGCTTGTAGTCACTGAAACCAGAGCCAGATTTTTTTTAGAAGAAGCGAGGCGAAACACGATCCTATAAAATTTCCTTGGACCAATCAGTGGAGAACCATCAGGCACATCACGTTTTGTGTAGGTTCAGCACGGTCAGAGATAGCAGAAAATCGGAACGGCTCGTAACAGGTTTTCCCAGAGGAAACACAAATAAAGCGTGCCGTGTGGAAGGGTTACGAAAATGTGCAGTGGAAAAAGTCCAATAGAGACCGTATTTGGCAACCCGCCAAGGACAGATGCGGTTCTTAGAGCCATGTTCTTTCAATCAATAACTATGTGGAACAGGCTGCCTCCTGCTGTCACTGAAGCGTTTGAAAAAGCATGCTTTACTGTACGAATCTTCTCAGAAAATTTATGTTCTCTGAGCTATAGAGGATTTTTCTTAATATAATATTTGGATTTTGTTTTAATTAATTTGAACTTGGATTCTAAAAAGGACCCCAGCAAGAACAATTGTCAAGTCTATGACTGCCAATGGGGATCCAAATAATAAACAAACAAAGCTGCAATGGTGGCCTGGCTTGTAGATGTAAACACAACGCTGTTAAATTTTATTTATATTTAATTTTAGCCTAAATATATATTTTTAAGGAAATGCTGTACTTTCATTCTGCACCCCTCGAAATGCCTTGTGGAGGCTTTTTTTTTTTTTTTTTTTTTAATGTAGCTTTTAACAAAAACATTCCATATTCAACCTTTAAAGCGCAGAGGAAAATCACCCGCAGCCTTGCATCCTGAAGAGACCTCGGCTGCTGACTTCCTCCTGCTTATGTGCTATAAAATGGTTCTTGGATCCTCTGTGGCCAGAGTAGGCTAATGCTCCTCATTAGAGAGGTGACCTCTCCGGAAACTGCTGCGTGCTCTCTGCATTGCTTTCGATCATCTTAGTACCTTCGGCAAAAATAAAACAGCATGGTCATTCTCTTTAGTCAGGGGAATGTTTTTCATCCAAACTTGTGTTGGTGAGCTTAGAGGAAACCAAACTGGAGGAAAAGTGCTGGGAATGATTGTGTCTGTATTCTTGAGAAACTGGAAATATTTGGATTTAACTTACAAGGAAAGATGTTCAAGACATTTTTTCTTACTACTTTTCAATTAGTGTAATATAGTAAGCGTTGTATAAAAACCTCTTTGTGAACATGGGTGTATGATATATTTTCTTACTACTTCCATTATGTTTGTTTTTGGTTCAATGGTACCTTTGTGCCTTGGTGTTTGTAAAATGTACTACCGGTAAAGAAAACTAGAGCTAGCTCACAGTAAGAAGCTGCGGTCTTGACTTGTCCTCCTTCTCAATTGTCATTTGCAGCCACTTGGGCTGTATTTTACCGGGAGGAGAGTCACTTCATCACCTGAGATGAAGATGTGCTGTTCTGCTCGGATAGTCTGAGTGACGTCATATATAAACTCATATAAAATAATAAGCAGACAGCTGAAATAATGTAATTACAGAATGAAGCTTTTTATTTTTTTGCCCCTTTATTACATTATTGAGATTAGAAAAAAAAATCTTACATAATTTTTTTTTCTCATTTGCATTTATATTTGATTTTATTTTTGATTTAGAGAAAGAAAAATAAACATTTTCCATCTGAGAACTATTGATTTTATTTACTCTTTTTTTCACCAATAAAAGGGATTGTTTTCCTATTTCAATCACTCATTTTGGTGGTATGCATCAGTCAGAAATGGGAGCAAGGTAAGCTTATATGAACATTTGCACTGTCTGGGTAACTGACTCTGTGACGCAAATGACTCCAAAACACAATTCTCAATCAAGTTTACCATCACTAAACTTTTGTTTTGTGCAGAATAAACAGCAACTTGAACAAGAAGTCAGTTGTTGTTCCTCTTTTTACTACACACAACACAGAGAAACTATATTAAATATTACTTGGACAAGCCAGGACTGAGACCGAGCTGGATACACATACATCCAAGGAATTGTGACTTCATTAAATGGTGGTTGTTTTTTGTTTGTTTGATGAGACTGAGTTGAAGGATTGTTTGCATGCTAAATTCTGAGGCATGCAGTGAAAAGTCAAACAACCTCAATTAATCTTATACTTGTCCAAACCCCCACCTGCTGCAGCACCCTGTTTACTGTGCACCACATGTGGTGGGCGGGAATATCTAACTCGTCAGGAATTGTATTTATAGCCATCTCCATATGCTACATTTCAACTACAAGCAGACACAGATGATCACTGAGAAATAAAGAATAAATTTGAGTTTCATCAGCATCCCGACACAAATGCTGACAGTGTCAAACTGACTAAATTTACTCTGAAATGAATCTGAATTGAATGTGGGACTCCTGGGGGTGACTGTGGTTATATAAGCAGAAACAATGTTTATTTGGGCAGAAATGCGCAGGAACATCGTGCTGTGGGATTTCAAGGAGCAGGTAAAGATAATTTAACCTCTTCCTGCCAGACAAAAACCTCAAATATCAGAGGAATTTTTAATACTTAATAGATTTAGAGTCAGTCTATCAAGATTAATTATTTTCCTCATTACTGTACATCACCCTTCCTTTCTCCTTTTACATGCAGCTGAGATTAAAGTCGCTACAAACTCCATGTATGTGATTTTTTGCAGCAGCCTTCGTAAGCTCTCCCCCATTTTTAATTTGATTTTCTTGTCAGTTTTTTTTTGCAGAAGTAGTAGGAAATTTTGGTTATGATCTGTTAAACTTCTTTTGGACATCCTGTATTTTTTCTGTAAATTTGCACGAAAACCTGTTATTGTGATTTGTAAAAAGGTCATTCTGTATTCTGCAAATGTGGTCAAATTTGTGAGGTTCTGGTTTTCTTTGGCTTGAGTCATAGATATGGTTTCCCTGAGCTCTCAGTGAGTAGAGAGGATTTTCTTTTCTGCTTTTGTTCTCAGGTTTCACATATTGCTCACATTTACAGATGTATGCATTCATGACTTTTCTAAACATATCATAGGTGATGTTCTGTTTTGTTTTATTTAATCAAGAAATATTCTGGAAACATCTTTGCATATCATTTTTTTAGGGTATTTCATGTATTAGGAATGTAAAAGTTTTTTTTTTTAAGATTTACATTTCAAGTCTGGGAAATGTCAAGAGATTTCATATGGAACCAGTAAAGGAACAAGTGGTAAAAACCAGGTTGGAAACACTTCCTTTGAAAGTTTTCGCATCAGCATAGAGATGATTGCTTCAGAACTTGGCAGCTTTCTCCATACCTTGCTGTTCCAGCTGGCATTTGTGGCAACACACCTTGCAGCCTTGGCTGTGCCAAAACAAAACTGTGATTAAGCGTAATCTTGATTAACATATTCTACTCCAACCATGCCTTTCTACCACACAAATCCATACAATGTTTGAAAGGTTATGACAAAAAGAAGTACTGAGTTTTATCATTGTATATGAGTATAAAATATGGATGAAATATTCATGCAGGTGTGAATGTTAGTGCTGCTGGGGGGATGTATGTCATTTAAATGGTGGTGCAGGAACAATCATGACTAGAGGCTGAAGTTCTTCAGTGCAGTTCTCCCAGAGTTTGAGTCCAGATCTGTGGCCCTGTGCTTCATGTTAAAAATGTTCAAAGATCTACAGTGATTTTATCAACCTGCTTCCATGACAGACAGATATGTTAAATTTGTATTGCAGATATCAGATACAAAACCAAGACTCACCATCTTAAGAGCCCTATTTTTCACTGTTGTTTGCATGGCTTCTTACACATCACTTCATAAATTGTAATCGCAGCGGTGTCCGTCTCCATCTCCACTATAATTAAAGATGTTTCATAATCAGCAAATTTGTATACTTTCGGAAAGCAGAAGAAACAAATCTGGCCAGGTTATTTGGTACTTCCTGGGAAACCTCATCCACAGTGGGTATGTATGGTGTTCATAGCTGTGTTCTAAATCATCCACTCACTCCCTACTCCCTACTTAGTGTATATGATGTAGTCCACTATATCATGTTAAGTATGTAGGAAACGACGGGAGGACATTTCGGACACTACATGGGGTGATGTCAACAGATGCGCCAGGTATTGCTGCGATGTGCAGTAGCGGTAGCTAACAGTTAACAAAAGACAGCTTTCCTGCTACGAAGAAATACCATTATGGTTAAAAGCTACACAACAACGCTACTAAAGCATTTATACATGAAAGAGCGGTCGCGCTCCTCTCCCAGTTCCTGCAGCTGCTGCGCCATTTTTCTTCTTCTACAATCACAAAACACAGCCAAAAATGTAGGGTACATCGCTTGTACACTTACTTTCGCAGTGCATTGTGGGTATTTTGTAGTGGACAATGTAGTGGATGAAAAGTAGAAAACAGAATTCGATCAATACTACAAAATGGCGCGCTCACTATATAGTGCACTACATCCATGATAGGGAGCGATTTCGAACACAGCTCATGTCTTCATGTGCCTTACATGTTGTAATGATTTGTGTAGTTCCTCACCACCTTTACCATCTGTCCCTCAAAAACTATCCATTCAACCAAGGATGAGCCTTATCAGAATTTTTCCTGTTCATTTAATACCATTGGTGCCATGTCACTGATACCAATACTTTGTGTACCATTGTACAGTATATCTTTATTGCAAAGGTAATATGTACAAAAGTCACAAACATAGATACTTTAAAGCAGCGGTGCATAAGTCCAGTCCTCGAGAGCTACTATCCTGCAATTTTTAGAACACACCGTCTCCAACACACCTGAATCAAATTGCTGATCACCTCATGTCATTCAGCTCTGCAGAGGCCTGATAACTGGTCATTCATTTGATTCAGGTGTGCTGGATGAGGGATGCAATCAAAATGTGCAGGATAGTACAGCGTAGCTTTTGAGGACTGGACTTGGGCACCCCTGCTTTAAAGAAATGCTAATAACCTATACCCCCCCCCCACCCACCCTAAATACCTTATTAAATCAATTTCATAAAGATTACATTCAAATAAATAATTTCAAAATGGCAAAATAATTAGGATAGCAATTCATAGGATTACATAATATATTACATAATAAATAACATAATATATATTGGTATTATAATAAATCTAACAAAACAAAATGCTAACCTGCATTAAACAAGTAAATTGAGAAAACTCATCAACACTATCACCAGCATCATCATCATGACATCTGATAGGCCGCCATAATCACGTGACACAGAAGACATGGAAGGAATACACTCCATGGCTTGGTTTGAATTTATTTCCTAAAATTCTCAGCAAGGCAAACAAATTGCATGTTTTTCTCAGCGATGCGTTGATATTCATCAAAGTAACATATCTGATATTTTTACTGGCAGATGCACCATTGATGAGCATAAATTTAAAAAAAAAATTCCAACTTATCTGTCCTGACCACAACCATGTTAAATTCCTGTACAATCACAGAATTTTTGTCAGACACCACCTGAGAAAAAAGTTCTCCCAGGAAGATGTGTTGAAAACAAGCTACAAAAACTCCCAAAAAGTGGCTTCAAGAACAAACTGTAATTGTGTTCTTGCCAGCTCAACACCAAAAACAAAGTTCCCTGTTTGTTCCACAAATGTTTTTGGGTCCAATTTAAAAGCAACATTCAATAGACATAACTCCCTTTTTATAATGTAGACTGCAGCACCACTAAGGTTTGAAGATGTAAATGAACTGGCCTAACTCACATTTCCCCATGAGACCTGCTTGATATTATACATGAAAAGACCTTCTACCTCGACAGTGCATGTTTAATAAGTCTAGTCCATATTCTACATCTGTTTTACTATATTACACTAATTGAAAATAGTAGTAAGGAAAAATGTCTTGAACATCTCTCCTTGTAAGTTAAAAACTTACCAAAAAAAGGTACTTACTGACTGACCTTCAGCCAGCATTCATGCAGTTTCAGACATTTGCTCCACAGACACTCAGACGGACACCTAATGTGAGGTTGGAAGGGAGTGGACAGCAGTGTAGTGGAACTGTATCATGCTGGATCAGGATCCTGGCTGGAGTGAAGCCAGTCCTGTCTTTAATCAGAAGGCAGAAACTTCCACTTCACTGCAAGTTAACTTATCATCTCTTAAAGGAGTGATGACATAGCAGTAAAAGCTAGTTCATGTCGTAGACACTGATGCATACTGTATGTCAATTCTCCCAAAAAAGAAATTACATTTTTTACAGCAGGGGATTGTTTTGAAATGCTACACCTCCCTTCCTCAGTAAAAGAGTTGGGTGCTGTAATGATATGCAGCTTTACCGAGAGACCAAGTTGATGTCATTTTGATTGGCTACACCTTATTTGGTCATAACCTTATTTACAGAAAGTGGGTCAAGCTGTGTTTGGAGTTTGCTAAAGGCTATCTGTTAGCATCATGGGCATATCAGACAGTGAGCTACGTTTATCAGACAAGACAGCATTTAGAAAATAAATAAACTTACAGGTAATGACAAGGTTGTGGCCCCCTCCCTCAGTGTTGCTGCAGAAGTTTTCTTTTAAATCCATTTGTTTGAAAACCCAGACCTGACTGCTCAGCAGTTACTCAGCTCCACACACACAGTTGAATCAGCGAGGGAGGGGGAGAATGAAGCGGAGGGTGGAAGGAGAGAGGAGGGGGAAGGCTTTTTGTTTAATAGTGTGCTCTAACTGGAGCAAATGGATTATGTAGCATGCTAAAAGTACGTAGAATGATAAGCTGCTGTCTGATTTAACCGTTTCTGAGCAGAGAGACAAAGCTGACAGACCATAAACAAGAACTTTGATTCTCACTCTGGACATTCACATGGCCTCATCAGTGGACAACGGATCATATTATACCCCCAAAACCCCAGAAAAATTAAATTTGATGTCATTGCACCTTTCAATAATGTTATAATTATCAGACTCCTAGTATCTTGCCTTATCCAACAGCGACCTGTTGGAACAGACACCCCAGATAAGACCCGCCACGTGGCAAATAAGAGACAGGAGGATCCTTATCTTAGTGCAGATTTTTAATTAGTCAGTGGAGCATAAATACAAAGGTTTACAGGTTCGCAGCACTTCACCCCGCAAGAGATTTCTCTTCTGGAGCCTCCCTTTTTAAAGAAGAAACCGCCATCCACACCACACATGCTGCACATGGACTCCCATTCTCCACTCTGTGCTAAATGTTGGTTCACACTTTGAGGAAACACAGCACCAAACATTCTAGCTCAGACCAGCTTTTTCTGCACTCCCTATTGTGAGGGCTGGTAAAAACCAGTTCTCCCAGGCCAATGGTCTATCTTTATGCCAGATATGTATTTCCAGATGTTAGTCTTCGCATGTACACCCAAGTCCTCTGAAGTTCATCTGCAGGCCTTATTCAGCCTTTAAAGCCAGAGTTGGTAATCCTGCTCAGAAACACATTTTGTAATACTGGGTGAGATGGTCCTTCCATCCTGACAGTAGTCGATACATCATGTATTCATAAAAAAGAAGGAAAAAAGTCAGACCTCTGTGAGAGCTGCAGTTCTGTAAAAACTCGGACCAACCCCTGCCATCTGCGCTGAAAGGCAGGAATTGGTCATTCGCACCATAAAGAGAGAAACAGTCTTTATGTCTTGTCTTGTTCCTCCCCTCTCTCCCAGCCAAGAACTTCATTTTTCCTGGAGTCTCATTTGAAAGCCTGTTTATTTATTTGTTTATTTGGCAACCTGGCCAATATGAAATCATAGTGCCCTGGTTTACTTCTATGGTTAATCCTCCAATGTGCCCCTGGTCGAGGCTACCCAGAATTCTCTGCTACAAGTGATATATCACTTCTTCTCAGAGCATGGTGCTTTCTTTTCTTTTTTCTTCTTTTCTTTTCTTTTCTTTTCTTTCTCTCTTTCAGAGACATTGCCAAGAAAGGTGCGAAGGTAAGTTGAACCTCCTCTGCTCTTCAAATACCCTGCTATGATCAATCAGTGGATGCAGCTTGTTTTCCCAGCTGGTGAAAAGAAATGAAAAAGAAGGTTTTTATTAATGCACTAGATTTAGTGGAAAACAGATTTAATAACAAGACCCAGAAGTACAACACTGGGTTTGTGGGGAGACTGAAGCTAAAATGAGGTTGTTCAACACTCCAAGAGCATGAGTCTGAACCTCAAGTGGTAAGTGAAACTGTTTCAGATATCTGTGTCCTGCTGCCATAAGGCACATGAATACATTTTGGAGCAAATATTATGGGTATATCAGATTATAAAACAGCTAAAAGAACTAACTTAATGCAGTAATAAATTTGTTTACTTGGCAATAGGAATGGTCAATTTATTGTTTATACAACCACCCGGAAACGGGGAGTTACTCACACAAGCAACCATAGTTTGAACTTAACATATTAGAAAGGCCATTAAAACTTAGCCCAGGGTAACAGTGGAGGAGTGTGTAAGCATCATTACCTTTCTAGATCTTGACAGCAGATGTTTATATCTACGTTGCTAGCTCTCCGCTCTTCCCACATCTGCACCCATGAAAACAGAACTACACTGAAGTATACGGAGAGGGACTGAAAGACAACATAATCCATAATGCAGCACAACTGCAGGTGTTGGGCATATTTACCAAACAGAAGCATCTTCCTGTAATCTTTGATGTGATGGTTCATCATTCTGCTCACCTTGATACACCGTTCAAATGGCTGCTTTTGAGATGTAGTGTATTTTTATAGTTTTCTCTTATTTAAGAATTGCGGCAGCTTGCTGACGACAGCTAGAGTACACTCATGAGTCACCCTTATCACCAACGCCCCAGGGAAAACTCTAGGAACTCAACCAATCAGAAGACACTTCCCTCAAAAGCATGTCGTTCAGAGGACACATCCCCCAGGAGAAAGCACTCTGTTCTTAAATAATTACAACCTATTTGCTGTTGCGATGGATAAAAAGCTCGATTCCCAAGAATAAAAATTGAATGAGAGGTAATTGTCCATTTTAAGGGGACTTCTTGAAATGGTCACCAATCATAACTGTGATTTGCAGCTGCAATTTCACAGTTTCAGCCTAGATCATCTCTGAGGGAAACTTCTTCATGCTTTAATGTGTTAGAATCTAAGAAAAGCAGGGGGTGACTGCCTTTTGGACCTTCCCCAGCTGATGAATACTTTCACAAAAACACCTTGTGGCATTGCGACAGCAATAGGGCCAGTTGTATTGAATATGTTCTTTCAGATACACATGAAGCTATCAACCATTTAATTTTCATAAAGAAAAGAAAGAAAAATCCATTTTTTCATAGGTTTAAAAGGCCAATATTGTAATCATCTGAAAAGGTTGGATTGTTCATTTTTGTGTGTTTAGAGTGATGGGTGTCTAGGAGGCAAAGTTAAAAACACACACGCACACACATATACATACATATTATATATACATATATATGTGTGTGTGTGTGTGTGTGTGTGTTATGGTGCTCCAGCAACCCCCGCGACCCGGAATTGGATAGGTGGTACAGAAAATGGATGGATGGATATATTGTGTGTTTTTTTTTTTTTTTTTTTTTTTTTTTTTTTTTTTTTTTTTTTTTTTATATATATATAAAACCCACATATTATGTAAAAAAACAACCCCCCTTATCTCTTAAGAGGGAGTAAAGTTTATTCTTATCAGTGGTACAAAGTAAATAGACCTTGGCAGAATGTAATAGAACCTTTACTATAAGCTCATTTTAGGAGTTCAGATCTGTCTGATACTTTTGATAATTAAATTTTGCTCCCTGCCATTAAAATAAGCAGCTGCAACAGAAAACAGATTCACTTCACTGAAAAATAAGATGAGTAGAGTTGCTTATGTTGCACAATGGACTTGAAGATTTAACATTGAACTTCTACAGAAGAAGTGGAGACAAGCGGAGGCCGAAAAGTTTTGCAGTACTATTGTGAGAATTTTACAAGATGTGAAATTTGTGGAAAACTTGCAGTACAGTAGGCACATTTACAAGGTAACAATAATCATTCCTTCACTTCAGCTCTGGCCTTGGCAAAACATGCAAGAAAGATTACGAGAAAATAATCATGACAAGTTTTATGAAGCTTGGGAAGGATGGGTAGGATGAGCAGGGAATAATAAATGAATATTTGATGATGACCATTTTTTAAATTAGGCTTAGCAGTTGGCTTATCTAGTTTTAGAGGAGAAAATTGGCCACCAAATAAATAAACGAAAATGAAAAATTAACATATTTGCATTTGGATGGCTGAAAATAAATGTACCACCTTTTTGGAAATTGTGTAATTAAAAACTTTTTTGTGAAAAATGTAATGTCATAGAGCAAAATGAGTTTCTTAAAGAGTAGATATGGTTACAATTTTTTTTTTAAACTTTTGCCATAAAAGTGAGGTGTTGAACCATAAAAGAAAATAAATAAATATACAGTAGCAGTCAAAGGTTTGGACACACTTTTCCAGTAAATCTAATGGTGAAATGGGTCCAGATGCTGTGATTAGCAGATGGTGGCATTGGTATGTGAACACATCTACTCGCCCAGTTGGTACCATCAGGTCTCTACGTCGTGGTACCCTTGAATTAACATAAACCGAAAACTTACATTTTCAAAAATAAACAAAAAAGAAGACTGGCTCATCCTATTTATAAAAAGCTTTGTAAAGAGGCTTTAACCTATCTGAATGAGGTGAGTGACTAGACCTGTTGTGTGTGTGGAAGTGGAGAGAATGGGATGAAACAGCTTAGAAATCCCACTGGGAAGAGACTTTGAGTTCTTATTTTGGAAGGCCTGCACCTTGTAATCACTCAGTTGCTCTTATTGATCAACAGCCCCATTAAAGCTACTGCCTTCAACTTATATTACAAACATTTGGTGCAATAGGGCAATAAAAATAGTACTTATCGCCACTCAAGGGAGTTCCACTTGTCTCAAACGGGACTTTTACTTGAGATGAAGCAGCAAATTAAACAACCTTGGTTAAAAAGCTGCTCTCTGGAAAATTAAGAGCTCAAATGTAGGCTTAGTGGAAAGTGAACTGTGTCCCTTTTGTGAACTGCATACATGTGACATTTCTTGACCTTCGAGGCGTGTGCCTTAATGTTGTGAATTCAGCCTGTCATCACCCTCTGCGTGATGTTTCTAAAGATGCCATTTGTCACCCTCTGAAGTCTGAGGTTATTTGAAAGGCTGGTTATTATCTTGGCTGTAATCTTGTGAGTACATTTTCTAGTATTTTGCTGTCAGCTGTTATGTTAATGATGAAAAGTGAACATGACAGCTGTTCTTTCTTTTTTTGGCCACTGATGAATTATTTTTGTCTTGCACATTGTCTGAGAAGGATTGAACACATTTAGCATCCTGTTTGTCATATATGAAGGCTTCAAGACTTTGCAAGGAATGTTTCTAAATGCCTATTTTGTTTGCAAAAAGAAATCCACGGATCCAGCAATGTTTCTTTCTGCAAAATCTCGATATGTCTGGCTTAAATTCCCATAGCTGTCTGAGTGTAATAGCGCCGGTTCAAATAGAGGTAATATATGCATGCCTCCGAAACAATCAGTCTTGTTTATCCAGAGCCCTTGAACCTCCAGGATCGGAAAGTTTTAGCAATGAATTCTGATTTGCCAAATCCCAGTTCAATAAATTGCCTCTATTCCGCACAAACATAAAAACAAACGTCCTTTTTTGTGCCACCAGCTGTTAGATTTGGGTGAGAATAGCAGATAAGAAAGGGGTTGGATGATAGAGACATGGAGGATTCACAGTTTGTTTATTAGTGGCTCTTTCTTCTCGCCCTGCGTCTGCCTCCTTTTCATTGATTTCTGCTGTCTTGGAAAATATTCACATCTGCAGTGCAGTGTTTGCTTACTGTGAGGGAACAGTAAAGTTTTGATAGGGACCTGGCAGGGTGTCTTAGTAGGTGGATTTTATGAAAGTTTTCTTGGTGGATTTCCTACACCACAGTGAAAAGTTATATATGGTCTTAGTGATTCTTCTTTTTTATTATTATTCTTATTCTGTATGTCTGTGAAGTTGGTGTAAGGAGATGGAGCAGTGTCCTGAGAGTATGACTGTATAATTTGTATCTCAGGTGCTGACTGAAGTATACTCACTTGGCTGGAAACACAACATTGCCCAAAGTGAAAAATCTGAGTGAACAGTGCAGCTGTCCTTCTTCCTCCCTGATTAAAGCAGATTGAAAATGTAATTGAAAGAGTCAGATTGTGCACTAATTGCTCAAAACCGCAGTTGCTGTGTGGACATCTGCTTACTTGTCATTGTCTCTGATTAAGATGATAGACTATTAGTGATGCAAAGCCACTTCCCTACGATTTGAGGGGCAGTGCAAACATGCTCAGTTGGACATTTAGCCTGATGATGTTCTGCATCTTATTCTTCTCATTGGATGTTTGGTCTCAGTTGTTTAAAATGAGCAAACTTTTAATATTTGACTCATAGTAGCAATACAAATAAAACTAGAAACTATTATTTCTCTGTCATACTCTGCACACTACAGCTGTGCTTTCTGCTAACTGCAATGCAACATAACAATGCTGACATATCCTAGTGATTTATGCTGAACAGGTCATTACTCATAAATAAATACACTGAAAAAAGTAAAACATTAATTTAAAAGATTTCTTCAATTGGTAACATTGAATATTATTGATTTGAGTGAACTAAATCAAATTTGATTGAATGATTTTATTATTTTTAATTCTATTATATGTATTTTCATTTAGTCAATGAAATTTAAAAATTTCTACTCAAATCAACATAATGAACTTAATGTGTCTATTAGCTGCATGCTATGATTTATAGCAACTTACTATGCTGCATTATTCTACTGCTAGAACTTAATTCAATATTTTACACTAATGATGAAGTCTACACTGTTATCACTCACAATTCCAATCTAAGTTTATAATCCTTAAAAGAATAGTACACCCACAGAATGATGTGCATTCATTTTCTACTCACCTTCATGCTGAGCAAGACTTTGGAGCACTTTTTCAATATCTCAAATGCAACCTGAGATTGGAAAGGTTTTCGTCTTCCCCCAACTTTCATATAATGGAGTTCATCGGCGACTGAACCAAAAAGGTCCATAAAAGTCTAAAAAAAAACTTGGCAATATTCCTCCATACTGCTCGTCCAATGTAATCCAAGTGTTTTGGGTGGGTAGCGTCCATAATTTACTCAAAACGACATCATTTAGTATATTTTTATAGCTTAAACAGTACTACATTGCATTTCTATTTGTGTGTTTGTGTGAGTTCACACTATGGAAGCAGCCGGCGTTCAGCGCCTACTCTGCCAGCAATGCAAGCGTAGAAGAAGAAATTTGCTGTTTACATTGTGGTAAGGGTGATCGAGCTGCGGACAAACCGGGACAAACACAACAGGGGTTGGTTATTGATTGAAAACAAAGAGAGAGAAAAAGAGAACGTGCAATCTCGTCTGCCGCAGCTTCCATAGTGTCGTGAACTTGCAGGGGCGTGCTTTGCGGCACCTAGATGTACAATTGTTCAGGTTATAAAAATATACTAAATGATGTCGTTTCGAGTAAATTATGGACACCACCCACTCAGGACACTTGGATTACATTGGATGAGCAGTATGGAGGAATGTTGACAAGTTTTTGTGGACTTTTATGGACCTTTTTGGTTCAGTCACCGGTGAACTCCATTATATAAAAGTTGGGGAAAAACAAAAGCCTGTTCGATCTCCGGCTGCATTTGAGATATTAAAAAAATGCTCCAGAGCCTTGCTCAGCATGATGTTAAATAGAAAATGAACGTACATCACTCTGTGGGTGTACCATTCCTTTAAGTAATTTTTTGTTAACTATTAAAGGTTGAATATGGAATACAGACCAAACAGCGACATCATGTGTGTCTAGGTTATCGCTTCCTCACAGTAGGTCAAGCCAGATGTTTATTAGTCTTAGTGTGGGTGGGTGTGGAGTGTGTGTTTGTGTGTGTGTGTGCAAATGTTTATAGTTTTGTGTGCTGTGTTTTGTGCTTGGGTGTGTGAAGGGCTGTTTTTATTTTAAAAATGTGTTTGTTTTTATTTTCTTGAAAAGCACTTTGGGTTGCCTTTGGCAGGAAAAGCGCTTTATAAATAAAGTTTGATTTGATTTGATTTGATTTAGGTTGTAGTTGCAACGGCAGAAAAACAACTCCAACCGCCAGGATGCCAGACTCACTGCAGATACGCAAGTGACCAACAGTCTGCAGCATGTCCAACAAGCAACGCAGAGGAGTTTATAACTGACAGCTAACGTTAGCCTCGTTAGCAAACAAGCTAGCTTACGATCCAGGGGGAAAGTCGCCATTTCCATGTTTTTACGCCGTGGAAAACATTTATGTGGGTCCATTTAGTGTAGTCTTCAACTAAATTTACTCCAGGTTTTGCTCTTCTCAGGTCACTCCTCCTCAGAAACAAATAATATCTCCAGGGCTCTGAAGCAGCTGCTTCACTCGCCGTGTCCACTGTTTCCCCCTGTGCCAGCCAACTGTGCCCAAAATACTAATGCCACACAGAGAACGTATTAAGCAACCCACAATGGCGGCGTGTATTGGCTTATAGACGTAAATAAAATGCCATTATCGAACCCGTAAAAAGTGATTTTATAATTATTTTTAGGCTAAATATCATTTTTCTAGGAAATGTTGTACTTTCATTCTGTACACCCCCAAACGACCTGTGAAGGTATTATTTTTTTAAAGATAATTTTTTTATAAAAATGTTCCATATTCAACCTTTAACTTTATAATGCATCCATTCGACATGATACTCAGATCAGATTATAATAAATAATTAGTCAGGTATAGAAAACAAAAGAGTAGATGCAGAATCTGAGGTAAAACAGCAAGATGATAAGTCAGAAAGTGATGTTGGTTCAGTCTCAGGACTGAGTTTATTTCCTTGTACTGTCTTTTACAGTCATGGTGCCATTTTTAACATCCAAACTAAACAGAATATTTTTAGACAACTTTCTCTAAATGAAAACATAACAAAGGCAGTAAACACATAACTCAAATTTAGGATATATATCGATCATAAAAGTTTAAATTCTTGCTGAATTTACATTTTCAATGAGCCATTGTGGTCCAGATACATTGAGAATTGAATGTCTACACAGAACGTCTAGAGGGGTGCAAAATCAACCCCCCCCCCCAAAAAACAAATAAATAAATGACAAATACATGTCAAAATCAATTTTGACGTGTCTTAAAGTAAATGTTTTATATTAAAGAAAAAAGTGTGAGAAAAAAATTCAATATTTGCATCTGATTACTATGCCAATGTCAGGATTCTTTGTCATTAGCATTATTTCCAGAGTTGCTAGCAGAATTACTATGTCTAGAAATTCAATTTTCCTTGCCTTACATTTCTTAAATTCAAGCTGACAAAAAATAAAGCAGGATGAGGGTGAGGGTAGCAAAGCGGCTCAAAAGCCCTGTGGAGGTTGCCACTTTCCTCCTGGACTTGTAACATTTGCTATTACTAATGAATGGTTAGCCAGTTCAGGAATGTTGCTAATGCTAACTGAGTAAGTGTTATTGTTAGTGAGCCACCTACAGGAAGGGAGGAATTAAACTTGGAGCTATCCCTTTAAAGAAAGAAAACGTGAATATAACTTAATGGGGCAGTCTGTTTTTACAGCGTATTAAACATTTTAAACTAAGAAAACATTGTTGATATTTTTCCAACATTCATTCATAACCTTTCTCCAGAATCAATGGCAAAACCATTTTTTTGTCATCAGTATTCAAAGGTTTGGTCAGCTCTTTGCATGTGTCCTTGGGGATTCTGGTTTTTCCTACTGGGACAATGTCCAGGCCTTTGAAGTCAGAAAGCTTTAATGCCATACCTTACTTCAGTACAGGTGATGGCAGGAAAACCTTCTGACATTATTCCGAGTCTAGATTGTGACTCCAACAACTTATTGGTTTCCCGTTCTGTGACCCTTTGGCTGAATGTCGCTGGTGGAAGAGCCAATGCCAAGAAAAGTTTCTAGGCTGTTTGGGGAGAATCTATTTTCTGATGGTATCATTAGCCTTTATGTAACTGTTTGGTCTGCTGAGATGGAAAAAAAAAATTTACAAAAACTTGCCAATTATTGTCACTGCTCTGGAGGTTGGATTGAAAGCCTCTTTTTCTTATGCTAAAAAGAATGATAGCATCTATGTGTCCACGCAGCTTAATTTTGATTTCATCCCAACAGAACTGTTGAAGAAGAGCTTTCTTTTCTGTCCAGATGAAAAGGTTGCATGAGCTTTTGTGTGCCTGTCATGGTGAAGTGAAGTGCTCCTTGACTGGTGTAAGTTGAGAGCAATGTGTGTGTAGTTTGTGTATAATTTTTGTGGTAGAACTGCTTAGGTTGATTTGGATGGCCTCGTGGTGATCCTTGGACAATCTTTTGAGGAAAAAGAGACACTATAAAAAGATTCTGGGGAAATCTATCAGACAGTCAGCACAATTACTTGGCCTTTGGCAGCATTTAAGCGTCCAACAAGACAATGATGAGAAAAAGTCTAGTTCAGGTGGTCAAGAAAGATAAACAGAAAAGAATTTGGGCAATTCAGAGCGGCCCAGTCAGAGTTCAGACCTGAATGTCATCAAGAATCTGTGAATTGAACAAAAGACCAGAGATGGAAAACCTCCAAAGAAGGACAAATGGTATGAATACATTTAGAGGGCTTTTTTCCCTCCTCACACACCGTGCTATGCTACTACAGCACAATACTGATGCTTCAACTGAGAGGCAGAGACAATAATGATGAGGTTTTATCTTATGTGGCAATCTCTGATATGCAGCATAACAAGGATGAACATGTTTTGTTATTTCCCATTAGCTATGGTAATGATAATTCAAATAAACTTATGGGGTACTGTATGAAAATCTGTTACAATAATTTTAGTATGAAAATTTACCATAGCTTCATCCCCTTCTAATTTACAGCCAGGGCGGAGGGAGAAAAAGCCATTATGGTATTCTTTCCATGATTATCAGATAACCATGATAATCAGACAAGATGATTTTTTTCAGAGAGAACAAAGCTAAGTCTGCTCTTCATTTACGTTGGTGTCTGAATCTTTTCTGCATCTAGCACTTTTTTCCTACCTAACATCTTATTTTTGGCAACAGTTATTTTTCCCTTTATGTAATATGGTACCTGAAAGCAAACCAGGGTGTCGTACCAGACTTGTGAACTGTGTTATTTCAGCACTCAGGAGCTCCGGGGCCGTTTCAATCCTGGAAGTGCAAATAACAAAGACTGGTGTACTTCAAAACAAGTAAGGAGCACATCATTTTAAAGGTCACAAACTTGTGCTCTGTTGCTTTAACTTGAACTTACCACCTTTATGCAATGGCTGGCTTTTCACAGGGAACCTTAAATTTCCTTGGAACTTTGAGTGTGTACATCTGGTCAAATGGACAAATTTAAAAAAGAACCATCATCATAAGAAAGTGATTTATTGAATGACTTAAAGGTGACAGCTTTATTTCCTCCCCACTAGTATGTTTTACACTCACTCAATTAGCAGTAGCAATGAAAATGTTTAACTAACAGTTGTGCTTGAAAGTACACATCCTACGGATGTGACGTCAATTGACAATGCATGCGCATCCCCGACAGCTTTGATACAGGAAAAAGATGGTTGCCGTGGATTCAAACACTGTGAGGGATAGTTGCGGATTCTTCTGCCGTCAGCAAACGATCCAGATCTACTGAAACACCACTAAAAAGTGGCACTACGAAGAAAAATACTTTATCAGCAAAGTAAACAATGTTACAGCATCAGTTTGTGCACGCTTGGCTGGTAGCTGCAGTTACCAGCAGCCAGTGGCGTATCCAGACTTTTATTGTTGGGGGGGGGGGGGGGGGGGGGATTGCATGTTTGATTCTCTGTGTTTTTTTCCTTTAAAAGTGCTGCTAAGAAGAAAATGCTGCAATCGTTGGTTTACCAGTTAAAAACTAACAAGACAGAAATCTGGGACTAGTCCTGGACTCAGACCTGAATTTCACCATCACATTAAAGGACTGATGTCTCAGCAGGACTAAGAAAAACTGTTCCATGCATTTATCTTTAGTAGTCTACAAGTACTGTGATGCTGTCCATACAGGTCTGCCTATAAAGTCCATCAAACAGCTGCAGGTAGTCCAGAATGCTGATCCAGTCCTCAGATCTGTAAACTGGTTTCCTGTTTGACAAAGAATTGACTTCAGAATCAAACTGTTAGTTTACCAGCGCTGAATGGCGGGAAAAAGTATTGAACACGTCAACATTTTTCTCCGAAAATATATTTCTAGTAGAGCTATTGACATGAACACAATCTGGTGACAATCTGGCGACATCTGGTGAAAATTTCTATACTTTTTTCCCCCGCTGTATACGGCTGTAGACGTCAATGGCAGTGAATAAGTTAATGGGGGGTATGTAAACTTTCAAGCACAACTGCATGACCTTTAATGATGTGTTGGAAAAAAAAGAACTATTCCATGATATGTAGGATCTAATACTTTATGAAAGATTCATTGGAACTACCTACTAATCCTCAGTGCTATTATACGCTAAAGCATTTCCTTATTGACTTTTCACTCTAATGTTCTTTTTTAAAACAATACATTCATTCAGTAAACCCCACTTAAGCTCTCTTCTCTTCTCTTCTCTTCTCTTCTCTTCTCTTCTCTTCTCTTCTCTTCTCTTCTCTTCTCTTCTCTTCTCTTCTCTTCTCTTCTCTTCTCTTCTCTTCTCTTCTCTTCTCTTCTCTTCTCTTCTCTTCTCTTCTCTACTTTCAATTAAATCACTGCCTTAAAAGAAAAGAGGAAAAAAGAGAGAAGGAAACTTTTTTTCGTTTTTTTTAATCAAACCTCAGTTCTGTGTTTGCTGCATGGTTTGATCTTTAGCCAAATGTTGTTTGTCTTTGTCAGATGCTTTGAATGCTATTCAGCAGCCTTTTTCATGTGGAGATGGTCGTGGTTTTAGAGAGATAAGAAAAATTTGTGAGGAGCATTTAATTCTTCCTCTCATCACAATTTCAATATTTACTTTTTAACTTTCCAGAGCATATTTCCCATTTTCTGATTATTTTTCTCTCACTGATGTTGACTTTATGCAACAATTCTGACACACAAATTGAATACAGTGAAAGGAAAATTCTGCTAAGAGGAGTGACTGGCTGTGAAGTGATACACTGCATATCAGTCTATATACAGACCTCTCAGATTACGCTTTTTAATCACATACCCACAAGAGCAGGGCATTATGTGGTGGATCTTATTGCAATGACAAAGCATAACATTAGGACTTCAGTTGCATGGGATATTTCATCATTAAATTTCCGCATGGCTGTCCAGAAGAAGCCCTCGCCATTGCCGATTTTATCGTAACAGCTTGAGTGTAGATGACCCGCCAGATGTTTGTAATCTCACACTGAGAGGCTTGTGACTGGGGTCGCAATCAGATAAGGACACATAGGCACAGATTATAAATAACAGTGGGGGGAAGTCTATATATCCCACCACAATAACTGATACATGGCCAGTGTCCTCTTTTCCCCTTTACAAAGGCTACTATGTGTAAATGCCAACCGGATAAACGCTTTATGTCTATTTCTTTTCCTCTTCCTGAAAAGAAAAGCAAAAAAAATCCTTCATGATGCAGCTGTAAACAAAAAAAAAACTGTGAATTTCGAGCTTACACAGAGGGCTCAGCTCATTTCTTTTGCCTAGTTTGTAAGGCCCCATTGAGAGTGCATGGATGTGTGGGCAGGTTAATGATATCATCTTGAGAGTAGTTTTTAATCATGAACAGACTAATGAGACGGGTTGTGCTGGAGTTACTCAGCAATAAAAGGCAACACAAGTCGCTTCTATCGTGTCTTCCTCCTTCTGCTTTCCCATTTTTTCATCTTTCCTTTTGCATTCTGAATCATCTTAGCCTGAAAATGAAAGATTTTAGACAAAATCTGTGCAGCAAATGAGAAAACAGCAATGCGGCAATGAAGAAATTACTCAAATTAACAGGGCTAAACAGAAGGAAAGATTCTCCTCGTGGTGACGTATTTTCAGGCTGCCAGCAGTAAAGGAGCCAAAGTGACAGGAAATCCTTGTGAGAAAATAAAAATGTAGGTGTAAACCGGTGAAAACATTAAGTAAAAACTGAGTTAAACAGCTTTTGAAGAACATTGTACTTGAATCATAACATTTTCATCCAACAAGAACGGTAATCCAATTAGGTTTTTAATGTATGATTCTACAGCCATACAATGCTGTACACAAGATCATTCTTTAACTCCATAGTACTGAAACATGTTTCACTCCATTAGAGAGTGAAAATTGGAGCCATGGAAGTGTAAAGAATTGGACATCAGTCCCCTTAAGCCCCTGAGGTACATCAAGAAATGTTGGCTTGCCAAGCTCTCCCTGTTAAGAGCATGTTCAGCCTGTAAAGATGGCTGAATCGTAGGAAGCACATTAATGCAACATGTTACTCCATGCTGGTTGACTCCTGTGGTTACTCTGTTCTGTAAGTTATGGGACTATGGTGGCTGGCCTTACTGACACAACTGCTCGCTAGGGGGCTATGCTCCCCAATACAACCACTGACCAATAATGAAAAAGCAGGAAGAAGAAGAACACCGGACTCCGTGATTACAGTGGAAATCTTTCTGTTTCTCATAATTAGGCTACTCATTCTCTGTCTACACACGTTCTTGTTGGTTTTCATTGTTGTTTTGACTTCAGCTTCTTCTAACACGCTGTTTGCTTCGTTTTCCCTCCGACCCAAATGATGATCTACACCACTTCCTTCTACTTCTTCTTCTACTTTATTGCAGTGGACAAACATCACTTCCATTACTGTAGGTGCACTTCCTGTTAAATCCAGGAAAGAATTTAAAATTCTTCTCACATATAAAGCTCTCCATGACCAAGCTCCATTATATATTCGAGATCTCATAGTTCCATATATTCCAAGCAGAGCACTTCGCTCTCAGACTGCAAGTCTTCTGGTGGTTCCAAGGGTCTAAGGGCCGGATTTATCAAGATCCAAATTTGCGTGTAGTAATTTGCCCACGCTATCTGGAATTTTGCGCGAGGGGCCGAACCACGGTTTGCAAGTGATTTATCAAGAATGAAGGTGCAAATGACAGCAGGCGCAAACAAGTTGGAAACGCCCCTGTATAAATTTGGTTTTGCGTGTTTGGAGGTTTGCAGCGTGGGGAATTATGGATGACATTGTATACGGATATATGACGCCAGTCGCCAAATGAAGATGGAGATATTAGGAGGACAGTATAAATGAAAATAATTTAAAATAAGTATCATAAATAAAAAAAAAAACAATGATAGAACAGGTATCTGTGCAGAGCCTCAGAAGTGTCCAGTTTATGAGGACATGGATGAGGAGTTGCTGAGCAAATGAAAGTGTCTGCAGCTCCGACATGGTCTCTATGACGCAGGAGGCGCACACACAGGGGCGGCTGTAGCTCAGGTGGAAGAGCAGTCGTCTTTCAACCGATTCCAGGCTTCCCAGGTTACATGCCGAAGTGTACTTGGGCAAGACACTGAACCCCACATTGCCTCCCAATGTGCCTGTCGGGGTATGAATGCGTGTATGATTGTGTGACTGGGTGAATGTGACATGTAGTGTAAAGTGCTTTGAGCTTTATGTTAAGTTAGTATGACTGGAAAAGCGCTATATAAGTACAGTCCATTTACCATTTGGCACAATGCCAACGCTTCAGAGCTCGCACTGCCAGCTGATCCTGTGGTCCTGTCTGGATGCTAAAATCCAAGTTAAAACGTGACGTTGGTGTGACGTTGGGAAAAAGGGGAAATAAAAAGACACAATTAATGCAGCTTTAGTTCTCATTAAGCTGCGCAGTAGCTGAAAACTTTCATTTATCCAGAATATTTTACACCCGTGTTAAATAGGGGTTCGCTGTAGTTCTGATTTTTATTGAATTCAACAATGAGAACTAAAAACACTGCCCTCGCTGCTCATGAGAAATGATTTTGAAGCAGATGTGTGTGTGTCCAGGTTTGTCCCTCTCAGAAGTTTCATCCTTTTGTGCACAAAGCTGCAAGTTTGCACCTGCTTTACAGACGTACTAAAATAGACGCAAAAACCAGCAATGCAATGCGTCTCATGGATGATAAATCACCTTGCGAGTGCTAAATTAATATATTTACATTTTCTCCTCCCATTACACGCAAAAGTGCATGTAAACGCCCTACATTGCATATTCATTGCAAAAAAAGTACTAAATGGATAAGAGGCGCTATTTTGCGCGTTTTAAAGACCAAACCGTTTTAGCACGCTGTTGATAGATCAGTTTGTACTTTCTTTTTTGCGTGTGGAGTGAGATAGCGCACGTTTTTATACACGCAAACCTTTGATAGATCCGGCCCTAAGAGTAGAATGGGATGCAAAGCATTTGGCTATCAGGCCCCCTATTGTGGAACCAGTTACCAATATGGGGGATTGGACCGGGTCAAGTCAAGATGCGATCCAATCTGTTGCTTTCCTTAGCTAGGCTATTATCAATCTGGCTTGAATTTTTCTGTCTGTTAAGCACCCTGAGGTGACATTGTCATGAATTGATGCAGCAGAGTACGGTTGGTGTTCAGACTGCGCCAAACGAAACAGACTATCCGTGGAATCAGACCATGGTCCGTTCAAAGCGGACTAAATAGCCAGAGTGTTAATGCACCCTTAATTTGAGCAAGTTTTCTATTTTAACTATAATAAAATACTTTTCTTTGAGTAGATTAAGTGCAATATTTTTTTTACATTTCTGTAATAATCTTTTCAGTGTTATGTATTGCTGATTGATTGTCTTTCAACACCCACTCTATTCTGCATCTAAGTAGCCAGACTTTCATATCCGGTAATATTTAAAAGTGGTCTTCATCATTAGTTCCCCAGACTTTCTAAAGGTCTTTCAAATTTCTCGTTTAGACATTTCCTGCTTTTTCTTAAAATAAAAAAAGAGAAACTATTTTCAGCTCTGTCTTTGCCCTTGTCCATTTTCAAAGAAGTGTTTTATTATTGTTATTATTATGTTTATTATTATTATGCCACTTCACATTGAGCTATGAATCATTCAAGCATAAAAATCAAATCCAATTTTAGGGACAAACAGTTTAGTGTCATAATATGATTGTCAACTGAGTAAATAATTAGATTCAAATTGCATGTTTAAGTGTTTTTTAACATTCTTTCTCAAAATGTAATGTCTTGGTATTTATTCAACTGAATATATTACAGAAAAAAAAAATTACACAAAGAAGTTGATTTTAAGTTCATATTAGTAAAAAACCTGCCATAGGGTGTGGAGTGTGTCCCTAAAACTTTAAGGAAACTGGAGTTGGAGACCACAGAATTGGCAAAGCTAAAATTACAGCTAAGCTATCTACAGCAGCTAAACAGTATCTGAAAGTAATGTCCTCCAAAAATCCAACAAATACCTGGCACAAGATATGAGAGCTGCATCTGGACTTTCACTGACTCACATACTGTTAGCCAAAATGTCATCAGAAATTGCAGTCACTGAAGTGCTGCTGTAAAAAAGTCATTTATAAGTGCAACAGGGAGAAAAGTATAGACCCCTGCGACTGACATCATGACACATGACTCCAGTGCCATGTTGGAAGACAACTAAATGTGACACACATTTACCTGATGAATGGTGTTTGTTGTAGATGTTTTGAAAGCTGCCCATGTGCTGAGAATTTTGTCAGAAGTTGTCTGTTTAGCATCAGTATGTCTGAGGCCACAAATTATGCCGACACTGGGGACAGAAACTGGGGCTGATCGGTGATGACTGAGGTTAAGCCCGGACCCAACTGAACAAGCAAGTCTCATAACTTTACTTATGGACATCTGAACTTAAAAATCCCAACTGTAGGGAGTAGCTTGTATCCAAAATAAGATAATAATGATTTGGATTCAGCTCTTCGGGTCTCCCCCTTTGAAGCAGGAGCTTCCTTTCCAATCGCGCTCTCTCTCATAGAAGCACTTAAATCTGTATTTTCCCCACACAGACGCAGTCTTAACTCTGTTAGTGGGCAGTCTCAGGCTTTGGCTTTGTTACTGGTGCACCCAAAATATGAGCCCCAGAGACCAGCTTCCATTTCACCTCATCAGCATCCATTTGTGAATCTTTCTTGCGTTAATAAAACTAATCCCCTGAACTAACCGCTCATTTACCACACAAGCCCGAACTCATGTAAAATGATGGAATTAAGCCTGAATTTTTTAAATGAGTCTTGCACAGGGCAGCCAGCCAGGACCTTCTACTTGAAAGTGCCTCAGTTTGTTCCTCTTGGGTGGTTATCACTGCTGGTATTGGAAAGACTTCTTCACTCCAGGTCTTGCCCTGTCAGAACACTCAAATACTGCAAAAGATTTAAAGGCCTCCTTCCACTGAAAACCCGTTTAACTTGCTCCTTCTGAAATACGGAGGGTTTCCCCTTGTTTACTTACACATGCTGACTTGCTAGCGTTGCATTCCCCCCAGTCGGCTGTGCTTTCTCATCAGAGAAACAATACGAAGAAAAGAGCGAATCGGGAACAGCCTTGCACTTCTACGTCATATTTCAAATAGCGTATCCCACGTGGGGTTTCTATCTGTCCATTGGAAGGCAGGTAACCCTCCACTACACACTAGAAGTAAAGACGGCACGACTGTAGCTTCGGAGTTGAGAAGCCAATTAGCTAACTGTTTGTTAGCATGGCGGAACAAACTTGTTTGTCGGCTCTATTTCCTGTCTGTAGCGAAATAAGAGCGGAGGGCGGAGCTTCCTTCATACACTGATGGGAGGCAGCCAATCAGACGGAAATTCATGAGAAGGACCCGGAAAAGCCTGCCGTTGGACCACAAGCCTCTCTTCTAGTATACAAATACAGCTGGATACAAAGCAACCAGAAGGTTTTTTTAAACAGAAACGATGCAGAATGCATTCAATAATAATGGAGAACACAGAAATATTAATGAAATGACCATGGAAGTACAACTTTAACCATTGTGATGGACTTCCAATTGCTTTCCGCTACACTGAGTGTCAACAGCTTACAGCACTGTCTTCCAACATGGCGGTTGGCCATCCATGTTGTGACAGGTGTCATCATGTGGCATGTGTCTTTATCCATTGACATTAGAACTGGACTGAGGATTAGCTATGATTTGAAGAGTGATGAATCTTCCCAGAACCCAGATCTCCACATTATTAAAGCAGCGGAGCATCATTGTAAATGAGAACTAAACAAAAGGCGCCAAAATCCAAAGTTGTATTACGCCCTCTTGTACACACACACCAGACAGCAAATAGGTGGCTCAATAGTACAAGTATATGCTGAGCAAAACCTCTCAACAATAACCAATTAATGCCAAAGATCTTCCTCAAAAAGGGGAAAAAAGTGCAACAGTTTTTAGATGATTGCATTGAAATGATTCTGACTGCTTTGTATTCGTGTGTTGTGCTGCAGTGGATTAGCCATTCACAAGGATGGCGGGTATTTTGCAGCCTGGTGTAAATTCTGCTGTCAGACTGTGGACATTTGGTGGCAGATTACAGGACTCTGCGTGTGTTGCTACCCTTGTGAGGATAACCACACATCAGCTCAGATCACGACATGAACTGGCATGGAACTGGGTAATATGAAAAGCCCTGTGTAATACTCCACATGCATGTGTGTGTCCCTGTGTGAGAGAGAACCAGAGGAAAAGAGAGAAATATATGGGTAGCTTTATTCTTTTTAATCATATTAGGTCGGATCATTATATGGACCCATTTACACTGCGCTTTCGTGAAGTGTGTGGACCCAATCCTTTTGGATATTGGCCTAATCTACTGCACAAGCTCTGCAGTTATATTTCCAGCCTTGGTTTGGGACTCTGTGTCTCTCAGTTCATGCTGGGATACAAACATATGTGCAGCATTAATTTGTCTGAATTAGGACCAAAACAAATTGTTTGAATTCCCAGATCCAGGTGTGACTGAGAAATAATGAGCAGCTTAGCTCAAATGGCCTGAATTTTAAAGTTTTCTGTTTCAGCAGGAAGTCAAATGGCTTCATACAGAATACAGACTGGTCACAGACTTAAAGAAAAGTTGAGGAGTTGTAGCAATGAATGTTGTCATTATTGATGCCAGTTTATCCAAACGTTTCCTCTTTGCAAATATCTGTCCTTGTATCCAGTCTACATTTTGCATAATTTTTGGTTGTGGTACAAATTTTGTAATCTCCTGGTAGACTTTGACCTTCCCTGGATGGTGAGAGCATTTTCAGTTCACTAAAATGCTTTAAGATTATCCCTTGATAGCATTTCATGCCATGATAGTACTAATGGTAAAAATAGAACCATGATCCTCATCACTATTAAAGAGGATCAGGAGGCAGGTCCTGCTGATATGACCTTTGAAAAGCACTCTGGGAGTTAACACCAAAACGGCAGCAGTTCTGAGGTAGAGATGTCTAACACAGATGTGAGGCAGTCGATTTATAATCCACTGGACATACTTATGATGTATGGATTTAGGTTAATTGATGGTATATATCATGGTTGTATCTACCATTGATAGCTAGTCTTATCTTACATAGAAATAAAACCAGAAGAATAAAAATCTCAAGATATCAAAGTATCTAAAATTTTGCTCACTTTTCTTCATGAGGTCAAAAATATAAGTAATATACTTTGATACGACCAAAAATCAGAAGTTTTGGTTGGTAGCAGACTGCAAATAAATGTGGCTTGAAAAATGTACAGTGTGAAGGCTTTTATGAAATTTTGATTTAGCAGCTACATCTGCTTAAACTTAATGATCAGCCATTTTTCCAACTCCTTTATGCTGCACACACCATAGACAGTTAAATAAAGATGGACGAACATTCAGCTCACGTGATCCAGTGGTTTCTGAAGAGCTAATGTGAAGTTCGTTGGGCCGCTCCAACTGTCGTCATCTGAGTGGGCTAAAGCTAAGGCATGCTGTTTGTCAGCTAAAAACAGTCATTTTGCTACTCCGCTACGGCTGTGGCCTTCCTGAAAAGAAGCAAGGAGCAAGCCACTAACCAGCAGTGCTAGTACTGACAGCTGGTCTGCCACCCCTAATTATGTGTAATTTCAAGATTAGATAACATCTAAACGGATGAGTTTTAAAAAAAATCTACCCCCCTCCACAACTGACATGAAGGTAAACTTGATTTGTCTGCTTGAGTTTGCTGCTTGGTGTACACAAACATCTCCATTTTTCACTCGTCTTAAATTGCATCCTCATGGGTGATGCTTTAGGTATTTGTCAGGCAAATTACCCCCCTTCAAACATGAATCATAACAGGTAAGTGCTGGGGAATGAAAGGTGAACAGGAGGGGGGAGATAAATGGACGGCCATAAACAGATGGCAATAGAGGCTGAATTGGACCGAGATTTGATAAGAAATAAAAGAAGAAAGTGTGATGGCATTTGAGCTTTTAGTATGCAGAACAGAATGCAAACTCCTTTAGCCCCTCTGTGGAAGTCCTCTGCAGTGAGCGGTCTAAACTTTCTCATATAAGCCTTCGCCTCAAGCCATGAAATCAAATATTTCAGTCACATTCACCGTGGCTAAGAAAAAAAAAAAAAAGCCTTATTACTTATGATCAAAGGTTGCTGTTTTCTGGAGGAGACATAGAGCGTCTGCCAGAATTTGCATTACGAGTTAAAGGCAGGTCATTTTCAGTGGGTAAAGAGGCACCCAGAAACAGGCAGGGATTCTTGGTCTTTGCTGCTTTTCAGCTTTCATCCTTTGAAGAAAGTTTACATGGATAACCACTGCTCCATAAAGTGGGTGTTAAAATCGAAGAGTTAAATCTAATTATCCAAGTAAAGACACGTGACCGCCTGAAAAGTAAAAAGCTTGACCTCTACCCCATTCACTTTCTATGCCTGTTTAATCCATTTCCCAGCTGTTGTCAGGCGAAGGGTGGACAGGTTGCCAGTACATCACAGGGCTAACACAAACAAGCTTGACCTCTATTTTGTTCAAAAATGTAACAGAGAAAATTATTTACAAGGTTTTACATCTCTGACTGCTGCATTCAACTCTGTCTTTTGTAAAAACCGTTTGATCTTTAACTCAAAAGAGAATTCACTGTTTGTTTCTGTATCTTTCAACCATGATCATTACACAACTTCAACTGTGTGTTTACAATTACACTCCTGACAATAGAAGTCCTCCAACCCTCACAGAGTACTCCCGTACGTTTGTTGAATTAGAAATTAAGCATTTTGTTGCTTTGGTCCATTCTAGTCAATGTGAACATTCATATATAGACAAAACAAAACGGTATGAGTAAGGAGGTCTTAAAAACAAAAAGAAAAACAATACTAGAAACGACGGTGATGCTAAATCAAGTCAGTCTGGATGGGTTGCTGCTGTACAAGTCAATTGGGCAGAATAATCGCCACCACGGTTTCATCACAATCAAATTATGCATAAAAAAACAAATGTCGCATCTGTGATGTCACACACTGGCTTGTGGGCTTCTCTGAAGAAGATCTGAATTATCTGATTGTCCTCATCTTTCAGGTCTTCAGCCAGAAGGGCCGGGTCTGATGGAGAGAGCGTACAGTGTGCATGTCAATCAGGTAGCGGTCATGCCACTCACCTGTCATTCAAAGTGCCCTCATCCATGATAATGCATCCCTGTCAGTTTTGATTTAAAGTGAGTGAGTCATTCATTCTTCCAAAGCTGTCATAGATAGGCAAATTTACCACTCAAACCAAAACAGTTTTTTTTGTACCAGACAATAGACATCTTTATCTATGTCGAAGTGTGACTGCTACGTAAACAGTATGATAACTGTATATAAAAGATGGACAGTTCTGAGGCAGGAAATAAGGCAGTTTGCCCATGTAAATGCAGCAATTATCTGTGTTGCTACCACAGTTCATAAGGGTACAGTAACGGTTTTGATTTAAACTGGCTGGTAAATCAATAGCCTCACCATGACAGGCCCCAATCTGCCTGTTGATATCCCTCTTTAATCCACTACCACCCATGAGCAAGACCCTCAGATACTTATCCTGAATTTGCAATCCACTTTTTCCCAACTCAGGGTGTGACATTCTAACAATTTCAACATCTTTTATAAAATGCTGAGTCAATAAATCTTTCCCCACAATTAAATATTGTATCATTGTATTGTAGCCCGTCAATCCACGGGAACTTTCTGGTGGTCTTTCTTTACAATTTCATGGTTAAAGCAACATTGGCCAATTAAAAGGGAATTGTCCACTGAGGTTTCAAGTGTCTCGCTCCAGCTCCTCACACATACTCCAAATATGACCACTGCTGCTCCCAGAAACATCAGGATGGTGTTGGCCAACTGCAGAATTCAAATCTTTATTGCAGCTGAAGCCAGCGTGTAGTACCATGACAGTTGTGTCTGCTCCTTCTCACACTTTCACCGCTCAGATTTTTATTTTATTGTTATTATTTCATCAACTTCAGACATATCATACCTGGGCAGATAATACTCTTCTCTCCCTGTTGTCTGGCCTGATGATGGTTAGCAGTTTGTCTCTCACAATCAGTGAAATCAGAAATCAATTGTAAGCCTAGGATAAAACATATACATATATATCTATTGATTCCTTCCTAGAAGAGTGTCAAACAAGCACTGATTTATCAAGTCTGCCTGTCGACAAATCACGTTTGGTCTAGGTTAGGTTGGTCTAGGTTTGTTATTGGACCAGGTTTGATTAATCCCCATTTACAAAGAAAAGAAATTGCAGAGTACTATTAGCATACTATTTATTTCTCCCTGTGTACTATTTTGGTATCTTTAGTAGATACACCTGTACTGTTATTTCTGCCAAAAATGGGCAAAGTAATCAAACCTCCATGTTTAGTCCTGATGTGTTGATTAAAAGTGCAAAGTATCCTGGAAAAGTTGATCGATTTACAACCAGAAAGATGCCTTGAACACTCAGAAACCATATGCAAAGTGACAACGTCCAAAATATCCATTTTCTTTTGGTTGTTTCTTGTCTTTGGATCAAAATTTCTTTGTGTTGAAGGTCCTTCGTTTAAAGAATTGAGTTGAAGCTGTTAAATCCTGAATAAAATTAAAGGTTCAGAGCCCAACAAATCCTATCCAACCCCAGTGGCCATGTTGGAAAGAAAAAAGATGAGGAAATATTTCAAGACTTTATTGAAAATCCACCTCTTTTCTTCTGCATTTGATTTGGATCTCATCCTTGATTTTCTTTATTGTGTTATTTTGTGTTTTAGTTAGAATGTTATTTAAAACTTTTAGTCCACTGTACTATTTAATTGATTTCTCCCACTCTGTTTTCATTGTTATTTACTGTGCTTTCATTGTTTTATTGCCCTTGGTTTGTTAAAATCTTGCCGCACGGCTCTTTGATTCAACAATTGTTGATTTGAAAGAGCTTCATGGATAAATTTGACTTTGATGCACTTTGACTGTTGAGATTGATCAAGGAGCCAGCCACAGGAACCCATTTAAGAAACTATAGTTTTTGTGCTGACGCATGCTTCTCACTGCAACCTCTTTCCTAGGTGGTCACACCTGATCGCATCAGATTTGATCTGTTTACCAAAAATAGGATTCTCAAAAAAAAATTTATAATCCCTGACTATAGTAAATTTCTGCATGTTGTTTTCCAACTGTAAAAAAAAATGGATAACCAAAAATGTGTTAAAATTGAATAGAACCAAGACCTCCTCTTGTCTTTTCCTAAGAACATTTCCCTGATCTTGTTTGAAAACATCTCATGGTTAAGGAAAGGTGATATGGATTTACAGTCGATAAAAAAAAAGACTGATCTGTACTGATCTGCAGTATCTGACCACACTTACACAAAGCTGTGATGAGAATATTCATACTGAACTGCAGCGTTCTGCCGCTGTTCAAACAGCTTTCCTATAAAAAAGTGCCTTCAGTTATTTCTATAGCATATTTTTGATTCTGTGGTTTTGATTGTTTTTATGTTATTTTAGTTTGTCAAGAAGTGATACAACATTATACTTAAATGTTAAGGCTGGTCATTTGAAAAAATAAGTAAAACGCCACAAAAGGGAAATGTATCTTTATCAAAGACTTTACTCAGCTATATTTTATTTATATGAATCACAGTTAGTTTGACAGCCATAAATGCTGAATGATGTTTCATGGTGGAGGATGATTTAAAGAGGGAAAAGATCTACATAGTAAAGTTAATAAATCATGGCAAAGAACCGAGGGAGAACCCAGTTTCTTTAGTGATTGCATATTGATTTTTCTACAGTCTCAGTAGTGGCTATTCCACAAGTGAAGCCAAGTATATGACTATAATCATGATGATATGTATCCTAAACCTAACAAGGTGGTAATTCTATTATCATTATGTCATCATACTGTTTATCCCTTAACCCCCAAATAAAAAACAATATATAAGCCTTAACTAGGAAGTAGCTAGTTCATCAAGTAGATTTAAAAACAACAATTTAAGAAGTTTCAGCTTTCAACCGAAGTTATTTCTCATTTTCATGAGTCCATCCACAGGAAGCCCCACCCCTTCAATGACAACCAATCACATGGCTGCATCTTGTCCCCCAGTCATCAGCAAGTTAACTTGGGAACCAAACAGAGATTCGCACTCCTCTCCCTGCCCTTTCTTTGTTATCAAAAAGATAATGAGGAAATAACATTTGAGCAGAGCATTAATAATTCACTGAATTATTTCATTATTGGTTAATTTTTAAACATACTTCTGTATTAACATCATTATTTCATAATGTTTTATTTATGCATTTCAAATCTGCTAGCTGTGAGTTTCAGCAGCAAGGCTGTGCTCACTGGATATATAAGTTGGTTTGTGGGTAATTATTGCAGAGATTGTGCAGCTTCTCTCAGTGGTTCACCAGTCCTTCACCTCTCCCTGAAAGCCCTCGGTTACTCAGCCTTTGGAAGTGTCCATTTGTAATAGTATGTCACCCTTCCCTACAGTAAGTTGGTCTTTTGAAATTCTTTTCTTTTTTTTTTTTTTCAGTTTTTAGGCTCTCATTCACAAACCAAAACCCAAAGACCTAAATGTTCTGGGTGTAGTGCCATGAGGTCCATAAACTTAAGAAAAATTACACTCATACAAATCAATATATATGTTTAAAATGTAGGGTGGCAACTGATTCTCCTTATTTATCTTCTGTTTTTCCAATGCTGAGTTGGATGGAAATAATTATTGGTTTCTTCTACCATCCCCTTCAAACCTTCGTCTGACAATCTTCAGATGTAAATGCAATTTTTAAAGCAGGCTTTTAAATAGTAATAATAACTAGGGCTGTCAGGTGATTTAAAAAAAAAAATCTGATTAATTACAGGATTTGTTATTAATTAATCTAATTATTCACATTTAAATCTCATATCTGCTAAAGCAGTCTTGGGGAACAATCCACAGTCCTTTAAAGTGCTGATGACACAACCTTAACTTCAAGCAATTTAGCAACAGAACAATACAACAAAACAAAATAAGTAGTTCTGTGCAGTTAGAAGTCAGTCAGACTTATATTCACGTATATTCGATGTTAAAGGTTGAATATGGAACATTTTTATTAAAAGCTACATTTTTAAAAAAAAGAATACCTCCAGAGGTCGTTTGGGGGTGTACATAATGAAAGTACAACATTTCCCATAAAAATTATATTTAGCCTAAAAATAATTATAAAATAAATTTTTACGGGTTCAATAATGGCATTTTATTTACGTCTATAAGTCAATACACGCTGCCATTGCAGGGTTGCCAAATACGATCTCTGTGTGGAAACAATATTTTGGTCATAGTCGGGCTGGTACTGTACAGGGGAAAACCGTGGAGATGACGAGTGAAGCAGCTGCTTCAGAGCCCTGGAGATATTATCTGTTTCTGAGGAGGAGTGACCTGAGAAGAGCAAAACCTGGAGTAAATTTAGGTGAAGACTTCACTAAATGGACCCACATAAACGTTTTCCACGGAGTCAAAACACGGAAAGGGCGACTTTCCTCCTGGATCAGTAAGCTAGCTTTTCTGCTA
This sequence comes from Atherinomorus stipes, assembly GCA_023101725.1. Classification (NCBI taxonomy): domain Eukaryota; kingdom Metazoa; phylum Chordata; class Actinopteri; order Atheriniformes; family Atherinidae; genus Atherinomorus; species Atherinomorus stipes. Next base: position 892,470 of record JALJCO010008795.1, on the reverse strand, counting down.
ACTTGGCTAACGTTAGCTGTCAGTTATAAACGCCTGTGCGTTACTTGTTGGACATGCTGCAGACTGTTGGTCACTTGTGTATCGGCAGCGAGCCTGGCATCCCAGCGGCTGGAGTTGTTTTCCTGCCGTTGCAACTACAACCTAGACACGCGTGATGTCGCTGTTTTGTCCGTATTCCATATTCAACCTTTAAATAGCCAAAACTAGGCTAACAGCTAGCACTTTAGCTTCTCTATAACACGACGTCACCAGATGAGACAGTTGCGGTGGGCTCATTGATTTACATGTAAAATCAAAACAGTGGAAAACATAAAAGATGCTCCAGACTATGTAGCACAATCCGTAGCCTACGTATTCTGCGCACTTAGCAGTCTGCACACTTCAACATGAGACACACCTATTGACACGTCTTCTTCTTCTTCCTCATTTTCTTCTCATGGTGTTTATTGGCGGTTGGCAAACAGCTTTAGGTGCATTACCGCCACCCACTGCCCAGTTTCATTCAGTGGGCCAAATTTAAAATGCTTGTGCATTGAACTGGCACTCTGAATTAATCACTTTTTTTTAAGCATTGATAATTTGTGTAATTAAATAATTTCATTAATTCGTTAAACTGACAGCCCCAATAATAACATTTGGCTGTCCATGTTTTTAAAAACCATAATTCTCAATTCTCATTTAACTGCAGAGAGCAGAAAAACAGCAAAACTCAACATTATGCTTTGCTTATTATTTTCCTTTACCAGAGTCTCTTCCATTGCCTGCAGTCTTTTTTTTTTTCTTTTTTTCGCAGCCAAAGATGCTAATCCATGCTGTATCCGGACCTTGCTGCAGATGGAGTGCCCATAATTAGCTTAATTTCCCTTCATCAGTGAAAAAGGAGCTTAAAACTTTTTCTGAGACCTAGAAATACACTCTGATTGCTGAGGGGTGGATTACAGTTGCTGTACTGACTGAAGAGAAAGTTCTTGACGTTCAACTGCCGCCTGCAGGCCCAAGTCATCTGGTTGCTTTTAGACACTGCTAAACAGAGCTGTGGCCACAGTGAGACCCAGTTGTCTGATCTCACAGCCCCGGTTAGAAACTTTAGGGTGCTTGTTAAGAGGACAAGGTTAATGGGTTTCTTGTTTCCTTGGTGCACAGCAGAGTGGATTTGCTGTGAAAATGTGACTGTAACAAGATGTGCTGGCGTTTATGTGGTATCAACAGGAAACACATTTTAAAAGGGCCTAAGTTTGAGTAGCTTAAATCTGTAATAAGAACATCCCTTGTCCATTTTACATGCCTTATTTATCACCAGTGTTTTTGGTCTTGTATTTTTCCTCCTTCCTTTGTGATTGCTGGCTCTGCCCTCGTTTGTTTTACCAGCTTTCTGTTCGTCCCACTGAGTTACTTCAAACCTTCATGTTGTCAGAGTGTCAGTTTTTGTGCATCAGTTTGGCGTTTCCCCCGTGGCTCTGAGTTTCACTCATGCAACTGCACTGCTGGTAAAATATTCAGAAATCCCTTTTTTGTTTTCTTAAGCTGCACTTGTTTGAAGAATTACTTTAAAAAAACATGTTTCAAACTCAGCTACCTCTCTCCTTAAAGGGACTTGAGGCAAGATTAAGAAATGAAACTCACGACGGGCGCTTCAGGTAACTGTAGCCATGAGCCAAGCCGTCACAGAAGCGTGCACAAACTATAATGTTGTTTACTACGCTTTTTCTTCGTAGTTCCACTTTTTAGTGTCTTTCAGTTGATCTGGATCGTTTGCTGACGGCAGAAAAATCCATAACTATCACTTACAGTGTTTGAATTTACCGCGACCGTCTTCTTCCTGTATCAAAACTGCGGATGCAGCGTCATTCGACGTCACGTCCGCAGGGCAGCACCCTACTGCGTAATCAAAACTACGCCATTTAGTATATTTTTAGAGCCTAAATAGAAGTACATTGCATCTCTTGCGAGCACGCCGATGCGCGTTCATGAAACTACGGAAGGCGCGGCAGACAAGGTCGCGCTCTCTCTTTTTCTTTCATTCTTTGTTTTACATCAATATCCAACTCCTCTTGTGTTTGTCCCGGTTCGTCTGCAGCTCTGTTGCTCTTAGCACAATGTAAACAGTGAATTTCTTCTTCTACGCTTGTATTATCGGCAGTGTTGGCTCTGAACGCCGAGGCTTCCGTAGTTTCGTGGATGCGCAGGTGCGCGCTCCGTGGAGTAATATATTCTTCTTTTTAGGCTCTAAAAATATAGTAAATGACGTCGTTTTGAGTGAATTCTGGACGCTACCCACTCAGGACACTTGGTTTACATTGGACGAGCAGTATGGAGGAATATTGACAAGTTTTTGTGGACTTCTAAGGACCTTGTTGGCTCGGGCTCAATCGAACTCCATTATATGAAAGTTGGGGGAAAACGAGAAGTCGCCCTGATCGCCGGCTGCATTTGAAATATTAAAAAAGTGCTCCAGAGTCTTGCTCACCATGAAGGTAAGTGGAAAATAAAGTTAAATCGTTCTGTGGGTGAACTATTCCTTTAACCTTACCAGCCATGCAGGTGCAGTCTGGTGTTAAAATGGTTTAGTTTTCCTGACTTACGATGATCCAGGTCTCATGTTATTCTTCTTGCCTTGATCCGGCTCAGCAAAACTTCCGACCACAGCTCACTAAGATCCAAATGTAGATTGATGTATTTTATAATTACAACGTGTCATGACCATGTCTGACATAGTTGTTAGCATCCAGCTTTGTCTTTGCTTTGAGCTTCCTTTGCTGGACACACTTGGGGCCCGATTTACGAAAGGTTTGCGCTTGTTAAAACAGGCACTATCTTCATTACGCACGCAATAATCCACCAGAGCTGATTTACAAAGCAGGGCAAAAGGAGGTTTGCGCCTGTCAAGGGGAAAAATAGCGCCGCTGTCCATTTTGCGCATCTGCTGCAGATGAATATGCAAACTGGGCGTTTCTGCCAGAAGGCGCAAAATATTGGGAGGAGACTATGCAAAACCTCAGTTTAACACGCGCAATGTGATCTATCAACTGTTCAACGGAAAGCGGGGGCAAAAGATTGCGTGTAATTTAGCACGTCCGAAAAGCAGGTATAACTGGCAGCTTTACGCACTGATGACTGAAAGATGCTGCACACAGGACTGCAGACATCTGGTCAGAATCATTTCTCATGATGTGTTCAGGCGACACGTCAAGTTTTCATTATTTAATTAAATAACAATCAACATTACTGTTAAACACGGTTATTCTAGACATGAACCAGAACATCTGCAGCTGCAGCATCATGGTAGTTAAAGCTGACATTAATTATGTCTTTTTATTTTCTTTTACTTTTTGCCAATGGCATATTTTTAAATTAAAATCATCTCCTGCTCCTCCACACGCAGCGACTGCTGCTGTTGCTGCTCTGAGGTTGCTGTCCTGCGTGAAGTTGGCCCCCACCCCACAAAAAACTCAGTGAAAATAACCAGTAACGTCGCACAAACTAATGATACTATTTTTTTTACTGAGTTTTGCATGGGCTGGGGGGCAATTACGCAGGTCCCGCGCCTGGCATTGTGCCAAAGAGCGCGCAGTCTGTGCGTAATATCAGATCATCTTCAACTGCGTGTCCTTATCCATGTCCTTAAACGGGCCTCTTCTTACGATCCACGGGGAAACCTGCATTGTTTTTATTTATAGTTATTATGAAGAGTTCATTTGCAAAAACAGACAAACACCACTGTGGAAAAACGGAGTTAACTGCTTTTGTTGCTGTTGGGTACAAACGTCCTATCTCCATTTTACATCATTAAAACCCTCTACTTCACGTGAGCTTGATTTTCTGAAAATATTCAAAAAGTAAATGAAGAGTTTATTTGCAAAAGCAGTTAACTCCGTTTTTTCTAAATGGCGTTTGTCTTTTTTTTGCAAATGAACTCTTCATATTTATCTTATATTCTGTTTCTTATTTGCCTCATTATATCTCTGAAACTAACATCTCTCTATCAGGATGAATTTCATTTTGCGTTTACCACATGCTCTTCTGAACTTTCCGTGGCGCAGGGAGAGCGCACGCTAAATCCTCATTTAAATCCTGCTGTTTGCGCCTGTTACAGATTGCGCGTGTAATCTTTGTAGATCACCCGCAAACGCTAAAATGACAGCGCACGCTATTTTTTTTGCGAGGCAAAGACATTAGACCCGCAATTTGGAGTCTTTGTAAATCAGGCCCTTGGTGTCTGGAGTAGATATCCAGTCACTCCACCGTCTGCAGCAGAAGATCTGGGGCTCCCCCTAGTGGCGTCCTTTCACTGTTGTAAAGTTCAACCCCCCTGCACCCCCACAGCACACAGACGGCTTCTCTACCTGTCTTTCCTCTATTTTGATTCCTGGATATATTTCTAAGCTTTTACTAGCTTGTTGATGCTACGTTGCTGCATTGGTAGCAGCACCACGTCTCCCTCTGCTCAAAGCAAAGACCTGTCTCTTCTGAAACGGGACGTTTAACCCCCGATTTGCGGGTAAATATGCCGTGGATTATATTTTTCTCTGGTGTTGGCGGGTAGCAGGTAAGAATACAAACTTTTATTTACTTTTTGCGGACATGACAAGTGATTATTGAGCCTGAAGCAGTGATGCTTCACCCGGCGCCCAGGCAGCGCAAGCTACGTGAATCACTCTGGTCCAGCAAAGAGTTGGTTATGAGAGCCAGGAGCCGTGTTTAGGTGGTGTGAAGCTAAAGAAATGTTTTCTTCGAATTAGCGCTGGTAGTCTGGTTAAAATCAGAGCTGGAAGCAGCTCGGTAGATAGGGGACCTGAGTACCGTACAGCGGTTTCTGTTGTCGCAAGTTCTGCTCGGGTCGGCGCAGGCAAAGTTGCCTAGAGCTGCTCGCAGGCCAGAGACACCGGCGGGAGGGGGGGGGGGGGGGGGGGGGGGGGCATTGAATCGCTCCGTAAACACTTTGTTTAGCCCCACAGGGATTCCGAAAAGCATTTATTGAGGTAAAAAAGTTACTGAGTTTCCCCTTTAATTTATTAAAACATCTGTCACAGACTGTAGAGTATCTAGACATATTCCCACAGCTCCCAGACTGAAACACTTGTTTGAAAACTCTCCATTTACAAAAAAGCCCCCCAAAAAACTGCTAGCTGCCGCTTGTTAACATAGCAACTAGCTGCTTTAGCCTCCTAAGCCCCGCCCACCAAAAAAACGTCACCATGTTTGTAAACTTTGAAAGGGTCTATAAGGTGTGAATTACGAATTCCTGCCTTTCGGTGTGAATGGCAGGGGTTGGTCAGAGTTTTTACAGAAGTGCAGCTCTCACTGAGGTCTGACTTTTTTCCTTCCTTTTTATGAATACATGATGTACTGACTACTGTCAGGATGAAAGGACCATTTCACCCAGTATAACAAAAAGTGTTTCTGAGCAGGATTACCAACTCTGGCTTTAACACTGAGCAGGTTTATAAGGTTATAGCATTTTACATCTTTGTGCATATTATTACCCCCATGATTGGTTGACTACTCTACTCTCAAAATGCTTTAAAGATGACACAGAAATGATCACAAAGTGATGAGTAAGATCTTAAAATGCAATTATTTATTTGTGACTATAAAGGGGTTCTATGACTGGATTAGATGTATATGTAAGAGAGGATCAGTGAATTGTGCTGTTTCAAAGCATCGTGATAGGAGAAATTCCAGGTTCTTCTCAGCATTGGACTCTTTCAAAGTTTTAAATCCCCCTGCTTTGTGTTCACAAGGAGATAAATGTCTTAAAACCTAAGCTAAATTATGAAAGAATGCTTTTGGCTCTGAGTGATTTTTTTGTTCCTTTTATCAAAAATGTGCATTATGGGTAATTATCCAGGATAAGGACCTCTGTCACGGAGCTCGGTGATGATTCCTTAGAGTGCACAAGCTGGGTTTAATATTTGCATAAACAGATATATTTCCAAAACGAATAAGAGCAACAGGAGTTTGTTTGAAATAGCATGGGCAATAATATGCCAACAATGCTGAATCACTGCTGAGAGAAAACAAACATAGAGTCATCATTAGTGATTCATCATTCTCTTCCTGAAGGAGCATTCTCAAACAACCAATAGATTTAGCTCGCTTTTTTCTTTGAAGACAAAATATCCCAAAAAGCTGTGGGGTTAGTTCCTGAATAGCTGTCAAAAACAAAATTATAAAACTCTAGTTGCTACAGCAGGGACTTTTAATGAATATATTTATGCTTAAATAAGTTCCATGCAAATTCTGACACGTCTTAAATGTATGAAAGTGTTTTTTTCTACACATGATGTTCAAGTATGTGCAGTCATTTTTAGCTGTCATGCAAAACAAAAAGGAAAAACAATGGTCAGAATGACCCACTGCTGAGGATTTTTGCAGTGTATTTAAAATGGAAAAAAAAATATCTGCTACAGGTATGAAGATTTAAAAAAATGATATTTAATTCCACATTAAGTTTTGAGACCATCCTGCACCTGTTGCAGAATGGAGTAGTTTCCTGTGACACGCCTGACATGACATGTCATTTGAACACTGGAATGGGATTCAGATTGTACTTTTTTGAGCAGGCACACAGGAGAGGTTTGAATGAGTCATACACGATTACCGGCATCCTTTTTGCTTGCAGCCTGGTAGTAGTGGGGTGCCTGGACACTCAGTCATTTCAAGTTTGTGCGAAAGTTTATTTTTTACTTCCAATTTGTAGATTATGATCTATAGAACAATTTTGGCTCGAGTGTCAAGAAAACAAAGTGAAGAAAAATAAATTTTTTGTCCTATTTCCAAAATGGCAAAAATCGGAACTAGATTTTTTGAACAATGTCTTAATCTTCCCATAATTGCAGTGTGATTTATATTTTTAATATATATATATATATATATATATATATATATATATATATATATATATATATTATATATATCATGTAAACACTGTGTGAGAAATCAACAGGAGTTCAAATATTTGTGTTTTCATGATTTTATTATGTGATATTTCACCTAAATAAGACAAAACTGCACAAAATATTTCCTGTCAGCTAAAACATGGTTATTAAACCAAACCTCTGTGGTCCTGTGTGAAAAAGTGATTGCCGCCTCTGTTAAAACATAAAATAACTGTGGTTTATCATCTTTGGAAAGCTGAGTTCAATTTCTCAAGCCACACCAAGGTTGGATTACTGCTACACCTGTTCTTAATCAAGAAATCACTTAAATAGGACCTGCTTGACGAATTTAAGTCGACCAAAACATCCTCAAAAGCTAGACATCATGCTGCGATCCAAAGAAATTCAGGAAAAAATGAGAAACAAAGTAATTGAGATCTATCAGTCTGGAAAAGGTTCCAAAGCCATTTCTAAAGCTTTGGGACTCCAGAGAACCGCAGTGAGAGCCATTATCCACAAATGGTGAAATCATGGAACAGTGGTGAACCTTCCCAGGAGGGGCCGGCCGACCAAAATGACCCCAAGAGCACAGCGACGACTCATCCAAGAGGTCACAAAAGACCCCAGAACAACATCCAAGAACTGCAGGCCTCACTTGCCTCAATGAAGGTCAGTGTTCATGACTCCCCCATCAGAAAGAGACTGGGGGGCAAAAATGGCTGCATGGCAGAGTTCCAAGACCAAAACCACTGCTGAGCAAAAAGAACATAAAGGCTCGTCTCAGTTTAGCCAGAAAGCATCTTGATGATCCCCAAGACTTTTGGGAAAATACTCTGTGGACTGACGAGACAAAAGTTGAACATTTTGGAAGGTGTAGGTCCCATTACATCTGGCGTAAAAGTAACACGGCATTTCAGAAAAGGAACATCATATCAAAAGTAAAATATGGTGGTTTTAGTGTGATGGTCTGGGGCTGCTTTGCTGCTTCGGGACCTGGAAGACTTGCTGTGGTAAATGGAACCATGAATTCTGCTGTCTACCAAAAATCCTGAAGGAGAACGTCCGGCCATCTGTTGGTGACCTCAAGCTGAAGCGCACTTGGGTTCTGCAGCAGAACAATGATCGAGAACACACCAGCAAGTCCACCTCTGAATGGCTTAAGAACAACAACATGAAGACTTTGGAGTGGCCTAGTCAAAGCCCCCACCTGAATCCCATTGAGATGCTGTGGCATGACCTTAAAGTGTAGCATTAACATGCTGTAGCCAAAATAATATAATAAAATTATGATTTTATTGATGAGCTTCTTTTGATTAAGCAGCATGAATGGCAGAGCCTTGCGCGTCATGTGTGTCAGGAGCGCTTGAGTGTGGTGGTGTATGAACCCGGTTGTTTTCTTGGTCTGTGTCTATATAATCATGGATGAAACTGAGCAGCTGCTTGGCTCCATTTGCTCCACGAGGCCAGACAACGACGTTGAGCGTTTCTGTGCCGCGTCTGGGTTCATCAGATTGTTCAGAGGTGTTCTAAGTTTGGTGAGTTTCACCATTTACTCCATGAGTTGCGCGCCGACCATGGCGCAGCTTTCCTCTGACTGGCCCAGTTTAACAACTTGCAGTCCTGCATCAGGACATCATTGTAAGCCCATTAAACCCCGCCGGGACAGCAGATCATCAACCCGCCATTTGGAAACCGGGACTGGACGCAGATCACAGTTTATCCTCCACTGTCTCCGTGGAGTGAAGAGATTCACTGGAGTCTTCTCTGTATTTCACGCGCCTGCTGCGTGTCAGGCGTGTCAAACGCCAAAACGCTGTAGTTACAGTAAATGTGATCGGATCGGCTCGCTTGGATCTATTTTGAGCACTCCGATCAAAACCGATATGGGCACTATCGGCCGATTGCGATCGGTTGCCGATCGATCGGTGCATCTCTAATTTCCTGGGATTTTGGCAGTCCCAGATACACGTTGTCGGGTGCCTGTTCCTCGTTTTTCCCTTGTGCCTCCTTTGATTGTTAGATCATGATACTGGTCCCAGACAATGTCTACTCTTGTTGATTGTTTCAAGTCATGGTGAACTCTTGGGAAGAATACATTGTCGAAATAGGAATCAAAGGTCTTCACAATGATAGCTGTGCCAGGAAGTGAATGTATAAGCACTCCACCATCAATCACAATGAAGTTGTAAACATTTGGTGCAACTAATTCCTCCTCAGCAGAAACCTCTGTACTCGTATTGGATTCCATAATGTATTCCAACAAATCTGACTTGGTGCGCTGAGTGCTTTGAGTTATCGTCCGGTGTCCATCCTCAAACTCTCCCCGGATGCTGTCTGGGAGACATTCCATGTCTCTGATGAACACTGGAACCCACCTGGCAGTGATCAAGAGCAAAGAACAAAGGCAGAAGCATCCGTAGAGTTGCGACCATGAGGTTGACCTTATGTTCACGGTGTGCCTGGATAAACATGAAGATCAGCTGTTGGTACTTGAGCACAAGAAGCCAAAATTTGAATGTTGGGCTGTCTTCGCCTCTCTCCACCACCCAGTCCTCAAATGCCATCTCCAATAAAACTGTATTTTCTCATTTGTGTGCCATATCACATAATGCTAGAATATTTATAACATAAATATTTAAACTCCAGTTGATTCCTCACACAGTATTGGCATAACTTAGCAATAAAATATGTTTTACACTGCAATTGTGGAAAGATAATGACACTGTTCAAAAAACAAAAATCCGATTTTAGCCACTTTGGAAACATGGGAAAAAATATATTTTGCTTCACTTTGGTTTCTTGACACTCGAACTAAAATTGTTCAATAGACCATAATCTACAAATTGAAAGTGAAAAATAAACTTTCGCACGAATTTGAAATGAAAACAAGGAATTACATGTGGACGGAACCCCACTATAGAGGGTAGTGGGACTGTGTTGGAAGGAGCTGTTGATTTCTATTCAAGATCAATATCTTCTCAGGGCCCCTTCGGTCTTCTTACTTTCCATGGTTAATCGGCAGCAACAGAAAGCTCCAGGGATTTGTGGAGACCCAGGTTTCCAATGATTTCACTTTGTGCGAGATAAACTGAGGGCTGTTGACACGATCTCGGCATAATTTGGTACCGATCATAACTCGACATTATCTTGGCCCGTGGATATTCCAGCAAGGATGTATCTCAGAGAACTCGCCCCAGCGGAGCTGTAGCTTATGGAAGCATTTCAAAGCTTTAATTTTGGGATTGAATATGTTTAATCTAAATACCGTACTATTGCATTTTTTTTTCTTTTTTTGACAGAATGCCTGAGGCTCCCTGCTGTTCTGAGAGTCAAGGTTATGCTGTTTAAATATTTCCATGCAATTTTTATACACTATCAGTCAGCATGTGGTGATGTTTGCAATATTTAATCTAACTCTGAACACATACTGGATTAGATGAAATTGCCAGGGGCATTTCATTCAGCATCATCATACTGCATGTACAACAGTCACATAAAACTCGTAAACATATTTGCTTGGAAGTATGTTGACTGGAGGTTGAGCTTACTTTTAATTGCAAATTATAGCTTAATCATTGATTTGTTTGATCTCCCACAGAACGTCAAGAAAATCTACAAAGAACACAAGCTTTAACTAATGAGGATCAAAGAAGGGTGATAATGCAATTCAAATTATATGTGACTTATTTTTAGGTTATTCTTTCTTCGATATGACATCAAAGCTAGTATAGGTTGGTTTTAAAAAGAGGTATGAAAAGTTCAGCTTAATAAAACACTTGTTAAATGGTAATATATCGTGTCTCTTAATTGTTGCTTTTTATTTCAATTCAAACAAGTTAGGATTAAGATTCTGCAGGACGTTTTGGAGGGAAAAAACCTAAATCTGCAAGAGATGTGACAAAAATGGTCACAGCTCTCCCAAAAAATTCTAAAAAGTGTGAAAATACCACCATCTGTTTGAGAATGTGAGTGTTTCTTTGCACTCAACATAGTTAGTGAGACATAATATGAGCTGCTGCTACTCCTAAATTAAAATGCATGTTTTAAATTTAAATCCATTTGGTACTCATTTAGGACAGTTTTGCTGATGCGATCTTTGAATAAAGTCTTGTCTAATGTAGCTTCTCTGCACCTCATTAAAAAAGTGCAGCAGTGATGCAGAACAGATCTTCATGAGCTAAAAGTTTTCAGAGCGAGAAGTCCACTAATAGGCTTTTCTTCTTTCCAGAGCAGTGGCAGCACGAAATGGTCATTTTCATTAATCAGTAGTGATATGTTCTTGTAATTGTTTATGATAAACAAAGGGTAGAGCTTCCATATTTCGAAACATAAAGCAAGAAAGAAAGAAAGAAAGAAAGAAAATCCTCACATTTGCTGGAGTGATCAGGGGCGTAGCAGAAAAATCCTGTAAAAACCATCTTGGTGAGCCCCCCCCCCTATGCTAATTCGATCAATATCTTTCATGTAGATTCTCCCATGGTACAAGACTAGCATAATAAATATCTCAATTTAATCTCTATATTGAGAAAATACCCAATTGCCAGTATCATTAAAGTCAAATGGCCAGAGTTGCAAAAGAAATGAGAAAGTAGTTTCTTCCTCCCCCCATCCCTTTTCTTTCCTTTCTCTTTCGATAGCCTGATTTCTCTTTAAGGAAAGACGTGACTTTTTCCTGCCCTCTGCTCCTCTGGCTGGCCAATTATATGCTAAGCCATTTGAACTGACTGGTCCAGCTGTGGACTAAACCATTTTACACCTTTACAAGTGGCAATGGGGGGGCTGCAGAGAACATCCATCATTAATGGTAATGTGACATTCAGTCTCTCAACCCCGTCATCCAGTCTGGATTAATTTAAAGGTAGAATCCGGGATGTTCGCCCATTTCTGTTTGTTAACACTATTCAAACTGAGAGCCCCTCCCCTCTGGCTAATGGCCGTATCGCTCTTCAGCCCCAAGCCTCTCCTTCAAAGCTCGGAAGTGTGTGAAAGTCAAATCAATACTGAGCCTGCACTTCGAGTGTGCACTATCTAAAACTCTTTTTGCCGAAAAAGAAAATACTTCCTTTTCTTTGCTTCTTTGCTCCATTTTTATCAGGAATCCAAGTGAATCTGGTGTTGGCTCCAGTAGATGTTTAAAAAAAAAATATTGATAAGTTTATCCCAACAGAGCATGATGCCCTTTGCTCTGTTATTGAGACAACACACAAATCTCCACCAAGAAACGTTGCAAACACACCAAAACAAAGGGAAAAGACAAAATACAGTCTGGGGAGGGGGAGTTGCAAACAAAACTCCCCGCCACACGAGAGTAAAGACCCAAAGGTGTGGATTGAATCGGATTTCACTCACACAAGTCTAACATTTATTTTCACAGGGAAAACTCCGGACTCCGACTTTAAAACTGACAGTTTTTAAAATTTAAAAAAATGTCCAATTTGGGGTTTTTGGAGGGCCCTTCCTTGCAGTGGGCTTTACCCCCTCCACCAGTCTATCAGTCATTTTAGAAAACACCACATATACAGAAGATCTACGAAATAAGAACTTTTATTCATAATATATTCATACTTGTACACAAGTAAAATAAAATGCATATCTATGGTTCCATTGCAATCTCCATGAACAAACGGACAGCATTCTTGTAGTAAATGCTCCCCTATATCCTTTCTGTCAAGAAAATATAACTGAAGTCCAGGGAGGTAAAACATCTGTTCTTATAAACATAAAAAAAGATCCAAAACAGAACAAACAAACAAACAAAATAAAAACGTTACCCAACAAATGCATGATTGAATAAATAATGAGAGGGTGGAATTTTTTTTTTTTTCCTTCATTAAACAGACCGGACATTCTTTGTGTGCATTCTGTCTCTGATTTCCTGTATTCATTTTTTAAAATTTTGTCTTTTTTCTGTCTTTCAATGGTCTGTCTAAGCAGTAAAAGCTTTTGAAAAGGAACAGGGAGGAGTCTCCAAAGTGTAGCTTAGACACAGTACAGTTGAGTACATAGAGAACAAACAATTTTGGGCACCAATTCATTATTTACATCAGATCTGTAGTGTTCTGTAAAGGCATCCATTTTGTTTATTGTACTCTTACTTCGTCATTATTGTCTGTCTCCTGAAATGGCATGTCAACATGACTCCTCGCTTCTCAGTCACTGCCTGTTAAGATGTCACTGCATCTTCTGTATCATTGTCATTAGCATCAACATTCTTGAGTCCTGGGTGCAGAGTGTGGTCCCAAGTCCTAAGACATGGCTAGAGATATCCAGGTCATGGGAATGATAAGAAAGCGCAGTGCCTGTGAAGTAGCGCCTCGGCCTTTGATGCAGTGGGTGTCTGATTTAGGCTTTTTGGAACACTTCTTTTTCTTTTTGTTTGAGGCTGTTGATGTTTCTGGATTATCTATAAACTCAGGGTTTAGGTTTTCCAAAGTCTTGTCCAGGTTGTTGGACAAGGTTCCCAGCGGTCCGTCATTCTGCTTGTTCTGGGTCTCATTTTTTGTTCTCTCCTGCTGCTTGTATTTCGTCTTGGACATGTTCTCTTTATCCTTAAGAGGGTTGTTAGTGATTTGGCGACTCTTGCCAGACAGGATAGAGGACTTATCATTATCTCCAAGACAGCACCTGGGAATGCCGTCCCCCAGGGGACTTTCAGTGGAGGGAAATTTCCCCGACTGTGCCTTGGAGCTGAGGAGATTGGTCTGAATTTGGGGGGTTTCCACACACCCCTCCAAGTCTTCGCTTTTCAGTCGCTTCAAGTCCTTGCCAGCCAAGAACTCAGGGATACTGCACTCCAACTCAGAGCTGGAACCTTTGAAACGTTTGAACCACTCCCACAAGGTCCTCGCCCTGCAGTCACAGATCCACTGATTCCCATTTAAACGCAAATACTGGAGTGAAACCAGCGGGTCCATGGTCTCTCCCGTCAAGACTGTAAGATTGTTGAAGAACAAGAACAAGGATTTCAGCTTACCAAGATCACTAAAAGCCCTGGGTTGGACAAAGATAACTCGGTTCTGGTGTAGCAGCAGTCTGTCAAGATTGATTAAGCCTCGGAACATGTTGTCTGTTACTATCTTGATCTTGTTGTTGTGCAAGTAGAGATAGGTGAGGTTGGCAAGGTCAAGAAACGTGTCATCATGCAGCGTTAGAATGTTATTGTCCTGTAGGTAAAGGTACTGCAGGGAGAACATTCCTCGGAAAACCCCAACAGGGAGCTCTGACAGGCCACACCTGTGCAGATGGAGGGTGTGCAACTTAGTTAAGCCCCGAAAGGCTGTTGGGCTGATGGTGCGGAGGTTACTGTTGTCTCCAATGTCCAGTTCCTCCAGTTTTTCCAGGCCATAAAAGGCTCCGGCCTCAATGTAGCTGATGTTGTTAGAGTAGAGCCAGAGAACAGTAAGATTATGGCAAGAACTGAAGCTGGTGGACCTCACCACCGTCAACTTGTTGCTCTGTAGGAATATCCGTTGGCTCCGTACAGGGATCTCGGTGGGGATGGAAAACAGTCCTTGTTGTTGGCAAGCCACAGTAGGTCTGGGCTCACTGTAGCACACACACTTGGCAGGGCAGCTGTCAGTTTGAGGCACAAGGTTGAGACACATCACCAGGAAAAGGAGTCGCCCCCCTAAGGAAACACACAAAACACACAGTTGTATTAGTAAAATGACGAATGCTAATAAGTAAATCCAGGTTGTAAAATGAGCAACCTGTCAGGTTGTCACTGCAGGAGAAACATTTCAAATTGACAATTTAAAACATAATTTGCTCAGTAATAGATAATATCCAGCTGTTAGAAATATGATGTTTAAAGCACAGAACATTGGGCTATATTCTGGTTTGTATAGGGGTTCAGAAGTTTTATTAGTTGGGATGTTGTTTGCATCGAAGGCAGCAGGGGTCCTCCCTGCTGTAGGCTAATTAGAAATTAGGCGAGTGGCTTATCTGTGGAATTTGCTCGCTCTAATAGGCTGAACATAACTCATGGTCTTTTTTAATGTTACTTAGGCTGACATTGAGTCCAATGATGGCAGATCAGCTAACATGCCAAGCAAAGACATTAATGGCTAAGGGCAAGGTGAGAATTTGGTGCATGGTTTCCACAGTACATTCAAACTTGAAGGATTTTTATGCCAGTTATGTTCTTTTACTATTCATCATCTCCTGACTGTAAAATCCCACGAGTGCCCAGAAGGAAATTCTACAGATTCATATTTAGTATACACAAGAGCTATAGATAGAACAGATTTTGATGGTCAAAATTTGATTTACAATCACTTAACTATGTTAACAATTGTGTTAAAAAAAACAAAAAAACATTGGAGGAGCCCAGTCCAAAAAATAAATAAAAATTGAAAAGGATTCTGTTCCCTCTCAATTTCCCAGCTGTGGGAAACTCCTGTGGCTGCATACAAAGAGAGTATGTGGGGAAAAAATTAATGTTCCCTCACTTATTTGATCTGTGCTTTTAATAATTACCTTCCTGATGAGTTTATGGTTTCAATCATTTGCGTCATGTGCTATCAAATAGAGCATATTATTTAGAAATTATGCTTTCTGAAGTCAAAAGAACAAAAAAAACAAGTAATTATTTATGAGGTGTGGCTACATTGTAATTGACAAGCTGCTCTCCGTTGGGAAAGCACACTTTCCACGGTTGTCGATCAAGTCTATGGCTCACTAGGACCACGTGGTTTCAAAGGAGCATGATAGCCGGGAGTAAATGCTGACGTTAAAAGTCACGGAGCAAAAACCAGTAAGGACAAAGTACAGGATAATGCAGTTTTAAGTTATTACATTTTACATTTGGGGGAAAAAAACACAGTCAAGGACCACTTAACTATGGCAACACAGGTGTAAAATATTTCTCTGGTAATTCCACAAACTCATGAAGAGTAGGGGATTTGGAACTGAAGCGGTGGTACAACTAATGTGCTGCTGGGTTGAAAATCTGGAATGTGTGCAGAAGATGTTCATCTTTAATTCATTGCAAAGGGTCAGCCAGGTTCACTGGCTAAAAGTAAAAACCTTTCATCAAATTTTATGATAAAAAATCTTTAATACAAATATAAGACTGAACATGCATGTTTAAGTGCAACATGAATGGTATATAACTGCAATTCTCATTTCCAGGAGCAGCATGAAGATAAGATATACAGGAGGTGGTGGCACTCATAGCAAGGCTGAGAAAGATTTTTGCCCTGGAGAGGTCCACATTTAAAAGAAGGCATACCCAGCATTTGCCTGCATTAATTATTTCTGACTTGTCCTCTGCCACGGTTCAAATAATCTTGCTAAATGCAACCATGATAACTGAAATAGGCTGGACAACCACACATGCACGATCCCTCACACTGTTTCACACCTGATTGAAAACTGAGGGTTATCTACGGCTGCTCATACATCCTTCTTTTAGAGATGAAGGTGTCAAAGTGTCAAAAGCATGCCTGGAATCATTATGTTACAGCAGGTACTCTTCGAAATCTTCGAATCCTCTTCAGCTTCTGCCCTAACAGAAGATCTCCAGTCTCTGCTCCCATGCACATGAGAGGAATCCAAGGCTTGCAGGCATGACAGGTAGTAAGTCTCTGGGAAAATGTATGAGCCTTAGTCATCTTTCCATACATGCCCACACTCCCTTTTCTCATTCCCTCTGCAATGTGTTGTGGTGCAGCTCATCTCTGGACCTTGTTAAACGGAGCTCTGGTGTGGCCTGACAGCAGCCCTCTGCTGCACTTTCCCTCCAATCTCCCTGCTCAGCCGTCAGACTGCCACTGGAAAGCTGTCAGGACTTTCCACTCTTTCTGCATCGCAGCACTTTTCCCTCAGCGCTGCCTAACAATAGCAATATTTTACCGCACAGCACGCTTCATGTATTTCCTCTGCCATCTTCTCTTTTTTTTCTCCTCTGCTGTCTATTCATTAACAGGCTATTTTCACCCACGCATTGCATGTCAAAGCCTGCTCTCCTCAGCTTTCGGCATAATACGTCTTGTCTGCGTTAGTGTCTCTTGAATGACAGCATTAGCCCCGATGTCGTCAACCCCAAGCCAATATTTCTTTTTTTCTCATTAGCACATCTTCACATCTGCGTCACACCGATCACATTAACGTATGTTACCAGCATAAATCTGGCACTCAACATCTTTGCCATAAGTCTTTTACAATAACACAATATCCCTGATATTGTGACGTCACAGTTAACCTTTTACCATTCCCACAATTCTCTTCACAGCTGATTTCCAGGCTCACATTCTGGATGATTAACCATGTAAACAAGCCCCTCCTCTTAATCACAGCAAAGATTATACAAACTCACTTAAGCTTAGTTTGTTCTTGAAGTTGCGTTTGACCAGTAGACACAAACAAAATCTGACAAGGTTATAAAAGAAAACAAAGAAATCCAAATTCCTATTTTTTCTGCTAGCTTTGGTTTTAACTTGTAATCTTCCCCAATCTCTTGTGTGAAAATGCGGCTCAGAGCTCTGTGTCCTCTCTTTCAGAGTCTGACAGTGACCTCTTTTCTGAGATAAAGATTCTTGTACAATAACTTCACTTTAAGAGTGGCAACTGTCTTTTTTTTCATTTCCAGACTTAGTTTTAGGGGAATTATCTGAATCTTTTTAAAGAAAACAACACTATGGTCAGTTAAATCTTTGTAGATGACATTTTTTCCCAGATTATCTGTCCTTTCCCTTTATTTCCTGTGGACATAAAATAATTTGAAGCAGCCCAAGACATGGTAGTCATTGGGCTGAAAACCGAGATTCTGATATCTTCAGTCTTTTTTTAGGCAACACAGCAGCATTAAAGGATTCATCAATCTTTTATTGTTACAGCATTATGTCATTCAGACATAGAAGGTACTTTTACATTAATGTTCATTTTTTAGACAAATCTAGCACACTGAAGAAGAGAACCACTGTAATAGTGCGCATTCACGTGTGACTAAGCAATACTTTGTATGAGGTACAACACCAAAGTCCTTTTAGAGTCATAATTTTCTTCCAGCAGCACATCACACTGCATTACAATCCAGTGTGACTGCAGAAAATGCAGCTGCAATGGATCAAAGTGGTTAAAAATATCACTTTTTGACATATTGAAGCTTATTAAACAGATGATATGATGGACTCTTTTGTCACTTTTCCTCTGCATGTTTAATTCAACGAGGCTCTTCTCTGCCTCATTTCCCACTTCAGACAGAATCATCTGAATGTTGGCAGGATAAGCTTGAAGCTGAGGTGACAAAGAGACAGGTCACACAGCATCCTTATGTGCAAAGAGTGGTCATTGCACATCATGAACATGTGACAAACTGAGCAACGAAGTGTTTGGCAACCAGAACTACTACAGTAAGCACTACAGTGCTCACTTTCAACCAGCATAGAAGAAAAATAAAAGGGGATAACCACAAGTAAATTTGTACTGTTGGTTAATGGTGACACTTGGATAAGCTATCCATGAACACCTGTAATAGGAAACATTAAAAATCAAAATATTACTCAAACTGTGCAGTACCCAGTGGTGGAAAAGGGCCATTTGGCTTCTTACGAGCCAAAGTTTTATTGCACTTACAGTAACAAGCATTGCTGTTATCACTCTAGAAAACATGTAATCTTTCACTTCACCAGTTTCCAGCTTCGCCTGTGCCTCCTGGATGAGTGAGAAGGGATGCTAGAGCTGGAGCTCAAGCTAAAACACAGACTATTCATTAGAGTCTAATCCTTCTTCATTTGGCTCAAGTGCTGAGATAAGATGCTCAGGCTCTGGATTTAACCCTCTGAGACCAGTGCTTATTTGTAAGGCCTCTGCTGAAAAAATTGTATGCATACCTATAATGAAATGAGTGTACCTCTGCAAGCATAAGTTTTACTTAAATACTTCTGGAGTCATAGTAAAGGGAACACTCATGAGATGTGTGAATATCAATGTATGAAGCTGGCACACAGCACAAATGAAAAAGTTTCAGGCTTGCCTAAAACAGACATAGAAAACAAACAAAAGCACACTTTCAGGATGAATATGAATATTTGTTTGTAATAATGCAACTCTAGCTAAACTTGCATCAAATCAAACCACAACATAGAAGTATTATCCACCACCCCTCACCCTCCCTTGTTTCCCTCTCCCCCTCCACCCCACACTCCACCTACTCTCTATTTAGTCAATGATTTCATCGTGTGTTTCAGCAGTGAGAATGGGATACCCCCAGGATACCCGGTCCTTGAGGACCAGGATTGGGGATCCCTCTGTAAATAACTTTGATAAAAATGAAGCCGAAGACATTTAGATAAGTTTTATGACAGAGGGTTCAGGTGAGGTCTCTGAAATGGTCATTTTGGCCCAGTTTGGTACCATCTGTTCTCAAAGTCCAACAGTTGGGAGTTATCTGATTTTAACAGGTCAATGATAGAGGAAACACTGATCAAAAAGTTTAGTTGGTGTGTTTTTTTTTATCAATTTATTGAGAAATTTCTGTAAAAAAAAGCAGATCTTAAAGGTATACAGTGTAACTTTTGGTCCAAACATTAACCTAATGTAAGTAATAATTGATGATTTCTGTGGTCAATATACAGCACTTGACACGTCAGTAGTCGATGGGGTGGGCATGACCATCACCACTGAGCACCCTTCTGCATGATGACACGGTGATACTGCTTTCCGTTGCACTGACTAGGTTTTACCTCTTTTCTGCGTAATTCTCTGTGTGTTTGTACGATCTTATGATACTTAAGCCACCTGCAGGTCCTCCTGTAGGGGATTGTAAGTTTTGTTTTCCAGCAAAGACCTTGGAATGTCATTTAGGGGTTTCTGTATAGAAGCATCAGTGAACTGTGTAAGTGTTTCCATTTTTTTCTCTCTCTCTCTCTCTCTCTCTCTCTCTCTTTTCCCCACTCCTTTCCCTCTGTTCCACTTTCTGTCATTGCTTCTGTTAACTTTCATTTCTTTCATTTTTCTCTTGTCAAACCCAGCAATATGATGTAAAATGCAATTATAAACAAATGTTTAATTAAAGAAATAATATGAATAAACACAGGATATTAAGGGGAGCCTTGTGTTCATAAAGCTCCCCTCGGCAAAGCAAATCTGTTCAACACAATAAAGCAACCAGATCATCATTCTTCTTGCTACGATGCTTGACAGGACAAGTAAAAAAAAAAAAAAAAAAAAAAAAAAGAAAGAAAGGTACTCCATAGGGCCTGCCCTCCTCAAAAACCAGACATTGTAACTTTGAATGGCTCCCTCTCTTATTGGATCGACCTGGAATGCTTTGCTTTATGGCTCGATGACTTTGCTATCAGCTGATCAAAGAGGTTTGCAAACACAATTCCAAAAAACAAATAGAAACTGTTTAATTTTGCAACAGTTGTGTGGCCTGTGAGAAGTCACAGGCGTAGTGCCCCTACTGGCCAAAAGTTACACAGTGTCCCTTTAAGCTAAAATAAGATGCATTCACTGTACCTTTTTATCTACTGTACAACCTTGTAAAGGTACTTGTGAGGATATAATGCTGGGACAGCACAACACATTACCAAAAAGGAGTGCATGTCTAGAATAAGCTCAAGCTTCTCTCAGCAGTATCTGGAGATATGACTTTACTGTCCTATTTTTTGGTGTGACTATAAAAGTTCAGGAGAGTTTTATGGTCAAAAAGGAAAAGAAGGTAGGAGAGTTGTTGTTGTGGATAAATAACATCAGCAAACACTAACTTCAGGGAGTCATTTGCTTAGCCGATGCTAGAGGACACTGTATTCAGCTGCAAAAACATAGAGATGTCAACATAAGTGGTGTGAGTGGTTTGAGTGGGTGCAGAGAGCTTTGTTTACTTATCAGTGAATCACTTAGCCAGATTCCCCACTCATTTGCATATGTCCCTGGCATGTTCAGAGCTCTGAGCAAACACCCAGTGCTGCTTAGTCTTACAGTTGAAATATCGTATCTGGATAAAATGCTTTTCTGTGCCTGGAAACCAACAAAAAAACACAGAGGGTATGTTGGGACAGCACATTCAGAGGACCACGATTCATCACGGTGGCTTTGCTTTGAAGGGTTGGGGATTGGGCAGGGACAGCTAACATGACAGTCTTATCCCTTTGGCCCGTAATGGAAGTGATGTCTCTGTCAGAGATGAATCACAGTGGTTCTCCAGAGGGACATCCTGGCCTCTTTCTGAAATTATACATTATTGTGTTGCTCTGAAGCAGGCCATCATTTAATTCAGTTATAATTCCTCTTTGTAAGGTCATATATCTTGTGTGAATCCTTCCTTGCGTGCATAAATTGTTTTTATATCAAGCTGGAATGAGGATGCTGGAGAAATTGTATAAGATATGACAGTTGTGTGAAGTTCAATTTTAGCACAGCCAGTGCAGCTATAAATGAGTTTGTGAGCTGAGAGTAATAAAGGGCAATAACACTCAAAGTCACAAACACAAAGTTACTGTAAGAGCAGCACACAAAGTACCAGTCATTTCAAAATTATTTAAAGCAAAGTTGAAGTCTTTGCTTAAGTTTCTGAGGTCAAAATTCAGGTTTTCATTTTGATACTTGTGCCTTCATTCGACACGCAGCAGTATTACAACACTGTTTTTTATGATGTGATGTTTATTACAAGTGGATGACTGTTCTCTTTCCTTCATCATGTGATGCCAAAGCTTTTTTTTCACTTAAAAAAAATAGAACAAGCACATTTAAGCTTTAGGCTAATGTGCAATAAATCTAAATTTTGCATTAATCTTGCACAAATCCATCCTGAGTATCCATGAGTTGGCTTCAATTCTCAGCATGAGAGACTGAATCAAACCAATGGAATCTGATGGTTTCATTATATAGACTGCTTCTTGTACAAATTGGCATTATATAAAGGTGATTGTTGTATTTAATTGTATATTATTGGATTTGAATTGAACTTGTTTTCCTTATTTCTAAATTCCCCTTGTCAATAAGCACAATGTAAATAATATTAAATTAAATAAGATGAACAAGGTTAACTTGTTCCTTAAAGGAGCAGTGTGTAGCAGAACCAAAGTCAATGGCAGAAAAATGTGATATATAAATCAAAAACTTGTTTCTACTGTATTGATGTGTAATTGCCCAACTAGATTAGCTGTTATATGTTTATTAGAATGAATCATTTCTATCGACTCACTGCGGGTGCACATAGAAGCTGCCATATTTGGTCAGCTATGTGTCCCTGAATGGACAAAACAATGTGAGAACCCTCTAAACTTTAAAACTGCTGTACCAGCTTTGTTTAATGGGAGTTAGAGCACTGTTTGGCATAAGTAATGCCTTAAAAGACATGAATAATAGTTTCTCATAGTACAGTCATAGCTACACCTGAGACCACTGATCCACTCACAGATTAAAACATCTTTATGTCTGGGAGAATTCTGGTCACCAATGGCCACCGTACATTCACAACAGTGCTTGGAATATGAAGTCATTTGAAAGAAAACATCATTTCTTTCAAATCCCCATTTTTACCACTAGATGTCAGTAACTATTATATACTGTACCTTTAAAGGTACAGACATAAAGATGATGTCATCTGTGAGTGGATCCAGTGGTCTCAGGTGTAGCTATGACTGTACAATGAGTAACTACTTTAATGTTTTATAAGACATTACTTCTCCAAAATAGTGCTCTAACGCCCATTAAACAAAGCTGGTACTGTAGATTAAAATTTCCGAGGGTTCCCACTTCACACACATTGTTTTGTCCATTCAGGGACACTGTAGTGAAAATGGCGGAACAAATATGGCAGCCTCCATGTATATGCACCTCAAGCAAGTAGATATAAATTACTCATACTACGAAAATAAACACATAGCAGCTAGGGCAGCGATTATACATCAATAGAAACATTTTTTTAAAATTATGTATCACATTTTTCTGCCATTGACCTTTGATTTTGTTACACACTGTACCTTTAACATCGCACAACCATGCTGCAAATAATTTGGTCAAAGTTAACGCCCCTAAAAGATGATTGTGATTTAAAGATTAAATAAAGGAATACATACAAAATAATTCATTTTACTTGCAGGTGCAGATTCAAAACAGAAAGCTCTGAACTTTTTTTAAGGACACTCAAATTGTTGCTTCTACTTTCCCTCATGCAGCTTCTCATAAACTTTTGGAAAGAAGTAAGAATTATAGTGTAGCCTAAAGTCACAGCGATGTGGCAAACCAGGTGAATATTCCATTTAAGCTTGCTTTGAACCTCTTTTCCTTCCAAAAGCCAGTGAAAAGTTTTATTATAGGGAAGAAATGGTCATCATTTTCAAGAGCACCACTGAATTACAGAGGGATTGCCTGGCAGGACATATTCATTGGAAAAGTTATGATAAAGAAGCTCACATTGACCTTTTTATTACACCTGTATTTACTCGTCACTGACAGTATAGTTTCCAAAAGAGCTACTTTTCCTATTTTGCTTGTTTTCACTGTTGTTAATCTTGAAAAGAAGTGATATCTCAAAACAATTTCAGTAGTATTTCAACTTTATTGTCTAATTTCACTTCCTGCCTTCCCCGTTCTGACATTTACTGTTGCCTTTTACAATAGATTTACTATTTATTTTTGAAAGAGCTCCCTACATTTCTATACTTCATTGTGGACCTGCTTAATTTTTGATTCCCCTCCCAAAATACAGACTAGAAACACACAAACCAAACACACAGACATGCACACAAAGCCAGATTTGAGCTTGTCCTTTCAACATTGATGAACCAGATGCTATGATCTCAAATAAAGATGCAGCCATCAGATCAAACAGGTTATTTAGGACATGATGGACCAGAGACTTAAGCTGGAGTCCCTCGGCTAATCATGGTGTCTTACGGCAGCATCGGCGGCGGCTTCAGCATGCAGACGAGGACACAATTAGAAGACGAACGGGGGGGACAGATGAGGTCCTGTTTGACACACATCTGACACAGCCCCTGCCCAAGCAGATGGCTCATGAATAACTGAAGGAACCGGAGGTCGACAGGCAGAAGGAAAAACAGGGCCAGCCGGCAATGTGTGTATTCTAGAAAGGATCTATGTGGATTTACATGCATGTGCTTGTACATACATGGAAGTCTTTTTTTGTCTGTGAGGAAGACACAAAATCAAGAGTAATGCAGCATTTTAGGAATACTCCTGGCTCAGCATAACTGTAGTAGGTGGCCATGTCAGACTACTGGGAAGTGACAGCGGTAACAATCTGCAGGAGGCTGGAGATATCCTGACGGTGAGTGAAGGAGCTCACAATCAGAGGGATGTCAGATCGAATCCCTGCTCTACTGGCAAGCAATTGGGAGGGAAAGTGGAGGTGAAGAGTTCCTCCTTTCAACAACTGCCATCATATTAGCATTGACCCTTTGTTACACTATCATCTCTCAGTGGGGTATCACTCAAGACTCAACATTTGCAAACTGATGCTGGAAGATGCAGTGCTGAGAAGTACTCCATGAATGAAGCTAATGCAGTGCAGATGTACTTGAAGAACCATTCACCATTCCTAATTCCTATCTATTCTTTCAGAAAAAGTGCAGGTAAGGTCCAGGACAGTGCAAACTCACGTTTGTCAAGTTCCAACGAGTTGTACTATTATCCTCCTTAAACAATTATTTTACTGCCATGAGCACATGCCAGACCCGTACTGTACTGTTCATTTCCTTTCATGGTATTATCAAAATTAACATCATACAAGTAACTGCCAGCATGGTGATGTCCTGCAGACCACTTCACTGAAATCAGAGAGAAGTTGACTAAAGTCTTCGAAAACAAGAACAGTTCGGAATATACTAGCAAATCCACCACCCCCTCCAACCCTGATTAGATAGCGGTGATAGGCGAAGGAGAGGATGATAACAAATTGACCTTCTACTTTGGTGAGGGGAAAAGTATGGAGAAAGAAAGATGTCTTTAGAAAGAAACAGATGGATGGATCACACTAGGAGTGACATGACGGTGAGGAAGGAACTATAAGATCATATCAGGGTTCCCTTCCCATTCACGATTTCTCAGCTCCCATCACCACCCCCCTCCCCCCCAGACTCGATCTCTCCATTAGATTCGCCGTGCCTTGAATCAGAGGTGGCCCTTCTCTGGGTTCCGAGTATCATTTTTTGTAGTGACAGCGTTTCTGCTCCCCCAAAAACATATGCTTCCTTAACTTTGGAATTTTCCTTGGATTTGGGGAAAATTGAATATTTTAGGCACCCCAAAAAATGGAATAATAATTACAACACAGCATTTTTATGTTGTGGTCGGATTCCACTTATGATGATTTGTGATTGCTCCATAGGAGGTGTTGTTGACAGTGGTTGTACCACGTAGAACAGCTTCCTCTTCGCCACCACCAATCTTCCCCTTCCCACCATCACCCCATTTTTGGATGATCATCTCCCCCTGTTTCTCAGCCCTCCCTCCTTTGTATTTTTTTTTTTATTAATTATGATTTTTATTTTAATTTAATATAAATAATATAATTTATGTAGTGATTTATATCTCCTTGGAGTGATTATTTGCATGTAAGTAAACTGATTGTTTATTTTCCTTTGTATTATTTTTTTTTGCTTATTTATGATTTTCTCCTAACTTGTTTATCTTATCTCCCCCCCGTCCGTGTTTAATACATTTATATTGTTTTTGAGATGGACTTTGTTTCCCGGAGATTGTTTCTCTTAATCTGTGGGATTTTTGATCTTTGTTGACATTCACACCCTTGCCGACCTATCTCCTTTTCAAATTGCTGCAAATCTTTCAGATTTAGTCCTCTCTGGATACTTTAGATTCTACTTGGTTTAGAGGGGGGAGATGGCAATCCGAGAGGAAGGAGCCGATTCCAGCATGAGGGCACCCCCCAGAAAAACTCTTGGACTTCTCAACCATGACTTTTTGGTCATTTCAAAACTTCCCGAATTGTCCTGAAGTAAATATTATAATATTTTCAAAATTGACTGTGACTTTTACTGTTAATCTTTCAAGAGGAAAATGCTTATTCCCCCTTCTGTAATTTTGGTTGGTTCCAAATTGTATTATATTTTTTTTTTTAATACAAGTCTGACTACTCTTGCTTTTTTAAGTTTCTCATTAAACAATTTTTTAGATTTTCTCATTTTTTAAATCTTTATGTTTGTAGAGTGTTTATTTAATTAAGGATTTATTTTTTTAATTTAAATTAGAGTTTCTTTCTTATTATGAAGAACTAATATATAAAATAAAAAAAAAACTAATAAATAAATTACATAAAAAAATAAATGAATAAATTATAAAAATATAGTAAGTTTATGATTATTATTTTAGTATGGTTATACCCCCACCAGATGTTTTCTTCTCCTGAAGTTTTTGTTTAGTCTTTATTTAAAGTTTTGAGTTTTTTTTAGTTAGGTACAATTCTGCACCGCAAGCGATATATATCACCCACATGCATTAATATCTCTACATGATTCCTTTCCCCCCCCCCTCCTCCTCTCTCCCTTCTCTCCTCTTCTTTTCACATACCTCTTCTTCTTCTTAATAATGATATGCAAACTCCACTCACCTTTCTCTTTTTCTTTCTCTTTCTTCTTTTTTTAGTATTGATATTCTTTGAGAGGGGATGTGAGTTGTTGATGAGGGAGGAGGAGTTGTGTGAGAAGATGATTAGGAGGAGGAGTAGATGATTTAGAAGGAGGAGCTTGGATATTAGTATGTTGGGTGTACATACTTCTTCTGAGTGCAGGAGAGAATTTTCCTCAGAAATTTTTATATTATTCATGGAAATATAGTAATTTTCTTGTGCTGATCTTGTTCTTAAAAATGTTATTAATAATAATTACAAGCTAAAAAATAAAAATTAAAAATAAATAATAAATTACTATTATTTAAAATGATATTTTATTGTTTGTATTTTTCATTTGATTATTTTCCTCCATTTATTCGTCTTCTCATTTTATTTCATTCATGTTATTTTCATGAGTTCATTTAATTTTTATTATTCTTTATTTTTATCTTTGGTATTTATTTTTTTGAGATTTTACTTTGATAGACAGTTTATTTGGTTGTCTTTTATTTGTTTTTTTTTTGTCTTTCTACCCTTTGACAACAATCAAAGTAACTTCGATTTTCCTCCATAGTCTCCACTCTTTTCTCCCTACTCTTCTTTTTCCCTCGTTTTTTTCTCCAGATTTCTCCTTTTCTTCTAACTTTTTTTTCCGCTTTTTTTGGACATCTCCCACCAATTTTTTTCCATTATTTTTTCTTATTTGTATTTTTTTATTTGATTTTTTTATAGTTTTTCTTACTTCCTCACCCCCCCTTTCCTCCCTTTTTTTTTCATTCTTCTCTTTCTTTTTTTAATCTATTCTTTCATTTCTGCCTTCCTCTCCCCCTGAATTTTTCCCCGTTATTTCATTCCCCCCCTTTTAATCCCTTCCTGTTTTTTTCTATTTTCCCCTCCCCGATAAAAGATCTTCCCCCCTTCCGCACGGACAAAACCACCACCACCCCTCCACTATTTCCTCCCCCACCAAATTACTTTTTTTTTTTTTCCCTCCCCCAGCTCCAAGAAAAAGTTCTGCTTTCCCTGTGTTTTTTATTTTATAGCACTATTTTAGACCAGTTCAGTCACTTAGTTGTCTGTAGGTCTGGGAAGATGGACAGTGGCATTCTGGGTTTCGACCCCAACCTTGATGCGGCTCGCCCTTGGTATTTCTTTCTGCACATCGGTCTATTTTTTTTTTTTGTTGTTGTTTTTTTGTCACAAGTAAAGCTTGCACAAAAAAAGCTCCCTGTCAAGCGACAAGTTCCAAGAGAAGAATCTCAAGTTCTCACTTGAGTAAAAAGTCCCAAGCACCAGTCCAAGTTGCCTTTTTCTTCTCTCACTAACTCATTTCGCAACCCTCTCTCTCTACCCGGATGCCCATATTAGGAAGAAAGAGGAAAGAGGCTCCAAACTCTGAGGCTGACTTCTTCTCTGCTTGCGGTTCTTCTCAGAGCTTTGTTGATAGGGCAGAAGTTACGGACGGTGCAGAGATGTTCAATCTTTGATCTTGTAGACCAGGGCTGTCCAATTTGGGGCCAAAGGCCAAAGTGGCCCACTACCCATTGTCTTTTATTTTTTTATTCTGATTTTCCCAGCGGTGTGAAAAGTTTTTGTTATATTTATTCATTGTTGCACTTCCCTTTCTGACCACAAATTAACTTTACATGACATGGTGGGTAGGACGGCGCTATGGTTCGTCTATCAACTAAGATCCGGAAGTCCATGATTAGAGAATAAGTGTGAAGATGCTGTCCAAAATAAAACAAATGATGAACACAATAAAGAACAGTGTTATTCACTTTCCACATTATAAGGTTTTATTTTGAACAATTACACGGTGGGTAGGGGTATAATGATACAGTTTAACAACAATTTGTTTCATATCAAGATTCATGGTTTCTGATTCAACTCATGGACAATATTGGTTCATTTAGAACGAAATGATCTGATTCAATTCAGTGACTTGAAATCAAATCAGAAACCATGAATCATAATATGCAAATCGTTAACTGAACCGTTACACCCCTAACTGTGGGCCGAGCATATTCAATTTCTTACACTACAACATGAATTTTTAGATTTGGCCCGCAACTATCCACCCCGAGTCATTCTAGGCCATCCAGTGTAAAAATTCTGGACACCCCTGTCGGGGACTATAATGTCTGAAAGAGCATCCAAGCTCTCTGCACCCCAAACATGTCAAACCACCGCTTTGTTCTGTGTATATGCACGTTTTCATTCTGTTCTTTGCAACAAATTTTCTTCACTTTTCCATTTCGCCATGGTATTATCTGTGGTTTGTCAGCGAGGGTGAAGTTCACCACACAAACACTGTATGTTGCATAAATGTTGGCATTAAGCACTACATTTATCACACTTGTTGTAAAACTGGTGGAAAGAAACAATATAAAGTTGTTACATTGCTAAAATAAAGATTCATCCAAAGGATTCATTTAAAAGAAAATAAAACAAATGAAATGGAAATGAGATCAAATGATTATCTTTGACAAAAGGATTCATATAACATGAGATGCTAATCAAGCATGACAGAAAAAGTTTTAGACAATTAAAACAATAAAAAAAAAAAATTATCAAGCCAAGGTAAGCACTCAGCATCTTCAAGCTAATATGAATTTAGACTATAAATATAAATATGAATTTATATTTAGAACTGCAGCGGAGAGGACAGAGGTACAAACTCTTATTAAGGAGGTGAACAGACCCATGGTTTCCACACCAGAATGCAGAGCATCCAACTCATTTAGTATAATAACTACTCTTTCGAAAGGTACTGGTGTATTTTGCTGTCTGTGTCGTGACATTTTCTCTTCTCTAATCTATGATTTTCTCAACACAGTCTGCAGTTATATCTTTATTATGCTTATCATTATTACATATTTCAAGTAGGACAACTATATTTAGGACATTGTACTCTGTATCTTCTCCATACGCCTCAAGATTGTGAAATACCTGAGCATGATGTTTATGGGTTGATCAACTATCAAGGGACACTTTGTGCTGCCAAGACAGCTGGGAAATGATGTTGCTGTGGGGAGAAAAAGTACTAGAAAACCCAGGGCTGTGGTCCAACTTGGCAATATGGCCAGTGCTTCGATTTTTATCCAATAGGAAACAAAGTAAACACATCATACAATGAAAAACAGCTCCCCAGCCTGAGAGGAAAACATGAGCTATCCAAAGTGTCAGCAAAAACGATGTGTTTTGTAATATCTAGACCAAGGGAAGTACATTAACTCTAAACAAGTGGGAGTGAAGTTTGAAAATGAAAGTGATACGTAGTCTTACAATATGCAAGCTGTTTCTCTGTATTTACAAAAGGGGAAAATGGCAGAAAATTGTAGCCATTTTTCACCATAGAGCAACATAGCTTTACATCTCATTACATTGGGCTAACACCTTCATCCAACGTGACTCACTAAGCACACACTGGTGCATATGGCGGATTCAAATCTGGCCCAGGTCATATTCATGCTGGAGAAGTTGGGAATCAAACAAAGACAACCACTCCACTCCACCTACCAGCTGCAGCAACTCCATCATGTAGTTATTATGTTTGCAGCCATGTTTTACTTGGCTGCAGCAAATGGGTTAATTGAAGATGCATATTTACATTAATTAAATAGATTTATAAATGATGAGTATAAAATAAATCAAGTCTCATGGGGTTGCATCTGCCCTGATATAGTTGTGTTTTTCTATTATGACTACAGGAATATTATACTTTCAAAGACTGAAATACAACTCAAGATAGTCAACTTTCCACTATTTTTAGTCTGATTTTTATCTTATTGTCTTTTTAATGTTCAAAAAAGCAAATAGAGCCCCTACACCTTTAGACACAGTTAAGATACAGTAAAAACATTTTTTCAGGACAGCCTCAGTTACCAGATTATGAGGCTAAAATAAATGTATCTATAGATATACTGTAGCCCACCAAAAACCAAATCTGAATTTATTGCTAATAGTACTTTGTAGAAATAACTGCTCAACAGTGACCAAATATTTTCTCTTCTGTATTATTCTCAAGTCTTGGCTTTGGTATTTTAGCAAACACACAACAGAAACCATATATCCACCCTCCTCCCTCCGAGTCATTTTTGCTATTCACGGTTATTTATGCTATTTTTCTTCCCATCTTTATGGGATCAAAATCATGCCAGAGACAATTTGTGTGTAAAAAGATTTTTCATGTAAAATAATGTTTTGAAGTTGTATAAAACAAGTCGTGCTTGTAAAAAAAAAAGTTATGAACCCACAGAATCATTTTGTGGTTGTGTGAGAAACCTTTGTGTGCAGAAATATTATTTGCAAACATGTAGATCAGTTTCGTAGTTGTGTTTTATTTTTCTGTGTGTGTGAAAATTGAATTTGTACCTGTAAAAGTTTCGCCACACAAAAATATCTGTACGAGTGCGACACCTAGGGTTCGTGTGCGACACTGCACCTACGAGCTCACAAAACAGAAACTTACAACCACAAAACTTTTTTACGGATTGAAAGACAAGTCAAAATCGTGCCACTAACAGCCAATCAGGACACTCCATTCTGGCAAGCCAAACAGCCAATGATGTGGTGGATTGGTGATGACGTTTATTTTTGGGGACGAAGACGATACCGTCAGCAAAGGCTCTTGGCTGCTAGCAGTCAGAGCGCAGCGGGAGCTACATACTTGTAGCAAGAGGGAGGCTGTTCAATCCGAAGCCGGCCACTGATCTGATCACTAACAGGCCTGCTGGAGAAGGCGGCTACTGGCAGAAGAACTTGGCCGGTTATTTTGGTGTTGATCGCCGCAGCTTATTGAATCGTATATTGTACTGAACGTGTGTTAGCTTTGAAAAGGCTAACGACTAGCACATCTTGGCTGGTCCCACTGGAAGCTGGCAACCATTTAAAGCTGAGTCGTATAATGCTGTGGTTACCGTGTCAAAGCCCCCTTAAAAATAAAAAAGAAAGAAAGAAAAGCAAAATTGTGATTTACTGGGAGGTTGTGCAGTAAGCTGCCACCACATAGCCTACTGTTTACTTGATTGCTGCAGTCGTAAAAAAAAAAAAAAGAAAAAGCGACGGCGTTAGTCTTTTATAAAAGGCATATGCGGTTATCTGGTTAATAAGGAAAGTAATGTAAAATTCTTTGTGTTCCTGTCACTCATGTGAATAGCCAGAGCTACCTAGAACATTTTCAGTTTCAATGGGCTCGACTTCCAGGGAGTCCACATAGCCTATCTGTGCCAGCACGTCCAGATCAAACGCGATGTCGGTGTTAATTGATGCCCAAAGTGGGACGCTGGGCCACATAAAATCAGACACAATAGGCTATAGAAAATCTTAAAGAACCACTTTCTAACTACCAGGCCGATCAGATTCTGATCATCATTGTTGACACATCATTTGTGAACATTCCTACATTATTTTACAGCCTAAATAAAAGGACTAAATTGTATATGACGCACGTTTATTTATTTTGCATATATTTTCAATTAACACGTTTACACTTTATTTCACATTACTGGTATGTAAGTTAAACGTTTTATTTACATTAGCCTACCAAACTTCTAATTTCTGATATTCACTCGTGTGTCTCTGGGATTCATTAATGACGCAGGGATCCCCCGACATCGACACAGTCACGGCTTTAAGCATTGTGACTTCCACAGACACTGGAGGCAGGGGATGGCTTCATCTAGCTATTTGCATGAAGCCCTGGTGCTTCCATAAAAATTACGCACAAGGCTCGGCTGCGTTTCTCTTTTATTAAGGCGCTTTATAGCTCACCTGATGCGGGACAAACTGTTTCATAACAGCACACTTAACTTAACGCCCACAAGCTTTGTGTAGGGATAAAAAAATGCTTGCTACCCAGCCCTCCTCTCTCTCCCGTGTGACAGTGACAGCTCAATGCGTGTCACTGATTACCACCACGTCACCCATGCCAGACATCACCATGACAACCAAAATTAAAATAATCATCAAACCCTGATCAACACCAAAACGCTATTTATGGCTCCTACAAGCATCACACCTTCAGAATGCAGAGGATTGTTTTACATGAACAATGTTGAAACCCAGAAGCGCGCAGTGGTCTGCTGTTAACGCATCACACAGAAAAACCCTACCGGCATAAGTTGACGGACCACGACGCACGCACGCGCACGTGGTGTCAATCGGGCTGAAAGGCTTTACAGATATCATAAACTTCATAAATAATGAGGACAACGTGTTTTTTAGTGGATGCGTTTCACCACACTGTTCCAGGCTCCTGCAGGTGACGGTTCTCCTGAAGCTGGTGACGTCAGTTTGGAGAAGCAGAGGATTTTTTTTTTTTTCTTCAAATAGGCTGTTATTAAAATACGGGAAATTTACAGAGTCCCGAGAGAGAGACGGGGGAGCAGGACAGGTTGGCGGAGGACGTCTGATCCCCCTGGCTGGGGGCTCAGGGGATGGTGGCGGTGGAGAAACATGGCTCGGGAGTCGGAGGACGGTTGTGGACCCCAAGAGGAGGCCAACGGCCAGAGTGGAGGAGCCAGGAGTGCGGCCGCCACGGACCGGGATGGATCCACAGCCAGTGAAGGCGCCAGCCATCACAAGCGCCTTTTTGCATTTTAGTTCTTTTATTTTATTACTTTTATTTGAGCATTTATTGAGCCTATTTTTCCACTTATATTACTTTAGTACCATGTTTATTTCTTTAATAAAGTTCTTATTGTTTTTATTCAGTACTACCTGCTGGCGATGGCTTCCCTTTCTTGAAATAATGTTGATTTTTGGTTTATGTTAAATCTATCATGAATCGACCTCTTGCTTTTCAAAGTTGAAAAAAGACATTAAAACAACATTGTATTATAGTAACATTTATCATTGAATAAAAAAAATCTGTTTAATGAACAAAGTAAACTAAAAATTAGATAACCTATCTGAGATTCCAGCTGACATGTTAGACGCTGGATAATTGATCAGTTGTTTATGTTTACTGATCAGTTGTGAATGAATGAGACACAGACAATCATGTGAACTCCAGCTTTATCAATGTCTGGAAAAAAATAAAAACAACCTTAGTTGCATTTCAATGACAAAGAAATGGATAAAGAAAATATCTGTGGCTAAAACTGAACATACCTGACAAACTGCTTTTCTCAATAAACAGTGAAGTTATCCATACAAGGCAGTTTACCTGTCAACTTGGCATTTACACGTCCTCCTTTACCAGTTAAAATAATAATAAATGGGCAAATAAAAGCCCCTTGTTGAACGCCTGGTAAGAGGTATCATGCCCGTTTAAGCACTTACACGGCTTAGCCTCAGTCTTTCATCACAACACAACTCATCCCCCAACATTCATGTACATGCGGAGGAAGAACACAATCCAGTGGGACTATCCGAGATGTGCTAGTCGTTAGCCTCTCCAAAGCTAACGCACGTTCAGCAAGACGGATGATCCAATAAGCTGCGGCGATCAACACCAAAATAACCGGCCAAGTTCTTCTGCCAGTAGCCGCCTTCTCCAGCAGGCCTGTTAGTGATCAGATCAGTGGCCGGCTTCGGATTGAACAGCCTCCCTCTTGCTACAAGTATGTAGCTCCCGCTGCGCTCTGACTGCTAGCAGCCAAGAGCCTTTGCTGACGGTATCGTCTTCGTCCCCAAAAATAAACGTCATCACCAATCCACCACATCATTGGCTGTTTGGCTTGCCAGAATGGAGTGTCCTGATTGGCTGTTAGTGGCACGATTTTGACTTGTCTTTCAATCCGTAAAAAAGTTTTGTGGTTGTAGGTTTCTGTTTTGTGAGCTCGTAGGTGCAGTGTCGCACACGAACCCTAGGTGTCGCACTCGTACAGATATTTTTGTGTGGCGAAACTTTTACAGGTACAAATTCAATTTTCACACACACAGAAAAATAAAACACAACTACGAAACTGATCTACATGTTTGCAAATAATATTTCTGCACACAAAGGTTTCTCACACAACCACAAAATGATTCTGTGGGTTCATAACTTTTTTTTTACAAGCACGACTTGTTTTATACAACTTCAAAACATTATTTTACATGAAAAATCTTTTTTACACACAAATTGTCTCTGGCATGATTTTGATCCCATACATCTTCACAAAACCACCCCATCCCCTTCTCTTCCACCCTTGTGGCGACAAATATCTCTCTCATTTATCTCCTTTATTTTTTTTTCTTTTTTTAAAACATTTTTTTTTCTCCTATTTTTATTCTTCTCCTAAAAATAAATTTCTATTCATTCAATCTATTTAATTAAATCCTTCTTTGAGAGGAAGTTCCTTATAAATTTTTGGGAAAAAAAAGACACTCAACAAAATAATTTATAAAAAAAAATAAAAAATACAATGTGATTAATAACTGTGTTGTCATGGATCACTCATTGTGGATTAACCATTTAAATTCTCTAAACAGATTTTAAGGCTTGATTGCAATCCTCCTGGATGAGTATAAATGCTGGAAAACTTTCCCATCTCACCTACACGATAAGCCATCCATCAACTGACCCCAGAGAGTTACACACTACCATTACTGAGAGACTGTTGACAATGTAAACAATGGCAAACAAAGTTATGGGTTGATAAAACTATAGTTTAGGTTACTATAATATAAACCACTGTCCACTTGCTAAACCCTTACACCGTACTTAAACAATTTTCCAAAACCTTTTGCATTATCATGTAAAAAACATTTCTTTATTACTGTTACGTCCTGACTCTGCTAGGGCTTTAAGAAATGTAACAAAAGGATTGGCTTCAGGACAGTAAAAGTGGAGTAAAGACTTAGCGCTCAAGGTGAAAAAAAAAAGGAATGAAATCAAAATACAGAAAACTTAAAACTAAAGAAGAGCCAAAAGGAGAAAACCCAACAAACCTAAACAATCTCTATGAAAATTCTAAAAAGAAAAAAAGGAGCAGCAGCAGTAAGCTAAAAACTAGAACATATCCCAAATCCAACAATAACAAAACAAAGGTTAACTATCCCAATTTCAAAAACTACACCAGTGTAAAATACAAAGACAATTTAAGGGAACTTGGCAAATAAAACCATTGACCCCCCCCAAAAAAGGCACCTAGAAACCAAAAATTCAGAAGCCCAAACTACAGTCACCAAAAGACCAGAAAAACCCCAAACTGCCGGGTTCTTTTGTATCCCCCAGGCAGCAGCTCCAGGTGTGACTGATCAGTCGTTAGCAGGTGATGATGGAGGAGACGGTGGTGATGTGGTGCCAGGCCAATCAGAACGGAGGGTTGAAACAGGATGATTTGCATGTGTGATGAAACACAGACAAGGTTAATTAACAGGTGGCCATAACAATTACTTTTTTTAATTCCTTGAATTATTTGGTTTACAATATAATTTATTCTGCATGTGCCAGTGCAGCGGAGCATTCTGGCTTGGACTATCAAATATAAACAGACGGCACTATGTATGGATGAAATGCTTTAAATAAAAAAAAATAGTGAGAAAAAATAAATAAAATAAAATGCAGCAAAACTTCTGAATTTTATGTCTGTATTGTAAATACACTATAAATACTTGGATGAACTCATTAATTTGTAGTTTTTAAAACCATCAGATAATAATTATATAACATTGCTAAGTTAGGCATGTAATTACTTTAGAACCATTCCTCTAATCTGATTACCGGAGTTTAGTCATTGGTGCATACAGCCCACCGTTGCAAAAGGTTACATCTTCACTCATGTAAAACAATGAAAAGAGCACCTGGGTTCAACTCTAAAGTACAGCATCGTCTAGAAATATACCTGTGTCCACCATAGAAGACCTCTTTCATTGCAATGAGGAAGTTAAGATGCGTATAACATCTTGACTGTGTAAATGAACTCTACTCTTGCAGCTATCAATTGATTCAGCCATTAAAATAATAGTTATATTTCCTCTACTGCATCAGTAATGGCTGAAATGGAGTTAGATACACTTGCATGCTGCTAAAGTGGATTAATTATCATATGGTGGCAGAGTGCCACTGGATTAGGAGGCAAAAATGCCATATTACTCACAACTCTTTTGTAAAGCTGGCACCACACCAAGAGGTTGTTGGTGTTGCTGCTGCAACTCACAGTTAAAATGTTCCACGCAAGGCCTTGGGAGTCAAGTCTGCCCGAGAGGTTTCACAGAACGGCCCAAATTCCAGCTTTACCTCCGCCTCCACATGTCCAACGATATGGGCAATTTTCACATGCGAAAGCATGTAAAATGAATAATTCAAGTAATATATGCTGAAAATAATGCCTTCATCTCCCGAGCATGAGTGTGTGGAGGTGTCCAGATGCACTCCTTGAGCCAGAGAAGGCCAGCATTTCAGAATGCCCTACTTTTAAGTTCCATGCTGCGCGGGCTGCCAGTAGTGCAGCCGAGCGGTTTTGCTTAACGGAGTGCAAAAGCCTTTCTCTTATCTACACATGGCTGGGAAGGAAATAAATGAGGGTAGCTGCTACAGTACATGCCCCTTGTGTGTAGATGTTGCTTAGCTCTGAGGCAGGCTTTAACTCAGGTGTTAACATTTACACATTCTCTTCTTTATACAAGCACAGCGTACTACACAGGATTTGAGCTGCAAATTATCATGCAAAGGACAGACAAGCTGGATGAAACTACCTATGGAGTATCAAGCTCTCCAGGAAGTTTTGCAGAACTCTAAGCTGCATGTGTTTTAGGTATTGCCATTGTACCATTGACTATTACCTATAAAACAGTATGAATGGTTTGGCACATGAGATGCACCCTCCCTAAAAACAAAAAAAATATCCAGTGACCGCTGGGCAAGAGGCAGGGTGCACCCTGGACTGGTTGCCAGTCCATCACAGTGCCAACACTGACAAATGAGGCTTACAATCACCCTATGGCCAATTTAAATAGTCAATTAAGCTAATATGCATGTTTTTGGTGTTAAGCTGGGGCAGCTGGAGAGAACCCACACAGGCACAGAGAGAGAACGTGCAGACTGCACAGAAAGGCTCCGCTTAAGACTTAAACCAGGAAAGTGTCTTGCTGTTGGCTGCACAACTTCTTCAGGAGTAAATTTCATATCCAGCATTTTCTGCGGTTCATCTGTGAAAATTTACTGTGTCCCAGTCCATATCAGAAACTACCGGAAATTTTTATTCACAAAACAGTTTCCATTCAAATTAAAATATTCCTCAAAAGCAGGCAAAAAGATGGTAAAAGGTCTTGGAGGATCCTTGATCTGACTCAGAAACTAAAGTAGACCAAGCCTTTGCAGTTACGACTCTCACTCAGTGGAACAAGTTTGTTTGCTGTAGCTGTGCTTTCTCATATTATTGTGGGGTTTTCTTTCTTTATTTTTTTTTTATGTGAAACACTTTGGAGGCCTTGGCTGTATAAATGTGTTATATACTGTAAATAAATTTGACATTGACATTGAAAAAAAGCTCAAGCAAACCCTTAAACTTTTCTTTGCACAAATGGAAGTTTTTGCCATTTATAACATTTCTATCCATCTTTTCTTATTCTGTTCTTCTAATGCATAAATAAATCAATAATAGAAACATAACTCCTAATGATTGTCACAAAATATTTGGGCTTTACAATAGAGATGTACCAATCCCATACCCAGATCGGATAATTAGCTGGATCGGATATCAGATGAATGAGGTCGATCCATCATTCTGATCCAGTCTCTTTGTTTTCTTTTTTTTATGGCTATTTTACGTTTACATGGAAGTGTTTTTTATTTCTTTTTACTGCTAATCTACACTTCATTTGTTAATAAATAATATTAAGTACATTTATATCTGTGTAAATTTGTTACCTTTTTTGTAAAATCAAGTCTAAATGTTTATGTGAAGCTGGATGCCCTATTCAGGAAGGTATACAGTTCATTCTTTCAGTAGTAGTATTGGATCGATATCAGCTGATATGCTCAGCCCAGGAAACATATCAGACTGAATCGGAAAAAACTGGATCAGTGCATCTCTATTTTATAGTCAAACCTCTTTGTCGCAATAATAATGACATTCAAGTAAAGGAGTAGTGTGGACTGTGCTGCTTAAATATTTGTATTTTGCTTCTGCAACATAATCCAAGCTAAATACTGAGAAACAAATTGATTTTGAAATGTAAGCAGATACAAAATGAGAATAACTCGCACGTTGATCATGTAAAGGGTATCACGTTTTCTCCTGGATGCCCTTATAAGTCAAGTACTTTATAAAGTGTGATTCATCACCCCTAAAAAGCCCTCAGTTTATGTGTTGTGCTGGTATGTGAGCAAATACAATATGCCAAATGAATCACTCTTGCGCTGGTTGAAAATGATAACAGCCCTGGTAAATATTGGATGAAAGCTTCAGATGATGTTAACACCTCCTCACGTTAAGTGTCAGCTGGAGAGCTGGTGAGCAGTGACAGTACCCACAGGCATGTGAAGATGAGACAACATGCCGAGGTGGTCTGGCCAGAAAGCGCGCTGTAATGAGTCAGTAAACATTTCCATGCAAGTTTTGTCTTATTTCAGCTTGCCCTTGCTGTATGTATACGCAGGCTTTCAAAGAATGCTTCTTTTTCTTTGGTTTTCAGCCCTGAACGAAGAGTGGCTGCAAACATTATCCACTCCAACATTGTTCTGACAGCTTCATTACTACAGAATCCCTGTGTTTGACAGCAGGCCTCTTTGAACTGGCACTTGTGCTTGTCGAAGAAAAACTTGCTCTGGGTGAAGTGTTGTGTTTGAGAGTCACAACTGGGGAAGAAATTACATCAAACAAACATTTAATCTTTGACCAGTCTAGACTAAACCAAAGTCATTCCTTGAGTAAATCCACTGAGATGTTTTGAAGAATTGCTGGGTAGAAAGAGTTGCTGTATGGGAAACAAAAAAGGATTCAATAGTTTTTGGGTTTTGTTTTCTGTCAAAAAACAGGACGAAATTAACTTGTCCTGCATTTTCACTTTGAGTTCAAAGTAAGGATGTTTAAAATAAGTGCAGGATAGGAACACATGATTTTTGCAGGTATTTCTGCTGCTTAACGAACTCCACAGCCAAATCTTCAATTCCTTAAGCATAAGAAGTTGGTGAAACATTTCTGCGGTGGTATTGTAGGTAGCTACGTGTATAAAAAAAACAAGTTGGCAACATCTTGCTGAAAGAAGCACGACATTCCCTGAAAAGGATGTAATCTGCACAACAGCTTATGTTATTTGCAGTGTATGATTTAGCATTCACAGATGCATGAAGTTTCCTATGCCATGTGTACTAATACACCGAACTGAGCTGATAACAAGTCAGATGGTCCCTCAGCTCTTAAGCCTGAGAGAAGCAGCATCCATTTTAGATGTTGATTCATCAGGACAGTTTTCCATCTTAGCTCAGTCCAATGTTTCTAATTATTATCATCTTCTCTCCTCTGACAGAGTTTTAAATTGCATCTGCTGATTTAGTGAAGAGCTGAGTTCACTGACAATAGTTTACACAAGTATTTGCTGAGTTCACTACAGAGTTATTTTTATAGTTGTGTCCCTGTTTACAGAGATTTCACTGGATTCCTAAAATTGTTTAGGGATAACTTTCTTTTTTTTTCAACCTGGACCTTATTTCTAGGTTATACGTGCATTTACTCACTTAAAATTTCTGTATCACTTTGACTCCTTCAGAAGATATCACGTTGAGTTGCCATTATTTCACCAATACTTTAAGTAGAATGAATGAACGAACGAGTACTATTATCCTGTGAGCTCAGAGGTTCAAAGTTTTGAGTTTGGTGGTGTCTGGGTAACGAGCTGCTCTCTCAGCTGTACTGTGGCACGCGCCACAGGTACGTATGGCCTGTAAAGTATTGAGAAAACCTCCCAATAACTAACAGAGAGTTAATTTTGAACACACAGGATAATAGTACTTGTTCGTTTGTTCATTCTACTTAAAGTTTAGGTGAAATAAAAGAGTTTGCTGCAGATAATGCCTTATAGAGAGGTTGCTCCGTCTCTAGCGTTATATGGATGTACGCCGAAGGGTAACTCAATGTAATATCTTCCGAATGAGTCAAAGTGATACAGAAATTTTACCAGTGAGTAAATGCACGTATAACCTCTGAGAAATAAGGTCCAGGTTGAAAAAAAAGAAAGTTATCATTTAATTTCCCATGAAATCATACTCGTTTGAATGTTTCCTGCACTGTGCATGAACAATATTTAACAGTAGTAGCAATAACCATTAAAACAATGTGTAGGTATTTTGTTGACACGATCTCAAATGTCAGGATTTGACTTTTAATCATAAAAATCTAAACAACATTCATTAGAGATCTAGGTTTACCTCCTTTTTCTAATGTTATTCAAGTACTGTAAAAAAGAGACAAAAACAAAGGCGAAATAGTCTTATGGAAGATATTTATTTATATCTTCTGATGATATTGTAAGAGTAGCATTATTATAACTACATCTGACCATAATCATGCACTGAAAGTCAAATCCCTGATATCAATTATCCTGGCCGCAAAATTAAAAACAAAATAAACAGAGTATCCTGCTACTGCTTCGCTTCTGGAAGCAGCTTCAGTTCAGAAATGTGAATATTGTCCATGTGAAATAATTCAATTGTTTGCATTTTGACGGCACAACGCTGACAATATAGCCGTACTGAGTCACCAAGGTTCAGTCAAAGTAAGGGAAACAGATGCATTGGAAAAAAAAAAATATCAGTACAAATGATACAATATGGCACACCTCTAAATGAACCTCCCCCCATCGTTGCTTCTGAAACATTCAGCTGCTCCTGGATGTTCATTTGACATGGAGTCATGCCAGTGGCCTGGTGCCAGTTGACCTGATCAGTTGTCAGATGTTAGATCCACTCACTTTGCTTTCATTAGTTTCCCATCCATCATCTTAAAAAGAAAAAAATGTTCCTGATACCATGAAAGCTGATGAAGTAACTGAATAAATAAAGACTATTTCTCGGTTTTAGTATTTGCTGTGTTAAATTAAGTGTAAGGATGAACTTTTAAGGTATCATCCCATTTTTTTTTTTTTTTTTTGCAGTTTGGGTTTCACACTGCCAAATATTTTCTGCTTTACTCTTGACATGGATACTCGGCCTAACCTTGGAAAGCCCTTGCATGGAGGATGAAAACAACTGAAAGAACACACGTAACTCACGCCAGTGTAATGCATTGGTGGATTTGTACAACACAGCATGGTATCCTGAGTATTTATGTAAAAATGCAATGCACGACATGCATTTTTCATTGCATGAGAGTAAAATGGTAAAAATGAGTTTGAAGATACTTCACAAGCCAAACCATTATTGACACCCTTTGTACAGTCATAA
Organism: Atherinomorus stipes; assembly: GCA_023101725.1. Taxonomy (NCBI): domain Eukaryota; kingdom Metazoa; phylum Chordata; class Actinopteri; order Atheriniformes; family Atherinidae; genus Atherinomorus; species Atherinomorus stipes. The sequence goes on along the minus strand of JALJCO010008795.1, from coordinate 850,736 downwards.
CGATCGTCCAGCCTTCCTCAGTCCTCTCCAGTTATGCAGTATTGCACTTTAACAGTGTCCAGCTGACTATGCAAAACTGGCTCCAAAATGTGTCATGTGCAATCACCTCCACCTGTCTGAGACCAGGCAAGCCAAGAGAAAAAAATAAGCATTTATAGCTTCACACACAGTAATAATATCTGAACTTATCTTTGTTGTTAATGACACAGTGCATACTGTACACATATGTCATGGAAAATACAGACATTTATATTTGTTCGGATGCACAATTGCATCATCTACCTCAACATCAACACAAACAATATCAAACATATTTTGTTTGTTCCTTTTTGCCCAATTTAACACGGTTGAAAATAGCACTGCCGTCTCTACATGCAGAAAGTAGAACAGATGGGCTGTCACCACACAGGTCGCCCAGCCATTTGAAAATACAAAAATCAATATTTTTTAACAATGTGAAATGTGAAAGGGGCTTGTTGTGATTCTCCCACAAAGTATGATCACCCATTTCTGTGGTTTTGGTTCGTCTCTGCAGAGCATTTTGGATCATTTTGTTCAGTCTCCCTGCTCTCATCAGAATTGTTTCCAGCCACAGCAGGCGGCTAGGGCAACACACACGAGCACAGAGCGACTATAGAGACAAATTTTCTCCCTTGGAAACTGGCAAAGAGCAAAATAGAAGTTTAAGGAGCTTGATAGCTGGAACAGGTATCCCAAAAAGAAAAAAAAAAATCAGACAATATCATAGTGTTGTTTTATATATTCAAAAGTAATATTTTGGCAAGAGTTTTTACTATAGTGCTACTGTATGTTATTAATTTTGTTGTTGTTTAGTAGCTTTTCATGATAAATCTAAGATTAAAGTGATTTTTTTTTTAAATTTGGTATTTCATTTATCTTTTCCCATCAGCGAATACATTTAAAGATGATTTGTTTGATTAATAAAAGCTTTATTTAATTGTCAATTTAATAAGTTGAATTTTCCAACACATAACCAAGACTCACATTAATATTTCAATGTTTTCATTTTTTCAGAATATATAGAGATCCCAACAAACAGAAATGAATGAAAACAGGTACAATTGCAGAAATCAATTTTAGTGCAAAAAATGTGTTTTCAGTATTTTATATTTACATAAAATATTTCATTTTATTTTACTTTGGGAACCTTTATGCTCCTGCATCTGAAGAAACCTGCACTGAAGCGAAGAGGAATAACCCTGAACTATCTGGGGACCACAGGATCACCTATGTGAAAGTCTCTAGAAGTTGTTATGACTCTCTCTGTCTGTCAGGTTGACTCAAGCTGAACTAAACATTCACAAAGCCAGACAGAGTGACTTTTAGGCTTTAGTGGTAAAAGCACTGTGAAATGGGTGCTGGATTTATCACAGAGGACAAAAGAGCATTGTGTGATGGAATGCAGCACAATAATCACTTTATGCAGATTTTTACATGAAAAAAAAAGCAATCAATTAACTTCTTAGTCTTTGGCCAAAAAAAGTCTTGTTTTAATTATGCGTATGTGTGCCTGTCATGGCTGTCCCGTGTACTCTGAATGTGTATTTGCAGCATCGTTTTGACATGTCCTCAGAAATAAATAGTACATGTTTGCAAGCTGCAGTACATGAGCAACTGAGGCAGTGTAGGGGCCAATCTGACCAGATGTGAGGTCCAAGGAATGAGAGCAGTAAAGATGACGGAAGGTTCTGCAGACAAGACGTGACATAGGCCTGGGACGATAACCAATTTTAGCTGGACGATATACTGTCCCACATATTATTGACGATAAACGATATTATTGTTAGCATTACCGAGACCAAAATAACCACTCATGTAATGTTAATATATCATAATAATGCTGCTAATGAATGCTAATCTTAATGAAGTACTGTTTCTCACACTCAGGATGCTCTTGGGCAACATTTTCTCCAGGAATACTACTGTGCCTTAAAAACAAGTTTAAAACACAGAGTTTTAAAGACAGAAAATTATGAAGAGTTACTTTAAAGTTGTGTTAAGCACAATACATATTCATATTGATATCCAGTTGTTAGCATCTAGCGGTGCCATTAAGCAAAATTCTGCTATAAAATGATGTTCAGGGGCTGAAAAGAAGCTTTGTGAGTGCTGTTTCACACTCGGGATGCTGCTGGGCAACATTTTCTCCAAGAATCTACATATTAAATACTACTGTGCCTTAAAAACAAGTTAAAAATCACAGAGTTTTAAAGACAGAAAGTTACGTAGCGTTACTTTAAAGTTGTGTTAAGCACAATATTCACACAGGGCTGCACAGTGGCATGGTGGTTAGCACTGCCACCAACGTCACAGTAAGAAGGTCTCTAGTTTGAGCCCCGGCTGGGGAGGGGTTTGAACCATTCCAACAGTGGCCTTCCTGCATGGACTTTGCATGTTCTCCCTGTGTATGCGTGGGTTCTCTCTGAGTACTCCTTCTTCCTCTCACCGCTCAAAGACGTGCATGTTAGGTTAATTGATCACTCTAAATTGCCCCAGGAGTGAATGTGAGCGTGAATGGTTGCCTGTCTTTCTGTGTTGGCCCTGCAACCGACTGGCGACCTGTCCAGGGTGTCCAGATACAGACATGGAGTGATGTCACATTTCTTTATGGTTTTTTTTAATGTTCACTGTATTTTCAGAACTACTAAACAGAACTACTGAAGGTAACACAGTTATTTGGTTGTGCCATAAAGGGGAATTATGTGCCTAATAATGACATGAAACCCCCTCTTTAAAAATTCCACATTGAACTGCACTTCCATCGCTGGGGTTGTACATAAACAATGTGATGTGTCAACATGTACAGGAAAGGGCAGAATTACCAATATTGACACATCATCACAGATGAACATAAATCAACAGTAATTTTGTTGTACTGGGACGCTGGTTCAATGACAATAAATCCCATACCATTCCATCCATATTCATTTGTGTCTCTGAGGTCGTTCCAGTCATTTTCAATGAGGACCTGTTATATGAAATTTATTTGCTGACAGAGAGGCATCCCTCAGACAACCATTCGCATGACTATCCAGTTAAGATTATGAAAGAGGTATATTTTATTCATTTTGTTTGCAAACGAGTCAAAAGGGGTTTGCTGTGCAACACAGTGACATGGCTCTTCATTTAAAGGGGAAGAAAAAGGATATAAAGCCGGTGCATTCTAAAAGACTGCGACACTTTAATGACATGTGAATGACAAAGAGTGACTGGACTGCCGCCTAGGAGGGGAAATCAATGAACTCTCAAGAGGAAGAAGATGAATGAGACTGACATCTGCAAGGAGGAGGGCATCCGGTTTTTTCGTTTGCAGTAAACTGACTGTCTTGTTGCGATTGCATGTGTGTGGGTGGTATTTACGCAGTCCATGCTATTACATAAGAATGTCGGCAGGTTTAATCCCTCAACTCATATTTACAGCAAATTCGATTATTGCATCTTGCAAGACACATATGGGTGCCACCTCATAATGGAGCCAATGGTTATCATTATCTCAGACAACGGCTGTTTAATTCCTGTTTAGCAGCTGTGTGTGACTCATCAGACACACAGTGGAAGAAACACAGAAACAAACACACAACATGCCCACCAGCATCCATAAGAAATCACTACAGGAAGAAAGATGTCCTGAGCATCGCAGAAAACGAAAAGAATAATAAATAAATGTGGTGGATCATTGTGCAGATGTTTACTAACTCTGACCATCTTTCTTGTAGATCCATCTATTTTGAATGTGTAGGCTGCCCCCGAGGCATGCTGACCTGGAAAAGACAAACCTCTCTCTTCCTCCCTTTCATCTTTTGAGTCAGTTCCTGCAAGCAAATGTATTAGGGCCAATATTACGAGGCCTACTTCTGATGCTCGGCCCTGTAACGAGAGCCGGGTTCTCAGCAGTGTTTTGCTTCTATCACATTGGATTCCTTTTAAACAAGCCTTTCTAAAATAGTTTCAGAGGAAAACACTGGGATTTTGTTGCACAAGGGAAACAGTTGAGAGTCCTGTAAATATTTGCCGAGGCTGCAATACTCTGACCGTATGTGGGAGGATTTTTGACATTAGTGAGGTATAGGATCTCATCTCTGTTTGCCTCTGCTTACATCTGATTCATTCTGTATCTGAGACGTTCCATTTAAACCCAAAGCACGTGCAAACTTGAGCTTTGGAAGGGAATTCGGCTGGCCTCTAACATTCCGGTAATTTGTGCACACTTAGATTTAAATCCTCCATTATGTTTTAATGATGGTCATTGAAGCATCTTGTCATAAAATGTAGAAACACTGATGAAGAAATATAGAATGAGATAAACAGGAAGGAAAAAAAAAAGCTCATGATGGGACACAGAAAAGACTAAAAGCTAATAAAAAGTACTTGTCAGAGTAATACTCGGCCCTTTTATGTCAAGGTTACAGCTCTGCTTTTCAGGAGAGGGGAGCAAGCCTGAATTTCCTCAACCTTCTGCTTCTCATCTGGAATTATCTGATGTAAATGCTCTGAACTCAAACTTACAACATCAAACACTTTCTGGGAATCCACAGGAAGGTCAACCATCTTTTCTCTCTGCAAGGATTAAGGCACAGACGGACTGTAGGACTCCTGCAGTGCACCGCACTCAGTGACAGGTAGCACATCTTCCATTTGGGGCCTGCTTTTAGCTCCAGTGAGTGAGGGTTGAGAGAGTGGGATAATGGGGCTTTGCAGTAGATTTTTCCAGGGACATTCTCATCTTCCCCTCACCTTGCCCCCGAAAAAGGGAAAGAAATGGCTGCAGCCTTGTTGATTTAATAAGCCCACTTCAAAGAGCCTCTTTAAGTGTGCAACCCTCCGTTGGAAGAATAAAAGCAGAAAGACTTGTGCATTATTTACCACCCAACTCAGTACCGCTGCACCCTGTGCAGACAAAGTGGACTACTGCAGGAAAATGGATTTTTCTTCAGAGAAGCACAGATAAGAAGTGTAACGAGAAGAAAAGAGAACAGACAAATACTGGATAGGCACAAAGTGACATTAGCTACATGCAGAATCAGTTAAATTCCTTCACATCAGCCAGTCTGTAATCTAATTTTTATCCCAGCTGGTCTAATAAGAGGAGTCCTTTACATCAGAAGCTTCCACAGATCAGTCAATGCAGTTTTTTTTCATATTAGAAAAGGTCAAGCGTTGGCCCAAAGCTCGATTCATGCTGGGATGTCATCATTTTTCCTCTTTATCTGTCGAGTGAGGGATGATCCATCACAGACTGCCATACCCTTCTGCCCTCAATATGCCCCTCTAACCCCTCCAACATCGTCCTCACACCTGCTTGGGCTGCATCTAGAGAAAAACCAACACCTTGTGACAGCAGACATCAGATAAGAGAAGATCCAATAGTGGCAATCCCACCGTGGCGCTGCGATGCCTGACTGTTTAGTTGCTCAGGTTATCTCTGAGCATCCCTCTCTCTTAAACACGTAAGTCTGAAGGTGATAGAAGGGATAAACATGGCAGCCACCCGAGACTTCATCCTGCCTACTAGAAAACAAAAACCTCATCACATAACTGGATTCCAGTACAGGTGTGCATGTTTATGCGAGGTTGTGCATAAACGTGTTTATGTGTATACCCCCCACTGTCACAGTCCCCAAATGACTATAGCACTGTAAATGATGCGCTGGCGCAATTTGAGTGCCACTGTACTGTGGGACGACTCAACTGACAAGACTTCCTGCCTTGCTGGCTGGGTAATGAGTCATTCCAGCCCCGGAGAAAAAACAATCTGGTATTTTTAAGCTGTTCCTTCCTCCCTGGAGCTCAAGCTTGTAAGCTCTTGGCGGGTAGTAATATGAATGCCATTTCTTGTCCTAATACTAATGGTCCTGAAATGTGTGAATAACATAAGGCAAGTATGTTTGTATAGCACATTTCATGTACAAGACAATTCAAAGGGCTTTTCATAAAACATTAAAAGCATTACAATGAGGTGCAGGGGGACAATATTTAAAAGTAAAAATATAAAGCATGATTTAAAATCAAAATCTTAAAAAGGGAACATCAGATCTTAAAACATGTTGCACAGATTTGAACTTTTGAATAAAAACTAACTAAATGCAGTTGAGAACAGGTGGGTCTTTAACCTGGATTTAAATATATTTAGTGTTTTAGTTGATCTGATGATTGTGGGAGTTTGTTCCAGAAACATAGAAGCTGAACGCAGCTTCTCCATGTCTGATTCTGACTCTGGGAACTGATGAAAGGCCAGATCCAAATGACCCGAAGGGGTCTGGTAGGTTCATACTGGGTCAGGAGTTTAACAATGTATTTTGGTCCTAAATCATTCAGAGCTTTACAGACCAGCAACAGGACTTCATAAATGCATTGCAAAGCTTTTAATGGTACTCTTGGTCCATCCATGCCTCGCTGATTTAGACTTAGTGCTCAGCACAAAGCAGCAAAATGCCCCATACATGCCAGCTCAACCAGAAGACTGGTGCTATTAAGCTTTTCAGGTTATAAAACTCATGATTTTTTTTTTTTTTTTTAAAGTAGAGGAGGGAAAGACTTTTTCTCAGTCCCAATTGCTTCCATTTGTCTTTGGATGCCACTAAGAACCTTACATGTAATCCTATCGTTACTGAGCTAAAGGAGACCAGTGTTTCTCCCACACCATCACATAACTACACATGTAAAGGAATGTGAAGGGTTTTGAATGGTGCTACTTAACTACAAAACCCTCACATGGTTGTGTTTTGTCTGAACCTAACCAGTGATTAAGATGGAAGACACAGTATGTCTCTATTTCAGGATATACTGAGCGGAAACAGGCATATATTGAAAGATTACTGCAAATCTTTGTTTTCTTTGAATGCAGAAAGTAAATCACTCTATGAATTGATTTAAAAAGATCTTTGCGAGTGTTGTGATGTCTCTTCTGCATGTTGCATTTTATTTCGCTTTCTCTGTGACTTTTTTTTTTGTTTTGCTTCTTTAAAAAATGTCTTTCTCAACTTGTTACAAGTTTGATGATTGACGCGTTCTTTGCCTCAGTTTTCAAAGCAGAGTACCATTTTATCAGCAAATTCAAACACACCGTAAGCTGCTCTATAGCAGCTCAAAGCCAGTTAACCCTTTATTAGTTAACCCATTTATCATACCGCATATATAAAAACATTGTCCTGGTTTAGTCATGTATTAAACAAAGTTGCGTTAAGGGTTAAGGTTCTAAGAATGGATATAAATGATATTGTGTCAAATTTTGCCATTACAGCCTGGTGTCTACACATCATCCAGCAGTGATGACACTGAATGTTTCTATTGTTTAGTTTTTTTTTTAATCTTCTTTTTTTTACTAAATTTCTAGAAAGTTATAAGCCCTAAAACCAGATAGAAGGGATTTATGCTTGCTCATACAAGATATTAGCTACTAAACTGAAGTTGAAACATTTCTCAATGCTGACAAAATGAGGTTTCTGAATATTTTCATCCCACAAAGAAATAATACAATTTGTCTGATTAAAAAGCAAATACAGGGGCGGTGATTAGCTCAGTTGGTTGAGCAGCCGCCCCACGAACAGAGGCTACAGCTCCTCAGCGCAGTCGGCCCCGGTTCGATTCCCGGTCCAGGTCCCTTTGCTGCATGTCACTCCCCACTCTCTCTGCCCCTTTCCTGTCACTATATACTGTCACATAAAGGCCACTAGTGCCCAAAAAATCCTTTAAAAAAAAAGCAAATACAAAGACATAACTTTAATTTGGGCAGGACCCATATCTGTGTTTTAAATTGTTCGAGACGTGCAGCCAGCTGCTAACCAGACCTAATCTCACCATTAAATCATAGATGTAAGCTAACTGTTGAGTCTCTCTCTAGGATTTTCCCTTAAATCAGACTATTTGGATGTCTGCAAATCCAGTTTTTCCATGAAGTGGAGTTCACCTCAGCTTAAAGGCTGACCCTGTCACTGCTCTACCCTGCTCAGCCTAAAAAGCAACACTAGGTTAGCTTTGTTACCCTCTTGGCTCAGACTTTGGCTCCCTGCTGATTCCCGACTGCTTGTTGGACTCTGCTCGTGGCTTCTGCCCCTACAGTGGAATAAATCCCTCTATTAAATGCTACACAAAGGTTAAGAAGAAAAGAAGAATGTATGAAATGACTAGAAATCACCCAAAATTGCACTCTGTTCCTGAAATGACTAAATTTACTTTTTCAGTGCTTTAAAAATAGGAATTACAAAGCTTGATAAAAGTGTTTTTTATTAAAACAATACAAAAGTAAAATGGGTCACTTGACATTTGAGAGAGCCATTGTTATTCGTGCTTATATAAGCCAGTGGCTCTAAGATGTTGCACACTTGGCGTTGACACATACACGGGGCTGTTTGTAAGAAGCGTAAAGTCTTTCAAGTTAATCCTCTTTTCTAAATAACCTCCTTTGACTATTTGTGTTACATACATGGCAGCAGGTTCTCTTCTGTTCTTGCATTTGTTATAGATGGTGGTTTGTATTAACGTCTGCTTTTTTCACGTGCCTCTTCACATTTTGCCTGAAAATTTGCACGCTCCGTGACGTGCAGCCCTGATGCAAAACAAGAAAGAGAGTGGACAAAATCCCTCCTGATCCTCCTTCAAATGGAAACCTTTAAAGTCTTCTCTCTGTCTGTGCGGATTCTGCTTGGAGAGGCTCTCGCATTGTGCCGGATCACCTGAGCAGCCATCACCTGACAGCAGGGATTTCAATCACTGTGCTGAGCCCGTATCGCCGTCTCCTCCACCGCCTCCCTTTTTGGTCCCATCGCAGCCAACTGCCACTGTCATGCTAATTTACGAGTGCATGCTGATGTGAGCACCCACGTTTTAGTGCCTTTTCGCACACCCAATCATTGGCTGGCAATTAAAGTTTGGCTTGATTTGAAAAGGTGCATAAAAGATGACAAGTTCCCTCTCTTCTGGGGAAGATTTGCTCAATTTAAGGTCATGAGACAACACAGCACGTTTATGCACGTTTGCAAAAGAGGAAAACAGCTTTGAGTCAGGAGGAGCTACTGTAGCTTCACAGGTATACGGGCGTATTTCTACAGGGCATCTAGAAATAGCAGCTGTGCAGCGACTGCAGTGGTTAACAATAGATTATGTTTGTGCTTCCATTTTTTTGTTGACTGTATCTATGGTAAACCGCCTCCAGTGAAATGAGGTAAACAAGAAAATAGAAGCTCTTCATCTGCTCGGAGGAACAAATCTTGCTCCTGCAGAAGAACAGTCTCACTATAGCCAGGTAAATATGAGGCAAGAGTTGTGTCCTGGAAATTTACAGAGAAATAAAATAAAAAAATGCTGGTGTATTATTACTTTTTTATCCATTTATTCTCAAGGTAGTTAATAGAACCCTTTGACTAATCTTCCTACTGGATCCATATGGTGCATGGACTTTTAAAAACAGCTCTCTGCACTTTCAGAGCTCAGTTTATGGTGCTTATATACTTCCACATATACATGGGCTGCCATTTATGATTAATGGCATTACCAGCCGGGCCAAGATAAGAGCTCAATTAGCTGTGTGGGCAAGGACCTTGACTCTATCTCCAATGACTAATCCCATGGTTTTTGTTATGATTAGCTAGAGCGGAGTTTTAATCTTGCCTTCTGAGAGGCTGGCATGGGCCCAAACACAAGTGATTCATTAGAGCCAAAAAAAAAACATGCTGGAAGTGACACGATTCAATGCTGCATGATGGTGACAACATGAATGTCAACATCACCCGACCTACCAGTCCCTGCCACTCATGCGCTTCGGGTAGAACACGGGCAACAGCCGTGGCAGGAAATTACCCAAAGTTCCTTAAATGAAATGAATTGAACCACCTTGTTAATAATTCAGCTGGAGCTATCTCTGGAGAGTTGCCATTTGAGCTTAAACTGCTCAACACCATTGTGGAGTGGTGGGAGATGGTGAGGGAGGAAAAAAGGAGGGGAGGGTTTTTGTCTGTATGCTTGAACTGATGTTAAATTCCTACTAACGTATTTTCAGCAGTGCTGGAGGAGATCTGCTGAGGCCAAAATAACAGGGGAATCTTCAAATAACCATGAATCTGATTGGAGTGGAGAGAAGCTCCCTAAAGAAAGCTCTATAAGAAATATTGAAATCAGTCAAATTTTAATTTAATTTTGGAAAGTTTGAGGTTTCCTCACAGACTATTTAAAATACTTAGAAAATGAAAAATAAAACAACGCACTTTCCCATACTTAGTTCATGGAGCAGATTATAGTAATATTTACTTGATATGGCTCACAAAGTGTAAGAGATTTCTGCAGTAAAACCCATCTTGCACGATGCTGCACTTTGTAGCACTCACTCACTGCAGGGGGAAATGTAGCGCACCATCTGTTCCCCAATCCCAGGCAACAACATGCACACCAGCATATAGCAGACAGACCAGCAGACGCAGGCGGCCACCTCTCCTGCACCGGCAAAGAATTGTGGGAAAGCTGCTGCATGAATGTGAGGCAGCTCAATGTGGGATGAAAGCTCTCATCCAGGGCTAGGATTTGATCAGGAGGCCCGAGCTGACACTGCACCTCCGAAAATGATGCAAAGTGAAGCAGACACTGCAAAGGAGCCTCCTGCAATGAGAGTTTCTCGATAGCGAGGGAGCTACAGAGAGGGAGAAACCATGGAGGGAGGTGGGAGACGGGGAGGAGAAGAGAAAAGAGGGAAGTGTAGACAGCATGCAGAGATTGTTAGATTAGGGGAAAGGACAGGGGGAATGGCCAGCTACTGCATGAATTGCAGACCTGGTGTGTGTGTAGGGGGGGAGGGGTGCACGTGGTGAGGAAGGAAAAGAAAAATCAAGAAAGATTTGGAGATTATCCATTTTTAATCCAAACTGCCAGAAGTCCAAAACAACTTGCTTCAATCGGAAGCGCCATGAGAGTCTTTTGGATTAAGATTAATGTGGGTGGCTCTTTTTTTTTTTTTTTTTTTTTCTTTCTTGTGTACGGAATGGGCCTCAGGAGGGGGGGGGGGTGTTTTTGTTTGTATTTTTTTTTTTATTTCTTTTTTTTTTTTTTTTTCCTTATAATATTTTTTTTTTTTTTTCCCCTTTTTTTTCTTTTTTTTTTTTTTTATTTTTTTATTATATGATTTTTATTTTTATTTTTTTTATATTTTTAGTTTTTTTTACTATAATAAATTTTTTTATTTAAGTTTAAAATTAGTTACTTAGTACTTCTTCTCTTTTTTACCACACACGAGCCCACACCCAAACAAATGAACAAATGTGAGAGTTCACAGTCTGTCACGAGCATGCAGCCCCTGTGACACATGCACACACACAATCTGAAGTGTTAACAGATGGAAGAGGAAGGAGAAGATACCTAAATATGCTGCAGTATGGACCTGTGAGACAAGCTTAAGCTTGCCCCCTAGTGTTTATCCCACTTCCTTATCAGAACAACACAGTGCAGACTGCTGAGCCGGAGAAGGTAACAGCACATAACAAGGCTGCCAGAAGGGTTGTGCTTGTACTTGACCTGTTTTTAAGACATACTGGGTCAAGATTTTCTTTTTTTTTTTTTAATGAAAAGGGATTTTGTTAATTCAGTTACCGCTATGTTCACTTTTCAGTGCTGCTTTAACATAGATAGATAGATAGATAGATAGATAGATAGATAGATAGATAGATAGATAGATAGATAGATAGATAGATAGATAGATAGATAGATAGATAGATAGATAGATAGATAGATAGATAGATAGATAGATAGATAGATAGATAGATATGCTGATGAAAATAAAAGTAGCAGAAAATCACAGATGTTAGTGGGGGTGAAGAAGGAAAAGATGAATTCAACGAATAGAAGACAGCCTTATGACTAATGGCCTGTGTGCTCGTGGATCCACATCAAAGTCGGCTCAACATTAAGGGAGAAATTCATTATTTGAAGGATAAAAAAGAATGCAATCTATTAGCAAGACCCTCTTCTGCTCAATTTTGGAAATTCGCCATTTTCTATTGCCAGCAGCTGATTTAATTAAATAATGTGTGATGACTCAACATTGAAATGCCAGCACCGGGCAAGAGAAGTGAGGAAAACACACAAAACCCATTCACACTGAACTTGCTTGGACTAAGGAAATGACAGTTTAATGGCAATGAAAATGGGCAGAGATGGCGTAAGATTAATGTGACCCAGCCTCCTTAATAATAAAGTTAAATGGACCAACGACTCATTAGAAAGCACTGCAGTTTAATTGGATGGTCTATCATTATATGAGCAATATTTCATCATATCAACATAAACTTTGATCAGAAAACATCTGAGGCATGCTTTGTCTGCATGGATTCCGTTTCTATTTTAGTTTATCTTTAAAGCAAATTACTTTTGGCCTGAATGGAGCAATGTTGTTGCCATGCAGTCTTCTGCAGGAGGAGAATCAAAATATTGGAAACCCTTATAGATCTTGGCTCCTGGCTCAAATAGTTTGGTTTCCGATGGTTTCCTTCTGCAGGAAACACCTACGTGCAACCTGAGTCGTTGCCAAGCAGGCTGCTTATTTTGTTTGCACGATGTTGTAGTATAACTTCCTAAGTTTGGAGAAAGTTATAAAAATGCCAGAAAGATATTTCTTAATAAGCAGACAGGGAGAGCCTTTAGGTCATGAATTTAAGTCCCTTGTGGTAACAGCACAAAAGACACAGGCTTCATTGCATCTCCTTGTAAACCCAAATCTGAAGTTGGATTTCAACTTTCAGCCTCTAGCCTTGTCTTTGTGTTACTATTTAACAGGGCATAGACAAACAATACAAAATCCCCCTTGGATGCCCATTATCTGACCACTTTTGCCTCCTTGTGAGGAACAAATTGCTCATCTTGCCAATGACTCCCTGATTCTCTGAAAGAGAAAAGAGAGAGCGAACAAAAAAAAAACATGATTCACATTCATGAAAGCGTTCCATTAAGTGAATTTCCTACTTTCTTTCCTACTTTCTTTTCACTCGAGAGCTCGTTCCACTCCAGAGATGGTTGACACAGAATTGGACATGAGGGTTACGACCTGACGTTTCTACACTAGAAGGATCTTATACAGACAAGATAAGGAACAGGTCTTTAGAAGTGAAGAGGCCTATTACAAAGTGTTGTACAATTTGCTCGGCGCAGGCCGCCCTGTGATGCAGCTGGCAGAGCTTTGGAATGAAAATGCAAAGCCATCACCTCATTGCAAGCAAAGAGAGACTTTGTGGATTACTGTTTTTTTTCCCCCATATTTTTTTTCTCTAAACTGAGGCACAAAGCAGGGATAAGTGAACAACAGCAGGAATCCGCTTGTACATTTGAATGTGCCATCAGGCCCAGTTTGGTATTTTCATACAAGTGATTACAAAAAGAGTCTTATTTCTTAAAGAAGCTTGGAAGATTGAGGGTCACCACTAGGGTTGCACGGTATACCGGTACCAGTATAGTACCGCAATACTAAAGTGTTTAAAACGGTACTATACCAGCATTTAAGAAGAAACGGTACTTTAAAAAGGAAAAAAACGCAGCTAGTTGGTAAATTGGAGCCTGTCTCTTTAAGAGCAGCGAGGCCAGCGAGTGTGACGTAGTTACTCATGTGGGGCTCTCAGCTTCACTGAGGAGGAGACGTCAGGTAGCAGACAGGACAGGTATCCGCGGCAACGTCCACTCGCCATGAACTGAACGGTTCATGGTGAGTGGACGTTGCCGTGGATACCTGAAGTTTGAAGTGTTGCCTCCGTTAGCAAGACGGACTTTATCGCATCGCTTCACTGCGGTGCTTCAGTGTTCAGCAGCTCGCCTTCATCATCAGCTTTGAATCCGTAATACTTCAAACTCTACTTCGAGTCCCTACTTTATCAACAAGAGCTTTTCCAAAGCCGTCATCTTTTCTTTTTTTCCTCTAAAACGACGACTACGCGGACTTGTTCCGTGACTTCAGTCAGTCGGTGCTGATGTTCAGTTACGTCAAAGTAAAAAGCACAAAGCCTCTTCCAGCCCATAGAAACCTACAGAAGCCTACATACGACATACAAACGGTTAAAAAATGCATTTTTAATTTTCTTCAAAGTTATTACATCCTTAAAATGTTTAAATAAGTTTTAAAATGGCTCCAGAGATGAACTGACTGTTATAATGAAGTCAGTCACACAAACATGATTTTATAGACATTACCTCATTAAACCCATTTAATGTTTTATATCATAAACTATTGAGACACAGAATTAAATAAATGAATATTCTGAAATACGTTGAATATTCCAACAGCCTTACAATATTTAATTCATTTAGATAGTTATACAATTTATTTATCTAATAATGTCCATATAATGTTTCATGTATAGATTGATTTTATGTTAATTTGGCGTTGCTTTATATTCCTGGTTCTCTGTGTTCTAAATTGAAGATTTGACTTATTTATTTGATTATTTTAAAATAAATACTTCAAGAACAATAACACAAATAAAAGAAATATTAAGTTTGCTTTACCTTTTTAAAAAAAGTATCGAAAAGTACCGAAAAGTATCGAAATACAAAATGGTATCGGTATCGAAACAAAAATTTGGTATCGTGACAACCCTAGTCACCACTGACCAGCTGGATATCATTGGCAGCAGGATGAGGCAAATGGTCACATAAGAAAGACTAAAACTTGTCCAAAGGCTTCTCACCTTCCCAAATGTCATTCATCAAAACCTGAGCTTTTCCTGCCCTGTCAATACAATCTCACACCCCAGAAACAATACAGTTGGTTTGTACCTTATCCTTAAGACTAAAATCCTACCAGGAGAACTTATCTGATGGGACCTCACGCTTAAATTGACACTTTGAAGATCAGGCCTAAGGTCACCATTTGGAATCTATTCCCCAAAAGAGCTTACACTTTCTTGTGAGCGGTGAGACTTGACACACTCGCCGAAACGAAGTCGATAAAGTATCTGCTTATCAGGAGAGCGTGACAGCCTGAGAGATGAGACCACATCAATCATGTGGACTCCAGTAGCCACTCTGTGGCTCAGATAAAATAAGGAGAGCAGACTGGCAGCTCCTTAAATAGGCACCAAAGGAGCCAACTAGAGGGAACTTCTGCCTCCTGGAGAGGTCAAGATGTCTTAATATTTTCACACAGTGGTTGAGCTAGACCTTTATACATGACGGTGGGCGAGATTTTATCAGTGGGTCATATAGTAAGAAGGGAAATGATTGTGTTGCTTTCCCTAAAACACACTCACATGCACCGTTATAATTGTGGATACATTAAGGAGATATGAGTTAAAAATCTTTGCATTAATAATCTGGATCAACAGGCAGAAATATTTGCATGTCCATAGAAACTGCGTGGCTTGTTTCAGGTTGAGGGCCGTCTGAGCTGCCTGATCTGTGTCCTCCCCCTAACAAAAGAATCGTAATTATCTCCCTTTTTCTTCATTCTTATACCTTCTTATACTAAATAAGTCTGGTAACAAACTAATTCTCCACACTTTCATGTCTTAGCCCATTTTAAAGTCAACCAACAGTCTTGTTGGCCTCTCCTTAAATTAAACTGGGAATGTAGCACTAGCTTAGTCAGTGTTGAGTTGGAACTTGGATTCTGAGACATCTTTGAGCGATGAAGTTTATTCTGAGCTCCAGTGATTAACTGAGTTGGTGTTTAGTTCATAATACAGTTACTGAAAACTAAATATGACTGGAATTCCCTAAATTGCTGCCATATAACTAGATTAGCACTAATACTTAGTCTCAGGCTAATATTAGATTAATAGCCTTTCATAAGTAGTTGTACTTGCACAGGATTGAAACCTCTTCTAGAACATGTCGTCTAATGTTGATATTTCTAAAGGATAGTTTGTTTGGAAACTACATTAATTTTGACTTAAACAGGCGTAGAGACACTGGATGATTCAGACATTCCTCTTCCTCCTGTAACCTGTGAATCACCCGAAATTGCACCTGAGGTGTCCTATCAGATTTCAGAGATGGCCAGTGCCACTCTGATCCCCCCTCTAGCTCCGCCCCTGCTTTCACAGCCTTTGGTTTAAAACCAAATATTCCTGAATTTAAAAAAAAATCCCTCATGCATGTGATGACTTCCATCACATACTGATAATGCGAGCCCACTTTCAGCTTGCATTTGAATGGAAAACGTTGATGGGCCCTACAGTCTCTGCATCTAATCCTATATCTAATGAGAATTCAAGATCAAGTCTGTTCAAGACTGTTAAACAACCGTGGCATGCAGCAGAAAGCTAAAAGAGATTACATTTGTGGCAGTGTTATTTGTTGCTGACAGATTAAACATTAGGAAAAGGATCTTCATAGAAACAGACCTTATTCTTTGCATTTTGCTTCTTCCTGTCTCAGTTATGTCGTCCCTTTCAGCGCTTGTGTAATTCAAAAGAAGAAGCATGTTTTGTGGTATTTACCAAAGGAGAAGTCATCCCGAATCTAGTAAAACAAGATCAGTCATTTCACGGGTCATAACCGCAGAAATAGAGGAGCTACTAACATTAATTCATTTCCATACTGAATATTCAGTTGGTTTAACCCATTTAAAAAAGACATTTAAACTTGATGGCCATGCCTTTTTTATTTGAACCATAGTACAAAGTAAGATAGTGATTAGGAGAGGCAAACAAAACAGCTGGAGGAACAGAAACTTATAATCATGAAATTATCTCCACGTAGTTTACAAAAAGCCTTTTTTTCCCCCTTGGAGCAAGATTCTTTTTTTTTGTAAAGGATTATTTCTTTTGTTTATTTTTCTGCTATTTGACTGTCAGTGGTTGTCCAAGTGCTTACTCCTTTTGCGGCACAACTAACCAAGCCATTGCTTAATAGGTCTATGGAGTTTTCGGGTCTTTGTAGCTTTACTCTGCTCTTCCAAGGAGAGCTCTGTGCCATCACTTCCACAATGTTTTCTAACAGTTTTGTTCTAACGGCTCTGCGGGCACACCCAGGTGAAGGTTTTGTGCTCAATATCTTTTAATCAGACAAGGGGGACAGTTTAAAATGAAATATTCTCCTTCTTTTTTGTTTATTTGTATTAAAATCAGTCACTCTGAGGAATCTGATCGCAATTGCTCATGTCTTCAAATAAAAGACCAAGCACATTCCTGATTAAAAATAAAGGAAGCAGAAAGGACCAATTCTGCTTCCTCACTATTCATCGTCACGCCTCTTTGCTGAAACACAAATACTTTTCATGAATTGAAAACTTGACCGACCAAAATTGTGTTCTGGGGCATATTTTACTATGGATGTCACCCAAAAATGTCTTTGTGCGACTAAGAAGACTGTCTTTATACTGCAGGGGAAACTTGTTTGAGGCATTGTGTTGCTGGTGTGAATGTCAGCGACTTAGACAGAAGTCCCATGCCAACTTCTGCCATGCTCCCTTTTTCAGAGCTGTATTTTGACATTTTCTGTCTGACATCCAACCCTGGAGTTAAACTTTGCCATTTTTTTTTCTCAGAACAAGTCAAGTCATATCTTTTCACACTGCAGTCATTTTATAAATACATCCTCACTTGTTTGGGTTACATTCTCTACAGAGAAAAAAGAAAAGTACAATATTTTGAAGAAGTATAAAAAAGGATTTAAAAAAATATAGATGGAACATATATGTAGACTTTTAAATGTTTTCCATTGATTCAAATGAGTTTGAAAGATAGGGCTGGAATGATATGCTTTTCTCCCGACTCGATTCCTTAAAATGTCTTAGTGTGGATTCAATTTAAATTGAAATACGATTTTGCTGTTTTTTGTGATGTTTAGTTTGTTTGTTTTTTCACAGCAGACCAAGTTGTCTATCATTCTCTGCCTTCTGTGTAATTTTTTTCCAGAAACAGATATAACGTCATGTTATTTGACAGTCAATAGGGCTGCCTGATAAATCGTTAAAAAGTCACATACACAGGATCTCATTTCTACATGACATTTCTGAAGCATTTTTTTTTTATCACAGGCAGCATTACAAACAAATGTTCCTATTTCTTCACGTTTTTTTTTCAAGGGCCCTCAAACACAGCACTGCCGCTGTCTCCTCCCTCGAATTATGGGCTCGACAGATGGGGAGCAACAAATGACAGTGAGAAGCAAAACCCATCACAAACCAGGTGAAACTCAACACACGGGATGCGATAAAGTGGTGACGGCGGCAAAGTTTGGCATTGTGCTCTCAGATCACTCGACAGACAGACGTGGCATCATGAAGCGTCATATGATTTTACTCAATTTGACTGACATCTCGATGTTTACCCAACAAAAACAACCCAGTTCATTTTGAAAACTTAGCGGAAAAGTCCACCCTGACACCAACAAGGTCTCATGCAGCTTCATTTTTATGTCCATCTCTATAATAACTACATGAAATATAATGGAGTAGCCCATTCTCGTCAGAGATGGCTACAATGATCCGTTCCTTCATATTGAAAGTGGGTGCAGGTTGTGCTGCAATCAGCTCATGAAAACCTTCACTGATTGGTTGTAGTGCTGCGACAGCGACAAAAGTTGAACATTCTTCAACTTTCTTTTGTCATGCTGTAAGCCCATGTGAACTCGTGTATGCGAACGAGCGCAGAATTTCACATGCACAAATGTCGCCTGTTGCTTGGCTGGAAAGAGCAAGCAATTTTCGCCTCATCGCACACGTTCCATAGGAAATGAATGGAGAAAGAGGGATGTCGCCTCCTGTGTGTTGAGCCCTTTATGGTAAAGTGTCTTTACAACATGTTATTCAGAGTTTGGGAAGCGTGAGCGAAAGTTAAAGCACAAGACAGTCTGTAGTAAAGAATCTTTACTGCAGACTCTCTTTCCTTTTTGAGTGTTAAATGGATGGCAGCGAAAACCCAAGTGGAAGCAGCGAGTCACCCGCCCATCTGAACCGAACATAAAAGACTACACCAGGCTGCAATGTTTTGGCCATAGACTCCAGTTACCATTAGGTGACCTACTTTGTAAATGATTCTTTGTGAAAAAAAAAATCTACAAATATGCACAACCCCACTACTTCCTGAACTTATGGTAGCTCAGTTGTTTTCTGTATCTCATTACTGGACAAATTTACTAATTCAGGTGTTCTTGACCTCAGTAACCACAACAACATGGCCAGACACAAGGAAGGAAATCTAGACATTCTCTTTATAAATTTTCCCTCCATATGATTTATGGACCAAATTCCTGCTCTTAATATTTTATATTAGGAATATGTGATGCCGTTATTAAAGGCATGATTGATAACCAAAGTCACAGAGTACCTTAACACACCAAGGCTGACCAAAAGAGTCTCTGAGAATCATTTGTTACACCGTATCTGTGCCTCTCATCCAAGCTGATAGTTAAACAGTCACCTTCATCTGTTTTCATCACCTCCTCTCAGATAGATAACCCATCTGAGCAGCTCCTCAGGTATTCACTGTGTTACAGTATACAGCTAATGGCATAAATATATTACAGACACCCTGTAATTTATCTTCTTACCACTATCATTTCTAAGTCAATTAGCCAGGTCAATATGCTGTGTCAGATATTATCCACATAATACCGTTGCTAAATGACTTCTGTGAGGTGCAGACACGTCTATCAGACTGACACCAAGGTAAAGTCAGTTGGATGGAAATTAAGATGATATATTGATGAGAAAGATTGGAGGCAACCTCAGATTGGTGATTCATGAGCGCTTCATATTGAACCTGGAAAACTCTGAAGGCCTCATGAAATGAAGACAGTGAAACTCGAAGCTGAAGTAAAGACCCCCCTCTATGCAAAGTAGAATGCAGAGGGTTGCATTAGTATGCATGTTTTCCCTCCCTTTTCTCCCCGCTTTTCTCAGCTCCCTGAGCCCTGCACCGCAATCTGATCTTATGTGCCATCACCAATCCTGCTCCATCATTTTTCCAAGGTCTTCCTCTCCTGTTTAATCTTAAACATGCAATGTCTTTGACAGCGATGTCGCACGGGGAGGAGGCAGCTGAAATCTTTGTTTGAGAAGCTGTTGTGACACTAGATCTTCTACATCAGGCTGCTGCTCGGCAATGCAGAGAAGGAACAAGGATGTGTACTGTAGCCAAGGGGACATGGTTAAAAGACACTTCTTGTTTTCATATGAAGCAGGGCTGAAAGAATTTTTTTAAAAAAGCTTTCAAAATAACTTTCAAAGACACGTAAGGGCATTGAAATCTATACACATGGTGCTGCTCTTTGGGTTTTGTCTTGCAGTCATGCTGTTAGATGTACTGTATGTTTTGTTTTGTGGTGGCAGTTGATCCAGAATAGAATATTTTCTTTTGCCTCCTGATTTGAGAGATCTGTTGGATGCTACAAGTAAGATTCAGTGCTTGAAATTGTCTGAGCACTCTCGAATTTTCTGTATTTTTTTCATCTGAGACCTTAAACAACATGACAGTTTGCAAAAGTTGAAAAAAAGTTTATAAAAGTTTATAAAAAAAGTCAAATGAGGATCTCGATCAAGTACGCGAGGCACAAATTTGACATTTGGAAGATATAAAAAGGAAAATGTTTTTAATCAGGTGATAGTCATAAGTGGGTACCTGTGTCAAGACATCTTGATAGCATTGATGGAGGAATGAACACTGATTCATCCCAACAACTGTCAAGGTGCCTGGGACCTACTCTCAAGAGACAGTTAGGGACCTTGGAATAGCCAAACCAGACTCCTGATGTTAATATAATTAAAATCCTGTAAAAAGACCTGGAAGTTGTATGGTGAAATTGTTATTATTATTAATTCATTATAGATCCACAGTGCAAAACTGCAGTTTTATAACAAACACATTGAGCTGGCCAGGGAGCTGAGTCATTTATCTTGTTGAACTGTATGGATGGTAAAAGTTCATCCTTGTCGCCCAGGTTCGAGATCCTCCATATGACCTTTCACAACAACATACTCATCTCCTCCATTTGCTCACTTCTTAACGGCCAGCAAAGCCCCAAAAAGAAAAATTTCCCATTATACAATGGCTTACATGATGGTACGCAAGTTCAAGGCCCATCCAAGTTCTCAACACGTGATGATGTTCAACCTTTGATGTGGAGATTTTGGACAATATGCACATCATTGGAATCGCTAATTACAATGAGACGGAGGGTCTAGAATTTATTAGACTGCTTATCTTATAAAGGATACTTATAAAGGATGCTGACATCCATCCAGCACAACCATCCTTCCTCTCTTCTACGACATACAAATTAAGCGTCTTATCACCAGTTAACTAAATTATTATATTTGACTTTTCTGATTTTCTTATTATATCATGCTTTTTAAATGTTCCAAAAGCCAACTACAGGCATATCTAAGCTAAATATGTTCCCTCACCACTATAGAAACTAATCTGGTGTTAAATATTGTTTTTTTTTAAGTGTCTAATTTCCAACAACCTCTGAAGCCCTCAACGAGTGGGTGTGCCCAGTTCATGACGTCACCCTGAAACAGTCGCAGATACTGAAGCGTCACAGATTTTGGTGTAGCACTGATGAATGATTGGACTCCGATCAACGGAATAAATTGGACCACCCCGTTATGGAGCAGTATGCGCTCAATCCAAAGTCTGATATGGAGTTTGAAGTACATGCGGTACCACAGAGACCCCTGAGAAGTAAGTAAATTAGCTAGCAACCCATAGGCTAACAGTTAGCATTAAGCTGATATGGTTTTACTCACACTGTTGTCGATGTGTCTATGAGGCATTTTTATTATGGGAATTGCATCAAGTTTCAGAAGTAACGCCCAAGAAAAAACACTTCATTGCCTGAGATTCATGAAGCTGTCAGCAGTGTAGTTCACACACAAAGCTGAGGATTTTTTGACAAAATCTAACCAATTCTGGGTGAGTAGATCCAGCTTTAAGCACAACAAATAAACTCTCATGTGGAATGCAACCACATCTTTCCAACTTGCTGTCGTCTAGAGCTAAAAAAAAAATGTAAAAGCAAAAAAAAAAAAAAAAAATCTAAAGAAGAGAGAGATGCTTTTCCTCTGAAATCTGGAGTAAAATTGTGTTGGCTGATGGCTGCCTGTCTCAGAGAGAGTCTTCCAGCAGGGAAATTCTTCTTTCTCAGAGAGAGTGGATAAGTTGGGATTCTTGGAGTCTCTCTTGAACAAAGTAAGTGTCTTGCGACGATGCCTATTGCATATTTGGCTCTTCATGATTGGTGCTAAATCTATGTAGATTTGTTATAAGGCGGCCATTTGTAGGAAGCTGGAGCTTGGAATGAATATTCATATAGATTACTAAAATATGCATGAATGCAGAAAAATAAGTTTTTTGAAGACATACAGTAACACACTAACATGGTTAAAATAAAAGTCCATTTTTCATGATAGGACTCCTTCAACAACTACTGGACTTGTCAATCTAAATGTTTCTAAGGTTGCATTTATGTAGAAATGCATAAAATTATGTAAAGCATCAGTGTGTACAGGTATAACCCTTAAAATAAATCTCTATAAAGAAGTTTCACCAAGTTACTTCATTTCCTTTTAATTCCAAACCACATTTGTGAGGAAACATTACTTCATCATCAGCTCCCTTTCCAACAAACTGAGTTGAGAAGAGTTGCAAGTCTGGAGTTTTAGTTGCAGACATGGAAAACAGTCATTAAAGCAGTTACTTGAAGTGTTCGTGGAGCCTCCTCTGCCTGCCAGTGGAAAAATAAAACAACTCTGTCACCTGGGAATCCAGTGAATAAAAATACAGCTCAGTAAATATAGAAGTTCAGTTATTAGTTTTAATGCCAACAGTGCCTTCAGAAATTATTCAAAGAATATTTTTTCAGCTCTAGATAAGGTAATGCAGTTATGGAGTGCTTAGTTCAAAACTGTATGTATATAATGTTATCCACGTGAAAATCAACCCCGTAGTTTTGTAACACTTAAGCCTATAACTTACTACTCTCAGAGGTTACACCCTTAAATATATTATTGATATTATTATGTGAACACCATCAACTATGATGTTGTTTCATACCATTAAATTCTCTACCAGAATGAAACAGCGGGACATTATTCTTCTTTTGTGCCTCTTATGTTTTAGGTTTATTTCAGTCACACTGCGTTTTAATTTGGAATAGCATCCTTGAAATTAAAGGAAGATAAAAGGGAAACTGGTGCCGTGCTAATATCTCTTTGAAGATGGAGTCAATTTGGCAATGGAATACAGAACCCCCCCCCCCCCCCCTCTCCCTTCCCTCTCTTCCTGTATTCAGCACAGTGGATGAGCGATAACTGCATACTCAGCTTAGCAACAGCTTACCTTAGGTGCAGGAACTCTTAAAGCAATCTCCTTTCATCTCGCTCTTTGTGGCAGAAATGAGGCCTTGTTTTGTCTTTTTAATCGACATCTGGACGATGAATATTTAGCTATGTAATTTCTGCTTATTCGTACATCACATCCTGCTGAGAAACTCGGATCGCACCTGTCTCGCTGGATTTTCAAAGGTGTAAATTAGCATCGCAGTTTGCATGATGGGCATATGGGTATGTGGAGAAGGGGATATAAAACACTGCTCACAGGCTGTTAATGGCTGCACAGAAATAACCATTTGTGCACAGCCATTATGCAAGTCCTTCATGCATTTAACCTGCATAATCCTCCATTAGAATGGCAGATAATGAAAATAGGATAAAGTAGAAGCAACTTGGTACATTGCAGGTCAAAACTCGCTATTTTGTATGTTAATTTTGATGATGTAACGTAATTTTTCATAGCAGATGCTTTTTACGGAACCTTGCTCTGGAGAGAGGTTGAGTTTTAGCAAATACAGGCATCTACAAAATTGCAATAGAATCTGTCGTAACACATTTGAAAACATGCAGACTGTGTTTCCATCCTGGTCTAGGCTTTTAGATCCAAAAGTTTACTTCTTTTCATAACTGGCCTTAATTAAAATAAAGGGGGAAAAAAAAAGACTGGGAATGTAAAAGATGATTCACTTATCAAGTTGAAAGGAAATATTCTCATCTAATACCCTCACTGGCAAGACATCTGATGTCTTTTTATTATAGTTTTGTCTTTTGTCTTTTCTTTTTCTTACTGTGAGTCCTTAAAGAGAACTTTTGAGTCAAATAGCGTTAAGTGTGAGAAGCAATCCGTTACAGTGTTGATGACACCCATATCAGCACTCTGCACCCTGGCCACCATCTTGATGAGTCCCTAAGATGTCACGCAGCGACTTTAATACGTAGTTAATTACTCCTGTCTTGACCTCCTGGTAAAATGAACCCATGTTTCTGTTATCTGTGCAAAAATGCATTAGCGTATGCCCCTTTTAATGGCTTTAATTAGTTCTAAACGGTGCAGATTCCCCATTAACTGGATGAGGAGTCGATACTGTAATACGGTCCCAATATGCACAGCTCCAACTCTATCTTGTTGAGAAGGTGCACATGAGGATAGTTCTCACAGCTACATAAAGAGGCCAAGTGTCTAAAGATGGTATTATATACATTTAGGACCCACTCACTGTTGTCATCTGAAAAAAAGGATAATTAATGTGAGATAATAGTAACAGAAGAATCGTTATAAAGGAGCCTGTTTCAATGTCAGTCACAAAAGTAGAAAAAGTTTCTACTGGAGTACATGAAACATCACAAGGCCTGTTATCAATAGAGAAAAGGGAGCCATCTTCTTGTCAGCAGAAAGTAAACATATCCTTGGGTTGACATGAAAGAACAATAAACGTGGGTTGAGCAAAATAAGAAGGGAAAGTAACAAAAGCTAAGAGGAGTCTGTGTTTTCAGTCTTTCAAGAGGGAAAAAAATGTCAAAACATCAAACAGATCAACATTATTTCAGCTTCAGCTGACAATGTGCACAATAAAACCCCCCGCAGTAAAAAAAAAAAAAAACCCTGGAGATTCCGTAAATAAGGCAGCTTCGAAGCAAAGAGACCAATAAACTGCATGTCCTCTCAACCGCTCATCTGCAATAAAGTGTCCAGTCCCCAGTCATGCCATGTCCTGACAAACCCCTCATAGGGGCTGTGATGAGGCGGAGTGCAATCGCACTGGAGGCTAATAGCTGTTTACAGTTTCTTCTGCATGCTGCTGTAGCTTTGCAATTAGCACGTTTCCATTACAACACTGCACGTTGATGGAACCGATGCAACAGGTGATCCCAAACCATCTCTGACTCGTGCTTACCACAGTTATACAGGTATGGAACAAGTCTTGAACAGATATGTAGGTTTATATGATAGATTAAATAAATAAATGAGTAAACATGCAAGTTTTCTAATAAGAGCTGTAATACATATTTTATGAGACCATAGAACAGAGACTGAAATGTGGCCAAAAAAGTCCTCGTCATACATTATCAGTGCAAATATACCTTATATACCTTAAAGACAATATACATATGTATATATATATATATATATATATATATGTATACACCATCAAAGCACAATCTTTATGACAAAGAATGAAAAAATGGGTTGGGGCCATGAAAAAAAAAAAAAGCAAGTGACACAATTAACCATCTTTTGTAGAGGAAATCCACTCATAAGCCTGACTTGTTGAAACAAAGACAAAAACAGAAAAAAGGAATATTACTAAAGTAATTGTGCATCCTAAAATATGTTTTTTAGGGGGCAGTAAGCAACATTATATGACCTGAATTTTATAAAAATCACATATGTTGTTGGTAAATTTACATTTCTTTCTTTTTTTTGAACAATTGCATTGAAGTAAAAAAATAGCTAAAGTACAACTTGCGTGTTAAAAAAATATGTTCGATATTTCATGCTCAAATTTGATATTGAACTGACCGTTGGAAACTCTCCTGTATCACAAAAAAAAAAAAAAAAAACAACTTTCAGGTGTAAAGTGGGAGGGCCCTCACTGTGCTCACCAACACAGCTCCAGGATGGAAATAGATCAGACTTTCTCAGCTATTGCCAAATCTTTCTCATAGTTAGGGCTGGGCAGTATGGACCAAAAGTCATATCTTGATATATTTAGGCTGAATATGGATATACAATATATATCCCGATATTTTTATCGCAAAATGAGAGCAAATGTATTGTTACAGTCAGAGCCAAATATGACACTGCAAGTAGTTTCATTTAAAACAACCAGATGAAATGATGCTTGGCTGTTCAAAGAATAATAAAATGTAAACATAAATACTGTATAATACTGTAGTAATGCTCGCAGATGCAAGTAAGGAACATTACACAGAATTAAATATAACAAACACTAGTAAGGATAGCATTTATATTCTGTGACAAAGCAAAAAACATTGAACTCTGTATGTTGATATCTGCAATATGGTCCAACTTTAAACGTCCTTATTTTTAAAGTTTCCTCTGCAGAATTGCCACTTTATCAGTGTGGAGGAGTCTGAGCACCCTGTGATCCTAAGGGATGTAGTTTTGCATACACTGGTAAGATCTCCTAAGGCAAAGTGGTCTTAAGGGAGGGGTTAGACTAAAGCCTGTTACATACACCGTGAGAACTTTGTTCTTCTAGCTGCAAGAACAAGGAAAAAGTTTCTATTGGTTGAATTAATATACTCCGCAAGAAGCGTTGCTCACGACAGGGCAGGGATCACTGTGGGGGGATGTCTGTGGTTTTATGTGCAATCCAAAACTGGCCCAGTAATAGGCTACCATATTTTATGAGAGACTTTGTCCGTGGCAGGGCGGGGTTGTGCTCTCAGTGGTGTCTGTCTTCAAATGCCACATGTTGTATACCAAGATTAATATGCGACTGAGGTAAAGAAACTCGGCAGTCATTTTGTGAGCTACATTATCCCCACTGGGGGCAATATATCTTCCGATCGAATCGTTGTTTTTTTGTTTGGATTTTTTTGTCCCCCTGTCATATTAATCCGGAGAAGCAGCTTGAAGGAAGGTCAGCGGAGTTTGATGGTCTGCTTTATTTATTCAAAACAGAGCTCCCACATGAAAAGGTGCATAAACTAGGAGGAAGGGCTCTGAGAACGGACCAATAATAAACTGTGCTGTCTTTTCAAATAGATAAATTTGTAGCTTTATCTTAGAATTGGTGTTTCAACTCTCATGTTAAGACTTCCTGGACTGATACCTCGGCTCTTCATATAAAAGCTGAATGGTATAATACTGTATAAATTTTGCTATACTTCTACAGTCTTGAAAAACAAGATATTCTATGTAGTTTCCTGTGGTTTCATGCTAATATGGATACCATCCACTACTTAACAACTCAGCAGGTGCAGAAAAATAAATTGATTAGGTGAGCTGGAAAGGCATCCTGAATGCAGATGTCTAGTAAACTTAGCAGCAAGACTGTGCCATAACAAAACCAATTCCTTATATGCACAATGGCTAAAATAGCTTAAATTACACATAATTTGGATGGAGATAAAGGAAGTCTTGATTCAAGCCTGATGAAAGGGAGAAAAATGGGTGAATGGGAGGAAGAGATGTCTTTAACTTGGAGGCAAAGGCGTAACTATTCCCCAACTGTCTCACCTGAGTCAACCGTGGAAGATGGGAATGTAACATGAGCCACTCACCCGTCCTGAAAATATTGTCCACCTGCTGAACCTTGAATGAGTCAGCATGCAGTGAGAGGTTGAAGCAGCCAGTGTGTGCTTACCTCTATGCGCACAGATGTTAAGCTTGTTCTGCTGAAGTGTGTATGAGCTGAGAGGAAAAGTGCCGGAAGAGTGTGCTCTTTCTCCTGTCTCATATTTCTCTGTGGTATAATGTGCCGCCTATTCTTGCGATACCTTTTAAATGCAATGTGGGAATCACTTCACAGTCAGGGAACGAAACTCAATATGCTAATGCCTTTCACAGCAGCTACGGCAGGGGGAGAAAACATAACCTGTCAATTACCCGCAGCAAAACCGCCAAAAGATTCACTGAAAACCACCAGAAAATTCCACAAGAGAGACAGAGGGGCTTAAACCCAAGTCGACAGTTGCTTAACTAACTATGAAATCACGTCGGTAAAATTTAACCTTCTCTGACTTATTGGCATCAGTTTAAATCACATTATATCTAAGGAAGCGTACGCCAATTGTAACTCCATCAATCACATCTTGAAAGTGCCAGGTGGAAATTTCAGGCTTTGATTTATGCTTCCAGAGAAAAGGCTGGATCTGTCAACACTCATTATCCAAATAAATGGGGAAGGGCCATACTTTTAATAAGAGATTAAAAACGAGAGAAAATAGATCACAAATACACCGTACATCCAGAAGCCATTGCCATAGCAGCCAATTGCCATCCAGTTTGGCAAGTTTCACTCCCACGACTATCTGCTGTTTGAGGACGTTAGATGCCACAGTGGGACAAGTACTGATCGAAACTGTTTTGTTTTGTCATGCAGACATCATGAGGATACCCTTCGCATAATTTGTTTACAGCTCAGAGATGGAGTGTTGGCAGTACTCCTCTCTCTCACAGGAATAATTGCTTTGATGATAAGCTTTGTTGGAAACATTTACAAGCATGTGAAAGCAAGCACCAGTTTAGGTTAACGGTTGCGGAAATTGAGGCAAGCTGACATGACATACCAAGAACAGGGACATAACACCCGCCCTCATCCGATAAGTATGTCTGTCCATTGTGCTGCTATCACCTGTTAATCTGTCATCACTCGCATCAGTAAGGCCAGTGAACCCCCTCCCCACCTCCTAAGGCTGATGGTGCAGCAGAACTGGGAATGACTTCACACCTGAGTTGATGATGATCCAGTTAGCAAGTCTGAGAGGGCTTTCTCAAGCACTTGGACCAAAATACCAGCCAGTAAGTAACAGTGTTTGTTTAAAAAATGTCTGCACAAACACTGAGAGAAGCTTCACCCTGCGTACACACCAAACGCGATTTGGGCGTCAGAAACGCACCTGACGCCCAAAGTTGGACCCTGGGTCACTAAAAAGACAGGCGCTTGATTCCCAGCGTCTTGACGCCTCCAACGCATGTCAAGGGATGTCCAGCCATGGCGCGCTCGACGTGCGTCGGCAGGAGCCTCTCCTCTTTTTTTTTCCTGTCACCAGCCTGTTTGTACCATGACAGATGCAGGACAGGGAGGGGCTCGATTTTATGTAATAAACAAAGCTACACAACGCCGTTGTCAGGTATCGCTGCTCTGTGTCTGTGTTCACCTGATGATTCCAGGTGTTCTGAGTGTGATGAGTTTCACAATTTACTCCAGGAGCTGCGCGCTGGCGCGGGGCACTTTCAACTTTCTGATCCGTCCCAGTTTAACGTCCTCTGTCCAGATGCGGGCCAGCATTATAAGCCCAGTAAATCCCATCAGCACAGCAGGTCAGCAAACCGCCGTTCAGACACCGGGACCGGACACACATCACAGTTTATCCTCCTCTGTCTTCAGAGAGAGAGGAGACTCCCCTGGTTCTTCTTGGTGTTTCCCGTCCTGTCATAAAATGTGTGTCTGTGTCATGACATTGAGTCCCTCTGATTGGTTGACGCCTCGCGTCAAGACGCCAAAGTTCAGAATTTCCAACTCTGGCGTCTGCCGCCCGTGACACGAGTAACGCATGTTGAACGCTGAAAATGTCAAAACTCAACGTGCAAAACGCATGGTGTAGTGTTTTCCCTCCTCGTCCATAGACTTTGCCATAAACCTGACGCGCGTTACACGCTGTTGAGGCGCTGATTGAGGGGGTTTCTAAGTTTAGTTTCCCCCCCACAAACTATAAAATAATAATTTATCATCTTTTTTCCCTGTAATGCAGAGAAACTTCTGTTTCCACTGTTGAGGAGCAAAACATCACAAATCAGGTCCTCGCTTGGTTACAACGTTCTTTCGCATCTGACTGCAAGTCGTTTGTCCTGGCCAGAGCCGGTTGTCCGGTTGTGTTTACCCACAATGCCCTGCATATAACCCAAATGTCCTCTGTCTTGTAGTCAGCTTCCTGTACTTAAATCATTTGAAGTGAGGTGAGAGCTACTGTGTGTTTGTAAGGTGACCAGAGTTTGCTTCTTTGATCCATGTCAGAGTTCCTTTGAGCATTCACACCTCCCCAAACGAACCTAACTTCCCAAACAAGCAAAGCCACCCATAGAACCCAAAGTACTTCCACACACTAGCTTTTAATGCCGAGGATGCTGGTCAGATTTCACAGTGAGCCATCTTGTCTGTTGTGTCCTATGTGCATGCCACAGACTGTCCAGACGCGGCACTTCCACAATTTTTAGTGCTACCTTTTGCTTTCCTCAATATAAACTGCTTATGATGAGGCGGCTGATGTTCTCCTGAGCGATCGCCTCCCAGACTTGGATTGAGGCATCAGCCAACTCCTGCAGTCTGTGGTGCAATGTGACGTTGGTGGATGGAGCGAGACGTGATGTCCCAGAAGTGTTCAACTGGATTCAGGTCTGGGGATTGGGTCGGCCACTCCATAGCATCAATACCTTCATCATGGAGGAACTGTTGACACACTTCAGCCACATGAGGCTGAGCATTGTCATGCATTAGGAGGAACCCAGGGCCCACTGCACCAGCATGTGGGCTCACAAAGGGTCTGAGGATCTTCCCCCGGTACCTAATGGCAGTCAGCGTATGTCTGGCTAGCACATGGAGGGCTGTGCAGCCATCCAAAGAAATGCCTCCCCACACCATTACTGACCCGCCACCAACGTGGGATGTGCTAGAGGAAGTTGCAGCAGCATGTTTTCCACGACATCTCCAGACTCTGTCATGTCTGTTGCATGTGCTCAGTGGGAACCTGCCCTCATATGTGAAGAGTACAGGGCACCAATGGCAAATCTGCTAATATTGGTGCTCTCTGGCAAATGTTAGTCACCCTGCACGGAGTTGGGCTGTAAGAACAGGCCTCACTTGTGGACACTGGGCCCTTATACCACTCTTGTGGTGTCTGTTTCTGACAGTTTGAACAGAATCATGCACATTAGTGGCCCCCACTGGAGGTCATTTTGCAGGGCTCTGGCAGTGCTCCTCCTGTTCCTTCTTACACAGAGGAGGAGGTAGCAGTCCTGCTGCTGGCTTGTTGCCCTCCTATGTCCCCCTTCACATCTCCTGTTGTACTGGCCTGTCTCCTGGTATCTCCTCCATGCATTGTGCTGAAGGACACAGCAAACCTTCTTGCCAAAACTCGCATTGTTGTGACATTTAGGATGAGCTGCACAACCTGAGCAACTTCTGACACGCCTCATCCTCCCTCTAGGGCTGAGAATACTAAAAAAAAATAATAAAAATGACCAAAACATCTGCAAAAAACAACAACAGAGTAATGGCTTGTGGTCACCACCTGTAGAACCACTATCCACAGAAGTTGTCTTGCTAATTGCCTCATTTCCACCTGTTGTCTATTTCATTTTGTACAACTGGTGAAATTGATTCACAATTAGTGTTGCTTCCTGACTGGACAGGTTGTTTTCACACAAATATGATAAACTTGGAGTTAAATTGTGTTGTGCAAGTGTTCCCTTTATTTGTTTATCTTTTTTTTATTTGAGCAGTTGTAGTATCAACAGTGGAAGCCACAAGAGTTGCACCCATTACCAGAGCTACGTAATTGTTACTTTTAAAGACATTCATGTACAGCAGCTTTTAGCAACTCATGACCTGTCAATTTACCTGTTTTTAACTGTTTTGCTACTGTTTTATTTTGAATAAAATAGTTGAATAAAACTCTGAATTTTAAGTGGAAATGTGCTATACAAAAGAATTTGATTTGATTTGGTTTGAATAGTTTAATAGTTTATTTATACAGGTAAGTCCCATTAAAACACAGTCTCTTTTTCAAGGGAGACGTGTTTACCTAACGTAAACCGTATCACGAAGCATCTTAAAAAAAAAAAATTACTTCATTCCCACACCTCTACTGAGCAGTAGCCTACTGCTGTATATACAACTAATTCAAACAGAAATAAGGGCAAAACATGAAGAGCAGATTTTTCCAACCGTCTTTGTGTTTTATGAGGGTGCATTCATGGATGGATGGATGGATGTATGCATGTATGGATGGATGGATCTTTCTACCTCATTTTCCAGATATTTTACATTCACAACTTCACTCAACTGCAAGGGGTCACTGAAGTAATCTTGGCCTCGTTGTTCTTATCAGAATGCATGATATGCACCTTCTGTCCCCCATTAGATAGAGTTTTGTGAGTCTGAAGCATAATTATGGGAGAGATAGCAGCAGATAATGGCTGTGCTATTTAATGGCTTGATAGCATTTAAAGTAGGTGTGTGCTCTCTGATCCTGAATGGCAAAGAGATTCTTTGCCGTTGTTTTTTACAGGTTTAGCCTTGTGGGCTGTGAGTCGATGATCAAAACGCAGTTGTTTCAGTCTCTAAGTGTCCTGAGTAATCCTCTACAATGGGGGTGCCCAAGTCCAATCCTGCACATTTTGGTTGCATCCTTTCTCCAACACACCTGAATCAAATGAATGGCTCGTTACCAGACCTCTGCAGAGCTGAATGGCATGTGCATGGAGTCACATAAAGACATCATTGTAGCTCCTAATACCCTGTGAAGATGTTCCCCAGGACAAACAAGTTTAACATACACACTTATTCAAAATTTTATCCAAGGATGTTGTGGCAGTCTTGGATGAGACTTTGGTACACATAACTTATAATAAACCTAACCATATGGTACATTTGGACCTCACCAAAGCAAAACCCCATGTTCACTGCTTTTCTGCCAGCATCAGATCTGTCCCGAATCCCCCCTACATCATCATCTTCTCGCCCCTCCCCACTTCTTCCCCTGAGCCCAGCAGATTACAGATATCATTATAATGGACATCCTGGCAGGCTAGCTGCGGTCACATTTAATTTCACATGCCCTGATATCTACACAAGATAATCAGCATTTACACCTGAGAGTGAAGGCAGGAAGATGAGCAGCATATGGGCAAGGCGGTAATATGATTATAAAGAGAAGAATTATCAACACAATGTGAGCAGAGTTGGAGAAAGCAACTGCAAATGGAATAATGCACACACTGAGAGAATATGTATTCAGCATAAAATCCAAAAGGACAAAAGCAGGGTACAGTTAAAGCACACTTGTCAGATTTGCATTTAAATAAGAACAGCCTACTTTGGACCCACAGATGACTGAGAACAAAATCTGATTCACTTGGACATCCCTAAACACACACATTACATCTTAGTCTGAAAGCAGTTGCCTTTTCTTTACGTAGCATTTTGCATTTACTTGCAGATAAACAGGAATGTTGTTCTTTCAAGGTGAAGGTTAAAGGCTACTTTAAACGACAAGTGAGGTCGTCACTGATTCCACTGTTAATCTTTCATTTCGGGATGTAACGATATGAAAAGTTCATATCACGGTTATTGTGATCGCAGTGACATCGGGTAAATTGGGCCATCAGGTAAGATGAGCCACTTAAGGTTTCAGCCTCCCAGCTTTTTCAAATTTAACAGCAAGCGCCTGAAAATTACTTAAAGGTTGAATATGGAACACGGACAGAACAGCGACATCACTCGTGTCTAGGTTGTAGTTGCAACGGCAGAAAAACAACTCCAGCCGTTTGGGAGCCAGGCTCGCTGCCGATACGCAAGTGACCAACAGTCTGCAGCATGTCCAACAAGTAACGCAGAGGAGTTTATAACTGACAGCTAACGTTAGCCACGTTAGCAAACAAGTTAGTTTACCGATCCAGGAGAAAAGTCGCCCTTTCCGTGTTTTGACGCCATGGAAAAACGTTTATGTGGGTCCATTAGTGAAGTCTTCACTTAAATTTACTCCAGGTTTTGCTCTTCTCAGGTCACTCCTCCTCAGAAACAGATAATATCTCCAGGGCTCTGAAGCAGCTGCTTTACTCGCAGTCCGCTGTTTCCCTGTACCAGCCTAACTGTGTATTTGGCAGCCTGCAATGGCGGCGTGTATTGGCTTATAGACGTAAATATAATGCCATTATCAAACCCGTTAAAAGTTATTTTATAATTATCTTTAGGCTAAATATAATTTTTAAATGTTGTACTTTTATTCTGTACCCCCCCCCCCCCCCCCCCCCCCCCCAAACGACCTGTGGAGGTTTTTTTTTTTTTTAAATATAGCTTTTAATAAAACTGTTCCATATTCAACCTTTAATATTGTTGCTACATGTGTTTTTTTTTACAAAAACATTTGATTTGATCATTCTGTGGTTGCTGATGTAGGCGGAACCACGTTTTGCATCCAGGCTACAGAGGAAAACTGTGAGTTGAGGGGTCTGGCAGACAAATTCTTCTTGAAAATGATAAGGTCAATAAGTCAGTATTTTAAAGGTGTATATCTCAAATAGCTTATTTATTTTACGTTTTGCAATTCACTCCACCAAATGGATTGTAAAATTTTACTTTGTTAGCTTTATTTTCCATGTAAAATCGTTGTTTGTGGGTGGCTTAACTTTCCAAGATACATTAAGGTAAATGTTTATTAGATATGGGTTGATGAGGTATACAAATAATTGTTTTTTGTATTTGAATTTTACAGTCTCCTGACTGTGGGATTTGAGGCATTGGTATACATATTCATTGACTACTTAACAGCTTTTTCAAATGTAATGTTATATTTTATGAGGTCTGTGGCAACATTGTACAAGAGTATTAATCAAAATTACAATTAAAAAAATTACTATTGATTGTATTTTTTATTAATCAAAAATTACTTTGTTTTACTTTGAAATTTGAGTGGCTCATTTTAACTGAACGGGTGGCCCATTTTACCTGAACACTGCTCATCTCTAAAATCTGGGACAGCTGATGTTTCAGAAGCTATAGCAACTGAACAATAAAACTTTGTTGCATAAATTCAACACAAAAATATTAGAAACAGTCCATATAAACCACAAAAACACAATTCAGTGTCACACAATATTTTCCCCTGGTTTCCCAAGTGATTTACCAAAAAGTGGCCCAATTTACCAATTCACCCTACTCATAATACTTTGTTTTACCGTTTTGTTAATTTCACATGTATTCGTGTACATTTATACTATCCCAGCTCAGCTGTGGTGATATTCTTTTCAAAAGCATTTCATTTTCATTCTATTTGCACATCAGTTCAGTTGGGTTTTCCCAAAGTGAGAAATATTTATGTTCAGGGGGACGATTGTAATTTGTTTTATTATGAGATCCAAGTGGAAAAAAACACTGTCCAAGTTCAATAAATGGGACATGGATGAACTGAATTTTGTTGATTTGGACTCATTTTGTTGTTTTAGTCATCTGATGTATGTAAATAAGTACAACTTTTGATTCAAGCTGCAATTTAAATTTCTTTGAAGTGCCTATAATATTGCAATATATTGCAATATTGTGTTGTATCATGACCCATGTGACATGATACGTATCGTATCGAGAGGTCTTTGCCAATACCCACCCCTATCCAAGATGGGTCTGAATGTCTACTTTGTCCTTTTTTCCAAATGGGAAAAAAATTCCAATGTCCACGTGGGCGCTTTCGTAGCTCCTGCCATGTTTTCATAAACAAAACATTGCAAATGGGACTGATGCTGCTTTTCCAGTCAATGAGCAGCATCATTGTGAGTATTTCAAAGTGCAGTGATCAATCACGGTTGTAATGATGACTAAAATTGGAAACTGTATTATCAATCTTTGGGAAATTTTCAGGGTCAATCATTTTACTAGTAATCGTTACATCCCTACATGCATGTTTAGAAACTCATACTTTACCATCGTGTTGGCAGAATTTTGCATTTACTGCTGTACAAATCCTTTCATTGCAACTTGCCTCTGAGGACTCTCGTGATTGTGAAACCGGGCTGTAAACCACCAAAAGTTTGTGGAACTCTAGTGAAGAGCTGCCAGAACAAGTATTTATTGTATGCTGTACGTTTTGCACCTATGGCATGAGCTTTCACATCTATAACAGATCAATTTTCCACTGAGCCGAGGAGTGACGACCCATTTCTTTTGAAGGGCTTCACATACATATTTCAGCTGTGAACTAGCAAGCTTACAGGGAGACGTATTACCACTATGAATGCAAAGCAATGTGACTGAAATTGCAATCTCTAACAGAATTTCTGCAAAACTTTGTTCTACCACCGTCTTATGTGGAAGTTAAACCATCTGTCTGTCTAATTCATGGTTAGCCATCAGCTCAATCTGCCCCCCTTCACCCCACACTTTTAGAGCTAGCCTTTGAAAGCTTGCTAATGCATGCAGTCTTCAGCAAACAGCCTCTCTTCTTCTCATAAAACACACCAACGCGATCCTGTGGAATAAATAACAAGATGAACAGAATCCAAAGATACAGTAGAAAAGGTGACTCCTTTAGCTTGAGTGTGTCAACAACTTGGTGCCAGAGATTGGAGGCGCAGCATCAAAACACCAACCCCCATCTGTCGAGTTTGCAAACTAATGGAAACAGTGGGCAGATTCACGCAGGATGATCAGAAGCATCAGTTGGGAGTTCATTTCATGTCACAACTACTAATGAGATCAACATGACTAAAAATACCAATGAATATTTATCTATCCGGGGAGAAGGGAAAGGATATCCCTTGTTTAAAAAACCTTCACAGATTCACATTTCACAGCCCAGCTGCAAAGGTAGAATAAGAGCAGACCTCAGATCAGGTCATATGTTGACTAAATCTGGCTGATTATATTTAAAGCCCTCAAGTTCTGTGGCTCTCCTGAAGCTGAATATTCATAATTTAGCACTACTTGCACAGGGAGGCAGACTTTTTGGTATTTTTGGAAACCAGTCTTTTGATACTAAAAATGTAACCTCAGATCTCTGTGACTTTTGTCAGTGTGTTTTGGTGCCGAAGCTAGCCAAAGCCAAAAGCTGCTCACATCCTGGGTCGGCCAGCCACTTTATCAGAATGGCAGCTCAGTCCTTGGTCGAGGAACAGAGCAGGCTTGACTTATAAGGCTGACAACGTCTCCATTCACACATCTAATTTAAGAGCGGCTTCTCCTCCATCTAATTAACAATTTACTAGGCCATCAGTCAGCAACCCCATTGTGCTATAATCAGCGTCACCAGCTTTCAAGTCACTGTGCACACACTTTCACATTTGCAAAGAGATAAGAAATATCATACAACTTTCAAGGAAATGCAAACAGAAACGTGGGAACTGGTGCTTTCAAAGGACTCCGGGAGAACAACCATGAAGCTGCAGACTGAATCAGAGGATTCCACCGCGCAGCGGAATGAGATGGTCTGCGTGTTTGACAAATTAACCAGCTACAGTACATGTTTGGAGCTGCGGCCGGATAGTGTTATTGCCATGTTCAGAGAATCAGCAGATGCATGTTCGTTCCTGGGGGGGGGGGGTCTTTTTCCTGGCTCAGTCAGCCCATTTGTATCAACACAGCTGATGGGATGCATATTGTGTGCAGATTTCACTTGCATTTTTTTCCCATTTGTGTGGTGGCAGGAGGGGTGGGGAGTGTGGGGGAGGGGGGTCGGTTTAGGCATAAGCTATTGAAGGGTTTGATGTGTTCTGTACTGTATGTGTAGGCACCTTTAAAGGATTATGATACAGTGTCACAAATAAATCCCCTCATAAAGACTCCACCCGCCTCGCCCTAAAGTTGCATAACTATCATTTGGTGCTGCGTGTTCTCTGACACCCTCCTCAAGACAAATGCTTATTTTTATTTTCTAATTTGGTAAAGAAGTGTGTGTGTGTGTATGGAGAGGGGTGTGGGGGGTGTAGACAAATCTGCAGTATATTTTCTACTGGTTGTCTCTCCAAATTTCCTGACTGTACAATAATAACCCACAGAGAGGATTAAGGACTGGTAATCTGGGGGAATAGTGTATTTCATTTTGACTGTTTGCTGCTTTATATTTTCGCCCCTTAGCTTCCTCTGAATAAACAATTGGAATTTCACTCGTTTATCCACTTAGTTCCTCTGTCCTGCTGATTAGCAGTGAAGGGCTGGGAGAGCAGTTTAACCTAGAGCGGACGGTTCCAAGGATATCTGCGGCCAGCATGCCTGAGTGTGCGTATGCATCATTGGGAATCCATGTGCATGTGTGGATGTACTGTATAAACAAATTCAGTACAACTTGAAATGTGCGGCCAATTAAAAGAAGCCCCCCGAAGCAGTGTGCTCATCAGGATGCAGCGAGCATAGCAGATCTACTCTCAGATAGCCTGCTGCAGTCTGTCACTGTAACTAAGGCATTAAACCTGCGTCCTACCACTGTAGCACGCAGGTTTGACATCTTTATCCTTTAGCCACATAGGAATCTATAAAAAATATTAATACAATTGATCCCAAGCTGTTCTCACTTTTAATCCTAAGTGAAAGCCCAGAGTTGGAGAAACAAACAAAACGAAATGGGGAATTCACATAAAATGTCAATAAGAAATGGCTTATTAGGCCGCCCTAAAAAGTGATGTGTTATTTTAGGGAAATGCAAAGCATTTGCAGCAGAGTTGCCATGCATAAAGCTTGCAAAAGATGAATAATTGCATGTAAGAACTAAATCTTCTTATTCAAATTCAGCAACTCCCCAAAGATGTTATGTCCCCCCAACAGTGCATTACATGAAAAGAACATTTTGGACATTAGTGGGATTAAAACTCATTCTCAAACAGTTATTTCCCCTTTCCAATCCAAAGAAATGTGAGATCTGAATCTCCCTGAGCAGAGGGACTGGTAACAATTCTTTGACTTGTGAAAGGAAAGCAAAAATATGATTAAATTACTGAACAAAAATCGCTGGGTTGTACAGAGAAGTCAAGCACATCTGAGAATCAATGTCTGCACTGTCTGGAGCCAAGGAAGGTAACTGTCTGTATGCATCCCCAGTGCCTGGTCGGCACTGTCTACATGAACGCTGCTAACTTCGGCTGCAACCTAAAACCAAAACATGTTGGATAAGATAGGTGGAAGGTTTTGCTTGGCAGGGTTGTGTTCTGCAGTGAAGTATTTGTTGCACTAAACATAGTTTTACTGGGTTCTGTTAATCCTAAAAACTTTATCACAAAGGTGCAAAAATCAATCAATAAACTTATTCAGCAGTTTTGATTCCTACATTTAATCCTGTGCTTTTAAGAGACTACTGTATCTTAGCGAGGAAATGGTGATGCCTAAATTTAACCACCAAGTGAAATTAGAGGTTAATAGTGAACGAAAGACAAGGAAGCAAAGAGACAGTTGTCTTATGTTTGTGCTAAACTCACGGCTCATCTTTGAGAGAGCTGGGACTTTCCTCTGCTTATCAAACACCTCACAAAGACTTTGTTGCTTGTTTATAAAAATCTGGCATTGGCAGCATTTGCTGTGAGTATGAGATACTTTGTGCATATTTCAGTTATGCCATGAGCTATTACATAAGTATTTGATGCCCTGAGAATAGAAATGGGCTTCAGAAATAACTGATAATTTTCTGCTTCTCATGGTCGATCCCGTATTAAAACTTGAAGATGATGTAATAGTCATTCCTTGTGAAAATTTGGAAAAATAATTCTGCTGCAGACAGAGTAGTTGCTGGGGACGTCATAATGTTGCACAGTGGGCGTAGCTTTATGTTGTTCCCATGAGCCCACAGATGAAAATCAAGAAAAACAAACAAGAACTGGATCTGGATCTGCTCCAACTGTTGTCTTGCTATCTCCAGGTTTCAGATAGTGATGCATGACTTGAAAAATTTTAACCGATACTGAAAACAGATCATTTTCTGCTTGTTGTGGCCGATACAGATATTAAAGGATAACTTTCTTTTTTTTCAACCTGGACCTTATTTCTTGGAGTTTATATGTGCTTCACTGGTGAAGTTTCTGCATCACTTTGACTCCTTCGAAAGATATTTTGTTGAGTCGTCTTTTGGTGGACATCCTGTAAAATGGCTGAGACGGGGCAGCCTCTATATAAGACATTATCTGCAGTAAAATTCCTTGATTTCATCAATGCTTTAAGTAGAATGAACGAACAAACGAGTACAATTGTCCTGTGAGTTCAGAGTTTCGCAAATTGTGTTTTTGTTGTCGTCTAGGTAGCGAGCTGCTCCTCTCAGGTGCACTATGGAAGTGTGCATCGTGAACGAGCGGCCCCGAAAAAGTGTGTAGAACACCCCGATAACTAACGGAAAGCTAAATCTGAACTCACGGGACAATAGTACTCGTTCATTCGCTCATTCTACTTAAAGTACTGGCGAAAATCAAGGAATTTTGCTGCAGATGATGCCTGATAAAGTGACTGCCCCATCTCCGTCATTATTACTGGATGCACGCCGAAGGGCGACTCAACGTAATATGTTCGAAGGACTCAAAGTGATGCAGAAACTTTACCGGTGAGTAAAAGCACATATACACTCCTATAAATAAGGTCCACGTTGAAAAAAAAAATAAACGTATCCTTTAAAGCTGAAAATGATATAATTTTACACAAGTAAAATTAGAAAAACACTTCTGCTGCAGATCCAGTAGTTGCCGGAGACGTCATAATGTTGCACGGTGGCCTCATGCCCCATTCGGCAGATTTAACTTGTCCTATCCAGCATCGTAGCAAGCAGAAAGAGGAGCTAAGTTAAAAGTAGAAAAGAAATAGAAGAAAAAAAAAGAATTCGGCGGGTTTGCAGAGTAAATATCTGGCCGATATTGATGTTCAGTTTAAATTCAATATCATCCAATATCAATATCGACCTGATAATATCATACCTCTGTAGTTTTATACGTTTCCCTGCTGCAACACACTTGACTTAAATTAATGTTTCATTGTGCAGAGCTCAACAAGCTGCTGGAGAACCGTTTCATTTCGGTCAGGTGTGTTGCAGCAGGGAACCAGCAGCAGTTGAGGACCAGAGTCGGTGATCCCCGGTCGAGTACATACTGACATCAAGCTGCAAAACTCCAGACTGCAACCCACTGAACACCCTCTGTTTATCCTCCACTAAGGATAAGAGAAATATATATATAAAAAAAAAAAGATTAAAAGGAAGCAAAGACAAATAGGGTCCATGTGGCAAGTTTGTCCCTTCTGGGCAACTGAAACAACACTGCAGGGCTACACGGCCGTAACAATGGTTGGAGTTATGAAAACACGATGACTTTTGATTTACACGAGTCTTCACATGAAATACTTGTATTTAAGAATAAGACTTAATTTCTTTGATTAGACACCCCCTCTCTCTCTCTCTCTCTCTCTCTCTGATGTGTAACAAAGGCATGAATTGATGAAACTGAGGGTGCATGAATATACAGGATGAATAACTGGGGAAGAAAAAAGCTGGAAGCATCATTTACTGTATATAATGTGATCTATAACTAAAGTTGATATGTTATGATTCTACAAGTTTCCTGCTTATAAACATGTAATAATTTCAGTCACATTGCTGACAATGGCTGACTGGAGAAAAAAAAAACTCATAGCCTATGACTGTACACAGCATCTCTGTAAGTAAAAGCTTATTCTTCCCATCATTGTGTTTCACCATCCGGCAGTATTCCAACAGACAACTCAAAGAAAATATTTCTGTATGACTTCCCTTTACTCAGACCACCCAATAATCTGACAGAGCACTACACCCACACATTACCCCGCAGCCCTCCCCCTGTGCTTGTGTAAACATCCATACAAACACCAAGATGGATCAATTTCACATTCCCTTTCAGGGGGCTACAGATGCCTTGTCTCATTGTGAAGTTGTGGCACGGTGTTTGATCTCACCTAAAGCTGCTATGCAAATCAGCTATTCTACCTCTTTTCCCTTTTACATCCTTTTTATACGCTCTAATAAGTTCAAAACAATTATCTTCCTCACTTCAGATGCTGCATCTTGTGGCCTATTTTTGTGTTTAGAGAAAAAAAAAAAGAAGAAGATAACAACAAAGTTAATTAATTGAGCAAAAAACCCTCTTTGTGAGGATTGAGCTGTGCTCAAAAACTCCTTAAGAGAGAGCTCTCAGTTCCACCATAATGGTTTTATCCATTCATTTGCACTTTATTGGCTTTGCTTGGCAGTAGACAGGGAGCAACAGCACCCCCGAGAAACGGCTTCCCCACAGAGGCATTTGATCATATGCTGACTGCTCGGAAAAGAGTGTAAATTTAAGTCCCTCCCCACCCTGACACTTTAAACACAAGACACGGATATAGGCTGTATTTTCTCAGCCAAATCAGGCGCCTGAGAGATGGATACCAATTATAATTGCAGCAGGAAAAAAGAAATCAGACATAGGTGTGTGTTAGTGCCCCGGTGTTAAATCACACCAGGAGCTGGATGATGAAAACTTGCCTGTAGGGGTTCAAGGGACTCAGAGCCATTCTGTACCAGTGATGGGGTGTGCACTTGAATTTGCATCACTCTGTGACATATCAAAGAGAATGCACAAGCAGATGTGCCTCTTTGATTTTGCTAGTTGGGAGATGCAGTTATTCTGTAGGCCTACAATAATCTGCAGCTTTCTCACCATAATCCTCCAGTTTTAGCCAAGTAATGAACATCGTGAGGAAGATGTGTGTGTGGCATGTTGCATAAGCACTCTGCGCGTGTGTGTATATGTTGAG
This sequence comes from Atherinomorus stipes, assembly GCA_023101725.1. NCBI lineage: Eukaryota > Metazoa > Chordata > Actinopteri > Atheriniformes > Atherinidae > Atherinomorus > Atherinomorus stipes. Next base: position 808,283 of record JALJCO010008795.1, on the reverse strand, counting down.
GCAGTTTATGCACGGGTGGGGCTGGGTAAAAACGGGGCTTTTCCCACAATCTTTTGATGTAACAGATAGGAAAACGCATACTTCTAGTTCTAATCAGTCATACCTGAGCCATCATCCCCAACTGTTTTAAACAGAAGCTATTTATACACTCAAGACTGGGGACACGCAGGTGCAGGAAGACACGCATGCCAGGTGCTTCATCCATCCTCCTTGCCCCTCCTCTCACCAACTAGCTATCAGTGTGCATGCACTAACGCAGTTCTGACATTTTTCTGCCAGGGAATTAATTCTTCACCATTTGTGGTGGGAAGGAGAGAGAGAGAATGAGAGAGAGAGAGAAAAAAAGCGTTAATGCTTTCATTAGACCAGATGCATATCCAGTCCAAAGCCACGAAGCCCAGTTTGCCGTCACTTTGGCGGCACCCCTTAGTGGGATGCCACAAAAACACTCATTAGGAAGCCAAAGAGCTTGGAGTGCGATGCGGTGGTGTTATTGAGCCGCCAAGCGGACCATCTGCAGACTTCATCCAAAGCTCTGCCCAACAGCGTCCAGACGGACCGAGGCGGATGGATGCCCGGGTGAAGTTGCAGTATCACGCAGAGCATATGTACCAGCACAAACATTGTGACCTGTCACGCGCATGCTAATAGAGTCAAGGTAAACCAAGAGCAGAAAAATATTCTCCTCTGAATCATGACTCAGTTAAGAGCCAGAAAGTCAAGGTCGTTTACAGAAGCAAGTGATGCTGAGGGATCTTTTTTTTTTCCCTCATCCAAAACTACGTTTTGTTGCGAAGCAGATTAGTGGTGTTTTTTTTTCCTCCTATTTTCTGATACGTTGTCAGTTATAGATCAGTTTAACCAACCCGCAGGGGAGTAAACTCCAATTAGGACACCTGGCTTCATCTTTCCTTGCTCTCCACAGAGCGGTGACACTGCACTGGAGGTGGATTTCATCGGTGCGCAGTAACCCAACCAAATCTCCTGTCTGTCTGCTTTAATGAGGAAACTTCACAAAGAGGTCCTGCAGTCTAATATGTACTCACCATCAATAAAGACGGTCCTCATGATTTAGATGGGGTGAAATCCAGAAGCGCTATAAATCCAAGCCGAATGACTCCCACCCGAGTGCGGAGATAGAGGATATCCGCTGTTTAATGCAATTTATGGGTGATTGCAAATCCAGTGTTGAGGTGGGGGGAACTGGACCCACTGAAGCACCCTTTGCACCCTTCAAACTTTAGCCGTAGGTGTTCCCGAGTGGGGAGCCACGTCTCCGGCTGCACCCTGGCTCAGTCATGTGGACGTGGGGTTCAAAAAAATCAGTCAACATTAAACATCCAAATTGGGATCAGTATAGTCGACACCTCCCTCCCCCTCCAAAGGAAAAAAAATAAAAATAAAAATAAAAATATGGGACGCGCACACAGCTCTGGAGGAAAGAGCTGAAAGTGCGAGCACAGAAGTGGAGAATCAACGAAAAACCAGCGTGAAATCCATCTTTTTGTAATCGCAGTTTAGATCCAGTCTGATCACTTGTTCCGCTGTGTATTTCCCCTCCAGGTAGCAACACGGAGGAAAGTGTGCTGTATGAGCGTGGATGTCGGCCGCACTGGCGCGCGTCGGTGTGCGCTCGCCACGGTGAGGTGGAGAGGGAGGGAGGGCGGGGCAGCGAGGTGCGTCTGGCTGAAAGAGACGGCAAGACTGGGAGGTGGTGGGGGGATTCAAAGATTAATCTTTTATGGCTCTGTGGCACGCTATAAAAATATCCCACGTAATTCTCAAAAGTTGAGGTTTTTATATTAACAGAGACAAAAATATAAATAAAAACTGTAATATTTAATGATTAAACTTAAAAAAAATATAAACTCTGATCTTACAACAAATGATTTAGATGAACAAATAATTTTGCAGTCTACGTGGTGAAATTTGATCATTTTTTAAAGAGTGACTGTGGGAGCTGATGGCATTTCTTGCAGCGCTGAGCTGCGCTCTGATGAATGTTTTATGTGCAGGGCTTTTGGGTCGGTGGTGGTGTGGGTGGGTGGGTAAGACGGTGACGTGAGGCGAATCTCTTTGTATCGGACACGGCCAGGCACGTACATGCATGGGAAAACAACCCGAAAGAGGCACAAAGCTCAAAGTAAAGCCGGGACCCGCTTTTCCTGCTGGCCTCTCTCACGTCGCCGATGAGTTCTTGAAAACGGACAGAAATAAAATAGATTTAACTTCTGACTGGCTAAAATAACGCTTGTATCCTTTGACTTCTGCAGTTTAAATTCAACTTTTCATCATCTGGTACAACATTACAGGATGCTTTGATATCTGCTTGAGAAGCCAACAAACGCACTTCCCTTTTGCATAAATGATCGGTGACACGATTTGTTTTGTTTGTTTTAAAATAAAGTGATTACACTATTAAACAGCCAAGTCACCCTGCCAGCGTGCATCAGTGCTGGCCTGCGTCTATGCTGGGTTTTGCTGAATCCCAGTGGGATTGGAGCCTCAGCAACCCACAGTTATAAGTAGGTACCACACGCCCCCAACAGGCGAACATTAAAACATTTTCTCAGCATCACAGAGAAAAAGAGAACTTTCATCTTTGGATGATGATTCCTTCCTGAGAGACAGCAACAAAACAGTATTTCTAACAGGGAAATGATTGAACTCACAGCGGAGACAATGTTTATATACACTTTTTAAATGAGATTGTCTTAAATATGTGGCTTATAATTAAATTGACCCACATTGTGTGTGTTCTGGATCTATTTTAACCAACACAAACAGAGACTCCTGCCAAGGCAGATAAAAATCAAAATCTTGCATTAATTACCCTTTAGGGCCCCTACTTCATGCAATGATATAGATAACAGCCAGAAGATTACCAATGATGAGCAGGTATGAGGAAACCGCTGCCAGGTGGGTGGTTTAGTTGAGTGAAATGGGAGGATACGGTGGCCTAATCCCAAGCTTACAACTACCACCAATATTGAGTCACACCATCAGAATATGTCAGTGAGCCGCTCGCCTGGTATTTGCTCTCAATGGAGAGCGGCAGGGCCAGATGGCCGGCAGAGACGCGGGCCAAAGCCTCCACAGAAACCCGCTGGGAACGAGGTCACCCCACACGAAAGGAAATGCTGTCACCTTTCACAGTTGTCTCCGTCTCTCCTGCTTGATCCAAACGCACCCGTATGGGTAAACACATGTATGTAACTAATCCTGCATGTTTTTATAAGCTAATGCTTTATTGTTATGGCATTACGGTTATACAGGACTGTGTGTATAATGTTTTTCTCAACAGAAAAAAAAATATATAAAAGGGCAACATTTCCTTTCTATAGCATCTTTATTTGCGCAGAATTATAAACCAAACAGCAGAGCTGCATCCTAGCATAACCCAGTTTGGGAGACATGTTTGCATACCAGCTACAGAATAACCTTTCTACTTGCGGTGAGCAACGAGTAGAATAAGAACACGAAGTTGCATGGAAATAATTTCAATTAAGTCAAGTCGCGTAATGTTGATATTATCACAACAATACATCCCAGATCATAACCCTTCCTAAATTTATCCCCAGAAGATGGAAAAAACAAAAAACAAATCTTAATTGGCTCACTGGAAAAGATGTCTTCATGAGCTTGGAAGTGGAGGGGTGTATTACAGCTGATTACTTCTGTCCTGCTCATAATATAACATGCCCATGAGGCCTCCGCTCATGCTGTCACTGTATATCACAAAGACATGTGCCAGCAAGTGAAAAGGACACAGGTAAATTGTCACGGGAGCTCTGAGGCTGGAGGCCTTGCACAGCAAGTAACTGTAAATTAACTAGGGGCAGATCATTTCCATGTGAATTGAAAAAAATAAAATAAAAAAGGAGATTGGGGATCTTTAATTCATGACAGTAATGAAATGAGTCAAGCTGTTAAGTCTCAAAGGCATGGATCCCTGTAGACTTAGGCTCTACTATTCTTTTCATCACGAGTATGACAGATCAAAAGGCGAGCATGGGCATACTGTAAATGGCTCCCTTTGGTAATGGGAAAGTTAACTGTGTCCCACTGCTACAGGAAGTACAGGGACTGGTGTTAATCAGGTCTCATGAATGAGCGATAAAGAGCAATATAAATTAGATAATGAGCAGGTAGAAGCTGATATTAGTGGTTAATAATATCTCAGAGGTCCTGGAAGTGCTTCAGGACCACCCATCCGGTAGCAAAGCCCATGTTTCCTCTAGACCAATCTCACCTCATGTCAGATACTTCTCAAAATTTCAAGAATGGTGCAGAAATTTGCCCCCAGAGTCAATTCTCTGCTGCATTTTGCAGACATTGGCCCAGGACTAAGCTGCATATTTGTCACTTTGGGCATTTTGTTTCTTAAACTGAGGGCCTTTAAAGGGCCTCATTTTTTAAGTAGTCAGGTTTATCACGGGAGACAGTTTCAACACATTTCATCCAGTTATTCTAGTTGCAGGAGGTCACCGATGCTATGGCTAGTGCATGTCAGGATCAACTAGCCTGTCATCAAAAACAGTCTTATCCCCTCCACAGAACACCCCAAACTTACTGGTTATAATGCGAGACTATCTCTGTAAATGCTTGTGTTAAAGCAGAACTCAGTAACTTCAGCTCGGGGCTCCCCCTAGTGGCGTCCTTTCACTGTCGTGTTCAACCCCCTTACACCCCCACAGCACACAGCGGCTTCTCTACCTGTCTTTCCTCTATTTTATCGCCGGATATATTTCTAAGCGTTTACTAGCTTGTTGATGCTACGTTGCTGCGTTGGAGCAGCACCTCGTCTCCCTCTGCTCAAAGCAAAGTCCTGTATTTTCTGAACGGGACGTTTTACCCGCGATTTACGGGTAAATATGCCGTGGATTATATTTTTCCTGGTGTTGGCGAGTAACAGGTAAGAATACAACTTTTATTTACTTTTTGCGACGTGACAAGTGATTATTGAGCCTGAAGCAGTGATGCTTCACCCGGCGCCCAGGCAGCGCAAGCTACGTGAATCACTCTGGTCCAGCAAAGAGTTGGTTATGAGAGCCAGGAGCCGTGTTTAGGTGGTGTGAAGCTAAAGAAATGTTTTCTTCGAATTAGCGCTGGTAGTCTGGTTCAAATCAGAGCTGGAAGCAGCTCGGTAGATAGGGGACCTGAGTACCGTACAGCGGTTTCTGTTGTCGCAAGTTCTGCTCGGGTCGGCGCAGGCAAAGTTGTTTTTAGCTGCTCGCAGGCCAGAGGCACTGGCGGGAGGGTTGGGCACATTGAATCGCTCCGTAAACACTTTGTTTAGCCCCACGGGGATTCCGAAAAGCATTTATTGAGGTAAAAAAGTTACTGAGTTTCCCCTTTAATAGAATAATGTTACAAATAAAACTTCCCTTGCATTATGTTGCATTTTGATGGTTAAGTGTCTCAGAGGCAACATAGTTTTACTTCTTTTATTTGGCAGTGGGGTGATATTAGCAACTATGAGCATGAAAGAATTTGATTGCACAAATATACAGTCAAAAATATGGCCATGTCTGAAAGGCATGAGGATTTCAAATTTGTTTCATCCAACGAGCTGTCAACACCTGGAAAACCAGAAGAGCCTGTGTTGACCCAGTGATTTTATATTTAACCAGAAACCTGGGCCGTGCCAGGGCGGGGGTTGTGCGCACGGTGGTGTCCGTGCATTTAAATGCCACAGGTGTTCTTTACTGTACATTTTTGTACTTTCTCATCACCTCCATCAGCTGTTTATTAAAACTATCCATTCAATGTTGCATCTGCAGAAATGTGGAAGTAACAACTCTCAGCATTAACTACACCCGCCTCGGGTATCTGACCAATCACACAATACTTCTCAGAGCCCCACGAGAAGAAAGTTTTGCTCAGTCAAGGTGTAGAGAACAAGCCACCATAAGACGTTCTCAGTCACGTCCATGAGAACAAATTTGTTCTCGTGAAACAAGAAGAAAGTTGTCATTTTTCACACAGTATGAATAAGTTTTAGACAGCAGACAGTGGAACAGACAGGAGAGACTGTGAGTACATCACATCATCGGGTCATATGGGTGGATTCACACCACGATAGTCCACTAGACTCAGTCTGATTGGGGACTCGGCTCAGTTGGTGGGTGGTTAGCCAAACGAGCCTGAGCTGCCACTTCTTCCAAGCATGTCATGTACTGTTATGTTGACATATTCATTTATTTATTTATTTATTTAGTTTTAACTTTATTGCCGCATTGCTCTACCATGGAGGCACGCAGTGCAAAAACTCAAATCTTACTAAGTCTATTTTTTTCTAATTTCCAGTCAAAATTTCTGATCACAAACTTATTTTACTTTTTCACTTGTTTATTTAGGTTTCCTACAGATCCAGAATTTTATTTTGAAGAGGATAGAGAAGCAGGTCGGACTTACCAGTTACCAGCGGGACCTCTCTGCATGTCTCTCCTGTCCACAGCTTCTGTTTACTGGAGCTTCATCCACCAACGTGTTGAGACTTCCAAGATTATGAAACTGCAATCATGTCCTCTGGAAATTTCTTTTTCATCTATCGTTGCTTCATAAGATCAGTCATACAGCTACGGACAGACAGCTGCGGTTCTGTTATATGAGGACTTCTCCGGTCATCAGATCTCCTCCAGCTGCTTCCAAAGATGCATCCTTCCCTCCATCCTCATCCTTATAAACGGGAACAATTCAAAACTTAAACTGGAACCATGTAAGTTGTTATCTTCCCATTTTTTAAAAGTTAATTATTTACCATGGCTAGCCATTAGCCGCAAGCTAACTCAATAGGCGGTTAGCAGCGAGCTAACACAGGGAACAAGTGCCTCTCTTCTGCAACGCCTGACTCTGTGTCAAACCGGTGCAGCTCCTTAACAGTTGTGGGTCTGCTTGTGTTGTTCCAGGTCGCTCCTTACAGTTCTGAGTCCGCTCGGTGTGGTCTTGCAGGCTTTTAGCTGAACAGAGTGGACCCGACGCTGGGAGACAGACTGCAGGGAGCCGGCTACAGTTCTACTCTGGTTCTAGCTTGTAAAATGTGATTTCCCGAAATTCCCCAGCATTATCTCACTCTTCTGAACTGGTTGATGATCTCACCACACAAACCAGTTCCAATCTAACTGTTCTCAGGCATCTCTCATGTTTTCTATGGAATGGATTATACATGTAACTCAATGGGCGGACTGCAACTCCGTATCTCACTGACGTCACGCCACGGAGGCTAGGTTCGCTAGTGAAAAGCCATTAGCGCTTAGCTGTGCCTCCTTAACATCGGATATTTACATAAATACACGTCTGATAAACTTTTAACTGCACAGAACTACTTATTTTGTCTTGGTGTGTTGTTTTATGGCAAAGTTACTTGAAGTTAAGGTCATGTCATCAGCACTTTAAGCCCTTCATCAAACCAACAGCTAGGCTTGTAGTCAAGACCGCCTAAACCGAGACCAAGACACTACCAAGACCAGAGAGTGTCAAGACCAAGACAAGACCAAAACCAAGACAGACCAACTCAAGACCAAAACTAGTTCAGCTTGAAAACAAGACCGAGACCAAGAAAAAACATTAATGTTTAAATATATATATATATATATATATATATATATATATATATATATATATATATATATATTTTGCCATTTTTCATGAATTGTAGAATCTAAGCACCATACTAGGTTCAGCTGCTTTTTTTTTATAAAAATTTGATATTTTAATTTATTATTTGGTATTTGATTGGTACTTGAAGGGGTGTATAAATTTGATATATATAAAACACAAAAAAAATACCCGACTGGAAATGAGAGGTTACAAATCCTTTCAAGACCGCTCGGCCAGTCCGAGACATTGCGAGACCGAGAGACCTGAGACCGAAAAAGTGGCCTTGAGACCGGTCTTGAGAACTACAAGTCTAACAACAGCATAAAAACGCTCCAACAAAACAAAAGAAAATTTGTTGTAAAGGAAAATAAGGATAATGTAAGTCCTCATCAGAGCAAAAAAAAAAAAAAAAAGCCCTGCTGGCTGAGTTTCACAGTGAGTTAAATATATGACACGTGTTGCTTTCATTTTTCACATCAATTGTTGAAATATGACTAATTCCAATTAGGTTTATGTTTCTGTGCATAATAAGGTAATGGGATTGTTGCTGTAGGCCACTTTAAACAAGCTGGAAATAATTAGAGTGGCAAAAAGTACCAGGAAAAAGCGATTTCAACATGACCTTCTTGAAAAATAAACAATTGAGACGATTTAGTGAAAAAAGTGCGTCACCATCATGTTACCACCATTATTCATAGATTTTGTCATTTGAACCTTAACTTAAAAAAAACTCAGAAGAACAACAAACTTGGATTTATTTATATATTCATTAAAGATGTGGTTAAAAATAAATAAACAAACAAACAAACCACAGTACAATGTCACCATGAACGACTGTCTGCTTGTTTAATGTCTTGATCATTAATATATTTCTTCATCTCTCAATGAACATTTTTTAATTGTCCATAGACAATAATAAAGCTGTTATTTAATATCACTTTGTATAAAGTTCTGGTTGTCTTTTTTTTCTTTTTTGTTTTCTCTTAAGCTCATTTTGTGTACTGATGTTTATCTGTGTTTTTGTGTGTATGTTTTTTTATTTTGCCATGATGAATTTTTCTGTCTGGTTTAGAACAGTTATTTCTCTTTTATGCTATTTGGGCAATTCATCTGTAACACAGCATGTTGTATTACTACCAATAGTTTTATACCTCCAATATCATTTATTCATATATTGACAGCTTTTGGGATAATTTGGGATACTTTGTATGTGACTGTGTCCTTTTGTAGCTGTAAATCTATTTATCCATCTTTCACTCACTCTATATCTATCTCTACCTCTATTTCCATTTCTGTCTCCAATGTTTTTTAATGGTTGTGGTTATTTGGAAAAAGGGTTGTTTTTTGTTGTTGTTGTTGTTTGTTTGTTTGTTTGTTTTTCCCCCACGTACTGTCTTTTTATTTCAAACTTCTATTACTTCTTTTCCTTTGCTCTTCACTTCTCTGGTTTCCACCAGAGATTATTTGTTCAGATTTGTACGGACAATAAAGGCATATCCTCCCCAGCTATATTTTTTTAAAGGAATTAATACTGTAGCTTGGATGCAATCTAAAACTGTAAAAGTACAAAAAAAAAAAAAAAAAATAGCTGTTAAAGATTCATATGAGCAGTTAATGAAGGTCACAGATCCAGGAAGGCCAAACAGTGGAGGGAATTTAGACGCAGGAAAACAACTAGCATGTAGTCAACTGCTCTGCCGAATGAAGGAACTGAGCAATCTTTTCACAAAATTAGCGAAAAACAAACTAAAATAAGGACTATTAACTTCTAATCAGTTTAACCTGTGGATATAAAACTGTTAATAAAGTACAAAAGACCTGAAATATTATAGGTTAGACTTGTGCACTGTGCACATTTGTCCTTTTTTATGTTATAGGAGTAAAGATATTGTCTGGAAAAAGAGGTTCAGCAGTTTGTTGGAACATACAAACACACATTGAAAGTAAGCAGCTTGAAAAATGTGTATTTGGTTTGAGCACTTTTATTCTTTACGTAACAGTGTGAACCGTCTTAACACCCGTTTATGTTCCCTTACGTGCGTAAGTATGTACATATGTTTTCAAACATTGTCGTACATCGCCATACATCAGTTCATGGATAGGGCTGATGACAGGGTTCACCTTTGCTTTCTGATGTCAGTTACAGACACCAGATGGTGGCAGTAATGCCATAAAGTTGTTTACAACTAAACGTGCCAGGTACCCAAGGAGGGCCCGGGCAGGATTCAATCCCTGCACACTTGGGTGAGAGTCATGCCGCTAACCAGTCAGCCAAAGGGATATCCGTGTGCGCATGTAGTCAGGGCACATGATCAATTGGAGGCATAGTGACCCCACACTGTCACGTTTCTCCCTCTTTTCACAAGTATGTTTTCATGCTCCTCGTAGGCTCCCACAAATTAGAAATCCATGTACCAACCACTTATACAACCTATATGCTGTACAAGTGGTATGTCCAACACCCCCAATACAGTCATACAGCGTTTCTTCAAAAGACCTTTCCAATTGTTGGTATCGTTGTTGTCGTCATCTTCTTCTTCTCCTTTCTGTTCTTGTTTTCTTTTTGGTTTGCTTCATTTGCTGGTTTTATTTTAGCCTTACTTCTCACCAGAGCCCTGCCGTTGCCATTGGTAACGCTATGTTTGCCGCGTCAACCGATGGAACAGCAAGGTCGTTGAAAGCTGGGATAGATTTACTGGGTACACAAACGTACCCCTCAACATTCTGCATGTCTGTGTACATACCTGCCACAACTCAACAGCAACAAGACGCAGCCCAAACACTCGATACTGGAGGTCTCCGCTACTGGAGATCACCCACCGCTAGGGGCAGTACGCAGCACTCAGACTCTGAAATAGTGAAAAAGCCAATACTCCAGTCTCACTGTATCTCTGGGACATTTCCATTAACAAGTTCACCGATCTGTTGCCAATTGGCACAAGTGTTTGTTCGTGTTCAATAGAAAGAAAAATCATAAAGATTGCTGACCTGGTCCAAGAGGGTCTGGTCAAAATCACCATTGTGTTAACCTCTGACCTCATCTTCATGCTCTTGTTCATATCAGTGCCTTTGCATTCACATCAATATTGCAGCTAGTACAAAACACCTTACCTCACCTCAACATGAGCTGCTACTTGTGAAATGAGTGCAAGGAGTGTGTGTCAGCCATTATACTGTATGTACGCAGATGCTAAGCTAGTCGCGTCCTAGCCTTACAACAGAGAAAATTACATGGTTAAATCGAGCAGGAGATGGACAAAAGTGTCCGTTTGCCTGAATATCTGTCTTCTGTATCAACAACAAATGAGCCGTTAGAGGAGCTTTCCTGGCATTTATTTATGTAATCTTCAGGAACATTTCTTCAGGCTTGAAGGACTTTCCAAAACTCTTCTTTGGATTTTGGTGCCATCTTCTGCTATCTGTCAGGTTGTTCCCACACTGCTTCAGTTGTGTTGAAGTCCGGGCTCTGGGGAGGATCCATCACTCCATCAGCCTTTTCTTCTTGTTTCCTGTTTTTAAGAATGCAACAGCCACCCTTCAACAGAGACCAGTTCTGATGAAGCTTTGTGAAAAGTAGATCAGTTTGGATCAGTTTGAGAGCCAAATGTCAGATGCATCTCCCAGGTGCTGTATCCGGTCTTTGTTGGATTTTTAGTCTTTAATTAGTTTTTTAAAGGACATTTCTCTCAGATACTGTTTGTATGCTTCTTCCTTTTTTCATTGACACACAATTTCTTCTCTCCTTCTACACTTGTTCAGTTTCAGTGTTTCATCCCTTAAGCTACATGTGGTTTTATGCTAAATGGTTCATAGGTCATTGTTTTTTGGCTTAAGGGAGAAACAAAGGTTAGCATTGGGAGCATTTTTGGACAAAAAAATGTTCCGTACTCTACATTATCCATTTCTTATTTGTTTTTTGTTTTGTTTCCCCCTTTTTCTAAAAACTTGCAGGACAAAGAGTTCACTCTGTTCCTCAGCTCTTGCTCATTAGGCCGGAGAGTCAGATATTAATCCTGGACTGGATGAAAGCCCTGTCGCCATTAAGATCGGGTGACAGCTCATTTTCCTTGGTGGCCTGCAGAAGACAATAGAGGTGATGGAGTTGTTTTTTTTTTCTTCAGTCTGTAACCTCATTTACTCATTGGAATAAAGACAATGTGGAGTTGTTTGCATTAAGCTGTAATTATGCTGATTCATTCACTTTCTGCCTCTCTCACTCACTCTCTCCTCTCTTTCCATTTACCACTTTAATTAGATTCTCTTCTACTCAAACACTGACAACATGGACTTGTTTGTGACTCATAAATTGAGCACCCACCTACCCATCACTTCTCATGTATGAGTTTGAGTGCCATGTGTGAGAGGGGAGAGGAAGGAAAGCAGAAACAGGGGGGCAGGCAGTGAAGGAGGACTCCATGCAACATGCCAGCATCTTCAATAGTCATATATAACCTGACCTGACAAGGCTACATTCCTTGAGACTGTCAGTGGATCAGAGAGGACAAGTATGTGTAAATTTATTCTCCTGTTGCAACTTCACGTGCTCACTTGCCTGACCTTGATTTTTCCCTCTTTTTTCTTTTCAAGTGAGAGCCAGATAGGTGAGGAGAACAGGAGGAAGAAAGAGATAGACAGAGAGAAAGAGTGATGCTCGGAAGAACACAGGCTTTGTGCATCTGTCTGGTGTGGATCTGATCCCGTCGACTTGCTGATATAAGCACGGATAGTAAATGTCAGCCATGACTTCCTCCTGCTGCCTTCCTTCAGTTCACATCAGCGTAACCTTACATAGTCTCTACAGGAAATGACAAGATTTCTGAAAATAATGATGGATGAAATTTTCAACTTAGTTTGGAATCAGTTTTATGCCTGTGTAGGCATCCTTTTTGGTTGACGAATATGATATGGCTCAGCATCCCAGCTGATCTTGAGGAAGAAAGTCTAGATTAGCTTGTCCAACTACAAGACATCTCCATGAAAACATTATAATAAATATAAATAACATTTTTATTAAAAGCTGTATTTAAAAAGAAAAAACATAACTCTGTGAGGCGTTTTGAGTTGTACAGAATAAAAGTACAGCATCTCCTTAAAAATTTATATTTAGCCTGAAATTAAATATAAAACTAATTTTAAAGGGTTCGACAATGGCATTATGTTCACATCTCCAAGCCAGTACAGGCCACCACTGCAGGTTGCCAGATATGATCTCTGTATGGCAAAAGTATGTTTGGTACAGTTAGGCTGGCACTGGGGAAAATTCTGCTTCAGAGCCCCAGAGATATTGTTATCTGGCTCAGAAGAGGAGTGACCTGAGAAGAGCAAAAAGTGGAGTAAATTTAGGTGAAGACGACACTAAATGGACCCACATAAACATTTTCCACTACATCAAAATGTGGAAATGACGACTTTTTTCCTGGATTGGTAAGCTAGCTCACTTGCTAACATCGCTAACGTTAGCTGTCAGTTATAAAACTCCTCAGCAATACTCGTTGAAAATGTTGTAGGCTGCTGGTCACTTGCCATATTGGCAGCGAGCCCGGCAACCAAATGGCTGGAATTGTTTTTCTGCCATTGCAACTACAACGTAGACACATGTGAGGTTGCTGTTCTGTCCATATTCCATATCCAACCTTTAAAGCTATGGTTTGATGAAGAATAGTCATAAGTCAAACTTTTTCCCAGCCTGTGAGAATATATTGATAACTATAGAAACTTGTTTAATTAAAAAAGGCTTTAATAAAGTAACACGGACAATTGGGAGACTTTTTTTTAGAGATATGTCCCCTAACAACGACTAATTTGGCATCCATCTTGCATCCTACCTGTTACGACCAGCTATGTATTAACCCCTTCTGTCTTTCATTTTCATGCAAAACATCCTGCTTCAACACATCCTGATTGGCCTGGCACCATACTACCATCATCTCCTCCCTCCCTCCCCCCTCCACCACTACTGACTCATTGGCCACACCTGGAGCAGCAACAGGCAGCTATAAAAGGGCCCACAAAGCATGAGTTCTTGGCAACTGCTTGGCCTGGCAACGGTTGTCCTTAGTTTGTTTCATTTGTGGTTTTTGGTGACTTTATTTTGGATAACTTTGTTTCATTAGTCTTTGCTTTCCAGGTGTTTTAGTTTAGTTTATGATTTAGATGTAGATACCTATATGAGCTCTCTCCAGCTAGTAAGTCAGTCAGATGTTGACTCTTGTTTCATCTCTTGCTCTGTCCGTTTCTTTTTCTTTTTGTCCACTGATATTGTCCTCTATTACATTTCTTTTTTAAAATATACCGTTAAGATCCCCGAGGGGAAATTAGGGCTCTGCATTTTACCCATCTCTGTACAGTAAGTATCAGAGAGCAGTGGGCTGCTACTTAAAGCACCCGGGGAGCAGTTGGTGGGGGTTAAGGACCTTGCTCAGGGGTCCACAGTAGTTCGCCTGGGTGGCGTGACGGGGGCTCAAACCCAGGCCCTCCGCGCCAAAGCCTGCGACATGGCCACTAGGCGACCCACTCCCCCTATTTCTTTGATGAATCAACCAAGGTGCATTCATATGTTGTTGCTAGCATGCAACGCAATGCCTAAAGCAAAACGGGATGCAAAGAATAAGAAGCAACAGTGATGAAAGTGCAGTTTCTCATCCTCAAGATGCTGCTAGACAAAGACAACTCCAGGATCATACATAATAAATGTTACTGTGCCATCAAAACAAGTAGGTAACACAACTTCTAAAGGTCAGAAAAATTACGCATTTCTACTTTAAAACCCAATAGCTCACAGATGCTGTAATGGGGTAACAATCCACATACTCTAAAGCAACAATAGTTCAAAACTCATCCTGCACATGTTTTTTTTAATATATATATACATTATATATATATATATAAATGTCTTGTGCTCTTTTATGTCTCCCAAATCTTGTCTACTTTTGACCTCTCAGTGGCAAATGGTTAACATTAGGAGGTAAAGCAGCACCACTGACTTTTCGCACCTCTAATGAAGAATCATTTTGCATCAGTCTTGCTTCCTGTTTCATTTCTCAACTTTCTCCAGCCAGTAAAAGTCAGTTCATTGTTGACTGTCATCTATTCTCTTGCTCTGTCACTTTCTCTCTTTCCATCCTCTCCCCCTTATTCTGATAAAAACCCTCTTGGGTTTCTTGATATCCAGTTGCTGGCATGTGACACGGTGCTTTAAAGCAAAACGCAACCGTCACACGATGCTCCAGGCTGGAACACAAAGTTGTGAAGTGCGGTTTCTCAGCCTCAGGACTCTGCAGGGCAACAACAGCTCCAGGAATGTAAATATTTAATGTTAGTGTGCCATCAAAACAAATCAGACCCACAGAGTTCTAAAAATGGAAATTCATGTAGGATTGCTTTAAAATTGGTTTAGGTATTAGAAATGGGATGATTAGACATGCATAAAAAATGTACATGCTTACACATTTTTATCCTGAATGGGTTTTGATTTCTGTCCTGCCACATAGACATTGCCCTAAAAAAAAATTCACAAACATGAATTGTGATATTGAATTCTATACAAAAGCAGCGTATAATCAAATTTAAAAGTGATTAACTTTTTATATCAATCCAGATCTCCCCTCATTGACGACAAAGACAATCTTAGCCCTCCCAATCCCACCGTGATGACAAGTCTACAGTAGACTTATGTCAGACTGTAAGTTAATTTTCATGTTCAGATAAAATACATCATTTTACCATGTTCTGTTTTACTCTTATGTTATGCTCAAACCACCAATGTCTTAGCAATGCTGAAATTTCAAGCCTTTTTTTCAGTTTATTTGAAACTTGAGCTCACCAGTTCTTTCATTTGTAACAGTAAATGGATAAAACTTACTTTAAATCCTGCGTTTCAGCTGCTCTATGAATGTTATAAAATCTAAACATTCTTTATGGCAGGTAACCTTCACCTCTTCCAACTGTTAATCAGCTGTCTTTCCAGCATGACTGAATGACAAGCCACTGAGGTTGCCAACTGGCTTGGTAAAGCCATTGAGAAGGAAAAGGGATTGTGCATCTGTGCATGCAGAGATGCAAATGTGTCATTTGCTTTAATTTTTTTTTTTTTTTTTTTTTCTCCTTTCCCCCTCCCCCCCCCCCCCCCCCCCCCCTAGCCGAATTGCTGTGAATCAATGGGGAAATAGCATCTCAGGCTTTGTTCCCGATTGGTACGTGAGCCCTGAAAACTCAGAAGTAGCAGAGAGGAGACGAAAGGCCGAGTTGGATTGAAAATTTTGACTACAAGTAGTTGTGGAAAATTGCACTACTTCCCTCAGAGCCTATAATAGTGTTAAAATGTACAGCAGGGCTATAACGTCCCATTATAACAAAGCGCTGCTGTGGCTGCGGCCAGGGAGAGGCCACATCCAGTTTAAGCCCTACTTACCATGTTAGCCTGTCCTGACATACAGACACTCTGTAATTATCCCCAGGCCCCCGTTTACAGCAGGACAATCATTAAAACATTTTGTTCAGGTCATTAAATCAGCTGATAAATATTCTGTTAATCACATCTCTGTCCTCTGTTAAGTGAGAACTTTGTCTCAAGCTTTCTTAATTTCACATCTTTTATTCATAAAGGACATGGACCAGCTTGTTTTATGGAATGTAATGACCACACACACTCCTGAATAAGAGGAAGAATCAGTCTGTCACCCTTGAGAGTAAGCACGTCTTTCCAGTCATCGGTTTTGTGTTGCTGTGTATCCGTTGGACACCAAAGCAATTTGCCCTCAAATGTCCTGAACAAAGAAGCAGCGCTGCTCTCCTTCAGATTTTAGGTTGATGTAAGTCGGATTAAAAATCTACAAGGTTAGCCGAGGCACTACTCCCTTCTTTCCTATGTCTTAAATCCTTCTCATCCCAGATTATATAAAGGCTCTAATAACTTCGTCATGGCAGATAAATTCAGTTACACGTCTAAAAGAAATGGAATTAGACAATTTACGGTACTTCAGTCCCTGTAATCGTGCCTCAAACTTCGCATCACCTGCCTCTTATTTGGTTAGATCCTTTTTTGTTTCCTTGGTTTTTCTTAGCTTTCGATTCAACAGCAGCAGCAGCAGAAAAACATCAGATTGGGACGGTCGGAAGTTGTCTTTTAAATATCCTACTCACAGACCGAATGGCTAAAACACGGCGATTACAGTCCCGGATTTGTGGGCTTCTGTTCACACATCGAGATCTCATTGTGGTTCTGAATCTGATTGGATTATAAGCTTAGTCTATTTTTCTCTGATCTCTTATTGTATTGGTCTTGGGAAGAGCATCATAAGGAATGCAATAACAGAGGGCTTTTTTTCCTCGGGCAATATCTGATTGTCGTGTCCTACCATTACTCCCTATAGATTTTACTTTTCAAATAATACACCAGTTAGTTCAAAGAGTTTATCAGAGGAAGATCTTTCAGTACATTGTAGTCTGATCCTAAAATTCAAATGTGAAAGAGTTGCTGAATTTATCATAGCAACATCATACAATACAATCTGTTTTACTCCCTGGATATATAGATGTTATCGTGCACGTGGATTACGCAGGACTAGATACAGTTCGAAAGAGTCTGATGGTACAAACACTTTTGAATTGAAACGAGTTCTGCTGGTAAATCTTGCAGAATATTATGATTCTCTGTTAGATATTGGAAGTCTGTGAAAGGATATAATCAACTGAAGCTTGAATAGAACATAAATCTTTCTCCCTTAAGCTTACAAAAGATGATAAGACATGGACATCAAGATTGCAGTTCAATGGGCACAAAGCAAATGAGCCTTGTGCTAAAATGACTATGACCAAAAAAAGAAAACATGTTGCATTCTTCCAATATAGTCTGAACATTCATTTTCCGTAGGAAATCTCTGCTTGCACAAATCTAAAACAAAATAAGAAAGCCTCTTAAGAGAAAAAAGCATAAATGCACATTATTTTTTAATAGTTTTTCCTAGAAATGCTGTGTGAACCTTCCTTAATCATTTCACAGGTACACAGGCTGAAAAAAAAAAAGTGAGATGAAGCGCAATTTCATTTTCAGGAACTTGCACATGTACAAGGGGCTTCAAAGCAACCCTGAGGAGAAAATGAAAGAGGATGCGAGGTAGTCCAGCATCTGGCAGGATATGCCTGCTTCTCTGCCAGCTTTGTGCATTACATTGATAGAAAATCACAAGGGTTTAGTTTCATTTTAGATTTCCAAAAAATGGGACAATGGTGAAACCAAGATCTTTCCATCCCTTTTGTTTAAAATAAACGCTCACAATGCTGGTGGCTTCATTTCCTCACAGGCAGATCTAGTGTCTTTCCAAATGGGCAGAAATGTCTGCACATCCACATATATGTCTGCCACATCACAAATATACAGGAAATCAAATCTTTTATTGGATTACAATTACATGATCTCTGAAGGTGAACGTTAGGGCTGGAGAAAAAAGTTATGTTTTAGATGCACCACAATGGACGGTTCTGAATTGAATGTGCTGCAGTGGCGCTGTTGTGAGCAGTCCAAATAATTATTATATTAAAATAAATCATAATATACTTTAGAACCCAACTGGCACCAGATTACCATAAATAACCCCTCTTTTTTTCATTTTGTTGCCTGAGCTGGTCGCTCTGTGTGGGCGAGAGGGAGGGGGGAAGTTACCAGCGGGGATGCATCTCACATTGCGGTTAATAATGACCGACGTCAACAACTCATCAAGATGCTAAGAAACAGCTTTCAGACTGTAATGAAGAAAGGGCTCAGTGTAGAGGTATGCAGTATTTTCCCCCAAAATGAAAAGCTTTTTAGCTCATCACGTGCTCAAGCTGGAGGCTGGCTAAGCTAACATGAAGCAGTTTCCTCACCATCCTGCTGCTGCTGTGGGAGATGCCGCTGTAACTGGTTAAAGCTCATATTGTATACAGAATCACAGCTGATGTTGTTTAAGATTAAAGGGGAACTTCGTTTTTTTTTTCAATCTGGACCTATTTTCTAGCATGAAATGTGTTCATTTAGGCCTACTCACCCAGACAGTTTTGGTGCAACTTGCATTCCGTCGGGAGATATTTAGATCAGCGTATGCGCGATATAATGGCAGCCAATTAGTTGGACCCCACCTGTGAGCTCGAAGCGGCTATTTTGTGGTGATTCATCCGTGTTTACAGACTTTTTTTTACATTGGCGGCTTTGATGACGTCACTATTATGCAACACCATTACAAGTAAATGGGTCTGTCCCAAACTGCGCACTTGAGCACTTCAAACACTTTTTGAGTGTGTAGTACACACATGGTGTCATTTAAGCGACAGTTCAGTGCACTCAAAGTACCAGGATGTTGCCCTAATAACGGCCAAAAATGAAGTACAAAACGAAGCACACTACTCACACTAAACGGACGCCATCTTGCTGACCGAGAGGAAAAGGCGGGACTTTCGAACTGCTTTCAGAGCTGAATAATGGCGGTGAGTAAAGCAGTGGCGACCCCTGCTGCATCGGAGGCGGTATTGTACTTGATTTAAGTAACGTTTATGAAATGATTTAGACATAATTACTAATGTATATTGTAACATGCTACCAAGCTGTTCACTCCCTGATGACAGTTATGATCTGGTCATGTGTTTGAGGCTGCGGTTATACCGGCTCAGTAGAGTTAGCTCAGGTTAGCGGGCAATGCTAGTCCGTCACTTCCTTTAAGTGCAGTGCTCTGTTTGGGTCAGCATTTAGCGACAATAGTGTACACTACAAACAAAGGACACAGTGCGCACTATGCCCTAAATTCCAGTGCACTCAGGCAAGTGCGCAATGATGCAGGAAAGCAATAACTTAGTTAAAAATCACGATATAGCATTCGCTCAATTGCTATGAAATTTTTAGAGTGACGTTTTCCATAGCTATTTTTAAATTCACTTTTCAAATGCCAGAGTTTGCAGCTCTGATGCCTTTCTCTGAATAGCTGCTTACTTTCTCATTAAGATTCCTCACCAAGTCACAAAACTGATAACATTCTGACCCCTGTCTACAGGAAGTCAGGCAGTACGCCTCAAAGTCAAAGGATCATAAATGGATAATTTGTCAGGACCCAAAGTCATAAAATCTCATCAAATGTTCTTATGTCAAGGATTCTTTGAAATTTTGCCCTTCATTCTTGAAGCATATGTTTTTTTGTGTGTTTTCAAAGCAAACACAATCCTTTGGATACGTCAAAAATGATGCAGGAGTAAAATGGAGCCAGGTTAGCGAAATATACATTAATTTTTTTCCTTCACCGTTAGGCATAATAATGTGTTCCATCAAAGGTCAGCACAGTATAAATGCTTGTATAAGTGACTGTTAGGCAGCCAGTTAACAGCTAAGAGCTACTTACTGTAGGAGCCATGCCAGTTTTACAGCTGCTGTGTGGGAAGGATGTGATGTAGCCATACTGGAACCATTGCAGTAAATGTGGCCAGCTCTGACCGTTCCCCCATGACGTTTCCCAATTTCAAACAAGTAAAGCTATATCTAAAACTGAAGCAAATTGGAAGGTCCAAGGCAGCATTGTTGAGAAATAAGGAAAAAATGAGAAATATTCTAAATATAGTACAGAAATTTTACACAGAGATGAATAAAAAAAATAATAATAAGAAGAATAATCATAATTATCATACATTTTATTTGAAAGCACCTCATCAAAACACACAAGCTCACTGTACAAAAACATTAAGGTCATATCAAAGCATTTTAAAAAAAATACAATAAACAAAAATAGAAAAGACGAACTAAAAACAGCGTCAAACCAAGAAATAACAAGATTAAGTGAGTAATCTGGGTGGGATTTGATGGTCCAAAAAGAAATGTTTTGAGTTTAATTTTGAAATGAGAAAGTTAGTCCATGGTATATGAAATAGCTCTTTAATAGCGCAATGTATAATTTGGTAGAGCAATTTTTCAGTAGCTGACACAAACTGGGTAACACTTTACAACACTTTATAATAATAACACAAAATTTGCTTAGTTACTAAGGAAGTTGGAGGAAACTATTGGGTAGTTATTTCGAACTTAGTAGGAAACTACTAGGTAGTTATTTAGTACAGTAGGGAAATAGGAGGAAACCATTAGGCAGTAATGTAATACTTAGAAGGAAACTACTAGGTAGTTATCTAGTACTTAGTAGGGAACTCCTAGGTAGTTATGTGGTACTTACTAGTACTAGTAAGTACTAGTTTCCTACTACTTCCCTAGTAAGTACTAGATAACTACCTATCAGTTTCCTACTAAGTTCTAGATAACTACCTAATAGTTTCCTCCTACTTCCCTAGTAACTAAGCAAATTTTGTGTCCCTTATTGTAAAGTGTTAGCACAAATTGTATTTAAAAATGTGTGGGATTAACCTTCTTGAGCCATTTCTACACTTGGTTTAAGTATATGAGGCCAAAAAACAACTGTGTTATCTCATTACTGTTTCATATTTTGACCATTTCACTATTTTCATGTTATTATTAACATATCTCAAAAAAACATTAATCAATTTCAATATTGTCCAAAGTAAAAAAAAGAAACTCCTAAAATAAATCCGGGAACTTCCAAACCTGGCAAACATGGCAAAATGCAGGAAGACAAATCAGCGGCAGCATCCAAACTTATTCTAAAGATACAACAATTCTTATGTTAATTATTCTTCAAATTAAACATTATCATATTAAATTTTTGCCAGTATTTCTTCCAAATGGTAAAATTTGAAGAGTTTTTGCATATTATTAATTTAATGATATAATAATATCTTAAATTCTTAATTTAATTATTCAGAAACCATAGATGAGTATGACTATGTTTTGCTGCTTTGTGGGTCCTTGATGAAGCCCAGCAAATGATGATATTTGCTACTGTAAGCATGATGAGCTCAGAGGATTGGCTGCAGGCGAGAGTGGAAGATCTGGGCAGCTGGCTCCACACAATCCCATGGCTGACAGCTCCCACTTTGTCCCTCTGCAGGCTTCAGGCCCAGAGCTGCCGGCTATCCCTGCAAAAAGGTCAGTAGAAGCACTCTGCACTAATAAAGACAAGCCAATTAACACACCCACTCTCTGAAACCCACATTACTTATTTAGCATCCCCCTCCTTAGGACGAAAAACTGGATAGAGGTAGGGAGGATGTAGGCAGAGATGAAGGAGATCAGTGGAAATGTGGAGTTTAATTACCATCAGCTCGGCAGGCCATCTTCACAGGACTAAATCCTTGGCAGGAGCTCATGGAAGCAGACCGGCAGCACCCGGAGCCAGTATCTGTGTTTCTGACACGTTCCACATTCACAGTGGTGTTGTGTTTAACGGCACTTAGATCGGGGCAAGAGCACTCCTTCTTGACAAGGCTGACACGCTTTATGATGAATAATGAAAGAAGTGTTTTCGTCAAATCCCTTAATTGGCTTAAAGGAGGAAAGCATTTGCGTGAAGTTTTGAGAAACCTCCCTTCCTGTCAGGATATAATTGAACGTCATCTGTAGATAGGTTCCCTGCTATAATGCACTCGGAGCATCACTAAACCCAAATGTGCTAGCCTGACTCAAGGATAAACACTTAGTTTCACACCAGGCGAAGGAAATGTGATTAAGGCTCTACATCTAGACATCAAGCGATAAACATCATTAGATGGAAACCGCCCCGTCTAATTTGTTGTGATGTGCCTGTGATGTCATGATTGGATGTGCTCCTCTAAATGAGAAATAAGCAATTTCAGGAGGTTTGGGAAAAAAGACACTTTTTATTAACAATGCTATTTGTTGACTGCAGTTAGAATAAAACAGTTTTTTTTCCACATTAACCTAACAAAGTGTAGATAATATGCATATGTAGATATATAATTAGGAAAAATAAAAATAAAAAGATAACTTCTTGATTTGTCTTTTGTAATTTCTACCTACTCTGATGTAAAAATAATGTGTTTACTTGTGTAAGCGCTATTTTTCTGTGATACTATGCAAAACAGCAATTCACCTCCTCTTTGAACGCATGGTGAAGACATATTTACATCAAACCGTTAATGCCATGCAGCCCTCATGTTAGCTTTGTGATGCATTACCATGACATCAAAGGAGGAGGTAGATTAACCCATGCTGAGATTTTTCAGATGTTTTTCCACCATGTATAAATATTTGCAAGCAGGGGTGCTGCAGAGAATCAAATTCATTCAGAAATAGTCATTTGAGTGCATTTACTTTGTGCAACATCATTTAGGAACTCATTTAGGAAGATGTGCTCTTTACTGGGAAGATTTCAATCTGTTGCTTAATGATTCTGATTAATGGATGCAAATTCATTTCAAAGAGGAATTCGCCATGATGCTTTTTTCAGGTAGAAAACTATATGCACACACAGTGATCATACCTATTATTATACCTTTAAAGTATGTTTCATTTAAATATTATAACCATTACTCAAGCAAGAAAAGAAGAGGGGAAAAAGTGGCATGAGAATGAAAGGGAGTCAAATAAGCCCACGTCTGTTTTTGCCCCCTCTCATTAACATACACCTTTGGAATGGTTTGATGCTTGACCAAACTGCTCCTGCTTCTGGGAATGAGTCCAGATATCTGTCAAATTCAACCTGCTCACTTCTGGCCTCTCCTCTGAAAATTTGCTTATGAAAGACAAACCCATGTGTGACTCAAGGGTGGAAACATGAAACTGAGGATGTAGCGAGAAGGAGGGGATCTCCCTCCTCTGACCGCGAACACTGATGTATCGACCACCCATAATGCAGCTCGTGGTCAATACACTCAGACCCAATTAAAGGCTCCTTCCTGAATACAGTCAGTGCATACAGCTGACATGTTGTAAAAGCTGCATGCGTGGAAATGCATTTTGTATCCGTGCAGTTGTTCTCTGTTTATTTCTGATGGTGATGTCTGAGCTATCATGTGATTCATTAGAATTTTAACAAAGAAAAGGAATTATATACGTATGTACAGTACTCACTTTTGATTAAAGTCAAAAGTGACAGGGATGGCTTAAGCAGATTTACTTCCTCAAAATTTGGAATATGGTACCCTGAAAAATCTGCTCTAGCAGCAAGACACTGAGCGAGCAAACTTGTGTACAAGCTAAAATGGATTAAGAATCAGAAATTATGAATATTTTGTGAGATTGAGTTGAACAAAATGTAAAACATACTTAAATAACATACTAAATACACAATCAATAAGAGTATAGTCATTTATTATCACCTATTCTACAATATATATTTAATTAATACTGATTTAGACAACAAAATTTGTTGCAATTTGTACAACATATTCAGTTTTTTATTGTTAAGTCTCACACCAGTGAGCATATATGGGCAACAAGAAATTGATTGTCTTGCCAGATAACACTTACACATATGGAGAGCTGGGGATCAAGCCCCTGACCTTGGAGCTGGAGGATAATGCGGTTTCCCCACTGTGAACGACAACATGTTCCAAAACTGATGTCAAATTAGCTGTTGTCTGGGTAGCTTTGATTTTGTTTCAGCTGGTCGTAGACCAACCAGATTTTGTTTTGCAATCTGGCACATGCTGGATGGTGCATTTGATTAAGAAGAAGAGCTGCAGGGAAAGGTGTGAGATAGTTCGTATTTATTCCCAACATCAAAAAACTGCAGTGAAGCAGAATTTCAAACTGTGCAGTTACATTTTGTGCATTTCTATGATGTCTTGTGATGTCCTGTGATCCCATGGCACCCTTCTCTGAGCAAAACATGATCAGGAAGAAAACCACAGGGGGTCTTGTGCACCTGGATTCCTGATCTTCCAGCTGGAAGATGGTAGGGTCTATCTGCAACCCCATAATGCATTATAGTGTCCCTGGGGCAGAAACTGAGCTAGACATGCCGACTAGTGTGCAAAGTATAAGATGTGTTTTACAAGTGATTGTGGGGATGAGTCAATAAATAACACATGTACCAACCAATAATATAATCATTTTGGACATTTTAAATGTAATAGAGCCATTAAAATAAAAGCTTGCCAATAGTTTAATAAAGTCTTTGAGCCATTAAAGGATAAGTTTCTTTTTTTTCAACCTGGACCTTAATTCTAGGAGTTTATGTGCACTAACTCCCCAGTAACATTTCTGTATCACTCTGACTCCTACGTGAGATATTTAGATTTTTTCGCGATCAGCGTATGTCCATATAATGGGAGGAAGCGGGGCAGCCAGAGCGGGCCTCTATATAAGGCATTTCCTGCCACAAAACTCCTTTAATTTCATCAATACTTACTAATGAATGAACAAACGAACGAGTACCATTGAACTGTGACGTCAGGTTTTGCTCTTCGTTTGTTATTGTTCAACACACTACTGGCCGCGTATGCCCTCTTGACGCTCGTTACCGTGGTACAGCTGAGAACAGGAAGCAGCTTACCGGATGGACAACAACAAACCGAGCACAACTCATCACTCCTGCTCTGATTTGTGCAGTTTTCTCGTAAAAAAAAAAAAAAAAAAAATGATAGTGAATGGCATAGTTGTCATAATTCACCAGAGATATGTACAATGGAACATTTTATCTCCCATAATTATGGTTCTGAGAACCAAATTCTTTGATGCACAAAACCATTAAAAATCAAAATCAATTAGTTACTCTGTTAGATGTTGCTTTGTGAATTTAACCACATTTTCTTAGACAAAGGGCTATATGCACAGTTCCACGACTTCCTAAACTTCAGACAGCACCTTTGCTTCCTGTCTTTCATTATTGGACAAACTGATTAATCCAGGTGTGTCTGACCTGAATAACTGGCCAAACACACCTGGATTAATCAGTTTGTCCACTCACTCACTCACTCACTCACTCACTCACTCACTGTCTGTCTGTCTGTCTGTCTGTCTGTCTATCTGTATTACATCATTGCTTGTTATTATCAGTTCATGTAAAAGTGCTTTGTGTGATACAGAACAGTTTGAAATGGTGCTGTGTGAATGTGAATCATTACGATACAATGAAATCATTTTCTAGACACATTATGTAGATTGTTTTAAAATCGTTATCTCTAGGATATTCTCACCAGGACATGTTTTAATCACATTTAGTTAACAAATCTACACACCTGGAAGCTGTCTGATAATCACACAACTGCACAAATTAGAACCATGAGTGTTAGAGGCTTTGCTGTTGTACTTTAGGTAGTGGCAATAGCAGGACAAAAAAAAAGAGAAAGAAAAAAGGTTGGTACAATTCTTCTGTATTTTGTCTGATAACAAACATTGCTTTCCAGCCTCCTAAATCCAGCAAGTGATTCTCAAGCTTGATTTCTGTAACCTTTATCCAGTGTACCCATGATAGATTTCTTGCAGAAACCATCCTGAACAACTGAAGTAGTGATGTGGATGGATAAATGTCACAAAGTCTCTTGGTCAGAGGTTCAAAACCAGTTTTCTGGCCTCCTAATGCTCAGTTCTGTTGAGCTTTATCAGGTGAGGCTCTTCTCTGTAGAAGTGCAGTCCCTGATACACGTCCTTGAAGAAGACTCTGACATTGTACCGAGTCATTCTGAGTGGGCTTTGGTCTGAAATGCAACAAACAAAATCAATGTGATGAAGAAACTATTTGTCTATGACCAAGTCCAGTTTCCCCACTCTCTTTGCAACACCCTTCCCTTTTCAATTGATTTCTACAATAAAACTCTAACATTTCTGACATAAGTACATAAGTACTGCCTCTGACACATGTACTTTCACTGCCCATGCTTGTATATTTACCATACACAAAGCAATGTGCATTAGTACACCAATTCTCTTGAGCTGAAGTGGCTACTGTGTACTTCAGATCAAGCAAGTAGGTGTTAGTCATTAGTCATTGCTGGGGTTACTGTTTATTTTTTTCTTTGTGTGGGTGCTGAATGTAAATTACGAGATTATTGCAATGATCCTCATGTCCTTGCTCTTATAATTAAATACAAGCCTGTAGGATGGCTGAAAACTTACAGGTTTTAAATCCAAACTAGAATGTGCTTTTGAAAAATATGCTTTGATATTTTTGTGCTTTTGTAGATCTTGCACAGTTTTATGTGACCTTAGAGAAAAGTAACACTTGTAAATACAGGCTGAAGGATATTGCAGAAAACAGATCTTGATCATGCAATCAGCAGTCACAGATGTGTCATGTTTTATACTTCAGGTCAAGTCATGAATGAGTGATGCACATAGTGAGAGATTTCCCTCCAAAATAAAAGTGCAAAGCAATTTTGCAATATAGTGGGACAAAAAGAAAAAAAAGAAAAACAACCTTGAGAGTGTGCAGTTCTCAAAGAAACTCTCCCTTTCTCTCCACTTATCTAGAAACAATTTGTTCCAAAAGTATCCAATTCCACCTTATTGTAAGATGTCCTCAGTGATATTATGCATCTTAGTTAGCTGGCATGGTAACGAGCACTGCTGTGTGGCTTGCCAGCAGAGTGAACAGGCAATGGTAGGACTTGGTTTTGCCTTTTGCTATCTTTTGTGCTCTGAGCAAAACCCTGAGCTCATGAGTTTTTACTGATGAGTGACAGATGGGTAGGAATTAGCCTGGTACACCAGCCTGACCAATGCCATTTATGAGATACGCAGCAAGTCAGTCTGGGCTCCCTCCGTTGGAGACTGATTTCCAATGCGAGGCGAGAGGTGGGGACTAGCAGGAACAAACTGAACTGGGCAGAACCAACCAGAGAAACACGGAAGTGACACAAACGTCTTTCTGGAAATGGAAAACCTTCAGAGCAGCAAATTGTTGCAGTTTTAAAGACATGTGCATCTCATTTAAAACATCAGAAAGGGCATCATTAGACTGTCGCTTCTCTGCAGCCGCCACTCTGAGAACAGAGTCGCCAAAAAAGACGTGGATGTAAAGTCCTGCCTCCTGCGCTGTGATTGGTCCGGTCAATTTTTTCCCGGAGTGGAAATCACTTTCCAATGGAAGGAACCCAGATTGACTTGCCGTATATCTCATACATGGCGATAGTCAGGCTGGTGTACCAGGCTAGGTAACAGTGTTCTGAGAAGTTAAATGTTCTGTAGAATCATCCCACATCCAATTTCTGATGTTTCTGGTTAGGATGGTTTCTGCTGGGCCTCTTTGGTTAGTTTGTTAGTTAGCTAGTTTATTTTGAGCACTCATAGTACAAAAAAAGGAAAAACAAAGCATCATTTGGTAGACCAGTTGCACTTGACAGGATGTATAAGCTTGATAAAAAGAAAAAAGAAACAAAAAGGAAGTCGAACGAAAATAAAAAAACAAATCTCCATCCAATACTCAAAAAGGGAGTGGGAGAAAGAGAACTTTCCTGATAGCAAATGGGCGGCACCGTGGATCTGTGGCAGCTGTACTGTTACATTCGCCCTGGTTCCGCTTCACAGAGTCATATATGAGTCCACTTGCACTGCGGGACGGATCTGGGACGGATCCGGGATGGATCCGGGATGGTTCCGCGGCTGATCCGCGTTCTGATTGGAAATTCTGATGTTAGGCAGAGCACAGGTGGACTTCAAGCTCTCGCTGCACCTTCGTCCTGGATTCACAGCAGATCCATTTATGAAACTGTGATTCAGCCGCGGGTCCAGTACGGACAAGTTATATGGCTGTATTTAAGTCCTGGTCTTCAGGCAACAATATTATGCTAAAGAAGCTACATTAAAGGGACTAGAGGCAGGAATTACGAAAGAATAAACAAGCATGTCCAGTTTTTTTAATAATTACAGTATGGGTGATGAAGGGTTAAAAAACAAAAAGAACAAGCCCACCCACATCTCTCTCCGTTGCCTTGAACAGGCTGTGTGCTGCAAAACGCGCTGCAATTCGGTGGCTGAATTTCCCGCGCAACAGCTAAAACGTATAGAGATCAGGTTCTGAAAAGGCTTTGTCAGAAATATTTATGTGATTAGCCTTATTATAGTTTGAAAGGTACCCTTTCTAGTATCTATGGTGATTATCATTCAAAGGCTGGATAAATAACCAAAAACTACCAACAATGTTACATTCACATCACTTCAGGTAAACTTTATATTCCACATTCATGTCATCCAAACAAAATGACATATGAGTTGTCCAGAGATTTTTCATGAAAGGCTTTCACATTGTCATTCATTCTCAAATAAAAGTGAAATCCAATACTTACATTTGTCCGTGAACGATCAAGATCCATAAACAAGATGGGACTGTAGGCGTATTTGTCTTTTTGGTGATCTCTTTTTCTCTTTTTT
Organism: Atherinomorus stipes; assembly: GCA_023101725.1. Classification (NCBI taxonomy): domain Eukaryota; kingdom Metazoa; phylum Chordata; class Actinopteri; order Atheriniformes; family Atherinidae; genus Atherinomorus; species Atherinomorus stipes. The sequence goes on along the minus strand of JALJCO010008795.1, from coordinate 779,488 downwards.
TAAACCAACTCCCGCCTCGTAAAATGTGATCCACAGAGGGTCTGCAGCGGGTGACAGTGAGACCCCATGTAGTGGCGCTGTGAGAAAAATCTGCACCTCTTGTTTATCGGACTTGATCTGTATCTGCCACGGGTCCGTGGTTTGACAGTCTGCCTTTTCCACGTTCAGCTGACTGTTGGGCGGAGGTCAATTAGCGCTCTGACTGTCAGGCGGATCAGCTGAGGAGTCCACTGCTATCTGGGATATGTAACCCCACCCCATACCTCATCGTTGGCTTGATGACATAAGGAGAAGTTTACACAAACCTGTCTCCCAAAACTCGAACCAGGACAGTAAGCAAAAATGACCTGCACCAAGTCACAATAACGTATTTGATTATATTTGAAGAGTTCATTTGCAAAAACAGTTAACCACCATTAAGAAAAAAAATGAGTTAACTGCTTCTGCAAATAAACTCTTCATTTACTTTTTGAATATTTTCACCAAATCACACTCACATAAAGTAGATGGTTTTAATTATGTTAAATAGAGAAAGAAGGTTTGTACCCGACAGCAACAAAAAGCAGCTAACTTTGTTTTTTCTAAATGGTAGTTTAGAAATGAACCTTTCATTTGCATAACCCATCACAAGTAAAAAAAAAATGGGGATAATGAGCTTTATAACAAATTTGAAAAAAATCGCTAGTTTCGTAACGTTACCTGCATCATTAATGTCGTAACGTTCGTAACGTTAGATCAATGTAATGTTAACGTTAAGCTTTCCTTTCATTTTTATGTTTTCCAGCCCAAAGCCAAAAAAATAATTAAATTGCCCTGGAAATTAGGGGCGTGGGTAGCCCAGTGGTAGCGTCGTGGGCCTTGGTGCGGAGGGCCCGGGTTCGAGTCCCCGATACGACCCCTAGCTGAACCACTGTGGACCCCTGAGCAAGGTCCTTAACCCCAAGCAACTGCTCCCCGGGCTGCTTTAAGTAGCAGCCCACTGCTCTCTGATACTCACCGTACATAGACGGGTGAAATGCAGAGCCCTAATTTCTCCTCGGGGATCTTACCAGTATAAAAAGAAAGGGAGATTTTTGCTGCTGCAGACGGCATTGGGAATCTTTCGGAAACAGATGTGATGTCAGTTTACTGTAATGGATGACTATTGGTGACGCATGAGGATTTCGAAGGGTTGTCCCATTTCTTAGGGGAATAACTCAATCCCTACCACTTGAATCTCCGTTTCTGAAGCTGATAGACTCACATCTGTGACAGTATCAGCATCTGTATCAGAAACTCTGTTTCAAGTGCTAGGGCCAAGGGGAAAGGCTTGGGGTAGGGTTTGATGTAGGGATGAAATAGGAATTGGGCCAAAGCTTCTGATATGTGCCCCCCCCCCCAAAAAAAAAAATATTACAAACAACAGTTTTGCCTGAGGCTGGAATAATCAGAGAAAGCAAAGTCAGATAAATTAGGTGTGTCTGCAAATGATAGGACACTGACCCCAGGTAGATCGGCTGTTTGTGACAACTGACCGGACGAGATCAACTAATTGAGAATTTTCATCAGCTGCTGTAGAAAACTAAGCCAGCATCACAAACCGCAGATACTGATGTCGGAAACCACCCATGATGTATGATTATTTGGAATGTTTATAACAGTGTCATGTTAAAAGATATATTAAATTACAATTAACTAAATACAATTTGCATCTAAGATGTCATTTTCCACACAAAGCAATATTTTCTCTAAAGCAGACCCCCCAACCCCCATCCCACCCCCATGGCTGCTGTATTGTGCTGAACAAATTTGCTTTGCCAAGCGGAGCTTTATGGATATAAGCTCCCCCTCTTGATACGTAAATATTATTCTATATATTCTAAATTAATCCATTGCTGAATTTACATGTTAATGGTGAGAAAAGAGAGTGAAGAGAAGTAAAAGCAGTCAAACATGCACCCTATAGGAAGCAACTGCATCAGCTGTTCAATCAAAGCAGAGAAACCACCTGGTGCACCTGTGAGGAAACAGAAAACAGACTTGCAGCATCTGCAGGATAAACAAAGCTGACAATCACCAGGAGAACCTGTAAGATACAGAAAAGCTTTACAAAAAATCCTGAACCCCAACAACAAAAACATCAGTAACATTTACATTTCAAAGGATTTATGAAAAAAAATCCAAAAATTAAAGACGTTCTCCTTTGTAAATGAACCCTGCTAAATATGGGAAATAAATAAAAACATACACTTACTAGCCATATTATCAGGGCCACCTGTTTGTTATCACAAATAGCATATCAGACAACTTCATGGCAGCAACTCTGCATTTTAAGAATGAAGACTTGGTGAAGGCGACTTCATGAAGCACAAACAAACACTGAAGAAGAAAGGAGATTTAAGGGGATTCTTTTTAAAACCTCCAACCAAAGTGAAGATTTGTGAAAACTCCATTTATGCATCTGCATGTGGACATTAATAATCTGGGTTTTAGGTTTGAAAACATCACTGCCTGCTACAAAAATGCTCTGATTTCACATGTGCAACCTGTGTTTACACTGGGTCTGCTCCATTAACCACCCAGGCAACCGAGGGGCAAGCCGAGTGGGAGGAGTTTTCACTCCATTTAAACCAGCAATCAGCCGGGTCATCAGTTGAATGACCTGCTCAGACGTCTTCTTTTGTGAAAAAGCCCTCTTTAACCACACGAGGGAGCAAACAAATCAGTCTGCAGATCAACTTAGAAAATGTTCCAACTTAATAAATAATGTTGATGTGAGGCCTTTATTTAAGTTCAGTAGATAACTGTGTATTAAAATGATTCCTGAAACAACCTTGGCCTATATTATGATTCTGTTTAGCTGAAGTAGTACTGTTCCAATCCAACTCCTTTAAACTGCATTTGTTAAGACAAATCCAATGGACACTGTAGCACTCACAGTAGACGACAGCTTGAAACAAATACATGTTTCATTTTATTTATTAACTTTATTATTTTTATCATCGGCTTAGCTCCCAAATTTCCATGATTCATTTGTTTTTTTGTTTTTTTTTTTGTTTTTTTTTTTCATTTGTTTTGATAAAGTCTCTTTTCACCGGCAAACCCTTTCCCCTCCGTTTAAGCAGCAAGCTCCTCCCCCCGCTCGTCATTGCCCAGCTTATAATAAAGGAGTGAACCCACTAAGAAACAGCATACATGCCCTCCGAATGTGCTTAATTAACAACACACTTATGCAGTTAGGTGTGGAAGGATTTTTTTTCTGAAAACATGGTGGTGGAGACTTGAGTTTTTTGTGTGTTTGTTTGTTTGTTTTTTGATGGAGCAGGGGATATTTGGTTTAACAAAAAAAACTGGCTATGTGTGTACGTGGCCGAAGTGACATTCAATGTGACATGGCTGTTAGTGCCAAGCAGGATGGCTGAGTATTTCAGAAACTGCTAATCCACTGGGATTTTCACACACAACCATTAGTGGTCAGAAAAAGGAAAAAAAATATCCAGTGAGCAGCAGCTGTCTGGACCAAAATGCCTTGATGATGTCAGAGGAGAATGGGAAGACTGGATTGAGATGACAGAAAGACAACAAATGATCACTGATTCCAACCAAGAATAGCATCTCTGAATTTACGACACTTTAAATCTTAAAGCAGATGGGCTACAGCGGCAGAGGACCACACCAGGTGCCACTCCTGTCAGCTGAGAAGAGGAAATTGAGGCTGCATTTCACACAGACTCTCCAAAACTGGACAATAGAAGATGGAAAAATAATGCCTGGTCTGATGAGTTCCCATTTCAGCTGTAGGATTCATACGATGGGGTCAGAACAGTTCTGGCAGCTATGTCATGGTGGGGGGTATATTTTCTTGGCAAACTTTGGATCCCTTGGAAGTTAATGACACTTTAATCATGCATCGTGTCGAGAAACTGCTTCAGTGTAAGAGTATTTCAAAACAAGTTGTGTACCTGATGTGGGCTCTTGATTAGTGGCAGTAATTACATCCCACAGTTAGTTGGGACAAGGTGGAAAATGAGGGTGTATAGCAGCACTGGTGCTTGTTGATAGCCAATGTCACATATTTCAATATTGGCAGACGAGATTGTGCATTCGCAGCACAGACAGAGGAAGTCTGAGAACTCTGAGGGCTTGTCAGAGGTTCGAACCCGGGACCTCTCACACTGGAAGCGAGAATCATACCCCTAGACCAACGAGCCAGATGTTCTGCTACAAAAAATTTGCGCACCGAGCCAAGACCGTACACGCAAAACTGTATTTCCATGCTGAACTATTAAAATTGCTTTTGCTCCTTTTTAGTTCCCATCAGAAAAGGAATCACTTTTCCTATCTTTACTGGTCCTAAACCTGACTAACCAAGCTCTTTTGGTGGCAAAAAGAAGATGCATTTGGTGTTTGGTGGGTTGGGATACTCTTGCGGCATATAAGAGCAGTGGTCAGTCTGATCGAGTTATAGGCTATCCTCATTTTCACCTCTGTGCTTGATCATGACCTTTGGTTATGTACCACTGAGCTTTAATTTGTACTGGAGGCATTGCCCAAACATCTCCATCTTCATAGTGATCTTCTAGCCAATTATAGACCTATTATTGCCTTCGTTTTACCTCCACCAACCAACTTGTTATTAAAATGTCACAGCCTGAATATTGCTGCAGCCCCAGAGAGCAACGGGGGGTCCCAAAAACTTTGACTGTCACTGTGAGGTCATGCCCACACAGAGATGAGCTGATGTGTATCAGCATACAGTAAGTTTTTGATCATTTTGGTTTGGCTACATCATGGTTTTATTAAAGAATGCGAAAGGAATCATCCAGTATCCTTCATCTGCTAATGAAAGCATTCAACCAAGCATGGTTTCAGGAAATGAAACCATGCTTAAAAGATCTAGTTTTGGTGATGAAGGGAGTCCACCCCTCTTTGTTAGTTGCCGGGCAATATAGCCTCTAATCAAATCTATATAGTAGCTGTATAATGTGAAGCATCTGCTGTATATATATATATATATATATATATATACTGTATGTATGTGTGTGTGTGTGTACATTCTGTATATATACCGTTCAAGACAGGTGTGTTTCGAACAATACAAACTTTTTTATTTATTTTGTCAACATGTCTTCTAAGCTCAGTGTTTAAAACTCTGTGTATCTGCCATTCGAATCTATTTTGGTCTTCACTGTCAAGTATGATCATGACGGTAAGCCATTGTAGACAAAAGTTTGATTAAGAAAGTCATGAATTTTTTTTTTGCATCAAAGAAAATATTGAACCATAACACTTAAGAATCAAACTGCACTGAACTGCACATATATGTATAGGGAGAGAGAGAGAGAGAGAGAGAGACAGAGAGAGAGAGAAGTCATCCTCAAAATTATTCATTTTTCATACCCTCCAATCAAAGAAAAAGCTAAATTCACATAATAATTTAAATAAGATGAAACTAAAGAAACTAATAGTAAATAAAAATGTGAAAAAAATATAATTTAGTGAAATAAGATATTGCTTTTGAATTGTGGCAGGAAATAATGATAATAAAAAACAAAAAACACAATGGAGCACCTTTCCCATGAACAGTAAACCAAAATACCTGTCAACAGGTGTAGTAGTATTTTTGAACATTACAGAAAACACCTGATTGCAGTGATTGCCTCAAAGTGTTGCTCTACAAAATTTTTGCTTCGGAGCCTCATCATGCTTGTTAAATTGTTTTATTTTGTGTGTGTGTGTTTTAAATATTTTTTTCAAACCACAGTTAAAAATCAATGTTATGATTTTCATCGAGTTTTTATTTATTATTACCTACTGTTTATACCCTCAAACCTCTGAAATAAAGAGACCAGTGAGCGTAGTCTACCCACTGTCATATACTGAAATCTAAAATAGAGTAACATACAGTTGAAATTCTATGATTGTAAAGTTGGAATCTGGTTAAACCTGAAATTAAGCATAGAAAAAAAAACATTCTTGTGGAGAAAGTAGGTGGAGAGGCCGGTAGAGGATCCTTGTCCTTAGAAATTTGTACTATGGTAACATTCTGAAGTCTTTTACCTCGCCTGAACAGCAGTTTGGTCTCCCCAAGAATTAGTTCTGCTGAGCTCAGACATCTTCTTTCCCAAACTTTTGGCAGTACCGCAGCAGCTCTACCGAGCTCTGAGGTTCTCCCTAATGCTGTGAAGACTTTAGGCCCAGAATATGAGGCATCCTAATTTTACTCACTATTGCTTAAAAGTTCTGATTCGAACAGCTTTCATCTGAAGGCACTTTGGGAGGTTCACCTCAATTTCTCTTTCACTGATGAAGAATTGAGTAACCAATACTGAATAACAGGAAAACCTCTGATGAACTCAGAACCAGATTAATACAGTTTAAAATAATTAACAGAGTATATTGGTCTCCTGCCAAGCTGCACAAAGTGAGACTGAGGGACAACCCTGACTGTTGGAGGTGTGGGAGAAATGTGGGTCTACTTCTACACATGCTGTGGGCTTGGCCAATAGTAAGCATTCTGGTCAGAGGTCTATGAAAATATTAAATAATCATTCTGCCCAAAGTCTTTTTGTTTTGGGTGATCTTCTTCCCTTAAAAACTCCCCCGTAGCAGGCAGACTGGCTTCAGACAGCACTTACCGGTACTGTGAAGAAAGATTATAACAGAATGGAAGTCAGCCACTCTACCCTCTTCCAGAGTATGAGCTAGGTATCAAAGCCACCCGTGTAGCCCACTCCATGTCAGACTTTTTGATCAGATGGGGAATTTTCAATCTAAGTGGGAAAACTTTCTTTCCTTTATTGGTGCCCCGATACTAATATTTATTTAGAATAAAATCTATCATTAATACATATAAATTAATTTAGCGGTGGCTTGGGTATGTTACATGTGCTTTTTTCTTTCCTTCGTGTATTGTTCTTTGCCATAGCCCCAGTCAATTTCTGTAAATTCAGTTTTCTATTGCCCTGTCATTTCTATAGTCTTTTGGAGTACATTTTATACTTTAAAGGAAAAAAATAGATATTTTAAGCCAGGTTACATATGGTCCTGCCCTGTACAGTGTTACAGTTACACTGGACCTAATGTTGAATTTTTAGTGGAAATTTAACACTGATAAGAGTTGATTTTCATTATAAATTTGATCAACACTGACATTGTTAATTAGCTTTTACTCTTTGATGTAAGTACCCTATAGTGTTGATTTTAAATGTCATAAAGCAAGTGTTCAACACATCTAATGCATTAACATTTTCACAAAGTGAAATATTCGTAATATTGACTTGGGTCCATTCAAGGTTTAAACCAGGATTCCTGTCCTTGATTACCTTGATGGCAAATGGGGGTCGTGAAGAGAGGTATCATCTACCATCTCCAACACTGACAGTTAAAAATCTGATTACACACCAAGGAAACATAAGCTGAGCACATATACACTAAAAGCCAGAGTTGGTAATCCTGCTCAGAAACACTTTTTGTTATACTGGGTGAAATGGTCCTTCCATCCTGACAGTAGTCAATAAGTCATGTAGTCATAAAGAGGAAGGAAAAAAGTCAGACCTCTGTGAGAGCTGCAGTTCTGTAAAAACTCTGACCAACCCCTGCCATTCGCACCAAAATGCAGGAATTGGTAATTCGCAACTTATAGAAAGAACGAATTGATGCCTTTATGTCTCATCTCCATCCCCCACATGACCCCCCCGTGTACCATTCACTGTAAACAAATATACTAGCTAACGGTCTGCTAACTGCTACTGAGCCAACAAAACAAACCGAAACAACAGATAAGGATAAAGTCTCAGAGGCGTTGACGTTTGCCGTGTGGCCTTTTTACACCACGGAAGGAGTTGGAGGTGAGTTGATTAAAGCTTTTTAAAACGTGGTTTGTCAGCTTTTTACTATCAAGCTAATGAGCTCTCCACTCGGCTGTTATCATTAACCTGCTTGTAAAACATGGGCGCACATGTCCCTTCGTTCTGAAGGCGTGGTTTCAGGTTGTGTTTTTTTAAAATGTCGCTTGCTCAAATTGTTTTTCCAACATTGCCAACCCTAGCTTTAACTCATGGTGGATTGAACAGTGGACTCACACAGCATGATGGGAAATATTCAAACTGAAAAGGGTGGAGTCTCCCGGAGTAACTCTGATAAGAGTAATTTTTCTTTGACACTGAAAAGAAAGAAACTTGTTTTAACTGAAAATTATCTGCAGCATTGCTGGTCATCAGGGGGCATTTTACTCTGACTGATGTTGGAATTACTTTGAAAGAGTTAATGTGATTTAACAATCCAAATTTTACACTGAGGATTTTGCTGAAGATGATTGGTAAAATCCTGTTTCAGATCATTTATAGGGAAATTTTTGACAATGTTTTTATCTTTTCCTCATCTTATAAGAACTTTGTCTTTGGGATAATAGAGCCCTGTTTACCAAACTCTCAGAAAAAAAACAACAAACTGAAACATCATCAGGCCTGTTAGACACTGTGGCATTAAGACCAGAGTCCAGAGCTTTAAACCTCAAAGATTGGTAATAACTTTCACTGTGACTCCTAGCCTGTCACCTTTATTACTTTTCTAAGCCTTAACCCTACCAGCTAAGTACAATCCCAAAGCAAACAGTACACATAAATTCCACAGGGGAGCTCAAGAGCATGAGAAAAAATGATGGAAACTTTCAGACTCGTGTCCTGTTTCGAGTGACCTTGTCCATCAAAATGATGCATGCTACACAGCCATAAGATTGCCTTATGGTCATGGTCCACAAAACAGTTATGGGCTTAGTTTTCAGCCTTTACTTATTTCTGTAATTTGAGCCATAGGAGGGCTCACCAATGTGGCATTTCTCATTTCTTTTCCTTTCCCCCCCCCCCCCCCCCCCCCCCCACTTTGTTTATTTTCAGGTGAAACACCTTATAATCTTTTTTCTTTTCTCTGTAACATCATGTTTCACACATTCATCCAAATAACAGCTGGGTTTTGAACATACTGCAGAGCTGCATTTGGCCTCAGATATGAAAAAGAAGTTGACCAGGACTGCGACGAAACAATCACGATTTCCTGGAGAGCACTAGACAGCCGTCCAGCTCTGTCTTGCTCGAAATAAGAAGAGGAACTCCCAGATTATTCCTCTACCCCAAAAACACCAAATACAATATTCAGACAAAATACTATATTTGAAACCATGCTTGTTTCCGAAGTTAAATTGGGTCATCCAGACAATTCAAAGGAAAAAAAAGAAGAGAGAATCACTTCAATAGAGAAACACTGCAGCCGCACTGCCGTTAATGGTAATAATCTCAGCAACCTTTTGGCAAAGAACTTAAACGCAACTTCATACGCATCATGCTGGGTGACAAGATTTCAGCACAGCTGGAACAGGTTTAAGTGGGACTTCACAAAACCTTGATCTCAGCAGCAGAAAATTAGTGTTTAGCAAAAAAAAAAAAAAAGAAAAAAAAGAAAGAAGGAAAAATTGAAAGTCCTCACTCAATCTGCTGCTATTTAAAATTGTATCACAGGAATAAAGCAGCTTTGGTGTTCTAGCTGGTTTTGTGGTTGATGCATAGCTCTCTCTAAAAAGCACAAAGAAAAAAAACTTTTTGTTTCATGGAGCTTATACAAAAGTTTGTCCTCAGAATTTGCATAAATAACCCGTATTATGTGTGGTTTTCTTTTGAAAATCAAGTATAGTTGACTAGAGTTTAATTCTTCAACACAACTAACACCCAGTGCAATTAATAAAATTTACGTAGAGTCAAACCAAAGCTTATATGCCATCAGTGTACTGTAAAACTGTCCTTGGATATAATTGAGTCAAAAGACTTGCTTACAGTGATTATCCATCCCCAGCTGTCTGTATTCTCCTTCATCCCTTCCTGCTGGTGTATTCTAATATCTCATTTGTTCGCTGCTCCTGTCTCTGCCGCCTCAGTCTTGTCAGCGAAAGGTCACTCTGGCCCTCCAAGCAGAGTGCACACTTTCTCCAGGGAAATTAATGGTTTGAGCCTTCAAGTCCTGCCTCTCTCTTTCTTTGTAATTTGCCGGCATTGACTTGGTGCGTCTCTTCGAAAGGTAAATGTACACACGGGCAAGTATGGAGGCTGAAAACAGATCGACACCACTCTTATGTTGATGAATTCAGAAACGTACAGCCACACAGGGAATGACCGAGCACAACAGATGTAGCTCTGCCAGACTCCATTTGTGTGTGTAAATATTATAATATATATCACATTTTTCTTTGTGTGTGCCCCAGCATCAGGGCTGGAGTGATTCCTTTTGATTCAGTTTAATTTCACTGCATCCCGTGGAGATGTCAGTGGGAGGTTTGTGTAGCCAATGCTGCTGCCACCCCTGCCACCACAGCCTCATGTTATTGATGATGTTTTATCCTCCCACACAATCACCAGGGATACATGAACAGACAAGGGAAATATGTCTTCTTTTGCCTGTCAGGAAGCTTCACAAGGAAGCTGATGTCAAAGACACCCAGCACTACATCCAAATCAGATTATTACAGAAGGGGTGCAAAGTTTTGCTAGTTTGTGGAAAGGGAAGACCAACCTTAAGAGGCATGAATCTGCTCTCCTGTGATAGTAAGGATGTGATACAGTTTGGGCACAAAATGTCAGGGTGAAACTCACACAAGTAAAATTTTGCCTGTAGTCATTAACATGACTTTGCAGGCTTACATATCTCTGGTGAACAAATACAGGGTCAAACAAAACAAGATGGCTATTGTTGTGTGAGGAAGATGCCAGATGTTGCCTGAGCATCCTAAAGTATAGATGCTTGCACACACATTCTGAGTAGAGATGCACAACATTACTGGCCCAATATTGGTGTAGTGCGATAAACCGTTTATTGGTTTATGTCGGTCTGATATCAATCCAATATCGACTGATATAATTAATCAATATAGACGTGGCAAGGTACGCACCAGAGGGCCCAGGCGGGCTTTGAACCCCAGACTCCTGGGTGTAAGTCATGCACGCTGACCATTCAGCCAAAGGGACATCTCTACGGCCAAGTAGCCAGGGCACATGATCAGTCGGAGGCATAGTGACAGGACCGTCAACTGCCTCATCAGATGTGACAGTGTGGTCCTGTCACTATGCAAACCTACACAATGGTATTTTTTGTTTGTTTTTCTTTTTTTTAATCCGTGGTGTATGGGGAAAAACAGGCCACTGTGCAAAATTACGTTCACTCAAAGAAATAAATCATTGAATTACTTTTTTCTTTTCATTCAACAGGCCATCCTGGTGAATAAAGCAAAAATATTAGCTTGAGTACAAATTAGCTTATCTTGTGCGTTGACAACAAGGGGCAAACTCTGCTGGAAAAGTGTGAAACCAAGAAGTGAAATTTTTAATTGTAATTCTTTTTTGATCTGCTAGGGGCCGGCCTGCCGGCCAATGGCTAGCAACTAGCTCCTTGTTTACTCTCGGTAACGTCTAAGATTGTAGCAGAGTGGCACAACAGCGGTTTTTAGTCAGCTAATAGCAAGTCCGAACATGCCTTACCTTTATCCTGCTACTTGGGAGGCTAATCTTCGTTAGCTCCTTTTAGTTTCGAGTTAGCTCAGTTTGCATTTAGCCCAGAGTACCTGTACGTTGGCTGTCGATCATTTGCCCCGCGGCCGCGCTGTGCCCATTTTAGTATTTTCTGGGAGTGACGACACACATGACACGGCAAGATGGCGACAGTGGGACACGCCCAACTGACTTCACTTTTCTCTACTCAGACATACCGGATACTACGTCCATCTCTATCAGCAGTCTATGGTTGACAACCACAATCTTTACAAGTAAAACAAAAAGGCATCTGTAAGTAACGATAACTCTCACTTTTATTGCACCACAAGCTTTAATTTACCCACAGCATGGTAGAAACTTCCAGAGAAGGACTCTTACCAACTTTATTAAAGTGATTTGCAAACCATGCACCACCTCAGACAAGGCTTCTTTTAATTCCAATGAAAGCCTTGAAAGCCACTTTTCTCTTGGACCAACTTCTTTCCCTAAAATCCTTTTACTTGCCCTCCCTTTGATATGACTCCAGGAACCCTGAAGTAACCTCAATTAATTTCCTGATCTGAACAAATGGGAACGGCCAACAAACACAAATGTGAGGCATTCTGGTGATTAAAAACTCATTCACCACACACACTCTGGTCTACAGTGGGGTTGACTGGAACATCATGATATGCATTACTAAGGAGGCAGATGTGACATCATGTGAATAACAGTTTTTCATTTGGCAATTGCAGCTTTATATAACAATAACATTTGCTGAGAATGGAAAGAAAACAAACTACATAATTGACAGGAAAAAGCCCTTTCCCTGGAGAACATTATCTCCTTTTGCATTTTAATCTCTAGCTTTTCTCCAGATTCTTGTCAGCTGAACTATCCATTATGTTGTAGCTAAATATGGTCTTGACTGTCCGGTTATTTGAGTAGACCTCAGCGGAAGTCTCCTCAGGCTTAATAAATCTCCAGCAGATACCAGTGAACCATTTACGATTCCTACAATGGCTGGGGGAGAACAGGAGTCTGCTGTTCAGACGATACAAAGGGATTTCAATACAACTGAGAGCAAATTGGTCAATTAGAAATTGCTCCCAGACAGCTAGGTTTCAGTCAAGTTTCTAAAAAAGAAATCATTCAATCTCAAAAGGTCTTTTATCTAAAGAACTCTCCACATCTTTCCCTCAGTTTGTCTGTATTGTCTCATTCCAGCTGTTAGACTAGATTGCTGGATTCACAGCAAACTGACTCTACACACACATCAATACCAAAACAAGCTGACATTTTACTTGGATTATGAAACTGTACTTTGAGAATTACAAAACTGCACAATCCACTAAAGAAGCTACTTTTAATAAAGAGACAGTATATTTAAGATACTCGAGAAGAGTTTGTTATTGACTTGCTGAGCTGAATGATTTTACAAAAAGGTCACCAAACTGTGGAACGAATGAGCTGTTCCTGACAAGACTCAGCCAGAACAAAGGACACAATGTAAGGGTGAATATGAATAATAATGACTCAAAAATTATTCAGCGTGAGAAAACTATCAAATATGCTATGAGTTAATCAGTATTCTGTCTCATGTGTTGATGTGAACATATGCTAATAAAAATAAATTTATAAATAAATGAACCAAAGGTTGATATGATTTCACCTTTAACTCCCAACATAAAATGAATTAATAAGGAAACTTGAGAACAATAGTAAGGGTCTTCAAATCCTGGCATCACATGGCAGGTCCAAGAGATCCACAAGGTGTTGTCTGGCTTCCTACAGTATATGTTCCCAGAGTTACTAGCCAATCAGAATTGCTACTAAGCAATTTTGTTGCAGAGAGTCTTACTCTGAATATTCTGGTGTTTGCATTTCCTTGCAAACTATCCACATGCCAGATTCCAGTCACTTCCACATCCTCTTTCATTAACAGCATTCTCCCTTTTTTCTGTTCAAATATCCAATTTTGTTCTTTACACCCTCTAACCACAGTCATTTTGTCTTTTGTTCTACACTAGACTCACTTTGGATTTTAGTCTTCATTACCAAAAACCTACACTCTAAGAATACATTGGTTAAATTCAATCAGTCTGATTGGTTAGACTACCAATATTTCTAACCAAAATATTGGTTAGAAATATTGGTTAATCTAACCAATCTTTTGATTAAAACAACCAAAAGATTGGTTGGACACATAGAATCGGATTGGTGAAATTAACCAAACTGTTTTTTAGGGTGCACATTTGTTTCTGCCAATGAGAGTCATGACCCATCCTTTGACTTGTTTATTTAAAGTTTCACCTGCTGTTTGGCTAGTTGCAGACAACAAAACTTTTTGGTTCAGCAACACAGTTTTCCAGTAGTGTTTATTAATGTATTTCTGCATCATTTCCCAGATTCCTCTTTTCATCCCAGCTTGTTGACAACCAACAAAAGGCTTCTGCACTGATTTGACCCAAGTTGTCCTGATACAACTGCAATACTCCATGTAGATGAAACCAGAAATTAATTCATGTTAATTTACGCATTTCAATTACTGTATTTAAAAATGAAAATAATCAAACAATTATCCTAACAAAGACCTTAAAATTCTACGTGATTCTTGTGTTAGTTTGGCTGACTGGTTATAGATCATTGTGTGAAGTTTAATTGGAAAAATGAGTTTTGTTATGAGATAACAGTCACCCATACATGTTTTAGACAAAAAGGGGGAAAAATCAATAAATGGAATATGGGAATCTGATTCAGGGTGCTCCAGATACTCGCATTAGAAGTTTCTGTTGTATCTTGTTCAGCATTGGATTATCGTGTGGCTAAGCCTCACTGTTTTAAAGTGGTGTCATATTATCTTTTTCCCCCACACATAAGCTCAATCTGACGGTTATCTGAGAAGCACTGGGCTTCAATGGCCTGTTGATGGGATCAATGCCTCTGATGTGTGTTAGTGTGCAGTGAATCTAACTTGGTGCTAGATGGAAGGAGTCTGTTTTTTCATGGCTGCAGGCGAGATATGATAGATTGGAGGCCAGACCACAGGCCCTCTCAGGTCTCTGCTGGGTGCCTGTGGCATCTACAGTTCAAAGTCTGCAGTGTGCAGACATTTGAAGAAGACACAGTGCTCCATGGCTGAGAGGCTGTCTAATGTTTTCAAAATAATCTGTGGGGATATCGGGTTGGAACAGTGAGGAGGAATGGGAGGATTGAGATAAGGATGGAGAAACGTGATAAATATGAGGGGAAGGTTCATGTTGCTCTCAGAGAGTAGACATTCAGAGGAATGAAGAACTTGAGAGGGGAAAAACAGTCCAAGGTGGTATGGTGGGATTTATAAGTTCTGTTGTGTGAAAATGACATTGTACTTTTGCCTGTGGGATTAAAATGATTTCATATACAGTGTTTATATGATAGCGTGGAAGTGTCCCTCTTCCAGGGTTAGAAAGTGTAGATTTGTAAATGAGAAAGTAATGTCAATAAAGCACCTCAGGGCTTCGCTCTCCTGACATCTTATCTTAAAAGAGATTTCATACTTACATCACTGGAAAGTCATTGTCAAAAGTCAACCTACCAAACTACACATTTGTATATGTGAGCTGTATCATTGTGTTCCAGTTTTAATCACTTAATTCAACATCAATGCGTGTCTCTCTAAACTGCAGCTTCACAGATATTTGAAACCGCAACCAGCTATTAACGATTTATTCCCACAAGTTCTCTCTCTGCAATTAGAAAGCTGCAATGTAACTGATAGAGCTTTAATGGGCTCTTCTCTTACATTTCTGTGTTGCATATTTTGTTCTGCTGCAAATGCTCCACTGATCTGCCTGGGTCATGTCCTTGTTTTGTACCGTACAATGACTTCCAGTCCAGCACAGCTGCTGTTTTAGTCATTTCATTCCAAAGGACATGCAGTGACTCGTGACCTCTGTCGCCACGGTTTTGGTATGTCACAGCGAATCGGTGATCAATAGCAGGCTAAACGTAGCGCAGTGCCTGCTTGTGTTATTGACTGTGCAATGGAAAAAGTCTAAACAAAGAAAACAAATCTGCTCTTGACCTCATTTTGGTGCTCTGCAGTACATTTTGATAGCCGTACTTTAAATTGAAAGTTTATATTTAGATGCTGTTTGCTGTCGGCGAGAGTGGGGCATGTAACTCGCCTCTGAAATATTTACAAGTCAATGCTTGTATCAGCATGTTCTACTCCGTATATTGTTTAGGACAGGGGAATGGCATACAGCATTTGTCACTGAGGTGTCACTGGTGTAAAACAAGCAGTGCTAGCTGAAAGTCCCCCCTGCTTCAAAGCCCATTTTGATTTAAACCTGTGCTATGCTTGTCACCTTGAAAACAACAATGCTAATCTCTTTGAATGGGACAGCTTGACATGTTGCACCAATGCCACACACACAAAAAAGCATGTTTTTCTTTCTGAGCCTCCTGCTGTGGCAGGGAAAAGCATGGACCACTCAGAATGTGCAGACATTTGTTATTCTTTTTTTTTTTTTTGTAATATAATTTAGTTGAAAAGAGAGGGCGCACTGGCGATCAATAGCAGGTCAGCCAGTGATGGATGGCAGCAAGATTACTAATTTCACTGCTAGACAAATAACTCTGCGCTAGGCCCTCTGAGCTGAGGAATCAGGAGTAAAAGTGGCACACCAAGCAACATGGGGCGTCTCAGCTCCCCAATCCACTTCCCTATTCACATGACCATTTATCTCCATCGCTTCTGCACTCCGAGCTTTCACTCGCACTCTCTGAAGCGTCATAATGACTGTTGGGGTAATCACATGAGGTAGCATGTGTCCGCTATCTCTGAAGGAATTTTGCCATAACTTTGGTATTTCTAACTCTGGGGGCTGCAGAAAAATCAGGACAGCTCAATAACCTTCGATTTTCACTGCGCTGTGTTATTGATGCACAATTATAGGAATGTTAACAATGAGGTACTTGGATTGCGGCGTTGACCCAAGACAGCCATTGCTCCAATACTAAATAATCCATTTCAGATTCCTTCACTACTTAGAATTTCAGTGTCATTTAAATGTTTATTTTAAAAAAAAAAACAAAACAAATAAAAACAAGGGATGTTTTTAATTTGCCACATCAATAAATGTAGGAGGGACAAAGAGAGAGGCGGGTGGTAGGATAGGTCAGAGAGAAAGACACAATAGGACGTGTCCAACTTTCTAGGTCTCTCAACGCTCAGATGAACTCATTAGAAGTTAATTAATCACAGCTATTGATCTGTTGTCACTCTTCCCAGTGCAAGGCTCCACTAGATTTCAGAGCTCGGGTTCTGCTCAGCCAGTTTAAAATGCTGAGCTCTCTCATCTCCCTGCCTTCTTGACTCGGCTGTGCTATTTGTCCTGGCGCCCTGCTGCAGCTGCGTGTAGCATGAGATGGCAGATCCATGTGTAACCACCAATGCTATGAGGTTTCGCTGGAGCTTAATAGAGTGTTAATGCAGTCTAGAGTTCCATTCTGTATTACATTAATTTCACACCATACAATCTATATCTGCCGCTCATCCATTTGGGAGCAATTTTCTTTGACAAAATACACCGTCTGCTAACCAAAGTGGGCAACATACAGTCTGAACACTTCTTGGAAAATCTCCTTGTAGCAAAACCTGTAAGTTGGTCTGACAAAAGTAAGAAGTTGCCCTTACTAATATAAACAATTGTACCATGTTTCATTACTTCTTTTGACCGATTTCACAACCTATAAAAGAATGAGGATCTGCATTTATAAAGACATTATGAATGAAAATGAAATAAAATGAAAGTTTAAAATGTAACTGAATTAAAAATAAGAAATAGAGATGGATCTTTAGCCAAGTTCTCAAAGGAGGCAGAATATTTGGCCTTAGTCTCAGGTATGTGTAAAATAAAAAGAAAGCAAGAACTGCATGTTTGCCATGGGATGTTTGTCAAACTTCTGTAGAAACTAAAAATACGTTGCAACTGAATCCTAATTCGAGAAGGAAACAACAAATGTAGGCTGTTAACTCTGGCAAATTATTATTATTATTTTTGTTGTTGTTGTTATACTTGTATGATCCCCAATTAGGGCTCTGTATTTCACCCATCTCTGTACTGTGAGTATCAGAGAGCAGTGGGCTGCTACTTAAAGCGCCTGGGGAGCAGTTGGGAGGTTAAGGACCTTGCTCAGGGATCCACAGTGTTTAACCTAGGAGTCGTGTCGGGGACTTGAACCCAGGTCCTCTGCGCTAAAGCCCACAACGCTACCACTAGACCACCCACTCCCCAATTAAGCTGCAAGGTCGCGTTTTAGCTTTTAAGTGAAAAGTATTTTAAGATATTGAAAAATATTCTTCTCTTATATTCTCCTTCTTCTTCTTTTTCTTCTTCTTCTTCTATAAAAGCAAAAATATTCTACATATCCATTTTCTACCGGTCTCATGGGGGCAGCAGCTTATGCAGGGAAGTCCAAACGTCCCTATTCCCAGCCACTTCCTCAAGTTTATCCAGGGAGATCCCGAGGCGTTCCTAGGCCAGGTAGGAGGTGTGGGCCCACCAGCCTGTACCCCAGGGCCTCCTCCTGGAGGGGTGTGCCCAAAAAACCTCTCCAAGGAGGCATTCAGCAGGCATTTTCACCAGATGCCTAAGCCCCCTCATTTGGCTCCTCTGTGTGCTGAGGAACAGTGGATTTACTCCAAGTCCATCCCAGATGACTGAGTTTCCCACCCCATCTTTTCGGAGAGGCCAGCCACCCTGCGGACGAAACTCATTTCTGCTGCTTGAATCTATAACCTCATTTTTTTGGTCATTACCCGCAACTCATAGATGGTTTAGAGTGATCATCTCCTTAATTAGCAGCCCCTTTGTGGATGTTATTGATCTATCCTCATCAACTGGCTACCTGCTCCAGGCTTTTAAGTTTGTGATAATTAAACCTCTTAAAAGAAAAAAAAATGGTCGTGATCCAGGAGTCTTGGTAAGTTACTGACCTATATCCAATTCCCTTCATCTCTAAAATTCTTGAAAAAATATTGCAAAATAATTTTTCAACCATGTGCACAGAAATTACATGTTGAAAGCATCACATTACATTGCTGTGCTAATCCTGTAGGGAAAGATTGATTTAAAGATAATGTGGGGAAAGTGCTTCAAGTTTTCAGTTTGTGTACTTAGGGACTACACATTAAGTCAGTTTAACTGAAAATAAGTTTTATAGATGCTCAAAAAGTTCCTCAGTATCCAAGTTACTTAAGCTAGAGTTATATCATCCAGTTTTATTCACACAGAGGCTAGCGGGCAAAATTGCATCAAATCTTACTATTATGCAGATGATACTAAGTTGTACCTTTTCATGAAACCAGATGGCAGCAATAAGGATAACTTTACTACAGATGTGTTAATGACATAAAATGTACAAGCACAAACTTCCCGTTATTTAACAAATAAAATTGAGATTTTTATCCTTGGACCCAAACACTTCAGGAACAGATTGTCCAGTCATTCAGTTCCCGTGGATGGTCTCACTTTGACCTCCAGTCCAACTGCAAAAACCCTTGATGTTTTTATTAATTCATTTTAATCAGAATGTGTCATTTAGCTCTCACATAATAAAACTGCCTTCTTTCACTTCTGTAATATTGCTGAAAAAAAAAATCAGGAAGATATAGTCTCAGTGATGCAGAAAAAATAATCCATGCATTTGTCATTTCTAGACTGGATTATTGTCATTTTTATCCTAAATCTGCTCTTAACAGCCGTGAACTGATCCAAAATACTGATGCAAGAGTTTTGATGAGGATTAACAGGAGAGATCACATTTCTCTACCGGCTTCACATTCATTGGCTTCCTGGGAGATCCAGGATTGAATTTAATGAAATGAAAATAAACTTCATTAATCCCAAAAGGAAATTCAAGTAGGCTAATTTAAGGTTTTTAAACAATTAAGGTTTTATGACTCACATACAAACCTCTACAACAACAACAAAACTCGTAGTTCAGTACTGTAATGACAGAACGCTGCTCTCAAGCAGAGGGTCAACGTGTGATTCATCGGGTCCTTATGGTTAGATGGGGAAGTAGTCTTCAGCTATCAGCCTCATCTCCCTTGGATCCAGCTTCCATCAGTATTTGTGACGCAGACTCAGTCTCTACTTTTAAGATTAGGCTTTAAAAATCACTTTGAAAAGTCTCTAGCAAGGCTAAGCTTGGGTCAGACTTCATCCTATAGCTTTTGCAGCATTTTGGGCTCTTTTAGTTTTATTCCTTCTACTCTTTAAAATGATTCTAATCAGTTGTATTGTTTTACTCCATGTATTAATACATTTTTATCGTATTTATAAACTTTTAACTCTTGCGTTGATTGTCTAACTACAGTAATATTTAATTGCATTTTGGAAAGCTAATTTTTCTTTGTGTAAAGCACTTTGAGTAACAGTTGTGATTGAGGTGCTATATAGACAAATGACTGAAACTACAGACTGATGCAGAGCACCACTGTGGATGGCACAAAAATCTGCCCGTTGTCCCCTGCTCCATTCTTCCCACAGTTGTGCACAAGAATCTAAGAAACTTGATGTCCACTTTGGGCAGGATTTCTTTCCCAACTTAGAGAGGACAGTCTATCCTTTCCTGATTAATGAGCTGATTTGAGACTCTTCAGCCAGCTTCTGTCAAGGATCTGATCGCTAAGGACCCCACCTTCAGCCACCACTGAAATGTTTATTACAAATATCTTCTTAAATGGTAAAATTGCTGTCAAACTGCTGGTAACTGAGAGAAAACAGTTTTTAAATGTCTTAAGCTATTATTGTTATTATTATTATTGTATTATTTTTTTTTAATGTTATTGTTTTCTCATTGATTTAATTATTCTTAACTACTTTGTGTTTTAGCTGGTTTAAAATGTTGGTGTTCAGCACTTTATTTAATCATTTGTTGTGTTAAAGTGCTTTACAAATAACATTGAGTTGAGTTAAGCCCTCCTCCCCCCCCCCCCCCCCTTTTTTTTTTTTTTTTTTTTCCCCCATTTGTTTTCCCTATCCATTTTTTTTTTTCTGGGACTTTTTTTTTTCATTTTTTATTCCCCCCCCCACCCAATTTGTTGGGTATTTTTTTATTTTTTTGGTTAACGTGCTAATGGCCTAGTCCTCCGTTTCTTTCCTTTCCCCATTGTATAAGTCTCCAGCCAGCCGGGGGGGGATTAACCCCCCAATTTTTTTTCCCCCCGTTCTCCAAAACTTTTTTTTAAAAATTTTTCCCTTTTTGCATGTTTATACCCCCTGATAAACGCTTTATTTGTAAAAGCTATTCAAAAATAATTTTTTTTTTTAAAAAGGATCGAAAGCGTAGTTATGTTTTTGTTACACTTTCTGCTCAACACAATAGTTTTCTGTGTCTGGATAGTTGTACTTTCATTCTGCTAAAATTTACTCACTATACATTTCACCATGTTTTTAACATTACCGTACTCCAAAGACGTATGACAGTGTGGATTCCTACAAGCTGATCAGTTTGGAAGGAAATGTGTGTGGCCTCAGTGCTCTTGCCATTTCCCAGTTCAGGCTCAGCTGGCATTTAGGTCCTGTGAAGGACCTCACTTTGTGGGCCAAGTCCGTCAGAGGACCTGATTGCCAGCTGAGCCTGAAGAGCCTTCTTAAATTAGACAGACACAGGAACGGTGACTAATGGGTTCGTTCTGCTAAAATCTATTAAAACATAACTCGTGAGGTTTAAACTCACTTTAAAAAAAACACAAAAAAAACCATTGATAACTAATACATTTGAATGTCCTTAAAAGCAAAAACATTTTCCAATCCTAATATACCCATAAGATTGTCGAGGGTATAGCTAGTGTACTCTGTTCCAGAAATAGAAAGTATGAGTGAAAAGGTGAATAGATGAAAATAAAATTTAATGACATTATGTGAAAGTAATGCTTGTATAACAGAGTAAATTGTTGTTACTGTATAATGGTTCAGTACAAGTTGATTGCACAAAAATATGGAGATGACCCTTTTAACACTGCCAGTGGACAACCCAGTCAAAAGGAGGTTACATATTTTATGTGTAAAGTATCAGCCACAAAGTTTTAGCAGACCTCTTTTCATTTAAAATGCATGCATGGTCCATGTGAGTCCAAAGTTTTAACAAGAACTGGCACCTCAGAAACAAAAAGTAAATTGACAGTTTTGTTGTTATAAACAAGTGCTGGTACACGTCTCCACTGACACAAATTCACTTTCATTCATTTTCCATACCGCTTATCCAGTTCAGGGTCAGCTATGCGAGAGGCAGGGGACATCCTGAACAGGTCCCCAGTCTGTCGCAGGGCCAACACAGAGAGACAGACAACCATTCATACTCACATTCATCCTAGGGACAATTTAGAGTGACCAATTAACCTAACAAATTTACTTGTTCAGTGATAAAAAATAAAATAGAAAAAAAAAATAAGTACACAACCATGAGAAGGAGAGGATACAAGGTCGTAACTGAGAAAACTACTTTGGACTGTTTGGGTTAAACTTACTGTACACAGCAGGTCTGTGAACGCGAGCAGCAAAGGGTCACACACAGTAAAATCTGAGGTGAAAGCTGCCTCTTTATTTGATGTTTCTCTGTTTCAGAGCCAGTGTGTGCCACAGTTGGTCAATGTGTGTTTTCAAAACTTATCTCAGGGTTAAGCTTATACTGTACTTGGTGTCTCAAGTGCAGCAAAGCCAATCAAACCCCATGTATCCACCTGGGTGTGTCTGAATATTCAGGGCTACTGGCTGTTTTATCTAATGAAGGCAAAGGTCAGATGCTATTAAACCAGAAAACATTCATGCTAAGTGTGAAAGAGCTATTCTCTGATTCTTAGATGCTACTTATTGCTAGATGCTGTTTGATTATATTTAGGCTCCCCAAAATGAAACAAAGAAGAAAAAAAAAAACATACAAGATAAGGCTATTCTGTCAGACATTTTGGCACTGCCATCAAACTTTTCTGAAATTCCATTTTTTTTCCTGGTAAATATAGTTTTTAATGTCAGTAGATAATGGATTTGGCAAGAAATGTCTCAAAGCACACAGCATTGTGTGGAGAGCAGTGGTTTTAAGAATAGCATCTGTGAAAGCAGGAAATCTGTCATGAAACTTGAAGCTGAAAATTAAGAAGTAGGAACAATATTGATAAAGGGGAAAAAAAGAAAGAAAAATAACATTGTATTAGCACAAAAAGAGAGAAGTTTTTATCAAACAAGTTGGGTAGAGATGAAAACCCAACAATAATACTTGCAAGCACAGAAATCACAACAATTATTTAAAGGGACTTGAGGCAAGATTAAGAAATGAAACTCGCGACTGCAGCGACCAGCGCTTCAGGTAACTGCAGCCACAAGCCAGGCCGTCACAGAAGCGTGCACAAACTGAAGCTATAATGTTGTTTACTCACCTTTTCCCCCGTCGTTACACTTTTTAGTGGTCTTTCAGTTGATCTGGATCGTTTGCTGACGGCAGAATAATCCATAACAATCGCTTACAGTGTTTGAATTTACTGCGACCGGCTTCATCCTATATCAAAACAGCGGATGTAGCATCATGTGACGTCACGTCCGCATGGCAGAGCTGGAAAGCTATAATATTGTTTACTAAGCTTTTTCTTCGTAGTTACAATTTTTAGTGGTCTTTCAGTTGATCTGGATCGTATTCTGACGGCAGATTAATCCATAACTATCGCTTACAGTGTTTTTATTTATCGTGACCGTCTTTTTACTGCATCAAAACTGCGGATGTAGGTCATTTGACGTCACATCCGCAGGACAGCGCGGGAAATTCGGACACCGAATTGCAGCGCATTTTGCAGCACACATCCTGTTCAAGGCAACGGAGAGAAACATGGGTGGAAACGTTATTTTTGGTATTTAGCGCTTCATCACCCATTAGTATGAAAAAAAGGGACATTCATGTTTGGTTTTTTTCAAATTCCTGCCTCAAGTCCCTTTAAGGGTGCGGAGGGGGGGGGGGGGGGGCAAGAGTATTTATACTATGGAAACTAATCAGTGTCACAGGACAGGTGCTGGTGATACACTAACTAAATATAGATGTACCAAGTGAGTTGTGTACATGACCAACTCAAAATAATCAATGTCAGGCTGAAGCAATACAAGTCAAAAGCAAAAAAAAAAGCCTGATGTTGAGATTGTGGAAAATCAGAGCAAGATGATAAATTACATCAAAACCAAAAACGTAACAAAACCCCACTGACCGTAACAGAACAGCCACTACAGTCATGTCATTTACTCAAACTATTTTAACTTATACAATACAATGGACATTTCAGCTGAAAAACAATAAATTTAAATGCAGCATATCATTAAAACATGACCTGACACCAAATAAACCTTACTTAAAGTATACCGTGTAACTTTTGACCAAAACATTAGCCTAATGTGAGTAATAATAGATGATTTCTGGGTCAGTATGCACTGCTTGAGCACACAGCTTGACATATGTGGGTGGTCAGGGGGGCTGCCCTCCTCAAAAAACACACATTGTAACTTTGCAGGAATGGAATCATCTCTCATTGGATCATGCAACCTGGAGTGCTTTACTTTATGCCTTCATGACTACACTATCAGCTGATCAAAGTGGTCTGCAAACAGTCTCTAACACATGGATAGAGACTGTTTCATTTTGTGACAGTTGTGTGGCCTGTGGGAAGTTGAAGGTTTATGCCCACAAAGGTTGCTCAGTATCCTTTAATATCACAAACTAAAGGGGTGCTATAATATTTATGGTGTCATCACCCAGAAATCACACTTTTTCATGTTGAAACGTGTGTACTGGAGTCAGTTAAAACATGCCGGAAATTGTGAAGTGTGAAAGCGGCTACATTTTTGAGTGTGGGCTCTTTGTTCACACCACAAGAGTGCACACTCCACAGTACATGATTTTGTTTCTTTTCCAGGGTTGATGTCATCCATGGAAGGCAGGGAACATAAACTCGCCTCATTTCCACCATATGAAATCAGCTGTTTAGCTGCCGCAACGATTAATGATGAGCTTCGTCAAAGAGGAGGAGGACGACTGGCTGCTAACGTTGTTAAACAAGCTGGTTGTTGGAGTAACCTCACATCGGACATCCACTCCTTATGTTCATCACAGTCCAGCCCTTTTATCCTTTTTATTCCGCATCTTCTCTCAACTGTACGGTTACAAGCTTTTCTCTGTTGGGATGCATCATTTTTCTTTGCTCATCCTGAGTAAAGTTTGGTTTTTGAAAGTTGCCTCGTGAATGCACTTACAGACAGGTCTAATACTCGTGCTTACCCTTGCAAGAAAAAAAAAAAGTGGGGGATAAAAAGAGATCAAAATGAGCTTGATGAATTCTTCTTCCATCCATCTATGATTAAAGATTAATTTGAAGATAATTTCAGAAGGGTTGTGTATGTAAAATACCAGGTTATGACAACTTTAAGATTGAAAACAGGACTTTTCAATGCCAAATGACCAATATAGATCTGCATTTCTAAAAGATCATTAAATTCCAATATGTGGAATTTATACAGTATGTGATATATGCTGAACAAAACCACCCACTTTTTTTTTTTTTTTTTTTTTTTTTACCAGTGTGCACAGCTACAATGCAGGAGCTAAACAGAGTATTCATAATTCTCAGTTTGGAGTGAAGTTCCTCTCAGGATCGACTCATTCCTCCTCTTTTCTGTTTCCCTGTAGGATTAAAACAACCCACAACAGTTTTACTTAAATCTGCCTTTCACTGCTGGTGCAGCTGAATAGCCTCTGTGTAAAAAAAAAAATAAAACAGACAAGTGAAATGCTTTTGCAATGTATAATGTAAAGTTGTTCAGACGTGTTGTCTTTGTTGGTCACAAGTTGCATTTTGCCAAATCATCCTTGACTTTTTTCTGTCCCACTCAATTAGCATGCTATATGTATGAGCCGGCATGTGTTAATTCTGCCAACTCCATGCTCATCACATTACTCTGTTTGCTTTTAGTTTATTTTCTCCAGCCCCCTCTAGCTTCCCCCAGTGCCAGACTATTGTTTAAAAGGCTTCTGACTCAAGTTTAAATGAGGGTTATTGAAACAAAAATAGGCTTTTCAGGCTGATTGAGTTCAGTTTACCCATCAGGACTAAGAATGTTGTGATCTAAGGGGTGGTTTGTGTCATGCATGCTCGCCGTTTGTTAACATCACTTGAGCAGCCACAATCAAACAGATGCATCAGAGTAAATTTGATGTGCTGCTCTGAATTTAAAACAAATGCAAAGTCAGTATTGCAGACAAGTTGGGATAGAGTTTAAACTCAGTCTGATCTTTTGCCAATACAAAAATGTGTTTTTTGCCTATTTAATTAAACAGGATATTTTTTAATTTTCTACATGTGTGTTTTTACAAATATCTGGTGTTTTATGTCCTCAAATGTAAAAATGATCTTAATCATTCTTGAAGTAAAACCATATAAGATATTTAGTAAAAACTGACGTGTCTTGTGATACAAGAAAGGACCCCCTTCCCCCACCCCACCACCCTTTCACCAAAAAATTTGACAATGTCAACAAGATGTATTTTCACAACAAAAAGGGCAAGATGTGCGTTTGTGTGTGTGCAGTAGTTTCTAAGGTGGGAAATTGCTTTTGTCTGCAGTGTGACCTCTCTATGCTTCCATTCGATTCACTGGTTTGTAATTGTACGGTTTGCAAACAGTGTTTGTTCTTTTTTTTTTTCTTTTTTTCAACCGGTGTATTGAAACCATGAAATGGATTCACACATCCACGCCTACAGTGTGGGGCATGAATATATCCAACTATCAGATTAGCTATTCAGCGGTGTACCATCTCATTTAAGGAGGATGTACTCTGCAGGTAAAGGTCACAAATCCAGTATGTTGTATAGCTGTTCTGGCCACTTTATTTGCTTTCCATTCTTGTAAAATGGAGCGTGCACTTTCAATTTTTTTGCCAACATTCTGTTGCACCAGGGATAAAATGCAATGCACATCCCCAGAGTGTGCAGTGGTTGTTCCTGAAAACACTTTTTATTTATTTATTTATTTATTTATTCAACATCATAAGGAAAAACACATCTGCTATTTGGGTGTTATGGGAAAAAGTCCTGAATACATAATAATTATCTAATTTGTCTTTTAGTTTTATCTTTTTATCTGTTTGTGTGTGTTGTTTTGCATTTCACTGCACCTATTTATCTTGATAGGTGCTATATAAATGAAGATTTACTTACTTACTAAGACAACATAAACATCCTAGAGAATTAAAATCAGGATTCCCCCATAATTCAAATATGACATGAAACTGTTATCTAAAATCATGTGTACCACAGCAGCCAGTAGATAATTCATAATTCAGACCAACAGCCACAGTGTTTTGTTATTTGACCTTTTTTGAATACAGCTGCTAAATTTTACACAGTAGTGCCTATAGAAGCACAATAATGGTTTGCGCTTCATAAACTAGGCTGCCATTTTAAGGGTTTATGCACCCTAAAGACCGGCTGATATTAGGCACAACATAGAGCCACTATCACTTTGTTGTATGTGATCTGTTTTAAACTATTTGTGTTCGATTTGTTTTTACCGAGTAACCCCCAAAAGGAGCTCTGAGTAATTACTAAAACACAATCTTCCCTGGATAGAAAAAGGGAGAATGAGCAAAAATAAGAAAAATATGTCAACAGCTTTTAATTTTACTTGTATGAATACCCGTCAATATCAAAAGATCATCTTCCTCTGTGTCCTCTTGCTCTGACAGTCTACTACAGGGATTTTTTTTATGATTTAAAGTATGACTGGGCTTTAGATTTCTTAGCTCATTGTCTTTTTTTCATCTGAGGTGGTTCAGGCATCTGATAAGGATGTTTCATGATCAACTCCCTGGAGCATTTTTACGTAAAAGGAACGGAAAGCTGCCCTCCTGGGCCCATTGCAACCCAACCTCTGAGAAAATCAATGGATCAATGGATGGATGGATGAAATTTCAAATACATTAAAAGTTCTCGAGATCCAGAGAGACTTTTTTTTATTTCTTCAGCATAACCTGCTGTAATGCTTTTATTATTTTATGTAAAGCACTTTGAGTCGTCTTGTACATGAAATGTGCTATACAGTTAAACTTGCCTAATTATCATATACAGTACATGTATAAAAGTATGGAAACATGAGGCATTATAAATCTACCTAAACTGGATTGGACATTTCTGAGTTTTACTGAATGCACTCAAACAGGAGTATAGTTCATGTGCAGATGCAGGTATAAGGAGCATATTCTTATTTTGGATATTTAGATATGAATATAGTTCATCCTTTTAAAAATTACCTTTTTTCACTTGGGGCAACTGGCCAGAATTAAGCACTTTCTAGCACAACAGCACTTTGAAACAATAATTCATTCCTTTATAACTGGATTATCAGCTGGATTATTGCAATACAGTTTATTTCGGGGTGAGTCAGTCCTCCATTTCCCGACTGCAGCTTGTACAAAACACAGTTACACGTCTTTTAGCTGGCACACACAATGAGCACATCACCCCAATTTCCTCTCTTCACTTGCTGCCCGTGAACTTTAGGATCCAATTGCTTTTGTTTTTAAATTGCTTTTGTTTTTAAGTGTTTGCATGGTGTACCTGTACCTCTCTGAGCTGCTCTGACCAGATACACCGTCTCGGTCTCCCAGGTTGTCTGACCAACTCCTCCTCCTGATTGTACCCAGGACAAGTCGGAAGCTCAGAAGGACCGGGCCTTTGCAGTGGCAGCACCCAAACTTTGGAATGAGCTGCCGTTTCACATTAGACAGGCCTCTGTAACTGATTTTAAATCTCATCTTATGTGTTTACTCTGGCCTTTGGCACGGCTTGATTTGTTTAAATTTTGACTTTGGGATAGTCCAGGACTTGGTCCGATCGGGAAGGGATTTCAGAAAAAATTTGGATCTTTCTTTGCTTCAGTTCGCATTCAAAAAGTGGTAACTGAAGCGGACCAAATGGCCTGATTATACCACCATTGGTACAACTGCAATTGTACAGTGGGGGGGGGGGGGGGCTCCCCAATACACCTAATGAACAATGATGAAAAAGCAAGAAGAATAAGTAAAGCGGACTCCATGATTAAAGTGGAAATCTTTTTGCTTCTCACTTTTAGGCTACTCCATCTCTGCCTACACATTTTCCAATTTTTTTTTCGTTGTTGTTTTGACCTCAGCTTCTTCAAACAGGTGCTGTTTGCTTTTGTGGCAGTTGATGGTCTTGTCACTATGCCTCTGAGTGATCATGCATCCTGGCTACTTGGCCACAGTCTGGGGATCGAATCCCGCCCGGGCCCTCCGTTGCGTTCCTTGCCACATTCTGCCGTTGTCGGCAGGATCTATGTGCAATGCTGGTAAACAGTCCATGGATTTGAAATTGGTGGCAGCATGCGTGGAGCACGAGGATGTGCTTGTGAAAAGAGGGAGAGAGATGTGGAAGTTGACGGTCCTGTCACTATGCCTCCGACTGATCATGTGTCCTGGCTACTGTCCCTTTGGCTGAATGGTCAGTGTGCATGACTCATCTGGGAGTCTCGATCAAATCCTGCCAGGGCCTTCCATTGTGTACCATGCCACACTTTGTTTTCCCTCTGACCCAAACAATAATCTACCCCACTTCCTTCTACTTCTTCTTCTTGACAAACACCACTTTCATTAGGTGCAATAGGTATCTATGTGCTGGATAGTCCGATAGTCTGTTTGCAAGTGAACTAAGAACCCCAGCTCTTAGGCGGACCAGAGTCCGCTTCTTTAGTGCGCATCATGATGTGTTTGGTGTTCAGACTGCGCCAAACGAAGAGGACTATCTGGGGAATCGGACCATGTTCCATTTAAAGTGGACCAAACAGCCAGAGTGTGAACGCACCCTTTATCTTATTTGAATTTTTTTGTTTTATTTCACTATTTTAAATGTGTTTTATATTTTTTTTTATCATTTCAACTGTTTTTATTTTCTTTTTAAGGTTTTATTACATAATGTAGCACTTTGGTCAACTTTGTTGTTTTTAAAGTGCTTTATAAATAAACTTGCAGTTGCATTTGTATGATACCTTGTTTGAATGCAAGGGTCCCAGAACCAAATAAATCGGAAGCAGTCAAATGGTACTTTTTCTGGAAAACTGTCTAAGAACTTCTGTTTTAAGCTTTGATTTGATTATTATTTTCCTTTTTTAAATATGGTCCACACAGAGATATTCAGAGTTCAAATAAAATGATTCTGTATCTAGTTTTAAATGAGCTGTGCTCATGTAAATTATGCAATTATATTGTATATGTATATATATATATATATATATATATATATATATATATATATACATACACAGACCTCACACACACACACACACACACACAAATTTATTGGTTGCAAAGATAATCTGTCCAAAGCTTCTTGAATGAATGTCTAGCACTGAATGTTCCACGGAGATGGCAGCCAACACTTCACTGCTTATTACACTAATAATTCCTGCCACAAAACAGGAAGTGATTATATCACATTCAGCTTGCCGTCAAAATGAATGTGTTATTCTTGACAAGCTCATATTATTGTCTGACAACCAACATGATGTTAAAAACAGGGGAAAATGCTTTTTCTGAACATTTCAAATCCAAGCTATGCTGAAAGATTGAATTATTGTTAAGTCACACTACTTACCGTTGACTTGCAGACATCTTGTAAGTACAAAACAAGTGATATGGCTTCAGTTGTGAAATAAACTGACTTCTTTTAAATGTATTCTCTATTAAATCTCTCATCCAATTTTTATTCTGAAAATTGATTCATATATCATACTTTCCTTTTAAAAAGCATGCATACATTATCAGCTTTTAAACTCATTGCACCAATTCAAAACATTTTACAACACCACTCTCTATTAACCTTTTTGGCTGTTCTACCTGGGTCATTAGGTTTGCTTGCTAACCCTGAAAGATATATGAAAGAGCTATCGAGACCCCAAACCCATTACCTGGTTGTCTTCTCAGACATGACTGATTAATCCAACTCTGCCTCCTGCTCTTGCAAGTTGGTTTGTTCTTTCCCAGGTATCTAGGGTAACTGGCCTAGAGGCAGTGCCATTTCCCCGAGTCTAAATAGCCAATTAACTGAGACCTTAGGAGCCAAAGAAAGGCAACCATTAGTAATTAGCCATTGACATTTTGGCTGCTGTAGAATGGAATAGTGGCTTGGTACAAAGACTGAATGGCCTTTCATTGAATCAACTGAGAACATTTTAATGTAGGCAAGCTATTCAGAATTCTAGGAATCACCAAGGTGTGGTCAGTGCATAGAGGCTTTTTCAAAAATAGCTTTGTCATGTGTCAGTTATAGAGAATAATAAACCCGATTAAAGTCACGTAAAGCAGGCACAGTGTTGTATAAAGTACCCAAAAGCCATACTTGAGTAAAAGTAAAACTACCTTACTGGAAAATGACTCAAGTAAAAGTAAAAGTCGCCTGCTAGAATATTACTTGAGTAAAAGTTAAAAAGTAGCTAGTATTTACTGTACTTAAGTATCAAAAGTAAAAAGTACTGTTAATAAAATGCAATGAGAAATTTGAGTTTTACATTTTCTTTATTTCTTTTTAATTTAGTTTTAAAGATTTAATTTGCAAAGTGTAAAGGAGTTTCAATACGTCCTTACATAAACCCAACCATATATAAAAATACTGTACACACAAACACATCCTTACAGACCTGTGTGCATGCCTACCAACATTCATGCCCATGTGCATTTGATATCAAATTCTTGGTGCTCGGAGGTGATGCAAGCAAACAAAGAACTTGATTTGTTGAACTTTAACGTGATTGCAGTGCGACAGCACTTCAACTGTCCATCCAGTCGTTACTGAACCATGACAAACTTTTTGTTCAACCTCAATAGAAGTTGGTTCTCAAAATGTCCAGGACTCAGTCTCGCTCTTCTTGGACTGAAGACCAGACCAGCGATGCTAAACAGCCTTTCACCTGCTGCTGAAGCAGATAAAGGTGTGTTTAGCTTCAGAGACAGCTGCACAAGGCTGCTGCTAGTGGCTACTAGTCCCACTACAACAAAACAAAGATTGTCCATTGGCTATTACGTTCCTTGTTATTTTGTAACGAGTAACTAAGATGCTCAGTTAAATGTAGTGAAGTAAAAGTAAAAGTAATCAGAAATAGAAGTAGTAAAGTAAAGTACAAATATAAAAAAATACTACTTAAGTAAAGTAACGTTATTTAGTTACTATACAACACCAGGCATCATGGGTTCTTGTGACCTGATCAGACCAGGACTCATTTTTAGCATTTTATCTGTTTTACCTCATACTAACTTGTCTCATATTTGCTGGAAACCCAACACATCATGGCGCCACACATCCGTGTTAAAGCCATGACTGTACAGAAGTAGAAAGATATATTTTCATTCTTTTTATGTAGGCCTACTGCCTTGTTGCCTTCCGTTTTCAAGGCAAAGTCAAATAAAAATAAAAATAGCTATCTTTCTCTTTTGGTTTGCAAAAGAGAAAGACAAAATGTTCTTAGAAGTAATAGACGGCTTTTCTCTGTGAGAGAGCAATGGCTTTTCTAGTTGAAGGAGGTTAATCTTGGTTACTCTAAAGCTTAAGACTTGTATGCAAGCAGCTGTATCTTATGCACCACAAAAGCAGCAGCTAAAGTCCTTGGCAGTGTCTAAACAGTTCTGCTACGCTGGCGTTTTGATCGTGTCACAGTCCTGACACACAATCACACCTTTCTACATTAAAGTGGAGGAAAGTAGAAAAATTTTAATCAGTTTGAAATGGATGAGTGGTAAAAAGAAAAGTGTATTATTTTTAAAATACAGTAAATGTACTGACAAAGGTATCGGAGGAGCTGTGAGTGTATTGCCGTGATTGGAGATTTTGAGTTTTTCTAGAGCTCGTGCATTTTGTAAGAAGGATGGTGGGTAGAAAATTACCGTGAGTAACATACACCATGTCTCATTAGCTTAGCTAATATAATCATAACAGCTGCAGCTGAAGCCAAGAGATAACCTGTGTTCATTTTCAAAGGTCTAAGAGAAGGTAAAATAAAGAAGGTGAATGAAATCTGAAGATTAACTGCTGAGGATGGATACACCCTGTCATGGATCACCAAATCCAGACCTCTTGGGTCAGTGTCCTGCAGGTTTTCAACGTGTCCTTGCTCCATCACATCTGACTCAAATTAAATGGATCCTACATCTGAGAAGTTTTGCAAATTGACTCATTTATTGGAGTCAGGTGTTTTGGAGCAGGGACACATTGAAAACCTGCAGGACTTTGGGCCAAGAGGTGTGGATTTGATTATCCCTGCTCTATGTCTCAGTAGTGTGTCTGGTGCTGTGGCAGCCTGAGCACCAATGTAAATCTACTTTTCAACACAACATCAACAAACTCTCTGACCTACTTTCTCAGAAACTGACAATGATGGCAGAGAGAATATTGCGAAATTAAGAGCAAGCAGGGTAATTTTATCAGGACGCCCTGGCTGTATGTTCCCAGTTCTCCCAAATCTCCTGGGAAAGTCATTCATATAACTGGAGGCAGAGGATGAATTCTGTCACACTCTTCCTGTCTCAGTAATACAGCTATTGTTATTCCTGCTACTCTATGAGCAGTTTCAGAGGCACAGTAAAAGTATTTCAAGGCTTTCAATGTAAATTTTTCATGAGCTTCATGGCCTTTAGAGAAAATTGCTATGGAAGCATGTAGGACACCAATGTTCAAAATATCTTTTGAAGCCCTAGGGTAGAACCTTAAATTGACAAGAATAAATGTGAATGATTACTGATGAAGTCAGTACAGTAAAGCAACCTGAAAGCAGACGAATGGTTCTAATGGCTCATGGAAATCTTTCAGTGCAGATGTAGTCTACGGCATCTAAAAAAGTATGCAAAATATGGCAATTTGCAAAAGGAAAATACACAGAACTCTAAATTTGTGAATAAAACTGAACATCCAAAGGCAAAAGTATTCACACATATTCTCTTACATCACACACATTGAAGTCATTTGTACACGAGAAACCTCAATCAGAATAAATTAAATACATATGGGCATGACCCTGATTTACCATCTTTAGTCGTGACTACATCTAGACGCCTCCTTAATTATTTGCATGCATTTCAATTTTGACTTCATTTCAGCTTTATTTACATTGTTCTAATTAAGGCTGTATAGACATCAGTAATTGTATAAGATGTCAACCAGCTAGCCCTCTGAGCTCGATGGCTATTATCTTTGTCAAATTTATGAGAATGTCACAGACACAGGGTTAAAATTGTGATATTTCTTAAATGACGGAACACCTTGTATTTATGCTATGAAGACAAAATCTTCCTTTTTGTGTCACCTGGAAAGAATTTTTATCACGCTTCACGCTAGACTGAAGTGATACTAAGGAAGAAGTGGATCAAAGCGATCGATTCGCCGCGGTGAAGGGCCGAACTTTATAATAAAACACACGTTTGTTTGTCGCCGGTGGGGCACAACACTTCATAGCATGCTAGCATTAGCCAGCTAGCGTTTACTGACGTGCTTAACATTGTGCGTCTTAAAACACACAAACATCTGAAAATCGGGTCTGTACCCCCCCCCCGTTTCCAGTGGAACAACTGGGGACTGCCAAGAAAGGAGACGCTTTCAGATGCTTGTGTGTTTTCAGCCGCACAAAGTTAGGCACGTCATCAAGCTGGCTAATGCTAACATGCTAACAGTAGTCCGCCAGCTACTACTCTGTCAAACTTTGTAAATCGGATAAACGCCAATGCCAAGTTTTCATTCCAGACTGAAGTGATGCTAAGGAAGAAGTGGATCAAAACGACTGATTCGCCACGGTGAAGGACCAAACTTTATAATAAAACGACACACGTTTGTTTGTGGCCGGCAGACTGCGCAGTCGTGTTAGCAGGTTAGCATTAGCCAGCTCGATAACGTGCCTAACTTTGTGCGGCTGAAAACACACAAGCATCTGAAAGCGTCTCCTTTCTTGGCAGTCCCCAGTTGTTCCACTGGAAACGGGGAGGTACTGACCCGATTTTCAGATGTTTGTGTGTTTTAAGACGCACAATGTTAAGCACGTCAGTAAACGCTAGCTGGCTAATGCTAGCATGCTGTGAAGTGCCGGTGTTGTGCCCCACCGGCGACAAACAAACGTGTGTTTTATTATAAAGTTCGGCCCTTCACCGCGGCGAATCGATCGCTTTGATCCACTTCTTCCTTAGTATCACTTAAGTCTGGAATCCGTGAAAATTTCAGTAGGGTTGGCGTTTATTCACGTTATCTACGAAGTAAAGTAGGGACATTGAACTGGGCCGGAAGTGGGCGGTCTAAGTGTTTCAAACCGGAAGTTCGGAACACGGAAGCGTGATAATCCCCTATTAGATGAATACTGATTCTGAACTGCTCCTGATGATGCACGTGACAGTGTTTCGGTGGGAGTGTAGAGGTTTGCCGTTGTCTTAACCAGGCTTCTTTCTTTATTCATTATCTTATTCACCCTTTTACATAAATTTCTCTCACTCTTTTAGACACTATCACAGCTTGTTGCATCGGATATTTGTATAGCATTGATAGTTTCTTTAATTGTGACATGAAAGTGGTGATATTAAGAAGTAGATTAAGTCAGGGAAGTGCCCACTGAAGGCCCAGACACCAGATGCATGGCCCGCCACTGCCTTTTCTCTTACAAAAATATGTTTGTGTCACTTCCGTCTTTCTCTGATTGGTTCCAGTGTAAAAAATTAAGTGTTGTTTTAATAAAAGGTGGGAAATAGAAACATTTTTAACATTGGTTTCAGGGTTTAAAAACCCCTCTCAAAGCCACTTCTCTAACCACCTTCGTTTTAAACTATTCATTTGCTGTTTATGTTTGCTTTAGTTTACTTGTTGATTTAAAGACTTAAAGACACACAATGGAACCTCTAGCAGTTTTCTCAGTGACACGCCCCCTACCGGCGGCTAAACTAGCATCCATCTTGGATCGCACCTGTACTGTGAGCTCACTCCAGCCAGTAAAAGACAGTGTTATCTTGACTCTTGTTTTGTCCCTTCCTTGCTTTCTTCTCCTCTCTTCCTCCAGTACTGTTTCCTTGCATTTCTTTACCGAATCCGACATGGTGCGCGTTCAAAACACCCACATGCTGATACCTGGTTTACATCCGGTTGCTAGTGAGTGACGCGGTGCTGCAACCAATAGTCGGCTGCAACGTCACAGTTGCGTCCCGGATGGGAATCTTACGTACTGCTGTTTCTGAGACCCGGGGGGCTCTGCCCACCGCCTCGGGGCAGTGAAGGCTCGAAAATGCACATAATGAATGTTGGTGTGCCATCCAAACGAGTCAAAAAAGCATATTTTTAAGGTCTAAAAGTTACGTTGAAGTCCAGACATTAGGTTTAGGAATTAAATGCAATTGCTCTGGAGACGTGGAAAATGTGAGCATGCTTTTTTTGTGTGCACACACCTAAACTAATTGATTTTCTAATATCATTTGGTTCCCACTGTGATATTTTTAAAAAATGTAGAGAGAGAGGTAAATGGTGTATAAATGAGCAGAAACCCATTTAACTAGGAATGCCCATAATCAAGATTTTGCTAGCCTAATAGCATAATTGCCAAAATCATATTGTAAGGTTATATAGGGAATAATCTAAAGTTAATCAGCTGTGCTAGCCAGATATCACAAACAAAAGAACATGTCTTAGGCAATTATGCCATTAGGCTAACGATTTGTATTGTGAAGGAAGCACAAACTTAATGTCATGAGCTGCACTACAAAAAAAATATTGCAAAAGAAGAAAGAATGCCCCTATTTTTTTTGTGTGTGTGTGAAGATAATTTTCTTCTTCTCCCATTCTTCACTTGCTTTGATTTACCATATGCATTTCATATTGTTGGTTTTTCTTATTTTATAGAATGTCATATGCCAGGACATTTTCGGCGCGGGCAGTACAGAATAAGTATGAGAGAAAAAAAGAGGAAGACAAAGTGTAGGAGGTACATTCAAAATGCCAACAGCTGCAGTCTCATCTGTAAAACACCAAGATGGCATTTACCTGACAGCAGGGCAGTGGACGAGTAGAGTCTCCTTGCCTCCCTTCAGATCACCATCCTTCAAGTTTCTCTCCCTCCTGCTTGTCCTCTTTGTCTATTCCTTCCACCCTTCTGTCACTACCCCTGATCAACCGCCCTGCAGTCGAGGGCACAATCAAGTGCAAGACGTCCTTGATAAATGAAGATCCAGACCAATGCTACAGAGGGGGGTCCCTGCAGCTCACGGGAGAGCTAAATCACCTCCATTGATTGCACAGTTTCAACGCACTGACAAAAGGCCATGATCACTCATCTTGTTAAAAGCGGATTATTGGCCTGTTTGTATCTCGTTACACCCATAAAGATTTTTCTTCCTCTCTTTTCTCTCCCATTTCAACACATTAGCTGTTTTTCTTTGGCCTAATTTGCTGAACGGATAATCCTCCACGTCGGGTTTTTGTCTGCAACAGAACTATGGATTCTAATTCTGTTTAGTATTGTCCTTTACTGGAGCAGCTGATGGTGTGGAGATGTGTTGATTCATTTAGTGGCTGCTTTGATTTTTCAGCTTAGAAAATAAGGCTGACATGTTGTTCAGCAGTTGGTCATGTCTGCCTGATTATCCATGCTGACCCCTGTGGTTGTCATACATGAGTGCATTTTCTGGATCTATGAGAGCAGTTAATCAAACTGTCCTCACCTATTAGTCTGCCAATGCATGCCACCTTTTGAACATGTAATGTTATTAGCCTGATTTTATTAGCATTGATTAACATATTTATTGTTAAAGTAATTACAATTCAGTTGGTTGAGAACTTGGACTTGATGATGTGATGTTCTGTGGTGGGGTACTAGCTCATCTGCATAATAATTTCAAAGAAAATTAGTTCAAACTCGGTCCTAAAGCACTGTGTCATCAGCATAATTATTTACCCAAGACAGGATGAGAACATGTGCGTGTGTGCATTTACTGTACCAGGGCAGGGGTGGCCAAGTTCAGTTCTCAAAAGCCGCAATCCTGCATCTTTTAGAGGCATGCCTTCTTTAACACATTTGAATCACATTAATTGCTCGTTGCAGGCCTCTGCAGAGCTGAATGATACTTTATGTGCATTCGTCAGTTCAGGTGTGTTAGAGAAGGGATGAGTCTAAAAAAGCAGGATTGTGGCTCCACACTGCAAAAACTCAAATCTTAGCAAGTATATTTTTTCTAATTTCTCGTCAAAATATCTCATCACACTCAAAATAAGACAAAATTACTTAAAGAGAAATATTTCAGTAAGATATAAGATCTTGTTTTAAGGCAATATAAGCGCAGTACAGTGTCCCTGCGCTCTGAAGGCGTGGTTTTGGGTGGTGCGGGTTTTTTTTAAATGTTGCTTGCTCAAATAGTTTTTCCAACATTGCCAACCCTAGCTTTAAGGCAAGATGCATTGCCTTAAAACAAGATCTTATATCTTACTGAAATGTTTCTCTTTAAGTAATTTTATCTTATTTTGAGTGTGATGAGATATTTTGACGAGTAATTAGAAAAATATACTTGCTAAGATTTGAGTTTTTGCAGTGCAGAGGACCAGACTTGGCCACCCCTGTACTAAGGGAATATGTGCCCAATGTCTTATCACTACCCAATCCTCAAATCCCCAGTACAGAATCCATTTACTCCCTTTAAACTCTATATTTGAAGTGAGTGCTTCGTCCAAACAAATGACAAATGAATCAGAGGAAATGGAGCACCAGCATGTTAAAGTTGCTGGTAAATAAGCCAAATTATTGTGTTGTTCAGTTACAGCCAACAGATGTTAATCTTCAGTTCAAGACCACTGGCACTTAGCTTGACATAATGTCAATAAAAAATGAAGTGGGTATAATTAATCACCAAGAAATGCAGGAGAAAAGTAGACCATATATTATTCAAATACGTCACTGGTCTTACAGTTAATCAATTGACAGATATTATACCTGGATTTCGCTAAGATTATCAAGAATCTGTGACACAATATTGCCGATAACAGGGTTTAACAAAACTCACTGAAACAACCCTTAAACTTGACAAGAGGTTTATTAATCAAAGATTTACATCGGTCAATTGAAAAGGCTCGATTAAATGGTTTTTGGAAATGGGAGTAAGTTTCCATCCAAATAAAGCAAGAAAAATATGACGTGCCATGTTATATGTGTTAGACTTTGAGAGTTTATTTCATGGTGAAGTATGTGTTCCAAACTGGCACTGACGTTATCATATGCAACACAACCACTGAACCCACTCACAATCCCAATACATAAATTGAGATTATACATTAGTTTCCAAAAGCTGTTGTTTTCCTTTCCACATTCACTCCTGAAAAAAATTGACATGCACACAACTGAGGTGAAGTAGAACAGTGTGCAGCTTTTGGACCAGTGGGTGATTTTGTAACACTTTGGGGCAATAATGACATCCTGGGCATATGAACATTTTATTGTAGTTCTTACAGTAAATTATAAAAAGAACCTCCTGTTCCAAAAAGACATTATTGGAGTAAGGATTGCTGTCAGTGTTGTTTTATGTGGCGGCGTTTTCTATATGTTTTAATATACATTCCTAAAAGTAGCACTATGTCCAAGTTGACATGAGAGTTTCAATTCCTCTTTAATTCCGCACAAAAGTTAATTCTGCTTTAAGAAGATTAAAAATGATTATGTACAGTAAACCTAATTACGAATAAAAATTATAATTTCAAACAAAACTTCATCCTGAAATACATGTAAGTGGTTGGTAAAGTCCTCTTTTAATTTCAAATGGAGGTGGATATCCCAAAGAGTAAACCAACCAGTCAATAAACAAGCTGAATTTAATTAGCACAGCTCCTCTGTAGATACTGTAGATGAGTTCATTACTGGAAACGCCTGTTGTAAATGCACAAGCAGATCCAAAAACATGGCAGTTTTGCTTTATGGCACCTGAATTGCCCACCTCTGATTCCGAAAAGAATAATTCCTCTGTTGTGTAAACTTTTAATTTCATTCTAAATTAATTCAGGTTATTAGGAATGGGCATTTGCGAAAATCTTTTTGATCGATCGTCGGGAGAGTTAATAATCAATCATCGATTTAATCATTAAGAAATGCATGTTAAAAAAACATGATTAAACATACCACAGGCGGACTTTTTTTTTCTGAAATACATATTTATTTAAACTCCCCACTGTAACAGCCTCAATAATCTTCTCAGCAAGAAGGTCAGCAGTAGTGGTGGGGTAGCTCTGCACTGTTAAAGCGGTCTAAGTCTGTTGTTATGGCAAGCTAGCTGCTGTGGCTAATTTGTTTAGCAGCTCCTGCTTTCGCTTCTCATGTTTCAATGACCCTGATTACGGGTAATGGTGCGCTGTGAAAGAAACTGATAGACTGTTTCGAGTAAATTCATCAAATCTTGGAAACCTTTTCTATCGACGACACTTCTGGGCAACATATCCACTAAAATCATTTTACAGATTCCCTCCGTGATTTTGTCTGCCTGCTTTGCATCACAGCTCCTCTGCCTTCAGACTGAGGCAACGGTGGTTGAATAGAGGATTCATTACCTTAAAGCAACCCTTACCGATGTTGCATTGTTACACAATTTTTTCAATAGGGTAAAATGCTATGAATGAGGTAATGGAACTCCGATACACAAGACAGACCCACCATTAATCAAAATAAAATATTCCAATCTCTAAACATTCAATGAAAACTCCAACCAATTCTTGAAGTGGGGTGCACCCCTTGGATTGGCCGAGGGACCTGCCTGTCATACCTTTGCGATCAAAATTCTTAACGATCAATTATCGATCATCGATTAATTGTGCTCATCCCTACCGGTTATTCTGCGCATACTCTTTTCCTTTTCCTGCTGCAACAGCGCACTTCGAGCTGCACATGAACAAACGTTGGAGTCCAGCCAGCTAGTGGAAGTAAAGTTGTAATTTAGTGTCGAGGTGCTGCGACAAAACTACAATCAGAGTGAAAATTTTCACAGAAAATAATTTCCAAAGTTCAGTAATGCTTCTTTAATATTCATGCCTTGTAACGTCACCTTTCATTCCACCCTACTGCCGCCATACTGAGTACCGAGCTCAGAGCAGAATATTGTATTAGAGCAAAAGTGAGGCTGAGGTAAATTAACATTGTGAATATTTATCATTTTAACCCCCAAGAACTTAAACGATACAATGGGAAAATATATTTTATTGGATGTGATCCATACGGAGCCCCTGCATAAGTTTTCAGATACTGTAGCTAGCATGGACTGAGCGGCTACTGGACTTTATCTACCTATATCTACAGTACATATAGACTAATCCGGCCAAACGCCACAACTAGACCGTCGGCCATTGCAACGGTGGCGTTTCTGTACATGTATAATTAGAACAGATGAGAATCAGACTTTCCTGAACAATATGGAGGAAATCTGGAAGGACTGTCGCATTCCTGGTTGTTGGAACATCAGAGGAAAATTTTAATGTGTTAATAAGTGAATAAGAAGATCACAGACATTTATTTTATGAAGATTTCTACCGTCTGTGACAAAACTGGACACTGCTCCGTCCACTGTGTATCAGTGTATTTGTATCGGGAGGAATATTGGGCACAGAGCAGAGGAGGAATAACTTGCTGCCACAGCGGAGAAAACGCTGGATTTAATCCCCAATAACAAAAAACAGGGTAAATTATGGTGAACACTCATTAATCTGACACTTTATTTCACGTATCTATGCTCCCGAAAATGATGCACCACATAACGTTATTAAGCTAGCTAATGCTAACAGAGACAGCTGTGGTGCTGCTACGAGTTAATGACTAATCTGGGAGATACTTGTGAAATATAATGTCATTTGCGCTGATCAGGGCAACGTTGGGACTAGAAAATAAAAACAGTTCAGTCAGAAACACAAACGGTTCAGGAAAACGGTGTCCTGCAGCCTTTAGTTTCATCAGCAGGACATGTGAAGACTACCTGGTCTGTACAGTCCTTAAATGATACCAAAAGCCAAATATATGATAAAATAGAAAAGTAACGACCTTTGAAAGAGTTTAGTTTTTAAAACTTTGATAAGTAATCATGAGATGTGCGTGTTATTACAGTGTGGCTTGTCATTAAACCCAGTTTCCAGAGATGAATAATAGTTTAAATTACTGATCAGATGTAAAAAATAAATAAATGCCAGAATACTTTAAAGATCTCCAGATAACATACCTATAGGTTATCGTGACCTTACACCAAGGTTGTAAATCCAGATATTCACGCTGCTTTCCATGTTGGCAGATACAAGGTAAATGGGACTGTTCCCCACTTAGCATTTTGTGATGACACAAAACGCTCATCGGATTAGCTTTAGAGCTTATATTAAATGCTAAATGCATGCTTTTGTTACAGCAAGTGTCTGATCACATTCACTGTCATAATTAGATTTTTTTAAAGGTGCCATGACATCAACTTTCACTTTTCTGACATTTTTGGGGGCATGATATGATCTGTTGTGCACTGATGAGGCCATGTGAATGTCCAGAGTGAGAATCAAAGTTCCTGTTTATGGTCTGTCAGCTTTGTCTCTCTGTTCAGAAAAAGTTGAATCAAACAGCAGCTTATCATTCTACGTAGTTCTATCATCCAATGTAATTAATTTGCTCCAATTAGGGCACACTATCA
Source organism: Atherinomorus stipes (assembly GCA_023101725.1). Lineage (NCBI taxonomy): Eukaryota > Metazoa > Chordata > Actinopteri > Atheriniformes > Atherinidae > Atherinomorus > Atherinomorus stipes. Next base: position 737,259 of record JALJCO010008795.1, on the reverse strand, counting down.
AGCAACCCCCCCTCCCTCCCTCCATGTCTGACTCAACTGCATGTGGAGGAGAGACTGCTAAGCAGTCAGGTCTGGGTGGATTTAAAAGAAAACTTCTGCAGCAACACTGAGGGAGGCGACCACAACCATGTTATTACCTGTAAGTTTATTTATTTTCTTGATGCTGTCTTGTCTTATAAACATAGCTCACTTTCTTAAATACACATGTTGCTAACAGTTAGCCTTTAGCAAACTCCGCTAGGGCAGCTTGATCTACTTACTCTAAATAAGGTTATAACCAAATAAGGTGTAGCCAGTCAGAATGAAGTCAACTTGGTCTCCGGGTAAAGCTCCATATAATAACCAGACCCGACTGTTTTACTGAGCAAGTGAGGTCTGGCATTTCAAAACAATACCCCGCTGTAAAAAATGCCATTTTTTTCTTTGGAGATTTGACATATGCAGCAATGCCAACAACATGAACTAGTTTTTACTGCTGTCATCATTCCTTTAAAAAACTGTACAAGACATCAAACCCAGTTAGCAACAGCTACAGTTACCTCTCCTAACTTGTGTTGGAACTCACCTGAAACGATGTTTATACTACACAGACGGCTGCTTGCAGTTGTTCAGATTAGCTGATTGCTAAAAGCATCTCTGAACACATATTTCTATGGTAAACCATAAAAAGAAATATCTGGTCTCCTGTCTTGTTGTCAGTCCCGACTGCACAGTAAATGGTATCAGTTCAGTTACCTGAACAGCGTTTGTGTCATCACAGCTGAGCTTTGTGAGTGACAACAGGACACTAGTGCAGTCAACCCAGTGCTTTATTAAAATACTCCCCTAAACGTAAGTCCTCAAACAAACCCCTACCCCTGTACTTCCGGCAACACAACAGTTTATTTATTTATTTATTTTTAATGCTACAACTATCACTACAGTATTCCTGACAGCTTTTATGGAGTTGCAGTAGTGCCACCAAGCAGCACAGGTACTCAGTATTGTGGCGGCTAGTAGTTTAAGTGCAGAGAACGCATCTGTGACTTCAGCTGCAACCTATCAATACAAGTATATGGCACGTGCATGTTAAATGTCCTCTTAGTGAGGTTAGCTTCAGAGTTATCTTGGTTCATTCAGTTGTTGCCGTGTAAAGAGATCAACACATTTTTAAGCTGACGATTTATTAGTGCACAAAAAGGAAATAAGCCAAAGAACACGTTTCTGTGGAGTAATATAACCTTGTGTTTTTTTAGCTTCTGTACTTTTTATCTGTGGTTTATATTATCTGGCTGATTTATTTCTGGTCTGGTCTGGCCTCTTACTTGGGAGTGTAATATGTTGAGCAAACAGAATTTCAATTCTGCTTTAGACATGATAAACCCTATTTCCATCTGAGATTTCCTGCTTTGCTTCCCATATGACCCTTGACATGGCTCCATAAAAATGAACCAGTCATGTATTGTCAATGTGACAGGTAACTTCATACCAGTAGATATTTCTAAAGATCACCACAGCAGGTGTGGCAGAACCACAAGTATTGTCTGGAGACACCGCCATCAACTCCAGCCATGCTGCAGGGAAGCAATCAAACTGTGTGGTGGAGTGCGGGTGTAAAGCAGTTTTACTGATATCAAAACCAATATTTTCCCTGTCATGAACAGATAGGAATTATAAATTTTATCAGTGGCATTGATATGCAGCTCTTGGTGAACATGTGACAGGTTTGTGAGAAAAAATACAGGAACACGAGGGATGGCATGAAGTTTAATCATAGCAGATCAGCATGTTACAGCCTGGCAGTGTTGTCCATGACTGTCTAGTTTTAGATGTCAGAGTAAATAGGTTTGATGTTGCCCCTGTTATTGGAAATGCTGGGTACAACTGAAATGTAGAAACAGAGGCTTTGTTGGATAGCAGTCATTACCCGACAAGCATCAGAGCGAGTGACAAGACTGAAATCATACACTGTAAAAAAAAATCTGTTATTTTTACGAAAAAAAACTGGCAGCTGTGGTTGCCAGAGAAATTTCGTAAAAAGTACAGAAAATACGTAAACAACTCTACGATACAACCTGTAGATAGAACAGTTTCTCAGTGTAAAATTTACAATTTTTTCTGTAACACTGTTTACATTCTTACTGTTATTTTTACATAAGAGTATTATTCAAAAAACATTTTAAATCTGTAAATTCAACAAAAAAATCAGAATAATCAACACGACCAGCCTGCTTTTTATAGAAAAATTTTCAGCAAGATTTACATATAGTAGTTGTTACTTTTAAATTAAATTATATTAAATTTGACTAAAAAATACTAAACAAATAACATTTTTTCACTGTTAAAATATCATTATTACCGTTATTTTAATCAAACATTTCTGCCAAATTGATTTCAAGAATGTGATTACAAGCAGTGTCAAAAACAGATTAACATTGAAAGCTACATGAAAACACTGCAACTTGGCACTTTTAGTCGAAAATGCTACCCAGCGTCAGCCAGTCTGACCAGAAAATCTAGAGTTAATATATAAGAATATTACTACATTTAAAAGGACAGACATAAAACTCAACACTTACTTGCCTTTCCAAAAATTTATTGTTCTTAAACACTGAACAAGATTAGCCACACTGGCCAGTACTCATTTTTTTTTGTGTATTTTACAGAAACAACAAATGGCAGCAAATACAGATGAAAATGAACCAGACTGTCTTGCCTTTTAAGTAATTGTATAATTTCAATACAGCTGACATCACCGCAACTTGGCCACTAAACTGATATAAACCAGTAAAACTGTACTGTCAATGAGCCTGTTTTTTGTCAGCCCAAGTCTTAGAACAGAGCAAAATAAGTGAATGAGATGAGCTCTACGATCAACAGGGCTGTATCGTGTGAGCATGACATGAAAACATAATGACCACACATATAAGATTCAGTTTGTTTATCCAATTAGTCTTAATATGTGCTAAATGCTAACCATGAATGATTGAGTTTTTCATTCTCGCACTTTAGTGCTTGAGTGTTGAAACATCAGTTGAAAAACACTGCAACGCAGCTACAGACCAGTATCGGTATCAGTTTACCAAAAGGGGGCTCAAGGAATGAGGAACAGCAAGTAGTAAACAATTTCCACATTTAACAGCTTAAATGTTACCTTATATGAACAAGTATTAAACTCTACCAAAGCACTCTTTTTCTTTCAAGATCTTTAAGAATTTGTGCTGTCCTAGGACAACAACAGCCTTTCTTCCAAATAGAACAAATGGAACAATACTGTATACCAATACCATACTGAGGTTCAGCCATAAGTGAGTAAATATGAGATCAGCATAAGATTTACAGCAACTCTGTAACAACTATATACAAAGATTTCGGCAACTTTGAGTGAAATGTTTTAGAAACCTTACAAATGCCTTTGTGCAGGGTTTGTGGATGTCACAAAACTTACTGAGTTCAGTCCATATCAGACATCACGCCACTCAAAGTCTGAAAGCTCCTGAATTAAGGTGAGGACTCTGGGGTTCACATTAAGACGGGATGTACGTGTCTTCTGCACCTTAGTTCCCTTCTCTGGGTTGATGGAGAAAAAACACCTTAAGAAATAGAGGAGAAACAATTAGAAAAAAAAAAAATTAATAACAAATATGACAGTTAAGCACAAAAGGTACAAAGAATTGTCCCCTAGCCCACAACTTAGTGCAGCCTCTCCTTTATTTTGTTCAAGTTGAATAAACATTTTGAATAAATTTGATTTTCTTTTAAAAAGAAAAAAAAAGGAAAAAAAAACACACACACATACACACCTCTGCAGAAACTCCAGGGTTGATGCCAGGTCTGATGGGTAGTGGATGTTGAAACAATAATAGCTACCAAACATCAAGCACAGGGCAGATACGAAGGAAGAGATGTTGTCGTGTACAATGCTCCGGTCAACGCTCAACATGAACCTTCTTGCAGAGAAGCAGGAGCGCCCTAGAAAAACAGAGAGAGAGAGACACACATACACAGACTTAAATACCGAGTAAAGATCACAAAACATTCCCATGATCAAATAAATTTAACACAATAAAACACTAGAAGTTTATGAGCGAAGGGAAAAATGCTTTTTAGATCCGTCTAACCTTGAAGATAAAAACTTTACAATAAACAAAAGCAGGAAAAAAAAAACAAACAAAAAAAACCACACACACAAAAACTAGAGATGCTCCGATACCATTTTTCCCACCCGATCCCAATTCTGATATTGTGCTGTGGGTATCAGCTGATACAGAGCACCAATACTACTATTAACATATTCCATCTGCAAGACTGTGACGTGATTATCAATGTAATTATCATGGTTAGAGTTGTTCTGATACTGGTATAGGTATCGCAAATGCTTCTGATACTGCCAAAAAATGCTGGTATCGGTATCAGTAAGTACTGGGATTCAGGAGTCCAATAGGAAAATAGGAATCTATTTACTGATTAGCTGTTAGCTCAAAAACAGTTCTTTTTCCTTGCTCTTGACTTTGCGTTGTGCTGCCATCTGCAGCCTGCTGGTTTTGAGGGGTGAGAAAGAACTGATCACCTGACACCTGTCAGATGATGGTGTAGCAGTATTTCAGACTGGAATCTGCCACCAGCAAAACTGTATTTAAAAATAAATGGCTCCTATTTGTGGTATTCATTCATGTTTTGCATATTTAACCTGAGCCAGGCCTTACCACGATGATAATCATATCACAGACTCATGCAGGTGTAATATAACTTTTTTTTTAAAACATAGTGGAATTGTTACTCAGTATCGGCCGATACTCACAGCACAATCATCGAAATCTGTAAAAAAAAAAAAAAAAAAAAGGTATCGGAACATTTCTGATGCTGGTATGGCATGGCTTACATTAAACATGAATGAATACAGCAGATTGAAACCATTTATTTATAACTGCAGTCTTGCTGGTGGTAGAATCTAGTGTGAAATACTGTCTCACTACCAACATGATTACTATCAGCTTCTGGGCTAACAGGTGATCAGCTCTTCCTCATCCCTCCAAACCAGGAGGCTGCAGACAGCAGCACAGTGTAACTGTTTTAGGAGCAGCGAAAAAGGATTGTATCAGAGCTACTAGCGGTGAATACATTTGTTTTGAAAAATTATGTGGTATTGGATGGCGTCTTACCTCCAGTACTCGCTGACACAGATACCGATTCCAGAATTTTGGGTAGTATCTGAGACATTTTCCAATATAGGTTCCAGAACAACACTAACAAAACCCTTTAAAAAAAAAACACTGCACATTATGAATTTGAGTCCAAATACAAATATAGACTACAGGAAGGAAAGGGAGGAGCAAAATATAATCAAACAGAAAATGAGAAGAACAGGTGCTGAGAGAACCAAAATGGCAATCCTAAACTTACCACACACAATAATGGTGGGTGTCACAGGAACTTTGTCCATCTGTATCTCTCCTGCAAGGCTGGTGTCCTCCACGAAACAGAACATTGCATCTTCCTTCTCATCAAAGTAGCACAGCAGGAGGAGCACCATCTCTTTAAGATCTTCAGAGCATCCACTCAGCTCTCCCCTAATCACCTTCAGCTTTGTTACAGCCTCTAAGAACTTCTTGCTTTTCCGCACACAAATGGTGTCCATGTAGCTTAGGAGCCGTTTCCCCTTCTGATCCACATTGTGTGTGAAAGTTTCTTTGAGTCCAATTCCGGTAAGTTCTTTGAAGTGGACTGCCATGCCAAGTTCTTTAAACCAAAATGGCCATTCTTCCAGTACCTGCTTGATGTGTTTTCCCTGATTGATGTCTTTACGCTGAGTGTAGAAAGTCTTCTTCATTAGTTGTTTTACCTCCTCTGGATTTGTTTCATTTTGCTGAGACATCTTCTTCATTTTTTTCTTTTTTATCTTGTTGACTCTCTGGGGTTTCTCCAAGGGGCAAGAATTTTAAATCCCACTTGATGCATCCGTATGTGTCCTGGATTGCTGCTCTCTGTTCAGGAGGGATTTCATCTGTGTCAGTCCCAGAGGGAAGCTTTCGCTTTCTTATCTTGGGAGTTGCAGGTCTCTTCACATTATCGAACCTGTTTTGCAGTTGCTTAACTAGAGAGTGATAACCCAGCCCGATCACATCTCCTTCGATTACATCTTGTAGAGATCTTGGGTACCTTGCCACCATCTTCTTGGCAACTGCAGTGCAACTTCTTTTACCGATGCTCAAACTCTTTTGCATCATCTCACGCATTACAATTCTGACCATCTCCCTTCTCAGACGTGGACTTGGACGTTTCCCTCTCTCCAAACACTGCATAAGTTCCTCTGGAAACTTTTCCCATGGAATGAGAAAGGTATCAACCCAGTCTATTTCAGGAGTTCGGTTGCTGTTCAAGGATGATGAAGATGATGAGCTCTGGGGTGAAGAAGATTGCAACGGTGCAGGAGGTTCTGGTGAGGACTCTCCAAATGACTTGCTGGTCTCAGGAGTTTGGCCTGCACATAGAATTTATCAGGAACACAACATGAATATAGTAATATGCTTCTAATCTATAGGCTATTTTTGCATTGGTTTTATTTTGTACAGCAGTATTTGACTTACATCTTTGCTTCCATGCAGCAAGTACTTTCCTGGCTTGAACTGGCCTCAACGCAGACAGCAAGTCATCCTCAACAATAAACTGAAAATCATCATAAGTCTCCACCCCAAGAGACTGTAAAGTCTCCTCTAAAATGTCTTTGGACATTTCTGGAAGGTCAGGTAAGACCTCATTGATGGAGGTACGTAGAAATGTTTGCTCAAGGTCAGTCATTTCTGAAATAAAAAAAAAGCATGACACCAGTTTGAAGATCACAAATGAAAAGAAAGAAAGCAGTAGAACATTTAGTAGACCTGTGTACTTTTACTTAAGAGTGTATAATGTATTAATACTTGTGTTGTACATTTTGAAAGACTAAACTTTTGCACTTTTACTAAGTTTACATGTTTGTCAGTGGTTCTCACAGTGATCAAAACTATATTCATCTTGACAACATACTGTGCTTAAGAGGAATGACCTGTTGTCCATTTACAATATATGATGTTAATGGATAAAAATCTACTAAGTCATTGATGTTTAGACACAACAACCTTGTGCTCTGCTTTGTCACTGAATAGAGATGGTATTCAGAATGATAATCAGCTTCGTGGGTATTCATCACAAAATACACAGTTGTATCATGTTGAATCAAAATGATGACAAGCTCTCCAAATTCCACTGAGTCATCATTTTTTGACACAAGGAAATGTCCTTTTTTATAAGATGTCCCTTTATAGTTTATCTCTGTGGAGACACACGTGTTGTGTTCTGAAAATCTGAAGTCTTTCACTGCATGTTTAATTGCATCACTGTACAGCTCAGAGTAAAAAGCACAACTGTCTTTGACCTGCAGAAGCTCATTGCTTGGTCCAGCTGAAATGTATGCTTGATACATCTGGTGTCTTTCAGACAGGGTTAGGCAGATGTTTTTAAAGTTTTTCAAATGTCTGGAACATCTCTTGAAGTAGGAGTGTTTACTTTCGAAACGCATTGTCCATAACCTAATCAATGGGCCAAATTTCAAAATAAGTGCTGGATAATGACGCAAGAAATGATGTTTTGGTTTTAGTGAAGTCTCAGGAAATGAACTCTTCCTTGATTCCAAATACTCTTGGATTATGACATCAAGGTAGGCTACCTGTGACAAAGAAATTTTTTGTGAACAAATCATATCAACGATGTCTTTAAGCTGGAGCAATAACTGCCAGACATCATCCTGAGGATTTTGCACTTTGTCCCCAATTAATAAGGGAAGAAACCTCAAGAGATTCCAGTTTTGAATGGCCTGACCTGAAAGTCTGGGTAACTCAGGATTGACGGCACATGGCTTTGTTTGAGCATCTGACCCTTTGTATTTGAACTGCTTGATTCGCCGGTTCAAAAGTGAATACGTAAACCATTTCTTTTTTTTAATGAAATACTTCAAGTATAACGCTACATCATAGGATAACACACCCTCAAATACATCATGCCCTAAACAGGGTGGGAGGCCGGGCTGGCAAACATGAAAAGATTTCAGATGATTGAAATCAGAGTTTACCTTTATGCCTTTGACGTCTGGTCTGTTTCCAGTCTGGAGATCACCAACAGCAGAGTCGTAACTTTCAGGAGTACGCTGTGGACCACAAACATTCGGATCACTCTGAAAATCATTTCTTGTGATCTCACAGTACCTGCAGAAGTACTGAGAGCAACTAAAGTTTTCAGTAAACCCACCGATGCCGTGTGAGCCCAAGTTGTCACCTGCAATACAAAACAGAGCCCCTTTGACTGTTTGACCACCTGATGTTATTCCATGTTCTTCTAAATCCTTTAAATCTGACAATAAATCTGAGAAAACCTTTGCAGTTCCGAACTGTTTTAAGTCATTCTCTCCACACAATAGGACAAGGGACATGTGATCAGTACTGGATCGCACATGAACAGGTAAGTTTGCCACAGAGAGATAGACTGCAACTACTTTGTGTTTCTTCTTGGCAGAGCCAAGAGGATTGACAATTTCAAATGCATCCTGATACAAAATAAGCTTAAGGCAGCCTGGATTTTCAGCAAAAAATTGATTACATTTGTAGTTTAGTCCATCACTTATGTCACCAAAAACATCTGTGCATGTCTCTGTGGACTGCTCCAATACTGACTTCTTCCACAAGTCTGATTCCAGCAAGCTAGTTAGTGTTTGCTTCACGGGTACATAGTAAGCAAACTTCTGTTTCATATTTTCATCATTTCCTAACATTATTGGTTTTGGTTCAGTGTATGTGAACATTTTTTTGAAAGTCTGAGTTCTGGAATATGTTGTTCTCAGTGGTCCCTGATGACTGGTGGAAAACAGGTCTGAGTCCTTCACACAATCACATATTTTAGCAACAGCATCTTCTGTTAGACCCATGTCATTTGTCAACAGTGTGCGTAGTTTACTTAAAGTGTAATCCTGTCCAAGCTCGTGCACATTCTGCATCTCTTCTACAATTGTTTGAATTGTAGAAGCAGGGAGTAGGAGCTGCCCTTGCAGCTTTAGGTAGAACAGACATAAGTTCCTAAGAAATGTTTCATTGAAATTTGGTGGCAATTCAGTGCCTTCATTTGCTGTTGCATCATTTGAGCTTTGTGGGACATCTTCACTTGCAGTTAAAGCTGAAGACTGAGAAGAAGCTTCCTTGTAAATGTTACTTATGGTGTCTATTGAGCATGCTCTATGTTTCCGGGACATATGTGCAGTAAAAGATGATTTTACAGTGAAAACATTTTTACAGCCAGTTACTGGACATGCCACTGGTTGCCCCTCAGTTATGTGCTCTTTCAGGTGGGATGTAAGTTCTTTCACTGTTTGAAATTGGCGGTCACACAGCGAAATGGCGCATTTTAATTCTGCAGCAATGGCTGCAGCAGTAGCAGGAAGTGCAGATACGTTGTGAACACGGTAGAAGTGAGCTTTAAAAGCTGCATATGAACAAAATGTCCGCTTGCATTCAGTACCAACGCATTTGAAAACACAATGAGGCTCATTCCTGTGAACTCGACAATGGAGCACATAACCCCTCAACGACTCTAGTGTTTTGCTGCAAAAACGACAGGATATCATTTCCTCCCCCCTAACACAACTAAATAAACCGCGGTTCAAATCTTTACCCTCTTAATCTGACGTTAAAAATACAAACAGGTGCTTCCAAACAGCACGAAGAAACCTTTCAATAAGATACAGGCTGACTCGTAACAGTAAAACACCTCAGTAAAACCGACGCAAGTTTTTCTGAAAACAAACTGCCATACATCCTGGTATGATGACAATAAAGTGTAAGCTTACCTGAGTTGCAGGTAGTGAGTGACTCGTTTTCGGAAACTTTGCTGCTGCAGCCGTTTTCTTGGACACTCTGAGCGCGAAGTCAGTGCAGTCGTTGATCAGCGCTCCAACTTCGGTTGCTAAGACAACGCTTAAGTGGACCAATAGGAGATCAGAAACCATCTTCTTCGCTGCTTTGCGGGTTAACGAGGTGGAGGTCAGGTCTTCTTCAAATTAAAATTCAGGTCTATGCTGTACTTTCTCTGTAACTAAAGCTTAAACTTCAAAATACCACGATAAAAATGGAAGAAAGTTTCAAATGACAAAGAAAGAAAAGAAAAACATTCAAACTTTACAAAGAACCAATTAGCAGTCGTGTATTTTTTAAATTATCATAATTCCTTCAATTCAAAATGCTAAATTGACAGCTTGCTTGTTTGAGGGTGTCATTAGGTTTTTGATAGGTAGTTCAGCTTTTTTTTTTTTTTTCAAAATTCAACTGCTCACTTAGAAGAGATGGTTCTTCTGTCTTCCAAAGGGCCCTTAGTAATTCTAAACTTCTATTTTAGATTAGTTTTGCCATTATTAATGATTTGTATGTTGGTAAGCAATTTTTAATTTATTGTTTTTATAAAAGCCTCTCCTAAATTATTTTTAAATAGTTACTATTTAACATTTTTATCAAACTTTTAATAGGTGAGTGAATAATGGTTCCAATGTAAGAGCTTTGAGTGCCATCAGCAGTACAGTATAAATCTAAACCATCATTATGGGCTTTGTAAATCTATAGAAAGATGTCATGCTAATTTCCTATCATTTTAACATTTAATATATGTCATGGTTAACAAAATAAAACTGGAAAATGAATTTCTCTGAAATAAAAAATATTACGTACCAAGAAATTATTTTAACATCATAGTGATGCAATTATAACAATATTGTACCGTTCTTTGGACCATGATTTCTTTTCGTTTAAATTACACCTTTTAGAGGGTAAATATCGTTCTATTAACATGTTTTTACTGTAAAATTAACAGTTGTGTGATGTTAAGTATTTTACAATATTTTCCTGTAACTAAAACACTACTTTACTGTTTTTTGGTTTACAGGTTTTTAATGTCATGATTTTACAAAATTTCACTGTAAATTTTACTGACTTTTTTTACAGTGTACAAAATAATGAGAACTTGAAGAGCTTGTGTTGATCATCACTCATCTAAGAACATTTGGCTGAGAAGAAATCAAAACATGATTTTAAAAAGTAATAATAATAACAATGAAAGACCTAGCATGCATGTTAGTGTCTATGCATGTGCTCTTCCTTATGGGGTGTCATGGTCTAATGGCAGATCCCTGCCAAATCCTGAACTCTCTGGCATGTGGCCTATTTGCCTCCTTAAGCTCTTTGTCCAAGGAAAGTGCTCAGCACAGACAAATGACAAATGAATCACTGAGAAAATGGAACACCAGCCTGTTAGAGCCACTGGTACACAAATCCATTGTAGTGGTGTGGAAGTGCCTCCTCCATCTAATTACAACCAATGGAGGTTAATCCCTGCTTTTGGCCCAAAAAAAGAAAAAAGAAAAAAAATCTCCATAGTGCTTTCTGTCAGTGCTCCCACTTCAACTATCATGTCTGTAAAAATGTACCGAGAAGAAATCCAGCCCACCTTTTACCCACAAACTCGCATTCTGCTGTTTAATCCCATCCACATCCTGTTAGCGGCCTCATCTTCTCTGTCAAAGCATCGCTTCCATTGACTGCAATTAGTGAGTTCCATCCAAATGATAGTTTGAAGAAATTGTCAGAAATGTCGTGAAATATTGAAAATTTAGCATGAACTAAATTCATGGGTTGGTCTTTGATTTGTTGCCCTTTTTCAGAAAGCCTCTAATTGGGCATATTTTTATGTTCGTGTGTTTTAGGGTAATTATGATGACATTTAAAAATCTGAATAAATGGCAGCTAAAAGTTACCAGAATGAAGAGGACTCCAGTAGAGAGCGTTAATCATCTAACATGAGAGTTTATTCTAAATGAGTGTACCCACAAACAGTAAGGCAAGTCAAACCACAGACGTTTAGCCCATGACTCATCTGTTTTAATTATGGATGGGACCTTAACGTGTTAACTACAATTAATAAATTACAACAAAATTAATGCATTAAAAAAGAAAGCATTTAATCACAGTGTGAATTAGAAATAAAGCAGAACCGATTTTCTGATACACGAGACGGATTACCCGGACAAACAAAGTTTTCCGACTTTGCTGCTATATTTACAGATTTTTCAGACCCCTCTGAAAACTTTTCTTTTAAATAAAGCAGCTGAGAATAAGTCTAGCAACATTTTCTGGTGTTATTGCAGACTTTTACAGACTGACATGAAAGAAAATATCGTTTACTTCCTTCTATTAGCTTTGCCCGCTGTTGCAGGCCCCTCCCCGCCTCAAAACACAAACTAGAGCAGGGATCCCCAAATCCAGACCTTCTGGGACAGTGCCCAGAAGGTTTTCTCGATGTTCTTCTACCAATACACCCAACTCAAATGAACAAGTCATTGTGCAGAACTTCATTGGCTGTTGGACCCATGTGTGCTGAAGCAGCAAAATGTTGAAAATCTTCTGGAAACTGGCCCAAGAGGTACTGTTTTGGTGATCATTACATCAGAAGCTGCAGAGAGCATCAGCTGCAGACACAGCAGTGGTAGATTCTCACCTCGGCTCCATGAACCAGACTGAAAATAAAACAAAACTGTCTCTGATCATCATATGTTGATGCATCTTAATAAAAAGTGTAGACAGTACTGGAACATGTTGTAGACTCTTAATTAGAAAACAGACGGTTTAACAGTTAGATAAAATAGTTAACATGGTGTAATTTAACTTTAAGGCTGTTAAATTTTGGCCAGGGATCATTTTTATTTCTTCTTCTTTTCTTTTTTTTAAAGTTGAAATAAAATTAAAAGCATTTCGTCAGACAATAGTAGAGCGGGAGTTTGCAAATTTAATGTCTGTGCCTGTTATTTGACTTAGTGATCCACTAAAGTCCATTTGAATTAAAGCAACCTTTACCGATGTTGCATTCTTACACTATTTTTCTAACAGGGTAAAATGCTATAAATGATGTAATGGAACTTTAAAATACAAGACAGACCCACCATTAAACAAAATAAAATATTATTCCAATCTCTAAAAATTCAATGAAAATTTCAACCAATCCTTGAAGTGGGGTGCACCTCTAGGATTGTCCAACGGACCTGCCTGTCAGACCTTTGATTCTGCATTGGGAGGTGGAGGGAATGAAGGGGTGTGTCTTAGGAGTGAGGCGGGACTGTTTATATTCAAATAATCTTGCTGTGCTTTCTGAAATGCAAGATCGGTAAAGGTTGCTTTAAGAAAATATTAGTTTTTTCAGCGATTTTTAATGTGATAAAAAATTCTATAAAAGTACTACAGTATATTGCTTAAAGTCTTCTTCACACCCCGATTGCAGCCAATTAATAAGATTTTCTGACACAAAAATTTTAAAAATTCATCACCTGTGGAACGTACAGGACTGAAAAAACCCAATCCAATGAAATTGTAACGGCCCGTGCTTGATTGAATGATTATATGTCCATCAAACTCAACTGCCGTTTGTCCCCCACCCACCCTCTCCGCGTGCATGCACGCTCGCAACACACCATGAGCGTCTCACAGTGCACATGAACGTGGCTGCTCGCTGCTCTTATCTATGCAGCAGTTTGCTCTTAAAATCCACTGAAAAGAAAAAAAAACGGATGTGGATCAAGTCATGGAGGTGTTTACATTTGCAGTGTGGATGTTTTACGCCGCAAAAGGAGTTGAAGGTCAGGGAATTTTCACTTTTAGAAACATGGTTCCTCTACTAGCAAGCTAACAAGCTATCTACTCGGCTGTTCTTGGTTATCTTCGCCAACAATCATTGGCTCACACGCTCCTGTGCTCTGGAGACGTGGTTTCGGGTGGGTTTATTTTTTCAAATGCAGCTTGCTTGAACCGTTTTTCCAGAATCCCCTACCTGCCTTTAATTCATTACAACGCCTCTGATTAATTATTATTAAGTTTTTTTTTTTTTTAAAGCGAGTCCCACCCAAGGGGCAAACTCCTCTGGAGAACGGTGAGCCCACTTCCACGTTGCACAAAAAACTGTAATTCTTTCTTGATCCACGAGGGGCTGGCTCCAAAACAGAGGAAATCATAGGCCAACTCCACAGGAGAAATAAACATGTTTACAGCCTGGTTCAAAAAATCATTTTAGGTTTAATAGATCAAGTTTACTTTTAAGTAAACTGTGAGGGGAGGGGGAGGGGGGGGGGTTATATAATTCATCCGTCTAGATGTTATTTAATCTTGAATTTATGCATTATGAGGAGCATGTCCCTTTGATTGCCATGCTGCAGACTGGAAGCCGGCCTGCCTGCCGGAGGCTATCTGTTTAGCTCCTTGTTTGCTGTCGGTAAGGTCTCAGTCTGCAGCAGAGTCGCAAAATTGTTGGTTTTTAGCAGCTGACAGAAAGTCCAAACATGTCTTACCTTTATCCCGCCGCTTAGGAAGCTAATCTTCGTTAGCTCCTGTGAGTTTCGAGTTAGCTCGGTTTGCATTTAGCCCAGTGTACATTGGCTGTCAATCATTTGCCTCACGGTCACCCTGTGCCTGTTTTAGTATTTTCCTGGAGTGACGACACACGTGATGGTGACGGTGGGACACGCCCAACTGCCTTCTCTTAGATGTAACCGGATACTGTCCATCTCTATTAACGGTCTATGGTCCCACCGCTAGTTTTAATAGCAGTGCTTAGCAGTGTTGGTAAATAAAAACACCATTTGGAGTCAATTGTGCCAAGAACTATACAATGCAGGGCATTGTGTCCCCCTCCAAAGCCAGCAGAGGAATGTGTGCATTAGCTAAACTGAGTTTATGCAAAGCTGAAGTGCACACATTCCATCTCAACTACTCTTTCAGAATCTTCTGACATATATGTGACTTCTCGCTAAGAATTTAGTTAATCTGTTTTGGGGTTTTGGGTTGGTTTTTTTTTGTTATTTCTCTAAAATCATAATTTCCAGGGTTAAACAGTTACTTCCACAGTAAAGGGGAACAAAGCAGTTTAAATTAGAATTGTGGGAATGTGACACTCCTGTGGAACAATGAATTCAGGTCAAACAAAGCACCAGACCTGTATTTGCTTTCATTTAAGATGAAGATATACTCCGTAAATCCTGATTGCAATTTAGATCAGTCAAATTCATGGCAAGCTTAGAGACCTCAGGCGTCATTTTATACAGAGGATTATCGCTGAGCCAGAAGTGCTAAATGTTGTAAATTATTCTGACACCATAGAAAAGCACTTGTCACATCTTATAGAATGTTGTTTTACACCACACATCACAGTTTCTTTCTTGTACAGACAGTCGTGGCAGAAGTTGTATTTGTGTGCAGGTGTCAGACAGTAATGACAGCACAGAACCTGCAGATGAGACTTGATTTTGGCTTGTTGCAACTCCGGTTACTGCTGAGGAAAAGACATGCTGATGACTCTGGTGGGACGGCGCTGTGAGAAGCAAAGTGGAGCTTGTCAGATTTATCTAAAAGACCATATGTGAAGCAGATTAAAAGCACCAAACCTCCAGATTAAGAGAGTGCTATCTTTTTCTGTATCTATGGTCTAATGAGAGGAGAATCAGTAATATGTTTCCAGTGCTTTGACTTATGCATGATAGAGCGGCTTTAGCATATTTTTTGAGAAAAGAGGAACCAGGTTTGGAGCTATGGTGAGATTTAATGTGGTTAAATTAATTTTTGAATTCCCCACCATTACCAAGGTCTGTGGAGCTGGGATTAACTAAAATGGCTTCCTTCAGGGACTGACACGTGGAAGGCTGTAGTTTGTTTACTGCTTTTGCTAAGCCCATAAAGTGTTCACAGTGGTTGTCAGCGTTGAACATTTGCAGGGGTTCTGCAAATCACTTCCCGTTGTGCTTAAACATGGTGAGACATATTGAATATGGCTCACAAACTCAAGTAAATTAAGCTGCGATGTCATTTACAGCATTTCTAAATGGTGCAACACAACCCTCTGTGCAAGTGCATGAGCAGTGAAGCTGAGCCAAGTTGTGAAAATCACCATTTAAATGTGCCTGTAAAACAGAAAGGCAAAATCAAAAGCACTTCAATGGAAAAGTCAGGAAAAGGCATCATGAATTTTGATGAGCAGTTTCTGCATGGCATTGAAAAGATGGTGAAAACCTAAAGTTTTCAGGGTACAGTATCATGTACTGTACCCTATTACGTGTAATTCAAGATATCCAAGTATCACATTTTAAAGCCAGAGGAGATCCATATTGATAACAAGATTATCCAAAGGCTGGAATAAGTAAATGGATTTATCAATACCGAGACACTGATTTATATCAACACACAGCACCTTCCACAAGATGATATCTGCTATCTATCCGAGCTCCTTTGAAGTTACTCTACCTGCCCTGTCTACTCATTGATACCATCAGACAGAGCTGCTGCTGCAGAGGTCTTTTTTTTTCCTTTTTTGTTTAATAAGCTGTCATGTTTTGCTCAACCCTTTTTTCTGGGAGTTCTGAACCATCACTTAGACTATTGTCTGCAGGAAATGTAGCATAGAAAAGGTCATTGCAAGTACAGCATGGGTCACATCATGCCGTGCCTCAAACCTGCCAAACGGCACGATTAAAAAAAGCAGTTACACCAGGGCCAGCACAAGGCAAGCAAGCTAAGCAGCTGTTTGAGGCCTAATGTTATAGGATTTTTCTTTCTCACCAATATGGGTCAATTATTTAAGATGTTTTGTCTCTGAAATTTTCATTTACTCCACAGGAATAATGACATCATCATCCCATAAAAAAACTGCATAATGAGTGAAAAATTTAAAAGAAGCTTAGCATTGTAATTGCACAGCATGCTAAAGTAATGACCTTTGGGAAATCAAAGGTAGTTCTGTGCAGTGGACATTTTTCCTCAGTCATCTATAAAGACAAAAAAATTACTGGCATCTAAAGTAAAGAGACGATGCACTAATACAAATAATCCTACCCAATTATTGGTTTATTACAAGGAGATGCTGGAGCAGAGGAGATGTACACTTCAGCATTGAGGACAAATGTCTGGATTGCAAATTATAAGCTTTAACTAAATTGTTATAAAAAAAAATTATAAAAAAAGATTATAATTGAATAAATTATTATTATTATTTCTTATTAATCCCAAATAGGAAATTCATTCTCTGCATTTATTTTATCTCAAGTTTCACCTGAGAGCATGTGGGCTGCTAATTACCGCGCCCAGGAATCAGTTTTGGGGTGTTAAGGACCTTGCTGAAGGGCCCACAGAGGTTCACTTGAGTGCCGTGTCGGGGACTTGAACCCAGGTGTGCCATGCCGCTCGTTTATGGTCAATAAGTTAAGACAGAAATCAATTCTAGCTCTTGGCAAATTTGCTGAGACCATTGATCAAGTTATCAAAGTTTATAAAGCTATATGTTCATGATGAAACATCTTTTGTCGCATTTTTCAAGCATCAAAGATTCACATTTCCTCATGGCCATTATGATATGGTAACGATACAGTTTTGTGCCTCTGTTCTCTACAGATAAAATCTGAGATGATAATACACAGTATTTACTTATTGCAACCTAGCTAGAGAGCACAAAAGTCACGTGACTGTGATATCTCTGCAACTGAATTGGATGGCAGTGATGCGCTCCCTTACAGAATAACATTTACTGCACTGCATTCTGGGCTTTTGAGACTGTATTCTCCTTGTGTAAAATAAGCTATATCTTGCCTCTGAGTTTTTTTTTTTCTTTTTTTTTTTTCCTCCTGTGTGAAAACTGAAGATCAATGCAATATTGTGTGTCTAGGAAAACAAATTTGCTCTTTGATACTGTGGAGGATTATGCCAAAGCCTGACATTACAGCCTATATTTCCAATAAACTCAGCTTTAGACTCAGACATATTTGACATCACCAGTTACCGCCTCTGATGAAAACAACACCACTGCATTCCCCTTCCCCCAAAACAGAGTGCTATTGCTTACAGCTGTATTTCATTTTCATCAGTGTTAAAATGTTCGCAGCATATTGTTAAATAACCTGAGAGAAAGGCCAGATCAGGGGTGTGTGTGTGTGTCTGTGTGATGTTGTGCTTTGACTGGCCGGCAGGCAGAGTTGCATAACTAAAACACAAGTGGGTGGTGGTGTCAAACTGCGAGCACATGAGGATTAGGAGAAACTCACCCTACAGAGATCTGGGTTAATTAAAATTGTTTTAGTAAGCTTGGTGACCTACCCAGCAAGATGCAAAGAGATGCTGGCTCCAGCTGTTAAAGCAAAGATGTAACTGTCCACAGTCGGAGACCCGGCTTCATGCATTTACTTACTGTAAAAACAGGCTGGACTGAGATGCTCTGGCATGCTCTTTAATTTCCTGTACGGGGATGGACTCTGTTTCACCTTCATAACTGCCTCCATTCTTGGTGTCAAAGGTGTTGGAAACATTCCTCAGAGGTTTTGCTCCATATTGAAGTGATAGCATCAGACAGTTGCTGCAGATTTGTCAGCTGCACATTAATGATGAGAATCTTCCATTTCACCACATTTCAAAGATGTTTTTATTGGTTTGAAATCTGGTGACCATGGAGGCCATTGGAGTAAAGTGAACTCATTGTCATGTTCACAAAAGCATTTGGCAATGATTTGAGCTGTGTGACATGGTGCACTGGATGGAAAAATTTGTATTGGTCACTTTGACCAAAATGTTACCGATCTTATGTTTTGCTTTGTTTTGTTTTTTTAGCAAATGATTGGTCGGATACATCCAGACCGGTAAAATTCAATCAATTTTTGGTTGTCCAATCTGTTTTTAGGGTGCATGCTGAGTTACTACTAACAGGGACACATTGTGCCAAGAAAATATCCCTCAAACCATTAAATCACCATTATTGATAAAAGCCAGGATGAATCAATGTTTCTACATCGTTTATGCCAGCTGCAGCTAATTCACAACTCTGCTACTCAAGTCCTCACTGAGACCAAAAAGATGGACCACATCAGTCCAGTTCTGAGGTCTTTACACTGGCTGCCTGTCCTGCAGAGGATAGACTTTAATGTTCTGTTAAAGCTCTGAATAGTTGAGGACCAAAATACTTCAGTGACCTCAGAACCAGACATGGAGGAGCTGCATTCAGCTTCAATGCTCCACATGTCTGGAAAAAACTCCCAGAATGCCTGAGATCAGCTGAAACATAAACAGTTTATTTAAATCCAGCTGCATTTAAATAGTTTTTATTCAGGAGATCAAATCTTCACGGTCTCTTTTAAGACCTAATGTTCTCTCTCTTTATTTTAAATCATGCTTTTTGTCCTTTTACTTCTAATGTTTCGTCATGCACCCCTTTGTAATGCTTTTAATGTTTTATGAAAAGCACTTTGAGATGTCTTGTTTATGAAATGTGTTATACAAATAAACTTTCCTTGCTTTACCACCTTTTTGAATGGGGTCGCTCATGGTGAACCCCTAAAATGTTGTAACACAGATGATTCCATTAACTTCACTCTTTCAGAAAACATGACTGTGAAAACATTCACAGTCATTAAATAACTGAGGAGTTTATATAACTGCTGACCAATCCTTTGCATCAGCTTGGAGGAATTTTAGCTCAATCCTCTGAACAACCTCAATTCTGCATGTTGGCCCATTTCCTCATATGAACCTGCTTCAGGTCTCTCCTCATAATTTCTGCCGGATTAAGGTCAGGACTTTGACTTGGCCATTCCAAGTCTGGTTGGGGTAGACCGACTTGTCACTGTCTGGCTGCATGACCCACTTTTCTTGGGATTCAATTCACAGACAGGTGTTGTGTGAATTTTCTGTAGAACTCACTAGAATACTTCAGAATTCATTGTTACGTAAATTTGGGGATTTGGGCCCAGCTCATATACAGCAATAAGCTGAGATGTACTTGCTGTATAACCTCACATTCACTATTGCAACTGCCTGCATTTTGAACGTTATCAATCACATACACATTACCAAAGGATGGGGGGATTTCATAAGAGAAATCAGACCAGTTCGAGCTGCGATTTTGTTGGGTGTAAACAAAACAAGAAACATAACTACAACATACTGAATATCAGTTGTGTTTCTGTATTTTGTACAGTTCTTATGAGAAATGGCTGCAAAGAATCTGTTATATATAAAGTATTCTGTACTTTTTTATGGGAAATTAGTCTCAGTAGATCATCAGCTGATGAAACTACTGAGCCAAAGCTGTCTGATAACCAAGCGGCAACATCCAGCGAGAAAAGTGAAGCTGACCAAGAAGTTCGGAAAATTGCAGTACCCCTCACCCGCTTTAGGGGCTGGCTGCAAAACAAAGTCAATCTGTTTTAGGGTTAAATGGACCGACAATCTACAGGCCACCCATGGATAATACTTTGTTGTTTAATGTCTTAAGACAAAGAATGACATAATGGCTAGCTTGGATCAATCGCAAAACACTCCAATGTGTGCTCTGATCATTTCATCACAGGTATGAAAACATGTAGAGCATTTTTTGGTCTGATCACATGTAGAATTGTGCATTTAAAATAAAGTTTAACCATCAAAACCTGTAGGCGATAAATGACCAGGTTACCAAAACATCAACATGTCTGCCTGACAAGACTGTTAGCATTGTGCAACGTAGCATCGTGCCAACTTACAGTACCTTAGCAAGATGTAGAGTCCTCCCATTGATTTCAGCGTGACAAACCCAACTACATACAAAGTAATTGTATGCTTAAAGGGATTTATAAGCTTTCAGCTTCTTCAGTGTGTACGAGCTTTCGCATGTCACCAGGTAATTAAAAATGTCCACATATGCAACTTTGTGGAACCTGTTCCGGTCTCTCAACCACTCACTTGGTGCAAAGTTGTCATCGTACGGATCTCTGCCACGATAAGTCCAAGTTTTTGGTTAACCTTGAAATTACACATAATTACGAATGGGTCTGTTTGATTGTCAGGCGGCAGACCAGCTGCAGGTGTTAGCGCTGGAGGCTAATGGCTTGCTCCCTGCTGCTCCAGGAAGGCCTCAGCCTGTAGCAAAGTAGCACAATGGCAGTTTTTAACCTGCTAACAGGTCTGAATGTGCCTTACCTTTAGCTCAACTATCTTCATTAGCTCCTGTTCAGTCCTGGTTGACTCAGTTAGCTCTTAGCTCAGAGCATGTTAGCTGTCAATTATTTGCCCAAAGGCCTTTCTTTGCCCATTTTTGTATTTTCCGGGAGTGACACACACGACGTGTCTAAGATGGCGACGGTGGAAATGCCCAAGTGGCTTCACTTTTAGCTTTTCAGAAAACAATGGGTGATGTGAGCGTAAGATTTGTCCAGTATACAGTCTACACTGATAACTGTTGGAAAAAATCCCATTGGCGCTGACCCCACTCTGTTTCTCATCATCTATTCCTCCTCTCTTCCACATCTCCGTATCAACTTCTATTGTAGTTCTCATCTCTCTCCAGCTGTTGCGACAAGCATATTTGTCGCTATGCTGAGGGAATGATACATCTCACACAAATGTGGATAATTTCAGACTTCAACAGCCAGTTTGTCTTCAAGTTTTGCCATTTTGATGCTAAACCTACTTTATTATATTTTGCTTCTATGCTGTGTTCAGCACTTTGTTCAACCAATGTTGTGTTAAAGTGCTATAAATAAAGATGAGTTGAGTTGTGTTTAGCTAACTTTAGGTGAAATCAGTCCCAACACTGCTGCTATCAGTTGATCGTATATTGCAGCTCATGAACAGGTAACACTAATTTCTGAGGACACACAGAAAACAATGCTTCAAACATGCAAAACATGCGAGGCAGCCGTGATGTTTTAGGCGTAACAGGCTCATATCATAATACCTCTATAACTACAGTTTGCTTCACAGCTTCACATTACACTTAAAGCAGCATAATAATCCTGTTTGTATCACGATTCATTAAAACTGGATAGCATCAGGAAACATTGGGCAGACTTAAAGCATTCACAAACTGAAACTGGTGAATGTAGACATCCATTTGCTGGTAGAGTGAGACAAACTGGGATCTAATGTCATTTTAGTGGAGATAAACTGTCTCACTGCTCTGCGGTCATCCACAGAAACTCACTGGGAGAGGCACTATGGTTGTGGAAAGCCAAACCAGCTTTAGCTGGAACCAGCTAAGAACTGGTTTATAGAGGTTGTACAGTACAGGTTTGGTTTCCTGATTAAATTGCTGATGGAAATTAGGTTTCTAAAAAGTGGAAGTATAATGATTGATGTTTGAGGAAAGCTGAACTCCACATTACAAAAACATTATAGAAGATATTGAGACAGCAATGCATTGTAATGAAAGGTGGTTTGCTTTTCCTAATCTGTTTCTCTTTTTTGAATACTCAGTAACTGATATATGTTGGGGCCTGGATTGAGCCATGGAAAAATTTCCATTTTTGAAGCAGGCATATCTGCTGTATTTCTTTGTCACCCATACCACGTTCCCACTCTGCGTCATTTTCTCTCTGTGCTCCAGCTTGGCTTGCTTCTCTCTGTGCCTCTCTGCTACCTTGCCTCCTTTTATTCATCCTCCTCCTTTTCCCTTTTTCAGCACTCGCAGTGTTCCCTCGCACAAATTCTCTCTGTCTGTCTCTTTCTATTTCTCTCTCTGATCTCTATACTCTTGAGCATGCCTTGGAGGCAGATTGGCTGCAGCCAGCCAGGCAGCTGCATGTTGCTGGTCTTGTGCCACCACAGAGGCGCTTTGGTTGACCCGCTATCTATTTGTTTAGAGGAATTAAAGGCTGCACTCTCTCCAGACCTCTGGCCTCTGAGACGCCAGAAGGAGGCTCTATCAGCAATCACAAAAAATAAACATACAAGTAGTTAGAAAATACTAAAGGAAACTCTAATAATCCATCATGTATCTTTGAAATAATCATCCCATTTTATTCTCCTCTACTGACCTCTGCATCATGACGGGGGACACGCGCTGGGCTTACAGATGTGTTTTTGAGGTAGTTCTCATGGGTGCCATTATACTTACTACTTGACTGCTTTCTTTTTTTCCTTTCCTTTGCTCGTGGGAGACCACAGGAATGATTCAATATCCATTCTGCCATGCAGTTTGCACAGCACGTTAATGCAATCCATTTTCTATTTTCTACAAGCGCTTTTAGTTACGGTGTGGTAAGGAAATTGGTTTCCCTTCCAGCTGAGTTATAGACTGTATGCATATGTACAACATAACGCAAATATGATCTTTGCAATATTAAATGGGTAAAAATGTAGTTCTGTACCATATCTGAAGGTAAATGAAAAAGTTAAAGTGGCATTCAGATGTCCAATGCTCTAAAGAGGCTATTGACTTGAACATTACCTCATAGTACTACAGTATTTTAACCCAAATACCTTTTTTTGTAGCCAACTGTAGTAATTTTTTTTATATTTTCCGTGTATTGCTTAAAATTGTGAATTTTTAGTGTGACATAAATCATTACTTGGGTGCAGAAAACTTACATTTCTCCTGTCCTTTCACCTTGACAATCTGTGGGCTCAGCATAGCTTGTTACTTGCTGCTCCCACACTGTGAAGTATGTACACAAAAGTCTGCTTAGTTCTGGGAAGCAATGAGCGGAGTGCATGCCGGCTGATATCTGCTCACTTCCAAGCAACTCTTTGGGGTATTGCATGACTTGAAGGCTGGCGAAGGTGAGATTTAATTCTGACAAAAGCCTTGCAAAAACAACAGTTGGACTCTAAGGAATTCTGCAAAATTTGGTAAGCCTGCATGACAAAAACATGCTGGGAAATGTATTTGCATTTTACCAGCAGGGCCGGCAGTAATAGAAAACAAAGCTATAGCTGCTGTCTTGCTCCTTCCAGAAAGTACACACATCTTGTTCCTTGCATTTAGTGGTACCCAAGGCTGCACTGACGTAGGCTGGTGCTAAACTTTCTTTCCTCATCTTGACTGGTAACATGAAGTAATTATGTTGTAAATTGGTGGAAAAGAAACAACCATCTATATCCATACAGCCAGAGATAAAGGGTAAGACAGAGTGCTGGGCACAGACTAATCATTATTGATGGAGATTCACTTTCTCTTAGCACCCGGATGCCTGGCTGACTGCAGATGCTCCGGGGGAGAGCTCTGCATTTGAACAACCATTGGCTGATTTTCACAGCCTATTGAGCCTGTTGAGGTGAGAGTATGAAAGCCTCATGTCAGGTGCCATTGAAATCTTTGTGGGGTCTTGTGTAAAATTTGGTCTAGTTCCACCACACTCATCTTTTCTTCACTTCAAAGCAATGGTTTGAAGAGAAGTGCCCAGATTAAACCCTGTTTTTACTGTAACATCACTGGACACGACTCACTTTTAGATCAAATCCTTATTTCCAGGTATTTTAAGTTTAGCTCTTCCTTAGGGCAGTAAGATGAGGAACAACCTCCATGTGGTGCATAAATCATGTGGATATATTTACAGTGATGTACCCCTCTGCTTGTGTTGTTATGTTAACGCTTCATGGGATTCCACTCTGCTGCGTACTCATTAATATTCATGACTCATCCAAGATTTGATCTTTATTAACCCTTTTAGCTATTTATACTGTCCTCCAAAGTGTGCTTCCTAAACACTGTTTATCCACCAAATGCCCCTTTGACAGATTCTGTGTTCATCAGTGCTGTGTACACCGTGATGACCAGCAGCTCACCGCAGTTGTTGCCACAAGCATGTTGTGCATGTTTGGGCAGATTTGTGTGTTCCCTGTGCACCAGAGCATGAAAGCATGCACCAGTCCTGGCCAGGCTTCATTCACAGGAACATCCCCACTGTGAGTTGTCCATACAGGTGGGGAGCCTGCTGTGGCAGGTGATGATGCCTGCAAGCTGAAGACACAGCAGTGGCTTTCTGCACGCAAAGTGCTCTATCGTGCTGCACCTTGCATATTGCATGCAAAGAGCACCCATCCGCACATTATACATATGAGCCAGCAAATAAGCAAACAGACACAGAGCATCACTTTTGTTTTATTTTAGATTGTGCTCTTGGAGTTAAATGTTAGATGCAACTATGTTTAACAAGGCTTATGACACTTGTATAAACAATTTCATTGCCTTTGGCAATAGGTTAAAAAACAGAAACAAACCAATTCCATCCTCATTAAAACACATAGACACAGTTTGCATCCAACTACTTTTGACAGGATTAAATATCTGATTCTGAAACAGTTTCCTGCCCTCCAGTGTTAAGCCAGCAGCAGCATCCTGGGCATATAGGAAGATTTTTTCCACTGGTATCCACGTGACATTTTTTACAAAGAAGTCTCTCCAGCCAAATTGATCATATTGGTAGTTTATGGGTCCTAAAAGCCCTTAAAACCTTTTCTGAAATTACATTGCTGAGTGTTTCTCTTTCGTTAATTGGGCTAGAATTTTGTCGACTTGTAGTTCTCGAGACCGGTCTTGGTCTCGAGGCCACTTTTTTGCGGGCTTGGTCTTTTCACGGCCTCAGCAGTCTTTGGTCTCCGTCTCGAGTCTCTGAGTCTCGCAATGTCTTGGGCTGGCCGAGCAGTCTTGAAGTGATTTGTAACCTATAATACTGGCAGGCACAGTTTTTTTTTTTTTAAATTATATCATTATATGCCCCCTTCAAGTACCAGTCAAGTACCAAATAATACAGTCTCATACTGTATTTATACCAAGCAGCTGAACCCAATTTGGTGCTAAGGTTCTAAAACTCACACAAAATTGCTTTTTCTTTTTTTTTTTTTTTTTTGTTGTTGTTTTTTTTTGGTCTCGGTCTTGGTCTTGAGCTCAACTACTCTTGGTCTTCACTTGGTCAGTCTTGGTCTTGTCTTGGTCTTTATACTCTCTGGTCTTGGTATTGTCTTGGTCTCGGTTTAGGTGATCTTGACTACAAGTCTTTTTAACCAGAATTACATTCTGTAGAAAAGGCAAAGAAAGGGAGATGGTTGGAGGTGGGACTTCCCCTCTTTTAAAATCTTAACCGCATGTTTGACAACTTCATTTCACTCTAGAAGTTACTAAATAAACTGTCACAGTACATCAGGGTGTCATCCATTCAGAGAAGTGGAGCTGTTCTGTCAGCTGGGACAATAACAGAAACATCTTTGAACCAAGAAAAGTATTCACTATCTTTGTGTTTTTGTATACGTTAAGAAGTAAATGATGCTATATGTATCTTTATTAAACTCTACAGTCTGAAAGTGTGCCTCCATACAGATACCTCAGAGCCTGGCAAGATGGATTCTCTCACACTCTTGATGTTGCAAATTTAGCAAATTACTGAATATTAGTTTCCACATTTTCCCATCTTCAGCTGTGGTATGACAGTAATGCAATTAATGCCATAAATTCAAAACCTCAAGTAGCCTAATTTGTTCTGGCTGGCCAACCAGCATCTCTAAGTTTGCTGCAGCAATTAAATCCACTAAGATCTAAAGCAACAAGGGAGCATGCCCAAGTTTCAAAAAATGGCCTCAGCCCTGAATGTGTTCACCTTCCACATCATTTTGACACCACCAGTAGCTCAGCCTGCTATCACCTACTCTGAGTCACAGGTACTAACAACCTCACTACCTGTCCAGTCCTGGTGAGCTGGCTCAAAGTCTTGCCAAATTAAGGTCCTGGGAATTACTCTTGGCGCAGAATAATGATGCGGCAGTCCCTACCAGGACAAGGAAGACTGTTTATAATGAGATCGTAAACATATGCCCGTGCCAACACAGCAGCTACCCGTCAGCCTAATTGGCTCAATGTGGAATCTGTGGTCCTCTCTAGAGAGGGAGGGGTATGTGAAGGAGGAAAGGGCAGAGGTATGTCACCACATTAGTGAGATGCTGATGGAAGGACACAGATACGGGTAAGGACATACATGGAGCAGTTATACTGCGTAATGCATAAACTAAAATTTGCACATGCACAGTGGCTGGCACCTGCATGGATGACATTTGATGGCAAACACTCATTGTGTGTTGTACGCGCCTTTGTAAATCAATGTAATTGCAAAGCCAAGTGGGGTGTAATGTATCATGAATTGGGTCAGCAATTGACAAAGTATGATTTATGCATGTTTCTTAGTATAATCAGTCTCACTGAGGCTAGATGTGACCCAGAGGGTGAAACAATGAGCAGGGGGTTAAATTCCACTAACCTCTGTCTGTTAAGGAGCTAGTGGGAGCAATTTGGCAGCCTGAAATGATACATATGCCATTAATCACCACTCTGCCCATCACATGTGTGTGGGTAAACACTTGACACTGGAACATGGCAACGCCCAAACTGTCCATCCAACTCCCTGACAGCATGTTTAATGTGACCAAACCACAATGAGTCAAACTCATTTTCTCACTAATTTATTCAAATGAGTAACACAAACTAGCAACTGGCCATAGTTGCTGCCAAAGAGAAAATGTACATCTTTGCATAGTGTGAACTTTTTTTTTTCTCAGGTTATGGCACTCAAATGAAGAGAAAATTTTAAATTTGGTTAAAGCTTGGCAAGTTAAATTTTGCAATGGATTCTTTCCAAAGATGAACGTGTTGCATTCACATCGGCCATCTCGCACATCTGTCCACTTTCATGACTTGTTTGGTGCCACAGATGCTTCCAGTGTTACTGCCCATTTACAATCATTATTATTGTAAGAGGAAAAAAAGCCTCTTTGCCATTTCCCACAAACAAAGGGTGGATTCCAATTCTCCCCTTGGCTTCAACCCTTCGCTTTGCACATTCACGTAAAGAGGTAGTGGTGTCCCGATTCTGGTTCAGACCGAGGGGATGAAATAGAAATTGGAATTGGGCAAATAGCTTTGAATTATTTACAGATCATTGCATTCTGTTTTTATAAAGTGCATTGTGTGTACGTTTTTTTTTTTTTTTTTTTTTTTTTACAGGTGCAATGACTATATAGATAATAGTTTCCAGGCCTGATTTGGTAAAGTTTAGCCAATTTATTTGATTTAAAATAACAGATATTATTTGCTTAATGGGTTGATTTAGGGAAAATGGGTCCTTATCCACTTCCTGTACCATACTGAGCTGTACTGTACATCCTGGGTAATCATACAAGTGATTAAAAAGACAACAACACCAAGTGTCACATTCTGGGTTAAACAAATGCTAGTGACCTTCCCTTTGGAAAAAATTGCATATATGCAGAAAGGTAGGCGAGATTTATTTGAGAAAGTGTGGGGGCGTTCATTGGAGTTGAATGGTACGAGAGGTTGAGGAAACTTGAGTTCTAATAAATGTAAACCTTTTGTTTTTAATTAAGGGGACTTACAGTAGAAGTTAAGGCTGAGTCTGTCTGAGAGCATTTGGTCTGTTTTTATTTTTTGTGTGTTTTGTTTTTATTTTTGTTGTGGTTGTTTTGGTTGCTTGCTGTCTATACATTCTGGGACTTTTTGTAACCTGTGTCTTTGTGCAAACTTGAAATACTGGAACACATATGTATACAAATGTATAGAACTGCACCTAATGTATGTTTAAAATATGTAAAAGGACAATAAACACAGTGTTCACAAAAAAAGAAAAAAATCATACAAGTGATTATATTGCATATGCAGGACAAGCAGATTACGCATGTCGATGTGTCATATCTCCCCCTGTGGTGGCACTTAGAAGAGGATACCTTGGCTGCACAGGACTGATACATAGCTTGCAGCTAGTCATTTAGAATTTAAGCTGACTGCAAGCTGTGAATCTGACACCTGATTGTGGTGGCGGAGATGTGATGAGCTTGTGAGCATCTAAAATAAAAACTGTCTCCAAATGTGAAATAAGAGTTTATTTTGCAATAAACATAGGGTTGATTACAGTGACGTGTGTTCTCTTATTAAACTATGCTTAAAATGTCGTTCATCTGTGCAAACCTATTTATCAACTGCACATAGAAACTAACTGTTCATACAATTGCAACACAGTATTAGTAAGTTGTTGATTTGTAACTCTAAATTTGAGAAATTTAGAAACGCATTAAAGCATAAAAATGGTAAAATTACTGTGTCATCTGATTTGTATCTATTTATTTATGTTTGCATGCCACCATTCAATATCTTGATACCAAATTGTTGAAAGAACTCATGTAAGAGTTGATAGGTTTGGTCATGAGAACATAAAATTCAATAAAGCTGCAGTTTGGGGTGTTGTAAATGAAACCAACCATGAAGAGCTGCTCCACCGTGCTGCGTTTCAAACATACTGTGTGGCTGTTTTCATTATTTTGTTGTTTTATTGTTCCGCATGCTTACATTCATAAAGCCGTCAAACAAATGAACAAGGAACTTATGATCTGATTTCCTAGTTGTTACTTGTAGACAATTGTCACTTTACAGTGTAATCTCGTGGAAATCAGATAATATATCTCAATGTTTTGTATTATATTGCCTTCTGTTTAAGTGCGATGTAAAACCAATAAAAACTATCATGTTTGTGTCCACCTGTTCTACAGTACAGTACACCCACCTTTCACCTCTTTACCTCCTTTGCTTGTACCAGCGGGCCTCCAACATATGACTCCCAAGTGTATAGATATCAAATAGAAATAATAAAAAATGGCGTTTTATTGCAATTTAAAAGATTTAAGGGAACTCCCAACACATGATTGGAGGTGGCCACAAGAGACGCTGTCAAGACAGAGTTTACAACAAATAATAAAAAGGATGATTGAACAGTTATGTAATGTATGCATGAAAGTGTGCGTTTGCCAGAGGCACTGATGAAACCTGAAAGGAGAAAATGGATCACAAGTGCTTCATTATGTGTAGATGTAATCTTTGACTAAAAATATTTAGCCAAATGTGTCAAACTTTACCTCTCATTCACCCCAAAGAAACAGCGTGCATTTTTTTTTTTCAAGATGCATTTTGCTGATATGAGGACAGTAGTCACCCTCCTGCTGTCAGTGGAAACTGCCTCTGCAACCAGCGGATCGCAAGTGGTCACAGAAGAAGAACCTGGAAAATCAGAAATTGATTTGACTCATCAATAGTGAAATGAACTGCTCCCAGTCAGATAGAACCCAGTAATGAAGCGTGTACTCAGTTCATTTTCAGAGAGAGACAGTTTGTGTGTTTGGCAGCACAGCCAGATGTTCACATCTGTTGTTGTGCAGGAGCTTTGGGCCCATGATATGGCTGCCAGAAAATGTGACACATCATCGAACCGCGGCAGTCAGAGTCAAATAACTGCTGTCTAGTCAGGATACTGTGGTGTTGTTGAGACAAATGAAAAACAAGTATTCTTTACATCCCTTTTCGTAACTACTTTAAGTTTAGTTTAGTTTAGTTTACACCCTTAATCCAAAACATCAAAAAGACTCTGATAAGCTAAATTTTTCCTGAACCTTGAAAATCAAATGATAAAGGCATCTATAAGTACAATGAAACCCGGTTTTTATGAAAGAGCCCCCCCCCTTTTTCTTTTTTGTAATGGTTTGAGAATAACTCTGCAGAGAAAAACTGTGTCACCACATTTCCTGAAATACTTACCAAAATCTGCTACACTGCATTTAAGAGGCAACAACGTCTGCATGTGGTGGTCAGTGGGTTTGGGGGATGGAGCTACACACACACAGCTGTCAGGCTCAACAACTTTCTAGCTCTCCTTTGAGATGTCATTTTAGGATTCAGTAGCTGTTTCTTTGTGATTTCAACTGTTTTACTCATTCCAAACCACTTGCTTCGTGTCAGGCGTTTACAACCATAGCAAAGTCTCAACAACATGCTAAGGACGTGAAAGGGTTGTGTTCTATTCATTGCATCAAATTATCATATTCCAAGATGACTGGTGTCCTTGGCTAAACATGCAAACACATCTATTTAAACACACCAGCCAGACTTCTGACTGATCTACACTGTGTTAAAAGCTGGGCATGAAACAAAATGAAGTAATTATGTTTATTAAACAAAGATAATTCTGTTTTCTGTCTTTTATGAGATCAGGATGGTTTAAATGATTCTAAGGGGTCTTGACAAAACAGAAACCTTTTCAGTCTTCAAAATAAAAAGCAAATTCAGTTGCTTGTTTTGCATCTTTTACTGTTGCCATGGCAGTTCGAACCTGGTGCAGTGTGAGATGCTTTTAAGAAACCGAATCAACCTTTTACTTTTGAACAAGTATTGACTTTGACCTACAAAGGCTCAAAAGAAACAAGGAATCAGGAGTTCGCTTGAATGAGGCTGTGAAAAAAATATACAAAATATGGCTCGTTTCATCAGAGCGCTGCGCATGAAGAGGCATTGGTGCTGAATTTCCCATAAATACTCTTTGTTGACAAATGACAGAGAAACTGGATCACACAGCAAAAGACTAATGCATAATTAAGGAAAGATGGGGAGCACACAGCATGTATTTTGCATTTTAATCAAACTATTCAAGTAGGTAGACAGCTTCATTACCTCAGGAGGTAATAAATCAGTCACATATTATTGTTCATAACGACATGAAAATTTAATTTAAATACACAGATAGAAGGGGCTTGTTTTGGTTTGTTGTTCACTATAAATCATGTTAAGATTTTCATTCCCTATTCTGAACTGTCCATTTACAGCATGAGAATACTGTATGGTAGCAATAGAAGACAGTTGCAAGATCCTGCTAGTCCTGCTGCTTCTGCTAAACTCACAGCGACGGTCCCCAGCTGCTACTGATGCCTGCCGCACACAAGAGCTATCTGCTGAGCTAAAAGTCATTCATAGTAGTTGACCCTGTGTGCCTAATTTAAGGCAAATTTTCTGCCTCATGAGGTTTTGAGGTGAAAATAAATAAATAAATAAATAAAAACTCACTGTGTGCGTGCTACTTGAGCCACACGCTAAAGACAGAAATTCAAAAGACCAATAACGCGTCCTCCGTTCACATGATTTCAAGATGGCAGCCCATGGCGATGTAGTCACTGACTTCATTTTAGAGCATAAATTAATAGAAATGTGGCCAGACTATACCTGTTTATGTGATGTCAGTTAGTCAGTCTTTAACCACATCCATCCAAATATCCATCTCTGTCACAGTTTCATTCATTTTTCGTAGGTGAGAACAGGGGGCTACCATCTTGAAATCATGTGAGTGGAGGATGCGTTTTGATTGGTCACTTGAATTCCACAGCACTAAGCTGAATTAGCTTTGTGCTAACTTTGTGCGAGACTTTCGCCTCGCTAGGCAAAAAATATCAAACGTGTCTGATTTTCACCTCAAGGCTCTTGATAAGAAGAGAGTCTCAAATGACTTTTAGTTCAGCAGATAGCTCGTGTGCGGCAGGTGTGATTTAGCCTGACATGGTTAAGAAACCATTTCCGGGGGATTTTTTTAAAGCAAGAAATGGAAACAATCAGTTGCAGATGGAAAGAGGACTGAAGGCTAATGTATAATCATTCATAGTGGTCTACGGAGGTTACGGAGAGCCCTCTGCGCCGAGAAGGCCTGTCAGAGATCCTCTCCGTCGTCTCCGGCTGCACAAAATATTTTTTGAGTGTCTTTCACTCTGTCAAGGGACGATGGAGAAGGCAAGAGCTGTGATTGGTCCTGTCAAAACATCATTTCCAATATTATTTACGGTTTGACTACTATTACAATGGAAAATCCCTGTCTACCCTACGAAGACGCAGCAATGAGGAGTGGGTAAGCGTAGTGGTAACATCTTGTGCTTTGGCGGGGCTAATCCGGGTTCGAGTCCCCGACATGACACTCAGGTGAACCACTGTGGACCGCTGAGCAAGGTCCTTAACCCCCACCAACTGCTGCACTTTAAGTAGCAGCCCACTGCTCTCAGGTTCAACCTGAGATGGGTTAAATGCAGAGAATGAATTTCCTAGTTGGCACACTAATTGGGATTGATAAAGTATATCTTTTTTTATGACTCAAACCAAAGAACGTTTGGTCAAAGAAGTGAGGAAATACCAAAATCTCTCCATCGTCTCTATTTTTGTATCAAAAGTATCTGTTTCAATGTTATTCAGCTGCAGCAACAACAGTATTTCTCTCTCGGACACCATTGCTCACCGTAACCGGAACCAAAATAACAACCGAGGTTGCCGACCACTGACATCATGGGATTAGGCCAGTCTTGTGTAGCAACCATAGACCATTAATAGAGATGGACGTAGGTTCCGGTTACATCTGAATAGAGCAAAGTGAAGGCAGTTGTGCGTGTCCATCTTGCTGTGTCATGTGTGTCGTCACTCCCAGAAAATACTAAAATGGGCACAGCGTGGCCGCGGGGCAAATGATTGACAGCCAACGTACTCTGGGCTAAATGCAAACCGAGCTAACTTGAAACTAACGGGAGCTAACAAAGATGACCCTCCCAAGTGGCGGGATAAAGGTAAGACATGTTTGGACTTGTGGTTTGCTAACTAAAAACCACCATTTTGCTACTTTGCTGCAGATTGAGACCTTACCGAGAGTGAACAAACAGCCAATAGCTAGCCACCGGCCAGCAGGCTGGCTTCCAGTCTGCTGCATCTTAATCAAAAAGACATACCCCCAATTATTTGTAATTTCAAGATTAAAGTTATACCGTGTAACTTTTGGCCACTATGGCCACTAAACCTGTAACTTCCCGCAGGCGCCACACCTGTCTCAAAATTAAACAGTCTCAGTCTGTGTTTTGGAAAAGTGTTGCAGACCACTTTGAAAAGCGGATTTTTAAGTCATCAAGCCATTAATCAAAGCGCTCCAGGTTACATGATCTAATGAGAGACGGCCTGCTCCTGAGAAGTTACAAAGCCTGGTTTTTGAGAATGGCAGCCCCCTCTGAGCAACGACATGTGTCAAGTGCTCTATATTGACTCCAGAAATCAGCTATAGTTACTTGCATTAATAATAATGATAGAATATAATGTATCATAATATTTGGCAAACATTGGGTTCAAAAGTTACACGGTATCACTTTAAATAACATCTAAACGAATGAGTTATGAAAAAAAAATCCACCCCCCTAACAGTTGACATAAAGGTAAACATGACCTATGAAACCTAAAATTATTTTTTGAACCAGGCAGTAAAAATGTTTATTTCTGCTGTAAACATGTTTATTTCTGGTGTGAAGTTGATGTTTTTAACATGGTAGTCTATGGGGATTTGCTCTGTTTTGGAGCCAGCCCCTAGCAGATCAAGAAAGAATGACAATTTTTGTGCAACGCGGAAGTGGGCTCACTGCGACCCCTACTGGTCAGGTGGGAAATTGCACTGCGTGTCCAGCACCATCATGGAAAACTATGAAGGCTCAAGGGTTCTCTGTGGTTAGGCAGTCGGAGAAGTATACTGTAGCCTTGACAGAAGTATTGAGAGTGGACCAAAGTACTATAACTTCTACTAAGACGAGGGGAAAATAGTCTCATTTAGCTCTTTGGATTTATCACCATATCTATAAAAATATTAGTTAAGCGCAGCGTTAAAGGAGAAACACTTTTAAACAACTAAGTTTGACCTAAAGTAGCCCCATGTATTTTTTTTTTTTACCTTAAATATGTCCATAAAAAACATTTTTTATGCACAGTGTCATTTATTGTGTACCTTCCTGGAGCCATTGATGCCCGATAGCCAGTGGAGGAGCAAGACTTTCATGCATGTGGTGACCAAATGGTGGGCAACACTTGATCAGGAAAGCTAACAAATGAAGACCTAGCACAGCGGTGGAGATACCTGGTCCGAAAGGGCTGGTGTCCCTTCAGGCTTTCCATTTCTCCCCACTCCAGCACACCTGAATCACATCAAATGGATCTAACAGCCAATCAAGTTCTCCACAGAGACTCATTGATTTGAATCAGGTGTGAAGGAGCAAGGACAAGTGGAGGACCTGCAGGATGAGGGCCAAGGTTCCCCACCACTGGTCTAGTAAACACAGGCCATTTTTAAAAGTGCACCCAGATGATTCATCAAAGAAACCAAACATTGCTGGAGGAAGAAAGAAAAAAGAATGAAAGGAACAGACTGAATAAGATGAGAGTCAAGATCAGACTGACTTTTACTTGTAGAAAAGAGCTCAGAGTACAGGTAGGTTGTAAAATGGATGCAGAATTAGTTGTCGTTAAGAAGCACCTCACTGAGAAAATCTGCCAAAGTTCAGTATCAGGCTTCTTTAACAAAACTAAAGGGGGCGGGCGGGGGGGGGGGGGGGCCTTGCCGGGGGTCCCCTGCCCCCCCCCCCCCGCCCCCGGCCCCCTCCTCCCCCCCCCCTTTCTCTCTCCCTCCTCTCCCTCCTCTTTTCCCTCCTTCTTTTTGGATATTTCCCCTCCCATTTTTTTCCCGCTTTTTGATCCATTCGTCTGGATTTTCCTCCCTCTCCCCCTTTCTTTTTCTTTTCCTCTAGAATTAAAAAAAAAATGGTTACCTAAATAAATTCTTCTAAAAAAAAAAAAAAAAAAAAAAAAAAAAAACTAAATCCAAAATGTAACGCCCCTTTATCACCTCTCTTCCTTTACAAAAATCTGAAATATACTGACTCTGGTCTCATCCCTTTCTAAATGATGGGCCTCATCACCCAAAACAGATGGTTTCATAAGTTACAGTAGCTCATAGTTTCACCTCCAGTTGAACACCACAGACCACAGGGGAAGGAATCGCGTTTGCATGCATGAGTGGAAAAACTGTCGCAATATGAACCTAGAAAACGTGGCTTAAGACACACAAGAACGTAGTTCCATGTTGAGGACATAAATGTACATGACAAATAGTTGATTGCTACTATATCTATGCCGTTTCACAACAAAATAAAAAACAAATAATAAAAAAACAGACAAGTGAGCACAGTTATTGGTTTCACCTACTGCTTTGTATGCCACACCAGCCTCTTCCTCCCTCTGTAACCTTTATGCTGTATAATTATATCACACTTCATTGATTGGTTCACACCTAATGGTATTTGGTGATGCATGAATGCAGTGTATAAGGATATCAAAGAAGAGATGTCAATTTGGGTAGTTGCAAGTTAACATTATTAAAAAACAAATGTGTTAAAAAAAAAAAAAGTCCAAATCACACCTGTGCGGTTTGAAATGTCAAACCTCTCTGCAAAACATCAGCAGCTCTAACTGGTCAGGGGGACACGTGGGAGGGAGAACAGTTGGATCGACACCTATTAAGCCCTCATGTGTGCAGCTTCTTTTTTTTTTTTTTTTTTCGATCGTCATTTCATTAGTCTGTCAGATATTTCATTTGCTGGCCACTGGTTGTGTGTGTAGGTGGGCTGTTGTGTGTTAATCAGGCTGAAATAAACCAGCCTGTACTGCTGTCCTTTAGACCACGGGGGGATAGCTCTCATGCTCGGTTGCAGTCATTCTCATTTGACAGAGGGACGGAGATCATGACAATTTGTTTAAGAGATGAAAGAGGAAGAGACATAGTTATATGCTGCTAGGGGTTTAGGGACTGAAAAATACGGGGGGCGGGGGGATGAGGAGTTCAACTTCAAGACAGCTGCTGAAAGCAAGGAAAGGTTTTCAGAGGACTGGAAGAGTTTGTTAGTCAGATGTACAGTATAAAGCATACCACATGTGGTATAAACAAGCAAGACAGTGGATCAAAGAGGATTGTTGTCCTGCAACAGATACATTTTTTTAAACAATTACAAGAACAGTGTAGTCAAATCAAACCAAATACTCTTGCAAATTAATTAATTTCCATAGTAGTTACTGATCCTGTACAACAGAAAAGTACTACATACTGTAATTAGCTCTTTATGATGCATTTGTTTGTGCTTTTGTCCTAATTAACAAGCTGGTGTGTCTCTTTATATGTTAAATATTAATTTATCACTCTGTTTAAGCATCACTGAACTGATTTAGTCCATTTCCAATTCCATTGCCATTCCTTTGTTTGTTTGCTTTAAACTTAAGTCTAAGCCTCAAGTTCCAAAGCTGCATGTACATTTATATTAGTTATTGTCTCATAAATGAATGCATAAAAGCAGTATTGATCTGCACACAAAATGCACCCACAAGATGTCGCAGTTGCGTGACAAATTTTCCAAAATTTAGATAATAATTATACTTAACTGTTACATTAAACATATTAGCACCACTGTTTTTGTTTGC
Source organism: Atherinomorus stipes (assembly GCA_023101725.1). Lineage (NCBI taxonomy): Eukaryota > Metazoa > Chordata > Actinopteri > Atheriniformes > Atherinidae > Atherinomorus > Atherinomorus stipes. The sequence goes on along the minus strand of JALJCO010008795.1, from coordinate 700,317 downwards.
AATTAGTGGCATTCTTGTGTTTTTCATTGTGTGACACATTGCATTACTTTGCACAGCCGCTACAAAGGCCGCTGTAAAGGGGAAGTTCAGGATTTAGGTCCTACATGTTCGAGTGAGCCAGGGTACTACTTATCACTGGTGAAAGTTTCATCTCATATTCCTGTTACCGGCAGTCCCTGATGCTAATGCTAGGATAAGTCAATAGGAATCTGCTAGCCTGTCAGTAATAACAATCGTATCCACTCCACAGAACACCAGAGGAAATCAAACTTAAATAAAACTACCAAACAAATAAAACTTACCTTGCATTGCATTACATTTTGATAGTAAAGCGTCTCAGCAGTAACACATTTTTACATCCGGTATTTGGCAGCGGAGTGATATCATCTGCCATTAAGTGTACGAAGGAATTTGATTACAGTAAAAATGAACACTTATAAACTATGTTACCTCTTACTGTTCTTAATTCTGTAAACTAACAAGCTATCAAAAATTTACGTCGACTGGCACGCTTGTTTGTTTTGAACCGCATCACTCTCCTGTCTTACCATCCATACCATACCATGATACCATGTATCATTCCACTGCTGGTGAGAAACTAGTTCCTCAAAATGTAATGTGTAATTTGTGATGCAAGGTAAGTTTTACTTGTACAGTAACATCATTTTGTTAACACGACATTTACACAGACAGTTTTGTGTTATAACTGATTTGCCACGGGTGTTCTGTGGAGTGGATACGATTGTTATTAATGACAGGCTAGCAGATTCCTGTTGACTTATGCTAGCATTAGCATCGGGACTACCAATAACAAGGATATGAGATGAAATAAGATAAAACTGTCTCCAGTGATAGTACCCTGGCTCACTCGAAAATGAGGCTCTATGTCAAAAACCCTGAACTTCCCCTTTAAGTTTCTGTTTCTACTCAAAGCGTAGCACCGCTGTGCTTGTCTGAACCCCATCATGTCTGGTATTATTGGAAACGTCTCATTTTCCTGAATGATGTCATCTCATCCAAACTCGATATTTCCAGCTGTTCAGTGAGGAAGCAAATCAAACCAAAGGAATGTGCAAATGTCAGGGGAATTCATCGGCCAGTTTAACCTCCAGACAAAACGAGTATGAATGTGACTTAAATGTGATTAAAAAGAAAAAAAAGCTAAGACTGTCCCACAAAGTTGTTGTCTGTATCCTTCGCCTGTGCTCTATTATGTTTAGCTGCTTTTTCGACTTATTGAATTGAATCAGCCTTTCAGCATTTTCCAGCATTCACCGATCAAACAGCATCATGTTTGGATCTAAATACATGATTGTGAGGGCTGGGAATGAAACAACCCCAAAGCATTCGACTTCTAAAGCAGTCAAATCCTAGTTTTTGATGTGAAGCCCACCCACCAAGCTGGCCTTGATGGAAGCATTTTTATCACAAACACGAAACTTCTTGCATGACCATCCATTAGCCCTCCACCATCCCATCCTTAAGCTTATATACTCCTCAAGTGGCAAGACCTTTGTTTCTGATTTCGAGGCCACAAGAAAAAGAAAAATGTTCGTTTTGGCTATTGATACTCCACGAGAAGCTTTGTTCGGACCAGGTGGGGATAGCTGATGGAGATGACCTGGTTATTTCATATTTTAACGACTAATTTCATCTGCGAGACGTGGCGGTGTTCGTATCTTTTGATGCTAAGTGTGTTATATACATCTTCATAATCTTACCACTTTTATCAGCTATTTATTAAAACTGTGTTCATCAATGGAAACTCTGAAACGCTTCATGCTTTTGCACGTTAAATCATCAGCTGGTGTGTCAAGAACAAACCGCAAGAACTCCCAAACCAGGTCAGGGAGATCAAAATGAAGTCATTGTCTTCTTGTGGGATTTCGTCATACAAAAGAGAATATCATGCTGTTGTTACTGTTATCCCTGCTTGTCAATAAAGGTTTGCTCTCAAATATTGCTAAATGCCACATCAAATACAGTATGTTGATGGTGGCATCCCATAAGTCAACCCATTACAGATTAATACTAATCTAGGTAAGCCAGGTCTGACTACCATGCAAAGACAGACAATTCTGATGCAACAGCCTCTGACTGCTAAAGGTGATTACAGGCACATCCCTGTCATACTGAAAATGCCACCAATATGTCAAAAACGGGCCACTGTAGAATAAGAACATGGAAGTAATGATGAAAATTGGCCTCGGGCTGGCCTGTAGGCAGGCAGATCAGACGCTGCATCTACAGTATTTCTCCCGTCGTGTTTATCCACTGAGTTGGAAGAAGGGCAGAATGGTGTCAGGAGGGAACAGTCAGATGCTTCTTTTGAATCAACAGTGATTGACTTACTCATATGTGGCTGATTGCTGGGATGCTTAATTCATGGGTAGGTTGAATTATTGATATGTGAAATAATTGGTCCATACATTTATTCATGATGTGAATTTTTGCCACCACAGCCGAAGCCAAAACTGAATTGTTTGTAATGTTCGCTCTAAGGCAGACAATTGAGAAGGCTCTACTTTGAGCATGTGTGGTTAAAGAAATTAGATAAAAGGAGGGTTTCTGTGCTGTCAGCAGCATCATACCTTGACTCGCAATAGCTCTTTTAGAAATAGCTACGGTCTGACAAACATTTTTTTTTCTTTTTTTACCTTCTCACACCTAACCCCTCTCCACCAGCGTGTGATGAGCAATACAAGATGATGATGATGCATTGCTTTAACACCTCTCAGAATCCAAACCTTGTACTTTTTTTTTTTTTTTAACCAAGCTAAACTTTGCACCATATGTGGCCTGGCATTGTGCCAGTCAGGCTTTATAAAATGTTCACAGCTCAGCCTGAGGCTGGTAATGAGCTAGTAAGCAGTGGAATCCTCACTGGACAGCGAGATGGAGACGAATCCCTGGACTTCCACTGGGCTGCTGGATAAACCCGAGACTGAGAACACCCACTCACATCTGCACCATCTGCTATGTGGCTCAGCTGAAATCTCTCCCACCCTCACCAAACCCCCACCCCCACCTCTCTCCCACGCTTGCATACCCACGGACTCCCGACGCTCACTCATACACCACCGATACTGTCAAACGGCTAAATGCCAGACCACCTTCCACCTGCCGGCTACAACCCCCATGTATAGAGGAGGTGAGAGGAATACAGATAGGCAGTCCCTGCACACACAACCATGTGAACACGAGTGGAAACAGACATATAGTATCCTGCTGTTTCTTTTTCTGCACTGCCTCAAACTGTACCTCAGCTTCTACTTCACTTCATGACCTTTTAATCTGTATTTACTCCAATGTGCCACAGCTTAGTTCTCGGCTTTAGACCCATTGTTAACATTTCACCGGTGCTGGATTTCATGAGTGTTTTGGACATTTTCATGCTATTCCAGGGATCTTATTTTTAATCAGTGTGTTTCATCATTATGCAATATTAAATGTCTGTTTTGGTTGATTAAAAACCAGCAGAGTGTCATTTGAAACAGGAAATAAGGTGTTTCCTTCATCTTTTTTTCCATCTTTTGTGCAGATTGTTCACTACCTGTATTCATGTTTTGACCTAAATTTATGCACAGTTGCATGCCTGTGTTTCTGAGCAGAATCAATTAATTATCCTGGATCTAATTCTCAGGGCAAAAAAGCTGAAAAAAAGGGGCAAGAGTTGATTATTTTCAAACAAATTTGAATACGCAATAGAAATTCTCCACAGAAGGTAACCTTACAAAAGAAATCAGAAATAAAGCGTGAAACATAGAGCTGGATTTTATGGAACTTTAAAGACATCATACTGTATGTAATTGCTGCAAACTGCACAATGACATCTCATGTAAAAGTATGTATAAGCTGAAAATGTGTGCATATAACCCCACAGGCACCGGTGTACCTCTAATTAGCAGAAAAAGCTAAGTTTAAAATGTCAAAGAAACCATTGTGCCCACAAACATAACAAACACCTGTTATTAATCATTTTCATTAAAACCTGCATGTTTAGTCACACAGATGAATTAGAGAGGAAAAATAATTGGCTGCATTAATTTAGAAGGTCTTTAATGTTTTGTTTTGGCCATTATGGGGGTGGGGGGGCGGGGTGGTGGTGGTGGTGAGAGACACGCTTCTAACAAAACTATAATTTTATTTTATTTTTTCCCTCCCCCATTCTATCCTATCACCCCCACACTCTACCTCAAACAACCCACAACTTTACCCCAGTCAACACTCCCCCATCCCATCTCCATCCTCCTCCCACCCCTCCTACGTAGCCAGCTAGTCCCCGCCCATCAGTCCCCCTGGTCCCCATGTCCCCCCTCTCTTTACCCAAGCCCGCACCCCCACCCCAGCCGTGACATACACAATCCTCAAACCCCGCCAGAACCCCCGCCCGTCCACCCTCCGAAACACCACCCTCATTAACTCAGCTGCCCCGCATCCCATCCCCTCACAGATCCATCTCCGCTCCACACCCAAACCCCTCCAACCCGTTACAGACAAACCCCACCAATGCACCCCTCCCTCCCACACTCGATATTTATCTCCCATGCACCTTCATGCGCCCCTCTCCTCCATACACTCCCACAGACAACCATACACACATCCCCCTGCACTCACGCCCCCCTCCAGTCATACACCCACCCACATACACATGCACCGAGCTGAAGTTACCGAGTTCTGCTTTAACTAGCGAATTCCTCACCTGTAAGCCTGTCGTTTGTTGCATTACTGTGCTGTTGTGGTTAAGAGTGACCAGTAAAGACAGTTAACCGTACAAGCAAGTCCTGTGTGTTCTGACCGACACCCCATGGTGCACGTCAAACCTCCTTACCAATGTCTAAACATCAACAAACATCACCCGAATAAATAGGCCAATTTTTTTTTTCTTTTTTTTCCATAAAGCTCCATACAAATGACCCAAGTGTTTGGTAAAAAAATTTCAAGAAAAGATTTCAATGAGATCTACAATGTTTTAAAAGTTGATCCAGATCCAGACAAAATTCGGGATACTATCCAGAACACACAAAAATAAGTCGAGTTGCCTGGCGGAGGTCTGCGCTCTCCAAGTGCTTTTCTACTTTCTCTTTTAGTACTAAATAAAATAAGTCATATAACCCTTTGACTCTGCTCTAAATAACTGCGGTTGTTCCACTGGCTCGTTCTCTTGTCCTGTTGCAATGGTGCTTGTTGAAGCGCACATGAATCATGCATTGGACTCAAGCCAGCTGGCGGAAATGAAGTAGTATGTTAGTGTTGAGTTGCTGCTGCAAAACTACAATCAAAGTAAAAGTGAAAATCTGTATTATGTGGTTTCCCATATAGCCGAAACAAAAAAGAGCAGGAAAAAAAAGTAGAGAAAGAAAGTAGAAGCATGATTTAAAATTATTCTCATTTCAAATATTAATTATTTAGAACAATTCTGAATTTAAAAACATCATGTAACTGGGGCCTTTTTTTTTCACAAATCTGGCCTTTACTGTGTGATTGATGACCTCAGACCTTACTCAGATCCGGCCCATTTGCAACCTTTAATTTTTGTCCGAGCTGACAGTCTTTATTCTTTTACTTTTTATTGGTTTCTTTTCACCTGACGTAAAGCACTTTGAATTGTTACATGAAATGTGATATACAAATAAACTTGCCTTGCCTTACAATCTTACCGTCAACTTGCTTGAGTCTTCACTATGATGATTTTTGTAACTATTTTATCTCATATACCTAAGCCATTCAATAATTCGAGCACAATAGCAAAAGTAAAGAATCATGAGTGAGTGAGAGGTTTTAAAAAAAGTGCAATAAGTGAGCAAAACGTTGTGCATGAAAGCACATGAAACTGCACCTTCTGCCGCCCCCTTGTTCCCACTTGAAGCATGACGTAAGAACACATATGGACACCTTTATTCCACAAGAGACATCAAAGTGCAAAAAAAGAAAAAAAGATTCCCATAAACTGAAGTGTAAGGAATATTTTCATCAAAGCTTCTTCATTGTGGCTTCTGTATTACTCTGAGTAGAAATAAATCCATCCACTTTAGAGGATGTCATGCATCAGTAGTTATTTTTATATTCTCATCAACCTGCATCAAATTAGAAAAACTAGTAAACTATTGTGCAATGATTATCATCTAATAACAAAAGCGAAATAAATTACTCAGTAAATGTAGTGCTTTTTGATATTATATTCTATTAGTTCCACAGTGTGTCTTTTGATCAGCTTGTGTGTTTATTTGTGCACATACAGTCTAGCGATGGAGCAGTTTCATAGGAATATCCAGTGAATAACAAATTAGGCTGCAGGGTCCCACCTGATAGGACCGTTCTTTGATGTGCACCGTGCCGCACAGCGAACAGTTGTCTGTCTCATTCCAAATATTAGATATTCAAACAAATGTAATTGGGTTGATTTAACCTCTTCATCAGAAAGCCTATTTTCTCTACCTCCTGTCTGAAATCCTGTACTCGAAACCAATGAAGTGTATCTTCTCAACTACAAAGGCTGCATGTTTTGTCTGTACAAAAAGAAGTTAAGACATGTGAGATCAGAATCAAGATGTGTGTGACTTTACCATTAACATAGTAAAAGACTTAAATGATTGTCTCATCAAAAAAGAAAACCAGAGGATAGCAGCCTAATTAATGTAGGAATGTCTGATGAGCGGCTGTGCAAAATTAAAAGCTAAAAAAAGGGAAGCTCAGCAGTTCAGATGTTTTAAAGAAGGTGCTACACTGGTAAATATCTCAGGAACCCATTGGCAGATGTTGATGATGGCATAATAAAACCTCTTTTGGAGCATTATTGGTGCTATAGTTTATGATTTTGTTAGTCGGGGGGAGGTATTGAGAGACATCTTTGTAATCAGCAGAGTCTCTGCTTTCATATGACACCTTGTTTAAAGGTTTGCTTCGAGAGGAGAAATTAGCAGAAGTGCTAAGTGAACTATTGTTTTCATGTTTTTGTTACATGCCATCATCCTTTCTCGGGGTTTGAATTGTGTTTTGTTTGGATGCCAGTGCTTGGTAAGGTCTTTCAGCAGAATTTCTCCATAGGATTTGCTATGCCACTTGTTAGGATTGGTGCTTTTTAGGGTGTGCAAAGATCTTCTGTACTACTCTTATCTCATGCTGTCCCCTATACAAGAGGCTCACGTGAAGATGCAAAGGCAGGGTAGATGATGTTCTCCAGGAGCATTTTTTACTATATTTCTTAAAGTCTTCTTCACACCCCAATTGCAGCTAATTAATTCAATGTTCTGACACAAAAAAAGAAAAATACCTGTGGAACGTATAGGACTGGAAAAACCCCATCCAATGAAAGTTTCAAACGGCCCGTGCTGAATGATTAAATGATTCTTATGGCCATCAAACTTGACTGCTGTTTGTCGCGACTCGCCGAGAGCATCTCACAGTGCAGACGAACCGAGAGAACATGGCTGCTCGCTGCTCTTATCTATGCCGCTGTGTGCTCTTAAAAAGAAAAACGGATATGGATCAAGTCGGGGAGGTGTTGACGTGTGCAGTGTGGATATTTTACACCAAAGAAGGAGTTGGAGGTGAGCGATTTATCACGTTTAGAAACGTGGTTCCTCAGCTGTTTACCAGCAAGCTAGCAAGTTATCCACTCGGCTTTTATCGGTTATCTTTGCCAGCCTGCTCATAAATCATCGGCGCACACGGTCCTGTGCTCTGGGGGCATGGTTTCGGTTGGGTATATTTTTTAAAATGTAGCTTATAGGATCCCCTACCCTGCCTTTAACAGCATCATATTAACAAATTGGGTAATTTCTATTAGCTGTTGTTGCTTTAATTCTATGTCATCCATTCATCCTTCTCAGCTTTATTTGATCAAATTACATAAATTTCTTTTTCTGGTTAAGGTTACAGACACTTCATTCAGTTTGATGGAAATTTGTTATCTAATTGAAATACATAGTTAGACCAAACATTTTTTTCAGTGTATACTTCCCTTATCTCATGCTGTCCCCTCTATAGAGGCTCACTTCAAGATGTTAAGTTCTGTTCACGTTAATCATTGATATCTATCACCAAGATGACTGTATCCAAAGGCCACAATTGAATCGTGAAAACATGTTCCGTCACCATCAGCACACATCCCACAATAGATGGATGTAAGACTTCTCGACCAAAGTGGCCCAGATAACTCAGCAAAACCGCTTCTCAATGGGGGCTGCGGGTGTGAAAATCAACTCACCTACACTGCCCTGACTCCAGGTTGAAACACTCATGTTTTACAGCATCAGCTTTGCAAAGGGAAGATGCAAAATACATTTCCAATTGCAATCAAGAAACACACAGTTTATGTAAATAGACTGAGCTACATGTGGCAGCCAGTAATGGCAGCAGGGGACTCATTTTCACTAGGTGTTGGAATAGATGAGATTAGTTTATGTGTGTGTGTGTGTGGGTGTGTGAGAGAGAGTGTGTGACAGAGGAGGAAGAGGAAAGGGGACAACAGCATAATAGCTGGATGGATTAGAGAAAACACTTTGTACTTTTATGCAAGACTGAGTTAAGAGGGAGAAATTGGAATAGGTGAGGGGTTGTGTGCGTGTGCATGTGGTTGTTTGTGGAATAGAAGGGGGAGAAGGCCCTTTGCTGAGCTGGACAGGCAAACAGCTTTCTATATCTTCCTATAACACAACCTCAAGGTCAGCAACGCTTTGGGCTGCTGAGACTGGAATCTGTGTCAACTGCTGCCCAACTAATATCTCTTGCTTTGTTATTATTGTCTACCAGCACTGTGCCCCACAATCCTCTGCAGTGATTAAACAGCTGAAAGGGAGCGTGAATTGGGTTGATAGGATTGAGAATGACATGAATTTATATGTGAGCCTGCGTGTCGGAGAATATTTTGGGGCTATATGAGTGGAAAAAGACAGCAAAGCAGATTTACAGACAAAGACGGATGCGACTCAATGGTCGTGAGTGCCTCTGTTTACTTTTAGAAATAGTCTGGTACACCTCAGCCACACCTCATTGAATCTTCCTACTTAGGCTGTGCCAGCGTCAGGAGAAATTTCCGGCTAAAATTCTTTGTCTAGTAGAACAAAAGAAGGGGGAGGAAATCAGAAAAATGTTAAAGCTTATTCCATCAAGGGTTGTCTCTATATGTCATTGTCAAACTGAGGTAACCACTGCTGCTTTATTTGCTCTGCAGAGCATCTCTTATGTGTAAAATAACAACATTCAGCACTTAAAACCCTAAGAAGGCTTTTGTTTTTCATCATTTTGTTTTCCTGCATTGAAATCAAGAGCAGGAACGGCTCCAAGAAAGTATCCCCTGGAGTGTATGCCTCGATGCTGATGTTACCAAATGGCTGATTGAAGTTCATCCATCAGATTCAGAGCAGTAGAGCATAAGGAAGTCAAAAAGTTTCATCGGCTGTGGGCCAAGCTATAATATTGCATGTTTAACAGCTCAAGTTCTTACTAAACTCTCATGACAGCACACGAGAATCATTAGCAGGGTTTTCTTGACTTGCTTCTGTGAGCTGATGAGCATTTTCTTGGAAGCCTGCAAAATATTCAGAACATTGTTGGATGGCATTCTTTTCCTTAGTCAACGATAAAATGTAGGTGAAATGCAATTTGATGTCAGTTGTGAATAATAATACAGCTGTACTTTTAAAGACCATCTTTCAGCTTGCAATGAGAAGTGGATGACATCTTTCAGCTTTTCAAGATTACTTTTTGACGGATAGTCAAAAAGTGAAGGAAAAAGAATTTTTGCTTTGGTTATACAAAAATCTTATTTTACCACTCTGTGGCAGTCATGACTTCATAATAGTCTTTTTCTCCCATATTTCACATGACTGTTCTCAATCTGAAACTGAAGAGTGTGAATTTTATGCTCATAATTAAATCTTTTTAGTGTCTTTGTAAATCAAAGAAGCCACTGTAAAACACTGCAGAAAGCCAATAATGACAAAAGTGGAAGTTATCATGCTAAATGCATTTGGGCTGTAGTTCACCCCGCTTAATTCTTGTGGTTAGTGATAACGACTAACTTTATGTGATTCAATTAACTTAAAACATGAGCGTTGAAGAACCAGCTTGAATTGTTTGCATTTGGAACAAGAGACTCAATTAAAATGTATCCAAGTTAATTTATTAAGTTAGTTTGACTCAACCATCAGACCAACTCAAATCATTTACATGTGCAAAGACTCATGGGAAATGCATTTTCAGTTGGAATTTACACATTTATGATTGCTACCCTATAAATTTAAGTCAGGTGCTTTAGTGTTATGTTTACATTTAACAATGCTTTTGTAATGTTTTGATCTGTTTGAATCCAGTGGCAAACTTAAGCGGAGTAAGGGAATCCAAGCCGGAAGAAGAAAAAATTGCACTTCCCCCTCATCCTCTAGGGGCTGGCTCCAAAAGGGAGTCAATCCCAATAGACTCCCATATTAAGAATGCAAACTTCATCACAGAAATAAACATGTTTACAGCCTGGTTTTTTTTTTTTTTTTTTTATAGTTTTGATACTCAACTTATGTTCATGACAACTGTGAGGGGGGTGGTTTTTTATGACTGGTCAGTTTACATATCATTCAATCTTGAAATTACACATAATAAGGGGCATATGTGTTTGATTGACAGGCGACAGCTCAGCTGTCAAAGCTAGCGCTGGTGCCCCTCCCAGGAAGGCCTCAACCAGTAGCAAAGTAGCATAACTGCAGTTTTTAGCCAGCTAACAGCAAGCTCGCTAACTTAGCACATTTAACTCTTAGCTACAGGTAGCTCAGAGCTTCGTGGGTCTTGGGTGATTTACTCCCATGTTCACAGCCCTGTCTCGGCTTCTCCTCTCTGCCCATTTTTGTATTTTTAGGGAGTGATGGGACATGCAACGCTGCCAACATCGCGACGGTGGGAAGCACTCATTTAGCGGTTCAGCTCCTCAGAAACCTACAGGTGATGTCACGGCAGGTTTGTCCAGTTAAATACAGTCTTTGGTTTGATTGTTAAAGTTGGCACCATGAGTGTGAAGGACATCACAAGAAGACACATCCAGCACTATCTACCATTTGTAATTGAGGAATTACAGCAGCAGAATTAAAGCTATTGGCTAACATCTGATATTACTAAGTCCTGATATTCTTTGCTGTAAAATTCCCATTTTAGAAACTTGATTATGTGAAACTAAGCCATTACAATTCTTTTTTATTATTCATATTACCAAATATAAACATTAATATCAACTTACTGTTGGATAAATAAAAAGATAAATAAATCTTTGAACTCGACAATGAAGAGTAACTTAGATTCTTTATTTGAAAGACACAAAATAGATTTGATTAAGTCTGACGAAAAATGTTGTGTTAAACTGGATAAACTTAGAGTAGCATTAAACTGAAATTTGCCATTTCTACATATTAGAAATTTTAAAATCCATATGAAGAACCAGATGTGTAATTACAGATCTGGGCATGAAAAAGTTCCTCCTTTTTCTGCCGGAACCGGTAATGGTGCACTAATAGTGCACCATTACTGCACTATCACTGGCTGAACGACTTGTCCCGCAAATACGGCATCACGTACAATGTCCAAACTTTGCGTGTGGAAACATCCTTGTTCCAGGCGTTTATTTATGCTCTGAAATCGTTTCCCCTGGGCACACAGGTGTTTCTCTGTGCAATTGAATTAGCAGACAAGTGGCTGGCAGTCAGCTGAAAGGGGGACTTTTTCATGCCCAGATCTGTATATCTGGAGTACATGACATCACAAACCACCTCTCCGAGTTGATCTTCAGCATCTGTTTACAAGCCAGTCTGGCTACACGTCCATGTACGTTCATGTGAATCTGCTCCTGTGTCCTCTCGCAGACCTTGGGCCTCCTTCCCTATAACAGCCAGTACGCAATGGCAGCGCATATCTAAGAAGCGAAATGGAGGCGAGTGGAATGAAATGCCCTGAAGTGACCATGATCCGACATTACCTCTAAAGAAACAGCGGTCGTTGATGAAGAAGTTGTTGGATGATGGAGACCAAACCTGAAATAACATTTGCAATGCGTTTCCACGGCGGAGTGGACTGGGAGAGCCAAAGCAGCTACAGTTTCACTCGTAGCTAGCTCTTCTTCTCCCAGACAGATACTGTATACCAACAGAAGGTCAAATATCTGTTTTCATTAATGTTACAGTAAAGTTAGGGATATGTTGCTGTGTCGATTCAATTAAATCTAATGTTACAATCGTAGCTTGGGTTAAAGTCCGGTGCTTAGTTGTAAGCAGCTCGGTCCCAGCAATTACTGGGTTTTGCGGTTGTGTTTGATGAGAAGACTCTATAACTAAGAAATGAGCGAAAAAATAGTAAAGAAAAAGCCAACACTTGTGTCCTCATGTTTAGGGTCTGGAATACAGAATAAGCAAAGCGCTCTGATGTAAAAACCTCAGAAATCCACTGGTGACATGAGGTTACATGTGGTCTCCAGCATAAAAATGTGCATGACTCTAAAAGGCAATTGCTTAATTGAATTCTGTATTGAGTAGGGAGAAGCACAGATGGGGTGGTGGGTGGGTTAGAGGTAACCTCTGGTCGAGTTAGGGATTTGCTTTCTGCAGGTAAACTATCATATTGTACCGTGTGTTGCACACTCACTGTTCCTGGAATCCCACCACATTTAGTCTGTGCATAGAGATTAAAGGCAGAAAGATTTGATTGTACTGGCTTTCATTTATTATCAGATAATATGGAAAATATGTCCAATCCACATATGAGGAAAGGAGCACAGCTGGTGATGCAAGAATAACCTCATAACGCAGTACAACAGAATGTCATGGCTACAATGGTGTACTGCACAAAATGTAGCTTCACATGCAAAACTAGTTGGTTTGCTACACTTTTTAATATGCAAACATTTATATTATATAAAACTAACAAATAGGATGCTGTATAATTATTAGATGGTTAAAAACACAAGAGAAGGTGAAAGGAGGTGAATGGTGGGGACACATTGCTAGGTATTTGATTATTTTCTGCTTTGCTGGCATTTACAAAGACTAGACCTCAAATAAGACCTATTTAGAATAAAGAGGGATTAAATAAATAAAAGGGATAAATTAAATTAATTAAGAGGGGTGGGGGGGGTAAATAAAGGGGATAAAGAAGCACATATGAGAATAAATACATGCTTGCACGTTTGCAGCACATCACCTGAATGCCTCCATAAACAAAACAATAGACAATGAAAAAATGTTACCGTCTCACAGTTTCTTGGGATTTATTATGACACTGCTACCTTTGGACCTTTGGATGTGAACAAACAACCCATTATTCATTTTCTTGTGAGACTGGGCCGAATATTACCGTTACAGCGGCTAGAAAAACTGACAGTGATGAGACACTCAGAAGTTCTCAGAGGCACTGCAGGCTTGTTGATCCTCAGAAAGTCCTCAACTTAATCTCCAACCACAAACAGTAGCGAGCACGTCGCCTTGCAAGTTCAATCTTGGCTTTTAGATTTATCAGATGCTTCCGATGGAGGATGAAGAGCCAGAAGGAAAAAAGTAAGAAAAAGTGAATGATTCAGCGTTATGCTTGGTATAATAAAATACAATTTTTGATGTAAACCGCAAGATATTTCTGTAATATTTGAGGTTAGAGAAGTAGAACGCTACTGCTTCTGTGAACATGAGCTGTACGCTGTAAATAATAGAAAGGCATTCTTAAAAGTCAACAGTTATCCCCCTTCATGAGTTTTGTAATCATTGCTTTTGTTCTGTGGCAGCAAAACTGGTCACTATTACACATCGGACAATGAACCTGGTAAGTCTGGAGATTTCTCAGCTGAACAGTTTTTCCTCCCCTGGAAAGACTCCAGTCTTGGCTAAATGACTGGGGATGAGATGACACTGCGGTGGCTTGAGATGGAGGCTTATGAGCTGCTTCAGGACTCACAGTTCAGCTTCGATTTCAGTTTTCATTCCATTTGTCTTCTGTGATTGTTGCTGCTTTGGCAGAAGCAGCATTTGGGGTTACATAAGCTATTGCATCTTCAAATAAAGATAATCTTAAACCTTTCATCAGATTAGAGCAGTGGGAAGTACTGTAATGTTGCTTCAATGGAAGAATTTTCCCGCTTCATATCTTCACCATGTGTAGTTTGCATGTTCCCTGCTACACCTGCGTGGGTTTTCTCCAGGTACTGCAGCTTCCTCGCAGACTATAGAGTCATCCAGTAAGTATGTGTGCGCCAGCTCTCACCTGATGGTTGCTTGGATGGATTCAGCGACGTTGAACAGGATGAAGAGGGTATAGAAAATGCATTGATGGATTATTAGATTTAGACGCTTAACCCGCCTTTAAATAAAACAAAATGGGCATCTTTCTGAGTCAAATAGAAAAGAAAGAATAGTTCATACACAGTGTAATTCAAACTGTATATTATAGAGTCAAAGAGAAAAAAAATAGCTGAAAACAATATAATAAACTAGGGATGTTCGATACTGGATTTTTCATCGATATCCAATATTCAATATTGCTGAACTCTTCCGATATCAACCGATAACGATATATGCAGACAAATTAGGTTGTTTCTCTCATATTTTGAGAAATATTGAACTATTCTGCAAAGATACCAAAATATCTTTAACTCACCCAGAGGAGTTCATCTCTGACATCTAGCTCATATATCAGATGCTAGCAGGTATTAGCAAACATGTGGCTAATTCTAACATTTCTGACAACTTGGTAACTTAACCAACAACTTAAAACCAGACATATTTTAAGCAGCTTCAAAGCAAATCAGTCTGTAGCAGCAGCACCTGCACCGTAATCACATGACTCTAAAAGGAATGCTGGGAAATGGAGTTCTTCCAAAATAACAGGGACTTTTCTTCATGCTGGACTGGTGCTGATGGAACCAAATCTTGGGAGATCTCGTTTCTCTTACAAAATCATGCGAGACTTTGTTAGTAAAAATATCTGTCCAAAAAAAACCTGATACTGTTATTTTCTGATATCACATTTTAATGCCAGTATCTGACATCCCTAATCAATACGGGTCGAGGTATTGATCCAAAATTGTTCCCAAAATAGTCAAAAATCTTTATCAAGCCCATTTTTATTTTAAAAATGGCTTTATTTTGAAATTTCTTAGACGCAACGTTGTCCGGTTGAGTGGGGATTCTCATACTGTACTCATGTTTTTAAAAGATACATGTTTACAGTTGTGCAATGGAGAGATATGACTTAGGGAGATCGTACTCATGCACTTTCAAGTAAGAGCTTACAATGATGTTAAGTAAACAATATTCTTGTTTATTCATTTTAATGAACAGTTTGCAAAAAGACTGGAAATTATCTCAACTTAATTCTTTGAACGCTAAATTAAGAGCACTTGAAATTACCTCTTTATATTGTAACTGTTTTTAATTATTTTTATGATATCTTGTATAATTCTCTTGTAACTTCTGCTGCCTCTTGACCAGGACTCCCTTGAAAAAGATTTTTACTCTCAATGGGACTTTCCAAATAAAGGTTAAATGAAAAAAATTCAATAAAATGAAAAAAATATTGTTTTATATGGTTTCATATTGATCGGTTGATCCTGAATCAAATTGAATCAAAATTGTATCGTGACTAAAATTGAGATATCGACAAACATTAAATCATTATCCACTGTATCAATATAATATTGTATTGATTTTGTTACTAAAAATACCGGTTAAAAAAAACAATACCATTATTTTCTGATATCACATTTCAATGCCAATATCGGTAGGCCGATAATAGCAGACATCCCTATAATAAACTAATACCCGATGCACTGAAGAATTCATAAAAATGTTAAAACTGAGCCAGAAACGTGGTTTAAGATGGGAATGCTAATTTCATACAAGCAAAGTTAAAAAAACAGATTAAAGATAACGGTGTAAAAAAATACAACATTGTCAGTATATACAACACTGATGCTTCACATCATAACATCTGCACCCTGCTGCATCATGATCACTGAATCGATGCAACATTGCATTTGTGGTGCCGCAACACACATTACAGTATGTCCTCTGTCTCTAAACCTTTTAGGCACAGATGGAATATTTTCATCACAATGCTTGCTTAGTGTGGGATAAAACAATAATGATAATATTGTGCTGAGCTGTTATTGCAATTATTAATATACACAAGGGAGAAAATCAAGAAACCAGCTTCAATCAAGTAGCAATGAATCTAATGCAGAGTTTAAGGATCAAGGCGTGAGCTTGCTGTAATGCCCACATGGGACACAGAAGACTGAGAACAATGGGTGTGAGAGAGATCTGTGAAAAAGAAATTGTTTTCCAGAGACAGATTTGTAAACCGCGGGAGCAGCTTGTAAGCAGCTTTCACTCAGATGAAACAACACCGACAAGACCAACAGTGTCGCACATCTGCCGGCTTCTGGGCGCTTTGAGAGGAAGAATTTCTTGGACTTACAACTAGTATTTAGCGTTATCTTAACCTTTTTTTCCCTGATAGAAGCAAAGCAGTCCTTCTAGACATACTCATTTTATATACAGTATGTGCCCTTTGCTGCTCACCGGAGCTTACTGTGTGTCTCAGAGCACTGTGGGTATTAGCAGTGAGTTACTAGAGGGGAAGAGGAGCCATGCAGTGCAGGGAAGTCTGTAATGATGATCTTCACCATGAGTGATAATGAGTGTTCAGGTAATCCCCGCCTGGGACCACAAGCAAACACACAAACTAACAAACAAACGGCTCTGGCACACAGTAAAAGAGCAAAATGCCACCAAGATACCTCACAGGCACATATCTGGAAGCCCCGTGCACGTTGCCAGTGTCTTATCAGTCTGGCTGCTGAGCATGCAGGGAAATCAGAGGTGCGCAATCTTGCCACCAGAGGCCAAACTTATGGCACCCTAAAGGCGGTTATGATGATACTCCCCTTTCTCCTCCTCTTCCTCCTCTCCTAAACAGCTTTATTCTTTTATCGCGCAGGCAATCGGATAGATAGCAGTGTTCTGAAACCCTTCCTCCAGCTCAGTAATGGGGACTGGAGACCGGGGGCCTCGCTAATGCAACCCCCGAGCCCCGGCCTTGTTAGCTGGAGCCATCTCTGAAAGGAAAGAATGGGGGAGATAGCGGAAAAGTAGGGAAGCGAGGAAAGATGAGCGCTGGAGGTTTGCGTGTACACGGCAGAAAGAGGAGACAGCGGAGGTGGATGTGTTTTTGCAATCATCCGAATGCGTGTGCATGTGTGTGCTTCACGTGTAACAGAGATGCTGTAGTACTTTCGTAGATAAAAGGAAGGAAAAGCGAATCTCTTTCCCATGTGTCATAAGTCTGTCTCTTTGAATGAGAGTTAAATCCATCAAGTCAAAGGGGAAGAGCTCTTGCTCTCACCCCCCTTTCCTCATTCCCTCACTCTAACTTCCTCTCCCTCTTTGATCTGATTGTTTCTCTCGCTCTCTCGTTGGACTAAATCAATCTGCCACCCACACACACATCACACCATCACAGAAAGACGACAAGAACACGTGTGTTTGAGCCGGCCTGGCTGACACTTAATGGTTATTTGCACTTGTCCATGTGCGGATGTGCATAGCCTTAGCGTCCCTTTACAAGCGCGACAGCAGTCTTCCTGCTATGCTTATGAATAAAGATGATATTAATCCTAAAAACACGGAGGAGGGGATTACTGTGTTTACTATGGTGCATGTCTGCAGAAATGGAGAGCTCTCACCCAGAGATGATGACATGTTTGGACATTCAAGAAGCTTTATAAAATGGCTTTTGAAAAAAGAGAAAAAGGTAGAAGAAAGCTCCCTTTTCTCTGTGGATGCATGTTGGCAGTGTCTGTGCATAGTGGCCATATGTCCTTTAGGTTATTTGGGGAAAATAAGAGATATGCTGGGTATTAGTGCTCTATTTTTAGCACAGATTGTGTTAAACCATTGCCAGCGCTTCCAAGTATTTAAAACTGCCCCAGCAACTTGCCAATATTTCACCCATCGTCTCAAAATCCTCATCAAGATAAGAGAGAATATGGGAGAGGGGGGAAAAGAAGAGAGATTCGGAAAAGCCAAGCAACCAATCTCCCAAAATAGGTCAGTTTGAAAGCGCGATGAATTTTCATACAGCCTTTTAAAAAAGGCTTTTTAGGACTGAGGATTGTGGAGAAGATGCTGCTGAGGATCTCTTTTTTCCTCACACAAATACTCAGCTGGGTCGAGGTTCATGGGAGGGCCTTGAAGACTGCTACTGCCCCCTGCTGTTTGCCTCTGGGACAATGTTTTTTTCTCCTGTCTACATCAAGAGGCTCACCTCTACAGAGCATTTGGAGAGGCAAAAAACGTGGGCTCAGCCGCCTCACATAGGCACCCTGATCACGGCTTCAAGGAAGATGTGGGTGTCAAACGCTGAACGAGAACGGATGAGATGTCCTTTTTTTTCTCTCTTTTCCCCCCTTCACGAGCCATCCTCTGTGGTGTAGCCTACACAAACACATAAGGGAGGGAGAAATCAATGAGGATGTGCCAGACTTGGCTCTCTTATACACAAAAATCGGAGCTCTCACAGGCTGCCACCTCACGTTCAGTCCGAGGTTGTATAACAATAGAGAGGCAATCTCTGACTCACTGCCCTGAAATAAAACGAGCAATTATTCATATCCTGTTTGGAGAACTGAATAAGTTAATACTGCTGATGGGTTCAAGGGCTTTCTTTCCATATAATGCATCTACTATTGCATATCTACTCATGCTAAAATATGTGCAATACTGGATTTTTGTTTTGTCAAACTACTTCTTATTCAATAAATTCATTTCTTACATTGTGCTGAACTGCTGAGTTGAACTGTGGGTAAAATTTATGGGCTTAATTAGCAAAAACCTAATGTTTCCATCACTATGTTTTATGTAGAGCTGTAAAAATGAAAACCATTTCTATTCCAGTAGGACAAGATATTTAGAGAACTCTGTTACTGCCAGGAGTAGCAATGAATTGCACACTCCTGAGATCAAATTCACCGTTTTGTAGTTTTAAGCAGTTTATTGTGGTAAATCAGGTTTGAGACAGTTGACCTCAGGATACAGTCCAGCCACGGGGCGGGGTCTGAGTATCTGGGGGAGAAGGGAGGTAAGTTAATCTTGGTTGGTTGATCCAGAGAACAAGTAAGACATTTGTCCAAAAGTATTGTTGGTGAGATGATGCTCCCAGAGGTTAGTATTCTGCAGGGGAACTTCAGCTGAAGGCACTCAGGGAAGAAACTGTCAGTTGTTAAACAAGTACCACTCCATAGGAGGACAGTCTGGTGGAGGATGGGTTTAGAATGATCCTTCAGAGCAACTTGATGATAAGGCTGACAAGGAAAGGTGGTGACAGCTGGAGAACCAGAACCCAGATTCCAACCCAGGAGGATCCAGACCCCAGACAACCTTTTTTTGAAAGGGACATTGTGTAAGTTCTCCTGTTATTTATTCACAAAAATTGATTATTTCGTTCAAAAGTGTTTTTTATTAATCAGTAATCACTCCCATCAACTAACTGAAGTGCTCCTCTAAGCTCTGAATTTGCCGTTCGTATCATTCATATCTACATCGAACGGGTCGACTTGGTGGTGGCCACCATGTCATGTCGCCATGTTTTTACGTTCATTAGAAGCGTGACAGTAGGAAACCACAGAAACTCACCGGAGGCACCGGAGTTTTCAGCTCAGTTCGAGGTAATGCCTTTCAAAAGTCACTGCGGGTGCAGAGGAGGGAACCGAGTGTCACACTGATGCTGCGTTCATGTACAGTTGGGCAGACGGCTGTCGGTAACAAACTAGATGTCATTTTAATCACAGAAGCCGAGAGAAAGACGGTAAAACATGGGTCAGGGAAAACAATACAACATCACCATGACAACATATTAGATGTGGGCTGAAGTCACTGTAACTGACAGACCACGTCTTCACATAGAGGTTTGTTTATGCCGTTACACGCAGCGGCTGTCGTCCGTCTGCCCTGTTTCACGCAAACGCAGCATGAAAAGTACGAGGGAGCTGCTCGCAATATACAAGTGTTACACAATGTCCCTTTAAAGGAGAACACAGTAACTTTTTTACCTCAATAAATGCTTGTCGGAATCCCTGTGGGGCTAAACAAAGTGTTTCACCCCCTCCTGCCGGTGCCTCTGGCCTGCGAGCAGCTCTATGCAACTTTGCCTGCGCCGACCCGAGCAGAACTTGCGACAACAGAAACCGCTGTACGGTACTCGGGTCCCCTATCTACCGAGCTCTGATTTGAACCAGACTACCAGCGCTAATTCGAAGAAAACATTTCTTTAGCTTCCCACCACCTAAACACGGCTCCTGGCTCTCATAACCAACTCTTTGCTGGACCAGAGTGATTCACGTAGTTTGCGCTACCTGGGTGCCGGATGAAGCATCACTGCTTCAGGCTCAATAATCACTTGTCATGTCCGCAAAAAGTAAATAAAAGTTCGTATTCTTACCTGCTACCCGCCAACACCAGAGAAAAATATAATCCATGGCATATTTACCCGCAAATCGCGGGTAAAACGTCCCGTTTCAGAAGATACAGGACTCTGCTTTGAGCAGAGGGAGACGAGGTGCTGCTACCAACGTAGCATCAACAAGCTAGTAAACTCTTAGAAATATATCCAGGGATCAAAATAGAGGAAACACAGGTAGAGAAGCTGTCTGTGTGCTGTGGGGGTGTAGGGGGGGTTGAACTGTACGACAGTGAAAGGACGCCACTAGGGGGGAGCCCCGAGCTGAAGTTACTGAGTTCTGCTTTAAGAACATTACTTGTTATGCCATAAATTACATTGCAACACTTTTGAAAAGATACAAGCTTCTTATTGTCCTACTACTGTTTCCAGGCCTCAACCATGTTTTCTTGCATATATTTCTGATGCAAATGCTGAGTTCAGACCACAAGTCTTAATCCTCAATTGCAATTCTTTTTGGTGAGATTCACCCTCTCTTAAATTGAAAATTCAGCCCAAATGTCTATGATTTGTCTCAGACATAGCCAATCCAGCTGTCAGTTCACTGATGAAGCAGCTGTCTCATGTAGGATTCAATTGGTCCCCAAACTGAAGGCACCCTAACTTATGAAATCTCCATTTTGCGATTGTCAAGTTGTTGATGATTGATCACACATCTTGAGAAATGGCAACATGAGAAGCACTATTACACACACACACACACGCACACACAGGTCGAGCTTTGATTTTTTAGGAACATAAAGGGGCGACATTTTTCTCTTGCAGCTTGCTTGCCCTGACAAAACTGAAGTATGGATCTGGAAATGTTGTTATGGTTGACTTACCCAGACAAGAACTCTGATGTTTTCCCATTAATTGATTTTTTTTTATTTTTTTACTTTTTTAGAGGACAAAGTGTCAAAAGCAGAGTAATTTCATATGCAGCTCCATGAGTAGGCTATGTCTTTGAAAGCTGAAAATGCTGAATATAGAAAATATTAGAAAGCCTTTTAACAACAAAGTTGACAGGAATGCCAAATGAACTAGACAAGTCATTGACTGATATAGTGGTTAAGGACCACTGTATTAAAGTTTCATTTCACCCCTACTGATGGACTGTCTCTGATTCTTACAATTTTAAGATGAAGCTATCGAAGCATACTTTTCAGAAACCTTAAAAATAGTTTTATATGTACACAGCTATGTAGATAAATATCTTCTGAGGCTGGGGAGAGAATATGTGTGCTTGTTAGAAGAACTGTCAGAATCTTCAGAAATAAGGAGGGTAAAGTGGATTTTAGTAAATTATGTTAACAATTGTGAAAAAAAGCAAATGCCAAAATTAAGCTTTTCTCATGAATTAGGGCCAAATTTGGATTTTTAAACCGTCTTTTCAGCTTCTCTTGCTAAGATAAAGCCAAATTCCTATTTTTAACAGGGTATTAGTAATGAATTAGTTAGTTACCTGGTAGTTATGCAATAATAAAGAAATGAATGTGTTCATTTGAAAGATTAATCTCTTTGCAACCGTGCGTTGATATCGATAGCGCCAAAATCCCTAATTTATTTGATAGATGTTGGCTCTTTTTTTCCACAAAAATTTGGCAACCCCCTGAAATTATCATGCGATCCACATGGGAGCTCCGGCCCCCAGCGTGAAACTAACCGCTTTAAGGTATAAAAGGTTGAATATGGAACACGGACAGAACAGCGACATCACGTGTGTCTAAGTCGTAGTTGCAACAGCAGAAAAGCAACTCCACCTGCCGGGTTGCCAGGCTCACTGCTGATACAAGTGACCAGCAGCCTGCACCATGTTCAACAAGTAATGCAGAGGAGTTTTATCACTGACTGCAAACGTTAGCTTACCGATCCAGGAGAAAAGTCGCTATTTCCACATTTTGATACTGTGGAAAATGTTTATGTGGGTTAATTTAGTGTAGGCTTCACCTAAATTTACTCCACTTCTTGCTCTTTGTAGGTCATTTCTCTTCAGAGACAAATAATATCTCCAGGGCTCTGCAGCAGCTGCTTGACTTGCCGACTCCACCATGTTTCCCAGTGCCAGTCTAGTTGTGCCGAACATACTATTGCCACACAGAAATCGTTTTTGGCAAACCCCAGTGGGGGCCTGCATTTGCTTGTAGGTGTAAATATAACACCATTGTTGAACCTGTTAAGATTGATTTTATTTTCATTTTCAGGCTAAATATGATTTTTCAAGGATATGCTTTAATTTCATTCTGCACCCCTCCAAACACCTCATAGAGGTTTTTTTTTTTTAAATATAGCTTTTAATAAAAATATTCCATATTCAGCCTTTAACAAACTAAACTTTTGAAGGCATTAAAATAATTAAAACACTATTTTGAAGCAAAATCAAATACCAATGACATTTTAAAGAAAATTAAAATGTGAGCACTTTTAGAAATTAGTCAGACCCATGATATAAGGTTCAGGGAATGAGACTTGCTTTGGGATATCCACAAAAGCAAAAACCCCAGTATCATCTCCAACAAATCCAAACAACAACCTGGTCAATCACTGTTCTCTCTACTCGCAGCAGTGCAGCAAACCAAGCTGCTCCCCTTTCTCTCTTCCTGCTTTTATCTCAGCTTCTTTGGTTGTATAAATGATCCTCCCACTGGTCTGGCATGACAATTGAATCCCAAACTAAAGCACATCATGCTGTGTTCACCTGGTAACAGGCTACTTTCTTTAGTTCCTTTAATAAACACATGCAAAGCAGCAACACAAAGCTCCGGGACAAATGCTCCCACATATAAAGATATCAGTCAGCAGGATTTTACAAATGAACAAATCTGTTATTCAAGAAAAAATATAATTGAAAAATACCTTAAAATCTTCATGCTTACATGACTTGTCATCTCTGTTGTTAGCAATGCAGGAAAATCAATAAACATCAAAATACATTTGCCCTCACATTGCAAAAAAGGTCATGTTTCACAAACCGCAAGACATCTCTTGTCAGGAAAAAATAACATTGGTTATTATCGGCATCTGAACAAAACAACAGATTTATCTGCAGAGGACAGCCTGAACAAAGCAATCTTCCAATTTCATAGAGGATTTAATCATGGAAGTTGTGTAGAAATTTAACCAAGATGAAAATTTGCAGCTTTTGCCCCAATTCACTCTATCAAGCAGCAAACAAACACTTAATTGACAAAGGACAGCAATAGAGTTATTTTCTAAACTGTCCTTATGGTTTCTAAGCAGTCATGCACAATTAAAAGAAAAAACAAACAAGTTTAATTATGAAAATAAATCTAAAAAAACATGGAACCCCAGTGAAAACCCCAGCTGTAATGGAGAAATGAAAACCTGGATACATACATGGGAAAATTCTGCCTCATATTAACAGACACACACAGACACCAAGCTGATGTCAACCCAGACATCACTTTCATTTAGAACAGCGGCTCCAGAACTATTTTCTTTCTTAAAGACCCCCTATGCTTTTATGAGCCATCTTAACCAAAGTTAATCAACATGTAGCCTTGCTTTGTTTTTGTTGTTGTAGGATAAGGATGCATCATCTGAACTGTTGCATTTCTCCGGCATTTCATGGTGCAGGAAAATCAAGTTTGCCAGAATAAGCACAAGCTACTCCACCACCGTAGCATCACTGACCTCATTAAACCACACACGGACAAAAATTACCTAGATGCACAAATCACTCAGGTCTGGCCAACTGAGAAGCTGTTTTTTTATTTTTAACTAAAGATGCATTTTTTATATGGTTGCAGAGCAGATTTTGTGACCCTGTCTCAAAAGCTGACCATGCTTTTCCAGCTCCATGTGAACAAAAATCCCCTGATGCTTCCCTACTACGAATAAGAATACAGCTTTATGTAGACATAATCCTTTTTTTAAAACAATTACACAGGCTCTCTGACTCCCTTCCCTGGAGGGGAGAGTCAGGAACCCCAGACTGGGAATCACCAGTCTAGAAAACTGTATATAATCACATTGGTCCTCATACTGCAATTTTTCAAATTGTGAAACAAGGCACGCATAAAATCCAAATATTCTGGCCTCATGTACACAACTGCACTGGTCTCTTGTGTTCTGACAACGAAGCACAGCCAGAAAAAGATTGTGGTTTGACATAAATGAGCCTTTTTAGAAGCCTGAGTGACATTTACTTGTTGTGGTGTCGCATAATAATGACGTCATCAAAGCTGCCGCAGTAAAAATGTCTGTAAATAAGGACGAATCACCACAAAAAAGCCATTTGAGGTCACAGTGGGGGTCCGACTAATGTTTTGTAACAAAACATTGGTGAAATGAAGGAGTTTGTGGAAGATAATGCTTTTTATAGAGGCTGCGCGTGGTTGCCCCATCACTTCTATGGCATTGGACATACGCTGATCTGGAGTGGATCTAAATATCTCCCGAAGAAATTCAAGTTGCACCAAAACTGTCTGGGTGAGTAAATGAATGTATTTCATGCAAAAAAATAGGTCCAGATTAAAAAAAAAAAACTAACTTCCCCTCTAAGTGTCATCACATTCTTAATCCATAGGGTTCAAAATAACGTTTGGTCACCCTTTGCAGCTAGAACAGCTTCAACTTTTCTGGTAAGGCTGTCCATAAGGCTTAGGAGTGTGTTTATGGGAATTTTTGACCATTCTTCCAGAAGCGCAGAAGCGTGAGGTCACGCACTGATGTTGGACGAGAAAGCCTGGGTCTCAGTCTCCGCTCTAATTCATCCCAAAGGTGTTCTATCGGTTGAAGTCAGAACTCTGTGCAGGTCAGTCAAGTTCCTCCACACCAGACTCTGCCATCCAGGTCTTTATGGACCTACTTTGTGCACTGGTGCACAGTCATGTTGGAAGAGGAAGGAGCCAGCTCCAAACTGTTCCCACAAAGTTGGGAGCATGGAATTGTCCAAAATGTCTTGGTATGCTGAAGCATTCAGAGTTCCTTCACTGGAACTAAGGGGCCAAGCCCAGCTCCTGAAAAACAACCCCACACCATAATCCCCCCTCCACCAAACTTTGCACTTGGCACGATGCAGTCAGACAAGTACCGTTGCCCTGGCAACCGCCAAACCCAGACTCCTCCATCAAATTGCCAGATGGAGAAGCGTGATTTGTCACTTTAGAGAACGCCTCCACTGCTTTAGAGTCCAGTGGCGGCATGTTTTACACCACTGCGTCCCACGCTTTGCATTGCACTTGGTGATGTATGGCTTGGATGCAGCTGCTTGACCATGGAAACGCACCTGAAGCTTTGTGCACTGTTCTTGAGCTGATCTGAAGGCCACATGAAATTTGGAAGTCTGTACTGATTGACTCTGCAGAAAGTTGGCAACCTCTTCTCACTATGCACTTCAGCATTTGTCAGTTTACATGGCCTAGCACTTGGTGGCTGAGTTGCTGTTGTTCCCAAACACTTCCATTTTCTTATACAGCTGACAGTTGACTGTGGAATATTTAGGAGCGAGGAAATTTCACGACTGGATTTGTTGCACAGGTGGCATCCTATCACAGTTCTACGATGGAGTTCACGAGACACATTCTTTCACAAATCTTTGTAAAAACAATCTGCATGCCCAGGTGCTTCATTTTATACACATGTGGCCATGGAAGTGATGGAACACCTGATTCCCATAATTATGGGCGAGCAAATACTTTTGGCAATATAGTGTAGTCAATATTTTTTATATAAAACACTATGTGTTACTTTTTGTACAATTAGTGCCTCATAAATAACATTTGATTTTTGATTTGATTAAGTCTGAAAAAAAAGAAAACATTTTTTTCTTTGCTTTTTGCTAACTGTTTGGTGAGGCATCAAATGACTTCATCTGAGTTATAAAATGATCATGATTTAATGTGAAAGAATCAACCTGTGAAAAAATGGTGGAAGAAAAGTCCAACTATGAGCTGATTGGCATTATGCACCTCTGTCACTACTAGAAACTTAAAATAGCAGCATCAAACATTGCTGTGGCTAATCTATGCACCCGCAAACATTTGCTCTGTTGTTGATACTGTAAACTATACAGGCTGAACTAAAGATGCACACAAGCAGAAATAAACACCCCAACAGATGCACACAGAAATGTGGTTTTCTCCCCAGGCATCAGGTCCAATCCTTCCTGTGATTAGAAATTGTTCTTTTTCTTATTGAAAGAACAGGTGGCCACGAGACAGTGGTCTCATCTCTCACTGCTGCCGCACTCCATGGGTCCAAACTAATGATCAAAACACTGAGCTGCTCAAAACCATCTCTCACCCCATACTGATAGATATAGGAACTGATAGGAGAAGAAAAGTGTGTGTGTGTGCCAGCAGGTGTATTTGTGTGAACCTACCTTCAGTAAATGGCAGCACTGTATATATATATATATATATATATATATATATGTTCTGTGAAACAGTACATCCTCTTTCAGTTTATAGCCTTAATGCATGAGATCATAATAAGTATGGTCAGTTCTTAAAATGAGGTAAATACATGCTCATGAGCATGTGACAGACACTACTCTGTTGTTATTTAAAGAAAAAAAAATAAAACAAAGTACAGAAAACATTTTGCAAACACTAACAGTTCCGGATTAAATGTACTTACTTCATTAATCATCTGCAAGTGTGGCCAAAAGCTGAGGTTTGGGCAGTTTGCTGAAGAAAGACATCAGCAATGATCTTTGAAGAACAATTGCTGGTGTCCATCACCCTATGGTTGTTAGGCCATTTCCAAACTATATTACAAGGAAGAAATTTTCCAGAGATGGACGTCTCAGAAACTTAATCAGATTAAACAGTACTCAGAAACTGGTTCTCAGACTCATGCTGTCAGAAAGAGTGTGACATAACTAGGTCAAGAAGGAAGGACTCAGGTTCACACTCCACACCAGAAGCCTAAAATCAATGTCCTTTAATTCAGACAAACAGTGGGAACCAGTGGGCTCTACTGTATGCACACCTCCACTTCTTCCTGACTTAAACCAGCTTATTTGTTTCCTGTCTTTCATTACTGGACAAATTGATTAATCCAGGTGTCCCTGACCTCAGTAACCACAACGTCAATGGCCAGACACACCTTAATCAGTTTGTCCAGTAATGAAAGATGGGAAACAAAAGGTGTGTCTCATTTGAAGGTCTACTCACTTAAAGGTGCCATGACTTCAAATGTCACTTTTCTGGGGTTTTGGGGGTATAATATGATCTGTCGTGCACTGATGAGGCCATGTGAATGTCCAGAGTGAGAATCAAAGTCCCTGTTCATCGTCAGTCAGCTTTGTTTCTTTGTTCAAAAATGGTTGAATCAGACAGCAGATTATTATTCTACATAGTTCTATCATTCTACCTAATTCAATTGCTCCAATTAGAGCACACTATCAAGTAAACAGCCCCCCCCCCCGTCTGTGCTTCCACCCTCCGTTCCGCTCTCACCCCTTCCCTCTGCTGATTCAACTGCGTCAGTGGAGCAGAGTAGGCTAACTGCTGTGCAGTCAGGTCTGGGTTTTCAAACAAATGGATTTAAAAGAAAACTTCTGCAGCAACACTGAAGGAGGCGACCACAACCTTGTCATCACCTGTAAGTTTATTTTCTAAATGCTGTCTTGTCTGATAAACATAGCTCACTGTCTGAAGTGCACATGTTGCTAACAGATAGCCTTTAGCAAACTCCGACCGCAGCTTGACCTACTTTCTGCTGCTTCCTGCACTGGTTTGCGCCAGAACCAGACTAAAAAATATTTCTCTAGCTCCCCACCACGTAAACACTGCCTCCTGGCTCTCAAAACCAACTCTTTGCTGCACCAGAGTGAAGATCTGGTTCACGTAGTTTGCGCTGCCAGGAAGCCGGGAGGAGCAGCATCGAGCCTCACGGCCAAATAAGCTCAATAATCACTTGTCATGTCCACAAAAAGTAAATAAAAGTGTGTATTCTTACCTGTTACCCGCCAAAACCAGATAAAAATATAATCCAAAGCATATTTACTTGCAAAATGCAGGTAAAACTTCCCATTGCAGGAGACACAGGACTTTGCTTTGAGAAGAGAGAGACGAGCTGCTCCTACCAACGTAGCAAAGTAGTATCAAGAAGCTAGTAAAAGCTTCGAAATATATTCAGGGATCAAAATAGAGGAAAGACAGGTAGAGAAGACGGCTGTGTACTGTGGGGGGCTGAAGTTATTCAGTTCTGGTTTAATATAAATGCCTTGGGCATGTGTATATTTATGGCACCTAGCCTGTTTATTATAATATTAAAGTCCGTAGTTATCCAACCTGTGATAGATGTAAATCTGAGGAAGCCACTCTGATTCAGTTTTTGGTCTTGCCCTAAAATACTAGAATTTAGTGTAGGTGTTTGTGAAGCCCTCTCTTCTGTTCTTTTAGTTAAACTGGCATGAAATCCAACCATGTTGCTTTTTGGGGTTGTTCCTGACGGGCTGGGCTTACCTGTTTGGGGACACAAAGTGATTGCTTTTTCTACTTTGCTGGCTCGCCACCTGATCCTCTTGGCGTGGAGGGACACTGCCACACCCACAGTAACACACTGGATTAGGGATGATACACAGGTGGAACACAGGCAGGCCAGGGGCCTGTATGACGAAGCCGGATTTTCTCTTATCAAGGTAACTTCAGGGTTAACCCTGGGTTTTTCGTCCTACAATGCTGGTTCACTTCTGATCGGGTTATATCTCCCCGGTAACTTACGCTGAATGCCTAACCCGGTCCAGACCAGGTTAAGTTCTGGATAAAAGATCACAGAGTATAAAAGCACCACCCCCTGACCAATTAGCGCTCTTGGGAAATGGCCTGCCCACTTTTACTTGTCGATGCTGGTGCATGAGAGGAACTCTTAGAAGAGAGAGAATATTCAGAGATGGTACAACCCTTTTGATCTGCCAGATGACACTTTATATTACAGATGGAGGTTTTCCTCTGCTGGACTCCATTACATCTGTCAGCTGTTGGAGCCGTACATCACAAATGTGACGCATCACAGCCGCACCGACAACACCACAGATGCTCTGCATTGCACTGAGGTTTTATTAATGTTAATAGACTCATTAAATTAATTTTGATATAAACCGATGCCTCACCTCGAGTGAAAACAAACATTAGTGCTGTACTGATGTAACTGAATAGCTTAATTTTTGTAGCCGAATTATGCTCACGGTGTTCAAATCCCACTCAGTAAAACGTCATTCATTCATTCAATGGTAATTTCATGCACACCGTTGGTGACGCTGATTATATTCTTGTATTTGTTCTCTATTGTTCTCATGATCATGTTGCGCCGCTGGGGTTGCATCTGAAATAATATGGTTAAGAGGTCACACATGCAGAAAACATGAATTTATGGAGCGCACACCCACCCATGCCGTCATGGTGAAGTTACAACACGTGCACGGCATGAGCCTGAAAATATCTACTGTATATGGACAGTATGGGAAGGAAATACGCAGAGGAAGCGCTATAGTGGGATGAAGTAACACTAAATGATCAGAGTCTGATATTGTTCCATGATTATACAATCACAAGGACTTGTGCATTAACAGAGTCTGCAATTTTCTGCCAGCATTCCTTCCTGCTGTTGCTGCGGCGACTGTGTTGCTTCTGGCCTGGATGATGTTCCTGAATTCTTCATACTTCTGAAATATCATCGTCTGCTCCTCCATGGTGAAATATGTCACTCTCTGTTTCTCCATGTCTGCGATTGGTCAGACGCTTCAAACACCACCCCTTTTATGTGAGCATGCACTGATTAAGATTGGAAAACCCTGGGTTGAGTTACTGAGTTGATAACCAGCTTCCTAGTACCGTTTATCAAGATCGCGGATGTCTGGTTAAGTCAACCCAGGTAACAGAGAGAAATCACGGGCATGTTAATCCAGCTTTGTCGTACAGGCCCCATGTGCTGAGTGGAAGAGTGTAGAAAGTGAAGATATCTGAAATGAGACAAGGTAATTGGGCTCAAACAGCACCAAAAACCCCAACCCAACCAATGAGTCCAAGAGCATCAGTAAAGCACAGTGGTGGAGGGTTGATTTGGGCTTGTTCTGCAGGTACCTAGCAGTAACTGAGTCAACCCTGAACCAAAGTATTTTAGAGTCAAATATGAACCCATCTGTAACTGCAGTGCTTAAGGACAATGATTTAAAAAACATCTGTAACAGAATGGCGGAAACAGATCAAAGTGTTGGAATGACAGAAAGAGTCCAGCTCCAGTCTGACTGAATTTCTGTTGTAGAATTTCAAGAGCTGTACAAACGAGAATGCAAGAATGAAGTAGGATTGTAAAAATAGATAGAAGTCCAAAATTCCTCCACGACCATCCATATGTATTCAATCATAATGCACCACATTTAGCCCTTTCAAACGAAAAAGAAGCATGCATCTCAAACAGAGAAATAAATGAAATCATGGTCACCGTTTTGTTTTTTTAATTCTCCCTGAGGTGCTTTACTCACCTCCAAGCAAGATTACTAAGAATACAAACCAGTCAATGATGACAGACAGAGTGAAACAAACAAAAACAGTAATTTCAGGGATTGTATGAGGCATGTGATGTGTTTTCCCAGTTTTTCAGCCTTTCTTGTCACAAAATCTGTGATAAATGTCAACACTTTGCCACACAAATCCACTCAGGAGTTCTGGCAGCGTTCTCTGTTTGACAGCACAGTGAT
This sequence comes from Atherinomorus stipes, assembly GCA_023101725.1. Taxonomy (NCBI): domain Eukaryota; kingdom Metazoa; phylum Chordata; class Actinopteri; order Atheriniformes; family Atherinidae; genus Atherinomorus; species Atherinomorus stipes. The sequence goes on along the minus strand of JALJCO010008795.1, from coordinate 669,188 downwards.
GATGCTGATGGAGATGGCATGATGTGATGCTTTGGTGTGTGAAATAAAAGTGTTTTGCATCACGCAAACTTGACAGAAAGCATGACAAAAAACACAAACTTTCCTTCTCTCTCTTCCCTCCTGCTCTTTTGATCATCTGTGCTTCTGCCACTCTATATAGGCCGATGAGATTAGTCATCACAGATCCCATCTGTTATCTGTACGGCTCATTTGTTTACTCACTGGTTCACATCAGGGCATTACGGCAGCCAGGGGGATTCCTTCAGTGTGGGACCGGGTCTGGGCTGTGAGGTTAACACAGACCAATGACTCATCACATTTCCTCACTGAATAACTGATGAAGAACACAGATTTCTGTCATTGCTGACTGTGATGAAAAAGGCAAAGTAATGGAGAAATGTCTCGAAAGAGCTAAAAGTACAGCTGCAGACAAAATGTAAAAATCATATTTTATCAGGTCAGACAACAATTTCTCTGCCTGTGAATTTACTGTGCTTCTAAGCAGAACTGCCCCAATTTCACTCAACACAGTTTGACAAGAGCTTGCTTATGATTGCTACCCATAGGGAAATAGCTGAGCACATGACCACGGCTTGAAAGGGCAGGTGGTGATGGAAGGCACACCAGTATTATTTTTATATGATGTAGCTGAGCAGTTCAGACACAGTTGGATATATTAACTGTAAATAAAACTCTGCTGAAACACATTTTTTTCTCACATTGTTTAAATGAGTATTTTTGCGTACTTTCACAGGCTCATTCTTTGCTCATTCATCCCTGCATCCATTCATTCCCACCAACACCAATTCTAGTTCACATAAAACTTCTATTCATATTCTGTGTTTGTTACAGGCCACCACCTTTATATATCTACAGTATTGTTTGTAAGATGAAGCATCATTTGGAGGTTGTGAGATTCCTCTTCATGTGACCTCTACTTCAGGTTACAGCAGCTAGTTCAGAGGGTGGAACAATACATCGATACATCAATATAGATCGACATATCAATCCATAATCAGTCCCATAATTGTGAAAAATCGATATCAAACCCGCTTTTAATTTAAAAATGGCTTATATTGAAATTCCTTTGACACAACATTTTCTGATGAAGTGGGGATTCTCATGTTGATGTTTTTTAAAAAAAATAAATGTAGTTGTGCACCAGATAGATACAGATACAGATACAGATACAGAGAGATTGTACTGCATATACACTTTCAAGTAGGAGCTTACAGTTATGTTAAGAAAACAATGTCCTTGTTTATTAGTTTTAATATTGTTCCATATTGTTTCATATCGCTCGATGAATTCTAAATCAAATTTAATCAAAATCATATCGTGACTGAATTTGAGATATCGACAAACGTCAAATTGTTATCCACTGTATTGATATGATATTGTGATTAAACCAGTGATGGGAATCCCAAGTCCGGTTCTGAATTGATTTAAATCCAGATTAAGACAAGGACTACTCTGTCAAGTGGTACCTACAAATTTATTTAAACCCCTCTCCCCCCCCCCATTTGCGGCTCCCCCTGTTTCTCTCCCCTTGTCTGCCCCGGGTCCCCTTCAAACAGACCCGACCCCCTTTCCCTTCCCCCCAGAGCGGTTGGTATTTTTAATTCCTCCCCGCCTGGGGTTCTTAAGATGACATGCGTAGTTCCCCAAGGCTCCATATTGGGCCTTCTAATGCCCATCTATAATTGCCAACACCAGTTTAGACCATAGAAGAATAAACTAAGTATTGTACCATAATTAAGTTGATGACACTCGACTGTTTATTACTGCCTCTGTAAGGTTCCTTACAAAGCTTAAAAAGTGTGCTTCAGTCAACTCATGAGATGTGCCATCATCTTCATCTAAATAAAGATAAAACTGACATTTTCTTTAGGGAGAGCATCCAAAGATCATTCAAAGCATCCAAAGATTAGCACCCAGTTTCATAAAGTTGGGAAATTTCCATGAAAACTGTGTCAAACATAGAAGTTTGTCAGACTTAAGATGCGAGACTGCCCTCCCATGTGCAACTTTTCCCTTGCCAGTTGAGCACCAACAGGAAAAAAAATAAGCTCTGGTGTATAGACAAGTTTCACAGAAATTTCCGTTTTACTTGGGCAGTTGATCAATTTCTGCCAAGCGCTTCCAGTCGAGTAATATCTGCATTCAAAAAGTTGTAGCTTTTTGAATGCATTATAGAAGACATTAAAGACATTATAGAAGAAGATTCTTTCAACAATTTTATGCAATATTCAATTGAAATTGGGTTTATCTCATAAGGTATGATTAATTAAAAGCTTTAAATATATAAATGTCATTATACATAGAGTGATTGACGGGCAATTCAACAGGTAATAGGCGAGACAGAATAATGATAGTGATTGACTGACAAGAGTAAAGCTAGATGCCAGACGCAGCGTACTCTCGTCTGATGTTTACAGTATGTCGCTAACAATCATTCTGCTAGCAGTTAGCGAAGTTCTAACAACATCCGAATTACTTGGGTTTGTGTCATGATCAGAGAATCTGTACCTGCTGACCCCTAGATGCCAGTGTTGCGCCTTGGCTGGGGCACATTGTTCTGTGGCCAGGCGAGGGAGCTGTGAATTTAGCAGGCTGGTCTTGCACATGCACTCTATTCAAAAACTTGCAAACGGTCTCTGCTTTCTGAATTGCGGAAAACATCTTATACCGCCTTTCAAGAAATTTTAAAATACAAGTTTTAGAGGCAGGGCAGGGGATAATAGAAAAACGTGTTGAGCCAGTTACATTTTAAAAGATACAGCACCCGAAACCACGCCTCCAGAGCGCAGGAGCGTAGATAACGTACAAGCGAAGATAACCGATAACAGCCGAGTGGATAGTTTGTTAAGCCTCCTCATAAACAGAGGAACCACGTTGTGTGTTAAGTGTTAACTGCTCACCTCCAACTCCTTCTGCAGTCTAAAACATCCACACTGCAAACGTCAACACCTCCATGACTTGATCCACATCCGTTCTATTTCTTTTCGGTGCATTTTAAGAGCAAACAGCTACATAGATAGCCTAATGACAGCGAGCATTCACAGCGAGTTGCGAGTGTGTGGCGTGCTGGGGGGAGGGGGTGGAGAAACAAATGGCCTTTGAGTTTGATTGACACATCATCATTCAATCAATAAGCATGGGACGTTCAAAACAATTGGATTGGGTTTTTTCAGTCATACGTTCCACAGATGACTAGTTTTTAGGCTATATTTTTGTGTTGGAACATTTAATTAATTGTCTGCAATTGGGGTGTGAAGGAGATTTTAAGCAATAAAAAAAAAAAAATTGTCCAAAAAAAAACCACCCCCCCCGCCTTTGAAAAAAGTGAAAGGGGTTTTAAAACAAAAAACAATTTTTTTTACAGCTCAAAAACACATTTTAAGGTGCACTACCCCTTTAAATCTGTTTTCTTAAATATCTACACTGATGGTCTTGTTCATAAAAATGACAGTAATGATACTGATGTATTTTCTGTTGTTTATTTGTTGCCCTCTGTATGTGTGAATTTTACTATACTGTTTTGGTGATTTATCCCTCCTGTAAAGTGTCTTTGAGCTCCTGGAAAAGCGCTCTATAAATAAAATATATGATTATTATTTTTGTTATTATTATGTATTCTGTTTCTTTTGATTGCATGCAGCACATCGGGTTGCCTTACTTATGAAATGTGTTATATAAATAAATTTGTCTTGCCATGCCTTGTGGGATATATATTCACCAATTAGGACAAACTCAAGCTGTTTCTGCTTTCTTTCGTTTTTCCTCTGTAATTTCGTGGGATTTTGTGTGTGACTCCTTGTTAAGTAATGCCAATTATTTTCTGGAAAATGTCAGTGTCCTGCAGAAAGTTAACAACCCTTCTTCCTTGTTTGACATTTGAGCCATGTTAGCCTCTGATGTTGTTATAAAATATTGACAGGATGTCATGTAGTATTTTCTCTGAGTTCCACTCCGCTTGTCATTCTGGCTGACCATGTAGAAATGATTTTGAGATTATGGTGCAATGTCAAGAAACACATTCTGTCATTCATTGAAGTCTCCTCTCTTTACTTTGCTATCTAGTTATATTTGCACAGAACTGAAGGCTTAAACCTGTTGAATCCGCCCTGTAACCGATGCTTTAGAAAAACATTAAACTGGATTTTCTTGTTGCAGACAAATAACACTCAGCTTAAAATGCTGAAGTAAGAGCGTGAAATTGTTGCATACATTTAGGTGTGGCTGAATAGAAAAGACTGGAGTTAAAAATGATGACACAAAGGCAGCTGTTGAGCTGAATGTGGATGGTCATGGTTTTCTCTAATCTCTCAGTTTGCTGTCAACAGATAAAACACATGATTCTCCTGGGCGGCTTAAAGCCACCATATTCCTGACAGTCAGCTCTTGTATTGGCACACAATCCCTGATTCAGGCTCAAGGGGAGGCTGGGTTGAAAAAAGCCAATCCATCCATCCATCGTTCGACAGAAAAACAAAATCTTTTTCAAGTTCACACTGAAAAATGATGCTTTGTATTCAGATCAGGGCTTGTCAGGACATCACATGCAGCCATGTGGAAAAAATGAAAGAGGAAAAACCCAAGGTTTACGTTTTCGGGCAAAGTATCTTCTTACTTTTTATCAGATCTTATCTCAGATGAACAACATCAAATATCACACAATGCCTTTATTAATTTTGCAAATACTGAGACAAAATACAGAGTCATCGTAGGGAAAAAAGCACATCCCATGATTCCGTACAGCTACAAAACAGAAAAATAATTCGAAGTATTTATTTTCCAGATGATATATCAATCTGTGACATGGCTGTGAAAAAATGTTGACTCTCTATAATTACATTGTTTTATTCTAGTGAGGTTTGCAACAAAATCCACAGCTTTCTAAAGGTCCAATCCACAGACTTTCAATCAGGATGATGCTGGAGTTTTGACTGATCCTGTAGCACCTTGATTCTTCTGTTTTCCAGCCATCCGGTTATATTTGTCTCTGTTTTGGAAATTGTCCTGTAGCATGACTTGTGGAGTCGACGATGTGGTTTTTGGGTTTTATACAGTTTTTCTGAGCGTTGACCTTGGGGTAAAGTCTGTCTTTGCAGTTAGCACTTTGAGTGGTCAATACATGGATAATGCTATGAGTATAATCCGTTTACCGTTCATCATTATTTTGAATGTTTCCACTTGTAAATAACCTTTCTAATTTAAGCACTTGGTATTTGTGCTATTTTTTGTATGAAAAGTGCAATTCAGTTGTGGTTGAAAGTTTGTATACCCTCCCATTAAAGACAGTTAAAATTAAAACAAAGCATTAAAACAAGCAAACAAGCATGATGGAGATTCTGATCTAAAATTTTATTGAGCAACCCCTTTAAGGCAATCACTGCAGTCAGCTGTTTTCTGTAACGTCCAATCAGACTTTTACACCTGTTGACAGGTATTTTGACCCACTAAAAATTAGCAAGGTGCTTTAATTTGTCTGGGATAGTTTTGTTGTTTTTGGTTTTTTATTATTATTATTATTTAAAGAAAAAAATAAAAGTTAATGTTTTATTTTACAGAAACATAATTTCGTAATTTTTTATTTATTATTACTTTTTTTCGGGTTCATGTTATTTGAGTTATTATTGTGAATTCAGCCTATTCTTTAATGGGAGGGTACTTAAATCTTAAGTTTGATAACAGTACATTAGTACATTGATTCAATGGATAATGTCTGCTGATGTCACAGATTCTTTCACAAAAATACTTCAGTTTCATTCAGGAGCCAATGATGGATATATGATGATTTTACACAAAAAAATATAAATAAATCAAATATGTTCTTTTCACAAAAATAGACTGTGCCACATTCTGTATATTGAATTTTAAAATGTCCATTTAATTAGAAAACTGAAGTAATGCATTTCTATTTGTAGAAATTAAATGGTTTCAAACTAAATATTTATCATGTTTCTACACCACACCACTGGATATTGTGTTTTCCTCATCTAAATAAACTAAAAAATAAAGCAGTAGTAGTAGTGACCTTTATTTAAAACCAGGTAAGTCAGTTGAGAACCAGTTCTCATTTATAATAACAATCTGGCTAAGAGGCAGCAAAGTAAATAACACCAATAAGTAATAAAAATGAATACAAAATTACAATTCAAAAGTACTAGAAGAAAAAGAATTGTAAATACTCAACAAAATATCATTTATACTCAACAAAATATCATTTAAAGCTGACAGCCCCCCCCCCCCCCCCCCCCCCCCCCCCCACACACACACACACACACACACACACCCACACACACGCACACACACCCACACACACACACACACACACACACTCATATACACACACACATATATACACATTTTTTTTTAAAGGAGTGATGACATAACAGTTAAAAACTAGTTTATGTTGTTGGCATTACTTTATATGTAAATACTCCAAAGAAAAAAACGGCATTTTTTACAGCGGAGTATTGTTTTGAAACGCCAGACCTCACTTCCTCAGTAATACAGTTGGGTCCGGTGATGGTATGGAGCTTTACCCGGAGACCACGTTGACTTCATTTTGATTGGCTACACCTTATTTCGCTATGACCTTATTTGGAGAATCTAGGTCAAGCTGCGGTCGGAGTTTGCTAAAGGCTAACTGCTAGCAACATGGGCAGTTCAGATAGTGAGCTACGTTTATCAGACAAGACAGCATTTAGAAAATAAATAAACTTACAGGTAATGACAAGGTTGTGGCCCCCTCCCTCAGTGTTGCTGCAGAAGTTTGCTTTTAAATCCATTTGTTTGAAAACCCAGACCTGACTGCAGAGAAGTTACTAGCTCCATACACGAAGCTGAATCAGACAGGGAGGGGAGGGGGGAGCGGACGGTGCATAAACCGTTAGGAGAGAGAGAGGGGGGGGGGGCGCTGTTTACTTGATAGTGTGCTCTTATTGGAGCAATTAAATTACGTAGAATGATAGAACTACGTAGAATGATAGCCTGCTGTCTGATTCAACCGTTTCTGAGCAGAGAGACAAAGCTGACAGACCATAAACAGGAACTTTGATTCTCACTCTGGACATTCACATGACCTCATCAGTGCACAACAGATCATATTATACACCCAAAACCCCAGAAAAGTGAAATTTGATGTCATGGCACCTTTAAATAAAGTAAATGTAGTTGATAATATATCATGTTCTTTCTTAGGCTTTTCTTATTGTTACTGTTTTGATGTTTCCATATCTTCAATCATTTTTTTTTTTTTTTTTTTGTTGGATGGGGGGTGGGGTGGGGGATCATTAATAATAGAATGTAAAATTTCAGAAGACGTTTTCTTTTTCACAACTGTAGCTGTGCTTTAAGATCCAGACATTCATACTTGAATTGAAATAACAAGGACACACCCAAACAAACCAGCAAGAAGCGCGCACACACACACACACAGAAAAAAATCAGCATACTTTCTACATCTTTCATATTGCAGTGTCAACATTCCTTATCTAAGTCACCTTATGCTGACTTTACTACAACCCCATGTGCTTTAATGTAGGTAGAAGACTTGGCGACAATGTGCTGAGCCCATGCTGGTTTCCACTGACTTAGAACTTGTGCTGAATTTTTCCATCTAAAATGTTTCCCCTAGATCAGCTGAAGTCAAACAGAAAAACTACAGCTCTCTGCGAGAAAGGATTTGTTAGTGAATGTATACCCAGAGGTACATCTTAAATCAAAAGTCGACTTGATTCTTAATTAAACCAATCGAACGGAGCAGCAGTGACAGCTCTGTGGTGCTTTGCCTCAGTAAAGCTCAACAGCCACTAAAGTTTCTTTTGAGTAATGATTAATGCATCCAATTTCTGTGATCTGTATTGAGTTTTGTATCACGGGTAATTAAATGATGGTCTACGAAGCGCTCACTGCTCTCATAAAAACGACAGGGCCGTAATTATCATGAAACTTGGTCACCTCCCTGACTCAAATACTAATTGTGTATCAATAACTGAGCAGAGTGTGTTTCCCATTGAAAAAAAAAAAAAACAAAACTGTGCAAAACTGCTTTCAGCTGCAATATTTAACTGTTTATTGCGAATTTTTGCAGATTCATAGAGTGACAGATGTAAAACCAACAAATACAACCACCTTTCTTGTGGATATTTACATTATTGTCAATTTATCAAAACACAATATGAGTAAAAGGCAACCCTCTACCTTACTACAGCTCTGCAAAGTGTTACTGTAATGAGAAAAACAACCCTCCAGGCTTGTAGGGCCCTCAATTAAAAGGAGATTCGCTTACTGAGTACTGAACACTGTACTTTCAATTGTTACACCTCACTGACCAAGAATATAACTTCCTCCTGCAAGCACGTTGACAAAAGCCTTGCATTCTTGGAAGAAGAAGGATGTGCAGTGAGGTTTGTACTTTCTCACTGATCCATAAACAGGCTTTGTTTTAAAACATGGCAATACACCCAGAAACACAAACATACAATACAGAGATACTTTCAGGTAGCATGCGGTTTACAAAGAGTAAAAAACATAACCCGGTCAAATATAGAATTTTTCCTTCCTCACAATTTAAATCAACCCTGTAACTTTTATTATTGTTCTCCCTCACCAAGATAAATAGGCTAATAAAGACAGATGCCCGGCCCAGTCTCGTTGACATTTTAGGCGGTCCTTCTGGAGCAGTAAAGATGTCCACTTGATGGATACCAGAGCTCTGCAGACAACAGGACGACAAAAATGAAGAATGCTTATGGATGCAGTGGTGGATGAAGAAAGAAATACAAAGCGGCGAATGGATGGTGCAAAGGTGGGCAACATCAGTATCGTGCAGAATTGAGGAAAAACAAAAGTGGCAAGTCAGAAAAAATGGAGTAACATGCAGTCCATCAGCAAGAAAACTCCTGGACGGAGGGGAGGTGGAACAGACAACTGCAGGAGCCATCAAGCTGAGAGAAGAAAAAAAATCAACATACTGACACGCTCCTCTGAGTCTCTTCCTTTTCAGTATGCTGGTCTGTAGAGAAGCTCCCCAGAGACAAGCCTGCGTTTCAGCTCCTTCCACAGCAGCTCTCTCTCCTTCTGGGCACCCTTCATGAAGCCTCGGTTCTCCTGCGCTCGCCGAGACAGGTAGGGCATGACCTCGCTCACCGGCCCGTAGGGGACGTACTTATAGACAGGGAAACCTGCCTGGCCTGGGGATACAGAGGATGGGAGACAAAAACAGAGCTAGCATAAGTTAAATAATTAGTTTTGGCTCCCCTTGTGCTTTTTCAGTAACAACTTTTGTAGTAACACGTATCTTTTCCAAGTATTTTTGAGAATCTAATCATAAAAAAGAGATTTCAGTTTGAAAAGCTGTCAGTCAGCACAGTAACACTGTTTTTAGATACATCTTCAGATACATCTAATCCATAATAAAACAAAGATCTGGCAAGAGCATCCTGAGTATATATAAAAAACTAAATCATACAAACTAGATGGGGCATATTCTGTGCACTGAAAGACTGACAAGTCATATAGATCTCAAGTCAGCTTTGTTGTTTTGGGACTCAAAGACTACTCTGACCGCTGTATCCCTTGAGACGTGCAACAAAGAAACGTGTGTGTGTGCTTGCATCAATACCGCTCAAGGCCATTTCAGCTTGAGCTCTGCACTGACAGACAACTGCCAGCCACCACCACGTCTGCCTTTGACTGACAAATAAAGTGGTGAGAGCCAACAGCAACGCTTTGTTAAGACGGCTGGTCAATAATGAGGTGTCTCGGTTCATATGTCACATTGCAGGCTGCAGACGGGTGCCTACGTGTGTGCTGCTTGCACTCTGAGTTATCTGTAGCGGTACATGTTTGTAGCTCAAACATAAGACACAGCTGTGCATTGCAGGGAGGACAGCAAATGCAATTGTCAAATCATCCTTATAAAAGGCAGGAAAGATGGAAAGAATGGTGCCTCATCATGGTGTGACTGAGTAAGAGAGGGTGTTTTTGTTTTTCTCACCCAGTGGGAAACTGATCTGATCGCACATGCCAAGGAGCTGACCAAAGAACACCTTGTTCTCTGTTGGTAAGAGACCCAGCTCGTTCATTCTGAAAGAGCAGGACACACATAATTTACTTAGTGTATTATGTAGGGATGCACGATATTGGAATTTTGGCCGATATCCGGTATGCCGATATTTTAAAACTCATGTGGCCAATAACCGATATCAATACCGATATTAAAGCTGACAAAAATCAGCAGCCATTGCAAATAGCAGTTTTGTTATTTGCTTCCTACACTTTGAAAAATAGGGGTGCGTAAAAATATCGATACACTGAAATAACGCGATATTTTCATATGCCAATATCAAATCGATATTTAAAAATGCGGCATCAATCTATTTTACTTACAAAATCTCAATAGAGTTCATCATTCTGTAATAAAATCTCCCAATATTTCATGAATTCCTGCGAGATTACATAGCAGAACGATGAAATATCGCAAGATTTCGTTAGTAAAATAGATGGATCTCACATTTTTAAATGTCAATATGATATCAGCATATGAAAGTATAGCAAAATTTCGGTTAAGTCTCGTGACATTTCATAACAGAATGATGAAATATCGCAAGATTTCAACTGTTAAATAGATTGATACCACGTTGTTAAATGTAAATATGATGTCAGCATATAAAAATATTGTGATATTTCAGTGTATAAATGTTTTTTCCCACCTCTAGTCTTTGGAAATTTTAAAGTCAGTAAAAAGATTTTTTTTTGAAGAAGAAGTTTTTGTTTTATTTAGACTTTAGAAACAGCGGCCTGATCTGTTAAATATCGGTTAAATATCAGTGGGGTAGCCGATGCCCAATACTCATTTTAAAGGCCGATATAGGCCGATACTGATAGGGGGCCAATTATATCGTACATCCCTAGTATTATGTAGTGTTTTTTTAACAGTATGTTTTAGATAATTGCAATCTTACCTTCTCAAGGTGTGTTTTACTGTTTCCTCATTATGGGAAGCAACCATTACATTCGCCTTTCTGTTGAGTGCAATCTCATCCAGCACATAGTCCAAGCACCTGACACACACATGCAACACACACAGGAGAGGATCTGAGGTGGGAATTTCACTACTCACAAAAGGTTATGGATATCTGGCTTTTTGTGTGATGTCAGAATGGACCTAAAATCCACTACAAACTTTTCCATGCACATACAGTGTTCAGTGGTGAAATATTTATTGCACATCATGCTGTTCTCCAAAGAGATGACTAACCACAAAAAAATACAAAAGTAGTGTTTAAACCATGACTTGACCTCTAAATGTCCTGGTTTAATGACATCTTGTTTCTAAACAGTCCTCCTCATTATCCTGTTCACATTTAAACATCGTCAGACCAAGACGACACCAAACACACGACAAGTTATTGACACATTGTCATTTTTATGTTGTTCAGGACCCACCATTGTTGACAGCTTTTCTTTCAGTAAATTGTTTGAGATGGAGGAACTACCGCATCGTAATTCCAGTTAAATGTCCAACATTCATGATATAATATCAATGAGGTATGAAAATTTTACATTTTCCTTAAATTATAATCAAAAGTTGAATAGTGTGTATATATTACATATTGCAAATATTCTAATACATCTCCTTAAAACAGGATTAGCTATGAGTTTCAGGAATAGCTCTATATTTTGTATTATTACATTAAAGAATATCTCAAGCATTAAGTCACCCTTCCACCTCTGCCTTTAAAAAAAAAAAAAAAAAATCCACATATTCTCATTTGGGAAGACCTCTGCATCCTGTTTCCTTGCTAGTTATTACATATGCCAGATTTATTTCCAACTGTGCTGTGGCTCATCATATGAACTCTGCTCATCCTTTGTTGATGTTTAGCTCCAAATATTACCATCTGAAATATGAAACTGGCCTTTCATCTTTCAGTGAAAAACATATTCATCTCCATGGAGTGGTTTCTGGAGCGTGCTTTAATCTTACCTGACACGCCAGATGGTTTGAAACACAGGATCGCCTGGGAGACTGTCATTACTAAAGTATTTGGAAAAGATCTGCCATTTTCAGAAATTACTTAGCATATGAACGGTTGAACTGTATTTCTGTCAGTTTCTTTTTTTTTTTTTTTTCTTTCACAGGCCAGCCTTTCCAAATCAGATCAACTGAGTGGAGCCAGTTGACAGAGAAGCATTTCCATCTTTTTCATAATTGGCTGATGCTGCTGCACGCAAAACCACCATAGCTGCCACTAAAGGATGCTCTAAATGAAATGATGATTGGTGTGGCCCCACGTGCTCTGGCCACAGACAGATATCTTACAGTATGGCCAGATGGATTTTCTTCGAATTTTGATCTTGAAAATCTCGGAAATCAAACCAGCTGCTATCAAAGCCCGCTGAGGTGTTTCTAACTCAAGCGGATGGCAGCTTGTGAACACAAAATGTTGAACCAAGAAATTTCACATGGAGGAGCACTTCCCTGAAAATTGAATCACTGCTCCGTCTATTGCAGCACATTTGTACCCTCGGGGTGGCCGGTTAAATTCTGTGACCCTATTAAAAAATCCGTTTATCTCAGGTGTCTAGAGTGCAAGACAGCCACCTCTAATCTGCTGTGGCACAGGCAATAGCACGAAGCTTTTCTGAAAATATGAGGAAATGAGAGCTTGCTTTGGGTAAAAGAAATTAAACTCTGCAGGTCCAGATTTAGCCCGTGGATAATAACACATAATAACATAACAATGCTCGGCTCCCACCTGTGGTACATCCAGTTGGTGGACTCATAGTCAGGGTTAATAGGGTCCTCATATCCAATCTCTTCGGCCCTTTCTCTCTCCTGATACATGTACGCCCCACGCACCAGCTTGGCAGCAAAACCCCAGCCCTCACGTTTAGACAGCTCTACATCCATAGATACATTATCATACGCTTCCTGCAAGACAAATATTTAAAAGAGCAAGGGACAAACATTTGTTTAAATCAAGTCAGAATTTACACTCTTTTTTTCCAGGGGTAATAAGCCAGTTCGTTAACAGTTACGAAGCCAAATAAATCTATCTTTCTGACATAACCAGGCTTCCTGCAATCAAAAATGATGAGTTTGGAGGGACATTAGTGTGTATCACTCCTACAATCAGTTACAAGATCACCTTCAACATAAATCAGAGATGCAAGGAAAAAATAACATGATGAGAAACTGCCTCATTTGTTACAGGCAAAAACTCACTGTTGAAAAAGGACAAACTATAATATTATGTAGCTTTATTTCATCCAACAGGTATTATGTCCATTATAGATTATGCTAAGTCTGTGTACTTTTGATGTAATAATAATATTAATCAGGGATGCACAATATAATCAGCCCCCTATCGGTATCAGCCTATATCGGCCTTAAAACTGAGTATCGGACATCGGCCACCCCACCAATATTTAACCGATCAGCCCGCTGTTTCTAAAGTCTAAAAGAACACAAAAACAACTTCCTCTTCTTCAAAAACATCTTTTTTACAGACTTTAAAACTTCTAAAGAAATATCAACACACTGAAATATCACAATATTTTCATATGCCTATATATTGACATTTAAAAATACGGTATTGATTTTTTACTAATGAAATCTTGCGATATTTCATTGTTCTGCTACAAAATCTTGCAAGAATTCACAAAAAATTTCGTGATATTTTCATATGCTGATATCATATTGACATTTAAAAATGCGGTATCGATCTATTTTACCAACGAAATCTTGCGATATTTCATTGTTCTGTTACGAAATCTCATGAGAATTCACGAAATATCATGAGATTTTGTTACAGAATGATGAAATCTCACAAGATTTTGTAAGTAAAATAGATCAATACCACATTGTTAAATATCGATTTGATATTGGCATATGAAAATATCGCAATATTTCAGAAATCTTTCCCACCCCTATTTTTCAAAGTGTCAGAAACGAATTACAAAACTGCTATTTCAAATGACTGCTTATTTTTTTCAGCTTTAATATCAGTATCAATATCGGCCACATGAGTTTTTAAATATCGTCATATCGGATATCGGCCAAAATTCCAATATGGTGCATCCCTAATATTAATGATACCTGCTGAGACAAGTCAATCAAATGAAGTAATATCTGCTTCTGACTTCATTTTGGGAAAATAAAGCAGCACATCTGATATCTAGACAGTGTCACAGCAGCACAAACAGCATGGCAGCTGTTGGTTCTGCATGTTCATCAGCTGGTGGCTTTACCAGCTGTAGGCCCTGACCTTCAGGTAGCACTGGTAGGTGTTGAAAATAACAGGTTTCTCTCGGTTGTAGATCCTCTGCGTCTGCAGTGTCAGTCTGCTGATAGCTGGCTGGAAGTAGGTCTGCTCTGCATCCACCATCAAGCGGACGTTGTTTTCCAGGGCATGCTGACATATGAGAGCTCTCATTACACACTTATTATGTAGCTTTACTAAAGATAGTCCTAATTATTTAATCACTTATTTAACTAAAGACATTAAATCCGAAAAAAAGTGTTTATCTTATTTAACAAAGTGCAGTAATACCCTAGTTGCAGTTGTTGGCACTGTAAGAAGCTGTGGTCATGTAACAGGTAATCTTAGACATTAAACAAATTTAGGGATTAAAACAACTAGAAAAACATTTAATATGGCTGAAAATGCTTATTTACGCTAAACTATGTGTAATGTATGAGCATTAAAAATATGAAAACTTCAAGGATAACTGTTACAAATTAGCACCACACTGCAATTGATCAAACTGTCACGTATGGTTGAGCTTCAAGTGCTCGTTGATCACAAATCAATTACAGATTGCTGCAACGAAGTGCATGCGTGTTTGCATTCAGCAATCAGCCTGTTGTTGATTTTAAATTACCTTCGCCAAGATGTCTAAGCGCTGTAATATCCTCTGCAGTTGTTTCTCCTCTTCTGTTGTAAACCTCTGCATCAGCGGCTCCAGTTCACCCAGCTGAGGTAACCACAAGGAACAAGGTAACAAGGCTGAACACAAATTGTACAGAATCAAACACACCCATCTATTAGTTCAAAATCGAGAACTACATACTGTTGACTAACCGAAAAAATGAAAGCAAAGATTGAGTTGCATCAGCAGCTGTGACTGTTTGAACCTTACACACATAACATCTTCGTGTTTTCCTACGATATGTGACGTTAGGATGCTGGTGTGGGATGGAGCCTCCATGGTTATTAGTGTTGACAAAATTAGGCACCGATTTAGATATCAATAACGATGGGTATTGATGCTCCTCCTCATACAGCAGCTATAATACAATCCTGGTCCCTGGTGACCCCTGCCCTGCATGTATTCTGGGGTTCCAACTCCATCACATCTGATTCAGATCAGTTGAACTGCCCAGCAAGTTCTTTGCACGCCTGCTAACGAGCCATCCATTGGAGTCAGGTGTGTTAAAGTATGAACATCTTGAAAAGTGCCAGGATTGAGAAACACTGCCCTACGGGGGAGCCAAAGTCACAACTACTTCCAGCCCATGGTTAGAAATGAAAAACTATGAATGGAAGTCAGTGGGGAGAAAACAATTATCTTCTGGTACCAGTTATTCTCTGCCCCTGGATTCCAGTTGGTTGTGGATTTAGATAAAAATCTTTTGTGCAAAGAAAAATCAAATATTGCAAACATTTTAGATTATTTCAGGTTTTGCTTGAAGTTGCTTTGTGGACTACTTCTCTCGTCGCGAGTGATATGCGTCACCAGCTGCCCAAGGTGCGCTAGCATGGCGATTTTACTCCGGCATGTCACCGCTTTTTTCCGAAGGCAGGAAAAGAGCATCAAGAGAGGTGGAAACCGTTGTACGTCAGGACGTGTCGAGTCTTTCCGCCACGCCGATGGATGATGGTCGGTCTTGTTCACGTCAGCTGAAGGGAGTGACATCACTCGTGACGACAGCTGTAGTCCACAAAGCGGCTTCAAGTAAAACCTAAAATAATCAAAGTTCTGGAATCCAGGACAAAGAACGACTAAGACCAGAAGATAATTATTTTCGCCCCATTGACTTCTGTTCATATTCTTTTGTTTCTAAGGTCCCGTGGGGCTCACCGGAAAGAACGTGACTTCGACTCTCCATTTAAACACTGTTGGCCAACGGAGTGGAACATCCACACTCGTGGCCATTTTGCCACAGTCAGCTCGCCCACTCTTTACATCGTTTTCATGGTGCATGTACTTTTAAAGGGGAAGTTTGGTCATTTTCAATCTGAACCTATTTTCTAGCATGAAATACGCTCATTTACTCACCCAGACAGTTTTGGTGCAACTTGAATTCCTTCGGGAGATATTTAGATCCACTCCAGATCAGCATTTGTCCAATATAATGGAAGTCATGGAGCAACCGCGCACAGCCTCTTAATAAGGCATTATCTGCCACAAAGTCCTTCATTTTACCAATGTTTTGTTACTAAACATTAGTCGGACTCCCCTGTGAGCTCAAAGCGGCTTTTTTGTGGTGATGCGTCCTTATTTACAGACGTTTACTTGTTATGGTGTCGCATAATAGTGACGTCATCAAACCCGCCGCAGTAAAAATGACTGCAAAAAAGGACAAATCACCACAAAAAAGCCGCTTTGAGCTCACTTCGAGCTCCCCTCTAAATAACCATAACTTGCTCAGTGTGGTTTGTTATAAACTTTGGAGATGTAGTCATGAATCAGTACGGATTTTCTTATTTTAGTAATATATGACAACCCGAAAGTGTATTGCCTGAATAATAAAAAAAAAAAAAAAAAAAACAAACAACTGTTATGTTTCTTTGCAGATTTTGGTCAATTTTATTCAAATTATTATCCATATTCTTGCCAGGGTTAAAGGTTTCCCAGCAGAATGGACCAACAACTTGAACATCTTTCATCAAAATTGAGCAATTTGCACAAAATCCCAGGCATCCTACTTAAAAACAAGCTTCAAATGTACAAAAAATGTGGTGTAACCTTAAAATCCTTAAATATTTAAGTCAGTAGCTGATTTTCTTACAACTAAAATATTTTTTCTTCCCTTTGGAGAAGATTACATGCTCAGATGGAATTTTATAATTGCTGAGATTCTTTTATAAACCTTGAGTTGAACTTTTGCTGTCAACTGGCACTAAATGAAGAAAGCTGTGTTGAACTGAAATTTCTACAGAGCCCTGTTGTTTCATGACATTACATAAATTTTCCTTCATTTCCTTCTGAAATGCCCTTGCAGAGACTGTATCAGAAACTTGCCTGTTCATAGCAGCAGTACCACATTTCAGTACATTTTTCTTTCAGCTCAGATCAGGCCCTGGAGATACCAGAAACATCCTTCCTGCTGTAAATTGTATACGCTGCCATTTTTGTAAAGCACATAGCGAATTATTCTCTCTAACGAGTTAACAGTTGATGTAGTTCCAATCAATCTTATATAGCGACGTTCTACTGACCTCTACATTTGGAACAACAAGCAGATCCGATATCTTTGCTCTGTCATCTATTAGGCTGTTCCAGTCAAGCATGTCAATGTACCTGTCAAACAAGAGGGTGGAAATGTTTTATAGGACCAGTGTATCTGCAGGGCTGAAATATTACTGGATTCCTGCTTGGGTGTTATTTGCTTTGTGCTGCCGGCGATTATGCAAAGGAAATAAGTCTTTAAACCAATACAGTATAATCAAATAATATGTCAAATAAGAAGAATATTGTAAAAATGTATGCATGAATATGGTAGATGTTCTTTTTTATTCCATGTGATGAAATTATTTTGTCAAATATTTACACTGCAAAATGTTCAAACTAGGAATGTCTGCTGATCCTAACTTTTTTTTTTTTTACCAATATCCGATCTTGTCCATCTTACGATATCTGTTATTAAAGGCGCAAGTTCCAGCTTTTTTCCAGAAGTTCACCCCCTCTGGCGACAAGTGGAAGTTACAGTAATGTCGTGAGCTGCTTCAACTGCGTTGGTCTCTAATTTAACCCACATTACACTCAGTCTGAGCCAAGAGTCACGATGTCTACTGAGGTAATAAAGTTGTAAATCTGCAAGTTGTTTACGGTTAATCGTTGAGTAAACTGACGAACTGTATGCTAACGGTAACAACAGGCTAACGCTGGCTTATAGATCAAATATCCAAATTCACAGGTTGAGACCACGATTACTTTATAAAATGACTGCATCAACTAAATTTAACAAGTGGCCGGAGTATATCTCCCCAGGAACAGTCATATGGCTGTCATATTGCTAAATTTACATGCTAAAATCTTAGCATTGCAATATAATGCATCCTTATTCCCATCATACATCACATTTACTTTGCTAGTAAGAGGAAAGCCATCTGTGGGTCTGTTTTATTCCCAGACTGGATTGGAGCTCCCTCCAATTGAAAAAGAAAGAAAAAAAACTGCACAGGTATTTACTCCCATCTTACTCCGGTGCCGGTGTTTTGCCGAAAAAAGCACCCCTACCGTGGGGACCGTTCAGACTCCAGTTTGGTTCTCTTCCTCTCACAAGACAAAACTTTTCTTCTTTGTCTTACTGGAGTCTGAGTTGGGGTTTGAGAGGCTCCTTCTCTCCATCTTTTAGCAGCAGTTAGTGTTGTCTCGACATGCGCGAACCTGCGGTGGTGGAATACACAACACTGGCGCAGCCAGATGAACAAGAACGCGCAGCTTGTCTCCCCCACAAGTGCCCCCTTGAGGCTTCGTACCCGAAACTCTCGCATTGAGCATTCAGAAACAGTATTAGAGGCCACCGCAGTGAAGAAAGATCAGCTCATTCTACACATCAGGCAATTGTAAGAGCATGTGGAGGAAAGAAAAGAATAATATTTGACATTTAAACTTAAGCAATGCACCTTTAACGGACACCAATAAATGCAGACAACTGAGAAGTTGTATCACTCATATTTTGAGAAATCGTTTACATGTTTTATATGTTACACTATACATAGTTTATATATTGGGTACGTTATGATCTTGTGAGGTTTTGACAGTAAAATAGCTGTATCGATATTTTCCAATATCACATTTTAATGCGTACATCAGCTGATAATATGTGTAGGCTGACAATATTGGACATCCCTAGTTAAAACATTACAAAGTGGAGTATCAACACCATTTCCCTTGCTTCCTATTAAGTGGATAAACCAAAAGCATACAGAACATGAAATTAAATGTCGTCCCCTTACACAGATTTTATCAGTGTTCTTGCTTACCCTGTAGATTCTTCTTCTTTCCCAGTAAACCAGCCGTAAAAGTCCCCTTTTGCGCCAAGTTTGGTCAAGAATTCCTGTAATGACATTAAAATATTAAGTCAAGGTGCCTTAATTATAAAACACTGAGTAGGACAGAAAATGTAATGTGCACAAATGGTGAGGATCAGATTTCTGAAATTGTGCACACTTTCATCTTCAAGCAATTTAATTTACAAACCAGTCCACATGGAAATGCATGCATGTGGATTAGGCTCATATTCTGAACTGTGCACGCCTACATTTAACCATTAATAGTCACTGTAAATCACCTCATGAATGTTTGTGGAGAGAAATGTGCCTGCTGATTGGTGGTTCCTGTGGGTGAAGTCTGCAGATCAAGGCCAAAAAAGCAAACATATTGACAGGGAAGCCAAGAAAATGAGATTTTCTGTGACACAGAAATCAGGGTGTTTAAGGGCCACTAAATAGTTGTGGTTCCCGAGAACTCATTCTTTCACAATTATGCCGTTCATGTTGTGTTCTAGCAGTTCTAGTGGATCCATTTAAACATCATTCTGCTGAATAACTGATGCACTGGTGTTGTGCAGTATATAGTAGGCAAATTTGAACTGTTTATATGTCCAGCTGGTACAGATGCGACATGTAAAATAATCAGGTAAGGTAGTGTGTTTAGCAGTGCCTCCAGTCTACTTTAAGTGGTTTGGTACACACAGTTTCTCTGTTTAACTCATGAAACATAAAACTAATACACACTCAAAAATAGAGGTACGAGACAGGAACATTTCTGTACCTGTAGGTACATTTTTTTACAAATGTTCTCTCAAAAGTACAATATTGGTCTCTATGAGGCCAGAAGTGTACCTATATACTATGAAAAAGGGTCCAAAGTAATATAAAGTACAAATTTGTACCATTTCAACCCTAAGGGTACCTGCACCATTGAAAAATGTCCGTAGCTTATACAATAACTATAAATAACAGTAGTATAATTATAGTTACTATATTATGATTTTCATAATATTCATCATAGTAATATTTATATGTATAATTCTATATGTGTTTGGCCTAATATTTATATAATAATTATTCATTTATTATTAGTATCTTTGATTGTTGTCATAATCTCTATTTTATTTACCTTTATTCATCATTTTTAATTGGTTTAATTGTACTTTATTAACTCATACAGCTTGGTAAGGTACAAAAATGGACCAGGACCGAAGGGTACAGAAATGTCTTTCAAAAAGGAACACCCCCAGCAACAAGCTTTGTACCCTTTTAAGTACAAATTGGTACCTCTGTTTTTGAGTGTGTAGCATTCTTGTTAATATGTGCACAGTTTTTAGGAAAAATGCAGCAGTAGCATAAATGTCTGCGATACAGCAGAACATGATACAAAAGTTAACATCCCTCACACAGCTCTGTTTATCGAGCGGAGCTTCTTTCAAATTTAGGAAGTCTCATTTGCTTCTAGTGCAGAGGTGTAGCGAGTTGGACCTGACGGGAAAAGGAAAATCCCCAACTTGTTGTGGAGCACACACTTTGAGGGAGAGTCGACACGCAATGATGCGTCAATACTGTGGCTGAGCTCGTCTCATCACCTTATTTTGCAATTTCCGTTGTGTGTTTTATCTGTCTGTTAGTGGACAACATACAGTACAGTACGGCTGAGCTGCTTGCAGAGGTCTGCACTCTCCACTGCTTTTCTCATTATAAATATGTTCTGCATGTTTCTGAACTGTTTGTAGCTTTTATTGTGTTTTAGCTCTGGGTCATTACGACCTTTTTAATATGACTGGTCTCCTTTGTATTTTATTTTATGCTTCATGTAAATATATACCTTCTCCTCTCTGTGAGTTTTTTCTATATTATTTTTATGACTTATTTTAAGTAACCTGCCATTAAGTTGAGTTGTACAGCACCTCGGGCTCCAAAAGGATGTTGTTAGTGTGCTCTATAAATAAATTGAACTTGAACTACAAATAACAATAAAGTTCTTTAAATGTTTAGTTTCTTGAAGCATTTCAAAATAAAAGTCTCAAGATAAAGACGGAAAGCACGGAATAAATACAATTTACAGCAGGCTTGATGCCAAACATGAGGTTTTCTTTGTGTGCCTGTGTGAAACACTTTGAAAATAAATATTTTCAACTAATTGTAAGAAAGACTAAGAAGCAAATTCAAAACTCTGTGCAACAAAAAGTAGGAAAAGAATAACAGCATATCAGTTGCAGACGTTCTTTTTACAGATCCCAACTTTTGCAGCAGGTGACATGTCTTCTTCAGTCCCTATTCTGTGGGTATGCATCTGTAATAAATATGGCCCCTGAACTGCACATAAAAGCATCAAAAAATACTCTTGCTGTGCATGTAATGTTCACTACAGATTAGGGCTCACCTGCTATACAATTAAGCATCACCAGAACAACAGTGAACGAGGAGAAAAACACTACCTGCAGTTGTGCTAGCTCCAGTCTCTGCTCTACAGCCTCCATGCCATTTTTCCCCTGCTGTGATACCAGGAATGTGAAAAATCGCTGCCATTTCATCAGGACTTCGGAGAATTGGAGCTTTCAGAGGAAAAAAAAAGGCAAAAAAATAAAACAGGATCTAAGTCTACACCATCCCTGCTGCTAAAGAATGAGATTGATTGTCACACTGAGGTTTTAATCACTGCTTAGAGCCTACCAGAAACTGTGGTCGTCCCAGTGCAGTCATTTTGATGGCAGAAAAACCATCCATTGAACTCCCACCTATAAGCAGACTTTTACTTGATTATTATGCAAATCACAGTGTTAAGACTGGGGATAGTCATTTCTAATACAGAGAGATTAATATAATTAAAGATGACAGCAAGCTGGGGTCAAACAATGTCAACATGAAGTATCCTAACATGGTCTAACAAAGTTATGAGTTCAACAACATGAACAAAAACATAATGTTAAGTCATATTGCAGATTTTAGGGTTCTGTTTACCCACCAGATGCTTTGATGCATTTTATAAACGTTTCCATATGCTGGTCACATTTGACCTCATCGGCATACAAATACGTGCGGGCTCCTATCGGTCCCCCCTGACTGTCACCAAACAGTTTGTGCGCTTCATGTTTTGCCTCCTCTTTGCGGTCCCCGCCTGGGGATGAAAACAAATTTGCATGCCTATTACTTCTAATTGCATCATATGCCGTGTCCACAGATGAGAACAAAACAAGGCAGCTTACCTATGCTTTCGCTCCCTGCAGCAGTCGCACTTGAGCTAAAACAGAGAGAGTACAAGAGGATACCGTTAATTTGCTCTGTGCTGGAGCAACATTTGCAAAGTTGGTTGCGTCAGAGTTCAGTTTGGGAACAGGCACTTTTTCTGTGAATACTTTTGGCTTTGTGCCGCCAGCATGTCAGTAACTGACATTGTGTTTAGTGACCCTAGATGGAGCATGCTGAACTGCCCCGCTGTCTGCTGCTGACCCCCTGGAGAGACTTAAAGCATCACTCCACACTTGACCTATTCCCCCTCTCATCATAAGGCAGCAGAGAGCTCATGTAACAAAACAGATGACTCACAGTTAGACATTAGATGTTCAGTAGAACTGATGGGACGTGTTTTTTCAATATTCCATCCTTCTGACATGCAGATTAGCTGCAAACTTTTGAATCTTGCTGCTGTGTATTAAACACAGTAGTATAAAGGTGATAATCTTAATAACAAAAAAGCTCCGGTCTGCATTGCAGTTTTTCATTTACAGATTTTTTTTCTACTTTTTGTGGCACAGTTCAGACTAAATATTTGATAAACAATCAAACCCAAAACAATTAAACCCTTATTTCTGCTCTACAAATTAAAACACAAATAGATAGATAAATAAATCTGAATAGCTAATTTGACATTGATTACATATTATATCACCAATAACACATCTGATTAGGGCTGTGCAATATACCGATATGATATCGCAATATGATATTTACATGAGAGAGATATAATATTTACACATATTGTTTTATCCCAGTATTAGTTGTGCAATTTTTTTTGCTTACTTTTCGTAATGACCCGGCTGCACCTTGACTTACTACAAAGGGGTCTCCTGATTATTTAATAAGGGTCGGAAAAAATATCGATACACTGAAATATTGCGATATTTTTATATGC
This sequence comes from Atherinomorus stipes, assembly GCA_023101725.1. Taxonomy (NCBI): domain Eukaryota; kingdom Metazoa; phylum Chordata; class Actinopteri; order Atheriniformes; family Atherinidae; genus Atherinomorus; species Atherinomorus stipes. The sequence goes on along the minus strand of JALJCO010008795.1, from coordinate 645,809 downwards.
CGATATATCTATATTTAAAAACGCAGTAATGATTACACTATTATACTAATGAAATCTCACAAGATATAATTTCTTACAAAATCTCATGAGACTACTACAAGATTTCGTAACAAAACAATGATATCTCGCGAGATTTCAGTAGTAAAAAAAGGTCGAAACCACTTTTTTAAAAATAGATATGGTATTGGCATATGAAATTATCACAATATTTTAGTGTATTGATATTTTTCCCACCCCTATTATTTAAACTGTCTGAAGGACAATCCTCCCCAAGACTTTTACAAAGAAATCATAAAAACCAGCCAACCATCTTTAATTACTTTGATTTAACAAACATTTGTAACCAGTGTTTTGTCAGTTCCATCACTGCAGTGGAGCGATACCTTTACGTTAAACATGTTTCAATACTAAAAAAAAGCTGTTTGATATGAAATTAAACTGTCAGACAATATAGTGTAAAAATACCGGGATATATCATATATTGACACCTAAAATAAATATATTGTGATATGATATTTGGTCCATATCACCCAGCCCTACATCTGATGGATTATTCTAGGCATCTTGCTGCTCATGTCATACAGGATCCATCTATTAGAGGTGGGAAAATAAAATCCAAAAAAGTCAAATCAGGATTTTTTTTTTTTTCTTTTTTTACTATTTTTAAAAACTGAATACTACTGACAATTTAGCCTTTCAAGCACAACTGTTCATCAAACCTGTGCCATCACAATCTTGTTACCCGTGGAGGTTTATCCCAAAAACACAAAGTTAAAATACTAGGGATGCACGATATAATCAGCCCCCTATGGGTATCTGCCTATATCGGCCTTAAAACTGAGTATTGGACATCGACCACCCCACCAATATTTGAAATGAAAATGAAATTAAATGAAAATTACTTTATTTATCCCAGAAGGGAAATTCGACTACGTGAAAAAGCTCTCTTTTTTTTTCTTTTCTTTTTTGTTTTGTTTTTAACAATATAACATTGATAATTATAATAATAATAATACTAAGTCAGTCAGTCAGTCAGTCTTGTTCTTTAGGGTGATATTTATATTATATATTTATATATTATATATTTATATTTAACCGATATTTAACCGATCAGGCCACTGTGTCTGAAGTCCCAAAAAAAAAAAAAAACTTCTTCAAAAACTTATTTTTAACAGACTCTAAAACTTCTAAAGACTAGGGGTGGGAAAAAACACTTAAATATCACAATATTTTCATATGCTGATATCATATTGACATTTGAAAACACGGCATCGACCTATTTTACTGACAAAATCTTGTGATATTTCATCGTTCTGTTACAAAATCTTGCAGGAATTCACAAAATATCTTGAGATTTTGTAACAAAACGATGAAATCTCCCAAGATTTTGTAAGTAAAATAGACTGATTCCGCATTTTAAAATATTGATTTGATATTGGCATATGAAAATATTGTGATATTTCAGTGTATTGATATTTTTTCCCACCCCTATTTTTCAAAGCAACAACAATACAAACAATAACAAAACTGCTATTTGTAATGAATGCTTTTTTTCAGCTTTAATATCGGTATTGATATCGGTTATCGGCCACATGAGTTTTAAAATATCGGCCAAAATTCCAATATCGTGCATCCCTATAAAATACATCAGGGGTCTTAGCAAAAATAAGGATAACAGAGGCGTAGAGTAGTCTGCTTTCACTCTACATGAACTTATAATACTCCCTAAATGTTTGGTTGCTTATTCACCATATCTGAACTTTGAAAATTAAAGATGTTGTGTGGATTATAAAAGGTCTGGTTTTGGTTCAGTGCACTTATGCTAAACAAATCTGACAGCTTCTCTGTTTTACTTCTAAAACAAATGCTCGTAAATTAAATCCTTTTCATTCATTTATTTCACTGTGGAGCAACTCCTTAATGGGCCAAAATGTATAAAATGTATTTGAGACTGTAAGATGTCCTAATTACTTTAAATGCATGAACGCCCAGAGCTGCAAGCAGCGACACTGCTGCTGTCTAGAGACTGTTTGCATAAGGTTTGTACTGTCATCCAAGTTTACATCACAGGGAGATCAGATTGCCACTGCCTTGCACTGCCCATGTGACAGGATGCCTAACAAGTAAGAAAAGCTCTCCTTCCAGCTAATCCAGAGGGCAGAGCCACAAATGTGATGAAAAATCATCTTCATCTTTTTAATATTTGTCATCTGCTACAGATAATTAGAGATAATTAAATGTGACTTCACTAATTTTGACAGTAATTATTGAAAAATGCACCCAAGCCACCAACTAAACACTAATTTTAACATCTATTCCAAGATGTTTCAAGTAGTGGTGAATTTTTCATACGCCATCACGTTCTGCTCCGGTTCCTGCTGGCTGATGTCTTCTTCAACACTGTAGTCCAGAACCGAGCCAACACCAAAAGCCTGGTTCTTCTGGATGAGAGGCTTGATGGCCTGGTGGTCTTCGCCAGCAACAAACTGCCCATAAAACGTCATTTTCATGAGCTGGTCGAAGGCTTTCTCACCCAGGACCTTCTTTCCAAGATCCATGATCTAAACAGATAGGGAGAGGTTAGGAGAGCAAGTTAAAGAGGTTTTACAGGTAATTAATGAACCTTTAACGTCTCATTAGTAATCCTGTGTTATTCAAGGTTGGGTCCTCGCAATTCATATGAAAGCAGGCGGTGTATTGACATGTTTTGGGTTTACAAAAGACATGCAACAAGTCCATCTTTCATAAGGAAAGGAATTTAAAAAATCCACTTCCCCCCAAGCTACAACTGACATTAAGTCTTAAGTAGGTAAAAAGAATGAACTATCGAGGCAAAAAAAGATGGGTAACATTTCACAGTTTGTGCCACCATCTGCTTTCATAACCACAACCCCACCTTTCTGTTTTTTAGGTGTTATAAGTGTGGAAAAAACAATCTTATGATGCAGGAAGTTGACTCTGCATACACATGCACAAGTTAAAGACAACTTTCCATCTATGGAAAATGTGAACTGCATCTTATCAATTTACTGTGCATCAAATCAAACAATGTCATTGTGTAACTATTGTATAATGACATCTGGCTGAGGCTACGCAGCACAGACTGTCAGGAGGCTGACGTACAAGGCTGGAAAAACTGGTTGTAATTTGAGATGTGGGTGTGCTGCAAGCCATGGAGGGAGCAAACGGGCCTGTAAGCTAAAGCATGAGCTGTAAATGTATTATTTTTAGGTTGTAAATCTTCCAACTTGAAACATGCTGTGGAAAACTAATGTTTTGTTTACAATAAAGATAACTGGACTGTCAAAGATGGAGCATCTGTGTTAAGTGCTGTGCTGGGTTATCACCATCACTGATTATGTTATTGTTGCCTAATTAACCACCCCACCACATTACTCTGATACTATGAACATAAATTCAGACCCGATACTTAATTTCAGCTCTACACAGTGAGAAAACACCTCATTACCTCTTGATTCTTATCAACCAGGAAGTCATAGGAACAAAGTTTGAAAACCACCAAACTTCTGAGTAGCTCTAATGAGTCTTTGCTCTTATAAGCCTCCCGTGTCTGCTCAAAGTCTACGAAGATATTTTCTGCGGCAGAGGCGGTGCCGTCTGTCCTTGCTCTCCCGGAGGTCTGTGACGGTGCCCGGACATTGTGAGCACCCCCGCGGCTTCCGTCATGGCCCGCCCGCTCCGACTGGGTCGATGTCGAGGTGGAGGTGACGGTGGACCGGAGTCTTCGGTTGGAGAGGAGCCGATTCAGATGGATGTCCGCACTCGCCCGGGTCAGGGCTGACACGGTTTTGCTGCAAAACATCACAGTGCGAGATGAGGTAGATGTAAACGGAGCGGCACAGTTAGCAAAACATTTTCTTAGCTGCGCGCGACAGGGTAACTACTCAGGTCAAGCTGTCAAAACGGCATCCTCTGGTTGGCGGAAAGCTCGTGACGCAGGGCTTCACTCCCCAACTTTTGCACGTGGAGCGCAGAGGCTCAGCTGGGGTGGTGTTTTGCTCATTTGAGCAGTAGATATTAGTACAGTTATGAGCCCCGAAGGCCTAAATAAGAACAATTTGTTCGGTTGACCCACTTTTTGAGCGGCATTTTTTGAGCACACATTTGCCCTACTTCCCTGGAAGTACCTGTTGATTGTAGAGGAGAACGCACGTCCCCAGGCAGATGTTTCAGACACCCAAATGAAGCCATGAAAAGCGTTTTGTTCACTCTGTATTTGTCATTGCTGAGCAGCCTCCTTTAAAATGTAGCACTGATAGTTTGCACAGTCGTTTGAAAGAAACATTTATCTTCATAAAACTTTATAACTGGCAAGTATTAAACTGAGACTGACAATAAATTTGCCTAATTTGCAACATAGATAATGTCTTGTTTTAATACTTTCTAAATAATTGAGGACTCCCACCCCGAAGTTCCTTTTCATGCATAACATGACACTGAAATACCCAAGTGAATGACCCAATCTGTTTTTTAACATAAATCAAACATGGTAATCATTTTAACTCGACCTAACAGCTAATCTGACCATTTTAAACCATTTCTCTTTCTCGAAAAAAACAAGCTGTTATACTTTCCCCCCCAGTAAGTTCACTGTTTGTTTTTTTTTTCTATTTTGAATTTCCATGTTTTTTGTTTACTTTCTTTTCATGCTGACAAAACAGAATATCCCAGACACATGCATTGTGCAGCACAATTTTAAGATGCATTTGCTGGTTTGCTTTTGAATATTATGCTACATGATATTTCCATAATAGTGTATTTCAGAAGAAAATATTAGGCTGTTTTATAACTGTTTATTTATTTATTTATATTTAGGATTATATAACAAACTATTAGAAAAGTAAATGTTTTCCAACAAGCAAGTGGTTTAAAACCCTCTGACTTCATAAGGTAACACTTCCAACATATTGGGTCATCAACAAGTTCCCGAAATCCACTTTCAATAATTTTGTTTCAGTACCTCTCTAAGAAAAAAGGGGTCTTAAACTGTTAAAGGAACATTTAAATTACTTTCTAGCTTTCATCTAATCACCCCATCACTTGAAAAGTGTGACAGTAGTAACTTGCTATAGTAGTACACACAAATGATCAGCGCATGAATAGCAGTGATAAAAAAAAGAAAACAGTTTTGAATTGTGGGTGTTTTGTGTGTTTTACTTACTGTAAAGGCATTAAAAATGAATAAATAAACTGAATATCAAAAATTAGACCGAAAAAAACAGGATTTGAACTTTATCTAAACACATTTCAATGTCATAATTAAACAAAAAAAATACTTTCATAACTTTCAGGCTAGTTGTTGCCTCTAAAAAAGTATTAAACAGAAATTTTCATGGAGGCTTTTTGCCTTTTTAAATATTTTTCTCTTCTCTATTGCTACTAGTAGGAAGTCAGGATGTGATCTGTCACCACTGGGGAACAAAGTGGATATGATATCCACTTATCTGTGTTTTATTAAGAGGTCATTACTTGCATTCACATGATATCACAGCTCCATATGAACATCAGTTCATCCCTGATAACAGAGGGGGGAGCTGTTGCCTCATATGTTATACACTGCTGCCCCCTCCAGAGCTTCACGCACACTTCCCATCTATTAGATAAAGAAAGTAAAGAAAGTAAATTAAGTTGGAAATCACTTTTTAAATAGGATACTATTCTACAAGTCATATATAAAGGAGGTTTGATTTTGTTTCATGTTTCTTGGCAGTTATATTATTTGGCCTATGTGGACTCAAAGATAAGGTGAATAATAATAATAATAATGGCAATAATTAGAAAGTTATTAAAGTTATGCTTTATTGTTTTCTCGTCTTTCTTGTATTATAAAGGAAATTAGACCGTAGATTTTTCCCCTTTTTTTTTTTTTTTTTTTTCCCATTGAGGCCATTAAGGCAGACCGTGCTGCGCACACAGGCCTATGTAAATTTGGTGGCGGAGCTATGGCGCACAAAGCCAAAGATAGAGTAACAAATCAGGAATTTCCCTCCTGCCACTCCTGAGAGCGCAAGACAGGACCAAAGTTTCAGGATTAAGCGCTTCTCCTCAGGAAGGAAGAAGCCAAACAGAGATCATCTGCATGAGTTTTTCCGTCAAGATCATCCAAAAAATTGCACATTTCCAGACGAGTTGAGGAAATTACGAATGTTTTGTTTTACTTTGTTATAAAGTCTGACGCCATCTGCGCTATGGCTTATTATACCCTTAAAGGAATAAACAACGTGATTACAGGAGCATCAAGAAACTGACTGATTTGGAAGTTTGGGCTTTTTAACTCTTTTCTTAACTGTGGTTGGATTCCTGCCGTGGGTCCGTTTTCTTTCTTTTTTCCCCCTCTTCGAGCTTCTCGGTGGCTTCAGCGTTAAGTGGTATCAAGATTTTCTAGAAAAAATACCTAGAAAATCAAGGAACTGGTTGTATCCATCTGGAGTATGCACGTGAAAAGAACAGGACTGTAAAAAAGACAGTGAACTCCCCACACGCGTGCACTTCTGGAGAAGGGAAATGCGGAGAAAAAACGGCGTCTAGAAGGATGCTGCTGCTTGTACAATGGAAGTAAAGAACTCTTTTGCTTTTGCTGCCGTGGTTTGCCTTTTCTTTTGCTCCGTTTTAAGCCAAGAACTAAACCCCAAAGGCAGGAATGTGTGCAGAGCACATGGGTAAGAACAAATAAAGATGAAAACTTTTTTCCCTCTTTTTACTCACTTGATCTCAGCTCGTACATGTTGGACTCGATAGTTTGGCCTCTAAGCGAATTTCCTCCCAACTTTTCATTAAAGGTCAGGTTAAGAGGCCTTCTTAAAGAAATGTTTTTCAACATGGTTTCCGAAAAAGTGCGTCATAAACCAAATAATTAGTCAAAACGGACATTTATCGCATTGCTGGCCTCATTCACAAATAGCGGTTCTCACTCAAGTGAAAAAACTCGCCACTGACGTGTTTTGAAACCATTCACCCACTTCAGTCAACTTTATTTGTCTTTAAAGGACTTAGTCTAATCAGCAGTTTTTCCATTCTATCCTTATTGACCCATTTTTCATATACATAACGTCTCTGTCCTGTAGCCACAGTTGGAGGAGGAGCCCATTGAAGAGGGCAGCTGTTACAGATGTGCAGCCTGCATCTGGAGCAGTGCTTTGATTGTCCCATAGGGGGCGCTGCGATGGGCGCTGACGACATTCGTGGCATTTTTTATAACGCAATGTTTTTGATGATGCACTTTTTAAAGAGCAGTAGCTACATTTAAACTGGGGTTAAGTCTTTAATAAATATATATTGGCTATATAGATACATAGATTTTCATCAAAGTAGACTATATTGCAGACTATTGAGCCATTCTAAAAGTATTATATCCAAGGAAATCAGACAGATTCCTCTGGTAAACATCAAAAAAAGAGAAAAAAAAATATTCCTTGAAGATCTCTTGTTGAGTCTGGTCATATTTTTTTGTCACTCATGTAAGAAGAAAAGTATCCAAGTCCACAATTACTGACTGTAGTTTCCAAACCTGTTGAGCTCATTCTGAAACTGTGGTCAGCCAGAGAAAGAAAACACAATCCAGGACTCCTTGATTCTTCTAAAAATATGTCATGTGTTTTTATTTTGGTGATTTAAAAAAAAAAAAAAAAAAAGCTGCCTTTGTTTTAATCATATACTGTAGCTGGTGTCCTTTGCAGACCATCAGACAGATAGAAAAGGGAATATTGCTCTGCTGTAAATCTACTCAATCCCAACTGAAAAGAGCTTATCATAAAAGCTACCAACTGCATTTCCCCGTCTGCTCAGAATGAAAACATTTACGACGCCCCTCTTGCAAAATGTTTATATTGTAACATCTCACTGAGTTTTCTTTGCGTCAGCAATAGTTATTGAACACGTGTGTGTATGCTCGACAGTATTTTTATGCGTAATGCAGCTTACATTGTGATATATTTTTAGTTTGACATCTTGCCCTCTTTTTTCATATTCAACATTCATGCCAGTGACCTCTCCACTCACCACTCATTTGTTTTTTCTATTATGCCCATAATGGTTGTACTTTTTTCTGCCTTGAATTACATGAATAGCAGGAAGTAGTTCACTATTTATCATTTCTGGTCAGCATTTCCAATATGTGTCGTCACATTACAAAATCAGCTACTGAATCTTGCAGGAATATAATGCAGTTTAAAACGACTAATGATTCAGTTTAACTCTCATCCTTTTCTAGCCAAGAATGTTATTTTTTTTTTTTAAATGTTCGGAAACTAAAAAACTGAACAAAAAAACTGAAGGATATGCAAAAAAAAAGTGCTTTTGAATCAGAAGAAGAGCAGTTAGGAAATATTGTAATAATTGCATACTGCAGCTGAAATATATACATATGTACTAAAATTGGGTTTTTAGTCGTTACTTTGTTTGCAGAAAACACTAAATTTAACTTTTACCATTAATGTATCTGTGGTAAAGGTCAACACACATTATAAGGCACATTCTTCAAATTCTCTGTCATCTCACGTCCATTAAATGATAAAGTTTTCTTTAAAATCAATGTACTTCCAGAAAAGAGTAAGAATAAAGATGATAGATGCAGGATCTTAAACACGTGCCTGTTTTGGCACGATAAAACACACTTCTGCTCCCAGCTGAAAGCAAACTGCCATCTTCAAAGACTTCAGGGGGAAGCTGACGTGTCGGGGGGGCCTAAAGAGGTCACAGGCGTGGGAGGAAGAAGAGACACATCCGTCCTTTCCTGTCAGGCCTTAAACTGTCTGCAAAAAATCGCCTTTGAATATTCATTCTCCTTCCTCAGGCTGAGGAGGGCTTCAGAATATAATAAACTGCAAATATTCAGAGGTTAAGAGCTTTAGAATATACTAGATTTACCCATGCTGAGATAATTATACCACAATGTGCAAAGCATTTGCATCGTTCACAATGCTCAGCATACGTTTGCAGAATTTGGAATTGGCCACATCACCGAGAGATCAAAGAGGCTAGCTGGGTGTGGATATCCCCTCTCCGATATTTGTTTGTTCTACTTCGTTTTAGTGTGGTGCTCCATCTTCTCCACCTCTAATTCTGTGTCTCAACTTTTTTTCCAGGTCATCGGGATTGGTGTGCTGCAGTGGATGGGGGCAGCTAGGGGATGAATGCCTGACACGTACGTACAGTAGTGCTAACATTAATCAGAACAGGTCAGATGTCTCATGGTGAAAGCCAGTTGAATAATACGGTCTGACGGTTTTTTCGCCCCAGCTCTCTGCCAAGGCAACTTCACCTGCAAGGAAAATGAGGTGTGTGTCAGGCCAAATGAATGTCGCTGTCGTCATGGATACTTTGGAGCCAGCTGTGACACGAGTAAGGGATTTGTTTTGCTTCACTTTTTATTTAGATGCAGCTTTGCTGTGTTTTGTTTCTGTATTAAAGGTCAAAGAAATAAAAGCGATTTCATGTGAAAGGACAGTTAGTTGCTACTTTTTCACAAGAGAAGGTTAAAAGCTCGGGGGATAGTTGTGTTGGTTGGCTGGTCCTGCACTCTGTTTCAAGCTGAAATATTGTACCATTAAAGGGACGTCATGTAATTATGCTGACATTGATGGTGCTCAAAGAGTGAGTTGTACTGGACTCTTGGGTAGTTTAAGGTTCAATATTTTTGCCAGATTTTTTAAATCAAAACTGAATTTAAGGATAGCCAGGAAATTTTATTCATGCTTATATACTGTATGTCTACTCAGTAGTGCCCTGTGCGGGCCTAGAACCTGGGCCCAAGTCTGGCCCTGGCCTGAAGGGGTGAAGCCCCTGATAGATCTTCTCAGGCCCGCACCCTAATGAAGCCCGACTTTTTTTTTTTTTTTTTAATCTGTAGGCTGTTAAAGGGGAAGTTAGTTTTTTTCCAATCTGGACCTATTTTCTAGCATGAAATACGTTCATTTACTCACCCAGACAGTTTTGGTGCAACTTGAATTCCTTCAGAAGATGTTTAGATCCACTCCAGATCAGCGTTTGTCCGATATAATGGAGGTGATGGGGCAACGACGCGCAGCCTCTAAATAAGGCATTATCTGCCACGAACTCCTTCATTTCACCAATGCTTTGTTACAAAACATTAGTTGGCATCGCATCGCATCGCATTGCATCGTATCGTATTGTATTGTATGGCATCGTATCATATCATATTGTATTGTATCGTATCGTATTGTATCGTATCAAATCGTATTGTATTGTATCCTATCGAATCGTATCATATCGCATTGTATCGTATCGCATTGTTTCGGATCACATTGTATCATATTGTATCGTAGTATCTAATGTCATCTTTATATTATGACAAATATTTGATTAAAATAAATAGTCAGGTTACCATAATTATACCATAATAATACCATACCATAATACCAAAATAAGAGGATCAAACCTACAACACCCACAGTCTAATGCCATGGAAACACACTTCCTGTACAAATCCCAAGTGACCACCTGGATTTAACTAGGTACGAGCCACCGATTGGATAATTACTGTATGGATGGTTATGTTTTAGCTGGCAGCAAGTTATTTAACCCTGATGCAGTGAGTAGCTTCTCATTTCCTAAACAGCCATGTCAGAAGATAATCCTGCAGTCATGGATAACATACCAGTCTGTCTCATTTGGGTCACTTTATTGGCATGCATCAAGCAAATACATAACAATTGGGTAAAATGAGACTATGAACTATCCAATGCATTTAAAAATACTGGAAGGATATTCAGGAACCATCATCTTCAAGGATGACAAATATGGTTTTGAATGCTCGTGACTGACAACTACTTAACAGTTGGTGAAATAAAATTGTTGGAAAAAAAAAAGTAGATTTCACAACTGTTTCATAGTGAAAGTAAGAACATTTCCACATGCATAATGGCAAGGGAACTCAAGCGATTGGGACCAACAGCTATGTAGACTTAAGAAAAAAGTACTTATCAGTGGGAGCAGTCGGGGGGGGGGGGGGCTTCAGTTTACTAGGGAACATAAAGATTGGACTTTGGAGCAATGGAAGATGGTCATATGGTCTGATGAGTCCACATTTATCCCATTCCAGGCTAATGGGAACATCAGGGTTAGAAGAGTAGCAGATGAAGTGATGCAGCCATCATGCCTAGAGCCTGCTGTACAAGCCTGTTGGGGCAGTCTATGATCTGGGATCAGGTCTTGATTCAGCAGCACTGTGTACACAAAGGATGGGGTCAGCTGACTCCCAGCTGAATGACCAAGTTATTCCATCGGTGGATATATTTCTTCCCTGGTGGCAGTCTTAATTCAAGATGACAATGCCAGGCTTCATCGGGGTCAATCTGTGAAAGACTGGTTCAGGGAGCATGAGACATCATTTTCACATACGAATTGGCCACCATCGAGTCCAGACCTGAATCCCATTGAGAATTTTTGGCATGTGACGGTGAAGACTCCCATTATCATTAAGATGTTGGTATTTCCACCCAACCCTGACAAAAATAAATGTTGACACTGTAAAAGCTTATTGAAACGATGCACAGCAAATGTTGCTTTAATGAAAGCTCGATTTATATGAAATGTGACCTCTGTAGCATCACATATAGTCGGTTTGTTGTGATGAATGTCCAGCTGTCTTTTTAGGGCACATAAGGATTTCTTAGCTCAAGTTTGGAAATCCACAGAAATCTGATTTTGAGGCAGTTTTGTATAATATAGTAGTTTTGTAATATAAAATATATACCGTGATATTCAGCCAACAATACGATTCGATGCAATTATACTGTATATAATCCGATACACTTACAAAATTGTCTAAAAGATTTGAAAGGGACAGAGTGATTTTGCTGACATCTTGTCATTGTTCTAGTTACTTGGATTGAATTAATTGAACCAAAAACTGAAAACATCAGTTACACAATATATGTCTCTGACTGGACAGATAGTCTACAGCTTGCAAATTCTGGACAAAATGAATCAAAGATGTTTTAAGAAAATCAGTTCCATTAATTGAAATGGTGCAAACTGTAGCTTTATTTGGAGTAAATAAAGTGCAGTATTACAATGACTGTAACAATAGTGTGATTTTTTTACTTAAATAACGAGATGGCATGATCAGATTTTTTTGGGACCAATCACTAATCACCTAAAGCCTCACCGATCCGATTACCAATCAGAACCAATTGATCACATAAGAATTATTATTTATATTATTTTACTCTTTTTTCCCCATTAATTCATCCACTCATGAAAAGGCCTAGTCTTTATGTTCAACTTGTAATTATTATTTATATATACTTCTAGATTACCTTTAATTATTGCAGTAACTTCTTAATTTATTAACAGTAATTAATTATTAACAGCTACTTCAATATTCCTTCATAGCAGCAGTGGCACTGTTGATTTGCCGTCACCCTCTTAACTGGGGTGTGAAGAGGAGAATGACTTAGAAACAAAACACAACACAACAAGCACATGGCCTACTGTATGTATAATGCAATAGGATCGGTGATTTTAACCTTTGATTGGATTTCCGGATCAATTTTTTTTTTTATCATATCCAGCCGATCCAGTCAGTAACCTATCGATGGGCACCATCTCTTTAAATAACTTGTGGAGTTACACTTCATCATAGCAAGGTTTCAGAAACCAACAGTTAGTAATACCGTTTCAAATTTTAGTTATCGTTAAAACCGTGACTGATTACTGCACTTAGAAGAACTTCTAGTGATGTTGTTCATTGGCTGGAAGAGCAGTAGCAGGAGCAGTCGCAGTTTGCAGTGTTTAATTTATGAAAACATGGTGGAAGGCAACAAAGGCACCCACGTGAACAGTTCTCTCTGAGATTTTCCCCCTTTAAAAAGGACAAAGTAGACATTTAGACCCATTTTGGATATTTTCAAAGATGCACAGATTTCTGTGATCCGATAAAAATGATAACCGTGATCACTTTGGTCACAATAACCGTGATATTAAATTTTCATATAGTTACATCTTTACTAGCAGGTATTAGCCAACATGTGGCTAATTATAATGTTTCTGACAACTTGGTAACTTAACCAACAGCTTCAAACCATACATACATGTATGAGCTGCTTCAAAGCAAGTCAGTCTGTAGCAGCAGCAGCTGCACTGCAGAATAACAAGGACTTTTCTACTGTACATGCTGGACTGGTGCTAATGGAACAAGATCTCGTGAGATTTCATCAGTAAAAATATTGATACAGTGCTTTGTAATATCAATGTGATATCGCAACACAAAATATTGCAATATATTGGCATATAGATATTTCCCAACAATGTTACATATAAGAAGAGTGAATGTTGCTTCCCTCTACTTGAATGAATACCAAGGCTTTTCACCCACGACGGGCTTTAATAATTATGTCACCATGCAATGTAATGTTAAATCATACTAATGTCACATATTTTGAGACAAGCCTGTGAAAATCTGTGTGTTGGCATTGACATTGTTAGCATAGCTGTGCCAAGTTCAGCCTGAATGAATCTGCTAACATGATTACTGCTTCTTACCCTTGTTTAACAGTATTTAACAAGAATTTTCCCCTTTCCCGATTGTCTTTTACCAGAGTGCCCTACCCAGTTCTGGGGTCCTGACTGCAAGGGGAAATGTAACTGTTACCCTAATGGCCAGTGCGATGACTTGACAGGCGAGTGTACCTGCAACCACAACCGCTGGGGTCCTAACTGCGAGAATGCGTGTCTGTGCCAAAAGGGCAAATGTGACCAAAACACAGGAAAATGCACGTGCCACCCTGGCTTCTGGGGTCATCAGTGCAACAGCATCTGTTACTGCAGCATCAACTCCATCTGCGACACGATGACGGGGCGGTGTCTGTGCAACCCTGGCTGGACTGGGAGGAACTGTGCTATCCAGTGTAACTGTAACAACTCGCCGTGTGACCAGTTCACGGGGCGCTGCCAGTGTCGGGAGAGGCTGTGGGGTCCCAGGTGTGAGCGTCAGTGCCAGTGCATCCATGGCAAGTGCAACCAGGCTGATGGCTCGTGCACCTGCACGCCAGGGTACCGTGGGAAGTTGTGCAGGGAACCGTGTCCTGCTGGATTCTATGGTCAAAACTGCAGAAACAGGTGGGAAATAAAAGCTCAGCAGAGAGCAAATGCACCGTTTCAAAAACACAGGAAACATGCAGTTGTTCAATTTCCTCATCTAATATATATGTTATAGTGTGGTTTTGTGAGTGTGATAGGAAATGAGATTTGCTATATCCTGCAGTTGATAACCGTTAACATTTCTGAACATGTTACTTAATGGAGCAAAATAAAGGGAGATTTGGGAGCTGGATTTGACATTATCCCATAACCATCAGACAATGTGTAAAAGCAATTCAGGTTAAATGCTTTACCTTCCACAAGCTGCCCCACATTCATGCAGAGCACAGCATGGATTCATTGTTGTTTATCACACTCTTTGAATGGCCATTTGAGCTACTTTTTCCTTTGGCTTTTTTTTTTTTTTTAGTTTGATCCTTAAAACATCTGTAAATGAGATTAATGGCAGTTTTGTTGTCCGTGTGCTACCAGGTGTGGGCACTGCAAAGGCCAGCAGCCCTGTAAGGTGACAGAAGGACGCTGCATCACCTGCGACAGAGGCTGGAACGGGACGCGGTGCGATCAGCTCTGCTCCAAAGGCTTCTTTGGCGAAAACTGCCAAGAAGTGTGTCCCACATGTAAAGACGGCCACCACTGTGACCCCATTCATGGCAAGTGCTCTCACTGTAACCCCGGCTGGATTGGGGACAGGTAAGCAAATAACTACAAGCAGAATGTGCGAACAAATTAGCACATTTTGTTGTTTTGTCAGTTTTTTTTTTTTTCTCCTTTGAAATGTAGTAGCAGTGTGTTTAGCTACTGGAGCCTGTAGTACCTAATGCCCAAGTCTCATGCCTTTTAATCTTGAAAATAACTGTAATCATGGCATTCCTTCTGTGTTATAGGTGTGAGGTGCGCTGCCCCAACGGCACCTACGGCGAGAACTGTGAGAACAACTGCAGTCACTGTTTTAATGGCATCTGTCATGTTGTCACGGGAGAGTGCCTATGTGATCCAGGCTTTTATGGGACCTTGTAAGTCAGAAGTCACACAAAAACATATGTTGATGTCCTTGAAAGCTTTGCAGTATGGAATGAAGAGGTTCAATGGCTTTTACATCACGGTTGTCACGCACATTGTGGAAACTTGAAGCATTCAGCTCATATTTTGAGATAGAAAATTAGAATTTTCACACAAAAAAAAATGTTTTTAATTTATCTTTTATTACACTTTTTATGTAACCAGATTAAAATCCCATTCAGGTCAAGATCTCTTTTGCTTAGAGTACTGTAATAAAGTGTACAGAGAGTGTAGACATTTGGTTGTGGCATTCATGTAAAAAATATTTCCATAGTCTTTGAGGCATAAAGGTAGCCAAGACAGGGTGCTTGTGAGCTCTGAGGGAGAAGCAGGATTTGTTAGAATAGTAGAACCTAAGCTTTCCTTAAAGGTACAGTATGTAAGAATTACTGACATCTAGTGGTAAAGGTGGGTATTTGAAATAAAAGATGTTTTCTCTCAAATAACTTTATATTCCAGCACTGTTGTAAATGTATGGTGGCTGTTAGTGTCCAAAATTCTCCCAGACATAAAGATGTTTTCATCTGTGAGTGGCTGGTCTCAGATGTACCTATGACTGTACAATGAGGAACTTCTTTTAATGTCTTTTAAGGTATTACTCATCCCCATGAAACAAAGCTGGTACAGCAGTTTTAAGGTTCAGAGGTTCTCATTTCACACACATTGTTTTGTCCATTCAGGGACACTGTAGTAAAAATGCTGGAACAAACATGGCAGCCTCCATATGTGCACTGCCTAGCAAGTTCATATAAATGACTTATTCTAAGAAAAGAAACATATAACAGCTATTTTAGTGCAGCAATTACACATCAATAGAGAGACACAGTTTTAAATTATATATTAATTTTTTTGTGCCATTGACCTTTGATTTTTTACACACTGTACCTTTAAGTTTGTGGACTAAATGTGTGACATAAGCTTGCACAGAAAGCTTGTCATCAATCAGGAAGCCCAGCTACATACAGTATGTTTAGAGACCAACTCTATTAAATTTTGTTGAGTGGTTGTTATTGGCTGAATAGTTTCTAGTAAATTATGTTTGTCTTAAAATACCATGAGTTTGGTTTTATGCATTTAAAACCAATTTCAATGTCTTCAGACAAGGCTGAACTGTATCTAAAGCAGACTGTTATAATGTTAAGGCCTGGGAAATTGAGGAAGAGCAGCAACAGATTATCATATCATCGGCATAAAAAACGCTACATTGAATGGTCATCACACAGATAAGTAATATCATTAGAAAATAAAATAGCTCCCAAGACCGAGCCCACACAAACACACACACACATACACACATATCAAGGATAGACCAATATACTATATATATATATATATATATATATATATGTGTGTGTGTGTGTGTGTGTGTGTGTGTCTTTGTTTAATGTTTATTTTTTAAGTTTTCTTGTCACGAGTGCACTGTTTCTCTTTTATATATTTATTTAAAGTTCTTTGTACCTCCTGCTGTTTCTGACACGCCCACTCCGCTCATCACAACACTCTCATGCTCTGGTGGGGTGGAGCTTGGCAAGGGAGGGGGAGGGAGCTTTGTGGTATTGGAGGTGCTCTGTGGTAGCAGCCGTTCTGGCAGCCATGTTGGTTTTCACAGGAAAATCAGGGATTTCTCAAATATGCGTGAATAAGTCAAAGTAATCCCTGGGGCATGTTTAATGACAAGGGAATGGCATGGTAACATAATAAAAAGCTCAAAAAAGTCTATTTTGCATTTTACCCCCCTTTAAAAGAATTTTCAAAATTAGTTTTCATTGTGTCCTTTATTATGTCAATTTTGGGCTCAAATGAGGTATCAGCCTCAAATATCAGCAGGTTGCATCAGTCATCGACTGAGGCTGATGAGAAAGTATCGGTAGCACTAAAAAAAGATCTGTGTTGGTTGATCAGTAATATGCTGTACTATATATCTGAATCTGTCCATTTTCTTTCTATGTCCCATTTCACACACCTGTCTCTTGAGCTTTTAACAGATGTTTTTGTCTGTCCTCTCTACCCAAGCTGCAATATGACCTGTCCACCCGGCCAATACGGAGTCAACTGCAACCAAACCTGCCCCTGTCACGACAAGAACTGCGATCCTGTGTCTGGGGCTTGCCATCTCCGTAAGAAAACCTCCTTTCCTTTTTTTAAGAGCAACCTCATCCTTTGTGGTTAGTTTATAGGTGAACACTTGTGTGCTTCCTTTTCCTTTTCTGGGACAAAAAGAGACAGTAGCACTCATGCTAAAGTAGTTCAGTGTTCCAGAATGACAGTAAAGCTGGCATTGTATTAATTGTCTAACATTTGGCTGAGTAACACACATCAGTGTGTGCAGTGGGAGATTCAGGGGCCTTGATAGTGTTTCCAGACTGAGACCGATGTCCTTTTTATGGCTGTGTTTGTTGGCTCTCTTCCTGTCCAGCCAGAGAAGAGGGAGAGGAAGAAAGGAGGAAATAAAAAGGGGGATGGAGAAATAGAAAGAAAAAGAATTTGGAATGGAGACAGAGAGGAAGGGGGGGGGGGGGGGGGGTTGAAAGGAGAGTTATTAAAGGCAGGCATGAAACTTATGAGTGTACCACTAAAAGACAGCAGGGAAAGTCGGTCCGTGATATCATTTTATCTTGTCACTCTCCCATCACCGACATCCAAAATCAGCCAAGACACGATGCCACACCCAGACTGCACCGTAATCAATCTTAGATTTATATGACAGCACAAAAAACTGAGGGTCACAGCCAGTTAACCTGTAAATGGAAAGTTCAATTTTCCTCTGGTTCTCATCTGACCCTACAAGTGCAAAATGCTGCCCATGCTTATGCAATCCAGCACTTATTATCTTTGGGGTGTATCCCATTTAAAGAGGGAGGGGTGCTAATAAATCATCAATGACTTATGACGAAGGGCATTTAGTAAAACGGGATGAGAAGAGGAAGCTTATTGCAGGAAATCTACAATAAAATCAGAAGTGGTTTCATGTCTTTTGGGAGGATTTACGTAACATCAGCCTCCTTTTTCTTATGAAAGCTTTCACCTTAACAAAGATCATATATCCAGAGCATGAGCCAGGATATAAAACAGATTTCAGAGTTAACTATAACAAAGAAAAGTTATTTTTTTTAAACTGGCATCCCTTCACCGATGTGCCACACCCAGTATTCCCTGTATTTTATCTTTCAGACCCCAACCAGCGGATGGGTGTGATCGCAGCTGGTTCCCTGGTCTCCTTTTTATTGATTGTCCTCCTCTCTCTGCTGTGCTGTTGCTGCCTCTGTCGGCACAAAGAAAACCACAAGTGAGTGATGGATCAAACTTCCATGAAAATAGAGAGAAACGTTTTTCTTTTCAAATGAATAAATGCATATGAACCGTATTTTAAGTACTCCTCTGTATATTGACATTGCTGTATGGATAGAAAGTGAGGAGCTCTAAAAAAAAAAAAAAGGCAGAGGGCCAGGTTTTAAATGCCTCTTTTGAATGATTCATTTGGATTTCCGTGGCGTCATCCCTTTTCAATGCTAACCAGCACAACTCTACCAACAGCAAAAAAGCCAAGCGGATCTTGTGTGGACGATTCAGCAGAATCAGCACTAAGCTTCCTCGTATTCCACTGAGGCGACAGAAACTGCCTAAAGTAGTCGGTAAGCCCCAAAATCTTTTCTCCTGTTCCACTACAGCGCTGCCAAAAGCTGTGTTTCACGTAACATTTGTCTTTGGAGCTTGTACAGTATAGAAGTTGGATACTTTGTCACTTTATTAAAAACAAAAACAGCTAAATTAAGAGTTAAAAGTTTCCAGTTTAACCCAGATTCAGTGGCAGCCATGAATAGCATTCAGTGTCAGCATTTTTCCTTCGGTGCTACCTTAGTTTACTGTGTAGATGATGAATAGGGTTGAAGAGTGTATGATGGCTGCCAGGCGAGTATGGGGTTTCATTTGAGGGGAGTGCACTAGTTTTAGACCCCATTATTGTTCTTGGCATTCTATGCCATGTGTTCATATTATTACAACCCTAAACTTGGGCCTTTTTGTTCCCATTTTCTTTACCCGTTTTCCATCATCTTCTTCCCGAAGAACATTTTTTCTTGTGTCGAGAAGCAGGCTGTGTTATTAAAAGAAGGCAAGTGGTTGTTGGGGGGCCCGTCTGGTGGTGAGTGACGCGCTATCAAAGGCTGCACTGTTTGAGTGGACGCTGCAGCCTGCTGCTCCATGCGGAGGTCTCGTGGTGTGTGTGACAGATCTGTCTGTGGCCGCAGTCTTTTTCTTTTTTCTTTTATTGTAGAGAGGAGATATGCTGATCTTTTAAACCCCATCACAAACAGTTTATCGTGGCTGTTTTTTTTTCACGTTTCAAAGAATGTTTGGTAACATTAATTATGTTTTATAAATGGCCATAGAAATGATTGCTGTGACAGCACATGAGGTTGCAGAATAAATGTGTTGCCATGTGCTACATATCAGAACACAGTTAAGTGTTGTGTGCTCTATTATGGGGAATTTTCCCTATTCTTTTGAAATTTCAATAATTAAATTTCCTGAATTCACAGATGAGGGTCAGAGGTTTGATTGTACCAATGTTTTTATTCACCAAGTGAAGTCAGAAATACATCTTCTTTTGCTTAAAAGCATTGTCAGAGGAGGACCAAAGTGGTTTTTGTTCTGGTCACGGAACAGTGGATCAGCTCTACACCCGCTTCAGGTTCTGGAGGGGGCATGGGAGCTCGCCCAACCAGTCTCCATGCTTTGTGAACTTGGAGAAGGCATTCAACCGTGTACTCCGTGGACTCATTGGAGGGGTGCTCCAAGAGTGCCGGACCCCTTTGTTCGAGCTGTCCGGTCCCTGTACGATTGGTGCCAGAGCTTGGTCTGCACTTCCGACTGTATGTCAAATCCATTTCCGGTGAGGGTTGGAAAAGGCTGCCCTTTGCCACCGATCCTGTTCATAACCTTTGTGGACAGGATTTCTAGGTGCAGCCAAGGTGTTGAGGGAATCCGGTTTGGTGGCCTCAGGATCGGGTCTCTGATTTTTGCAGATGATGTGGTTCTGTTGGCTTCATTGGGCCGTGATCTCCAACTCAAGTATGAAGTGGCTGATGAAAATCATCATCACAAATCTGAAACCATGGTCCTCAGCCGCAAAAATTGGCATTTCCTCTTTGGGTCCAGGGGGAAGTCCTGCCCCAGGTGGAGGAGTTCAAGTATCTCGGGGTGTTGTTCATGAGTGAAGGAAAAATTAAATGGGAGACTGAGAGGTGGATTGGTGCGGCATGTGCAGTGATGCAGACTCTGCATCGGTCTGTCAAGGTGAAGAAGGAGCTGAAAGGCGAAGCTCTCGATTCACCGGTCGATCTATGTTCCTATCGTCACCTATGGTCATGAGCTGTGGGTAGTGACCAAAAGAATGAGATTGCGGTAAAAAGTGGCCGAAATGAGTTTCTTTCCCAGGGTGGCCCGGCTCTCCCTTAGAGATAGGGTGAGATGCTTGGTCATCCAGAAGGGACTAGAAGTAGAGCCGCTGCTCCTCCACATCCAGAGGGGCCAGATGAGGTGGCTCGGGCATCTGGTCAGGATGCCCCCTGGATGCCTCCCTGGTGGGGTGTTCCAGGCACGTCTCACTGGGATGAGACCCAGAATATGCTGAAGGGACTACATCTCTTGGCTGGCCTGGGAACGCCTTGGGATCCCCTCGATGAGCTGGTGGATTTGGCCGGGGAGGGGGAAGTCTGGGCTTCCCTGCTTAAGCAGCTGCCTCTGTGACCTAGCCTGGCACACCAGCCTGACTAACGCCATGTATGAGATGAACGTCAAGTCAGTCTGGGCTCCCTCCGCTGAAAAGTGATTTCTAATGCTAGACGAGAGGCAGGACCAACAGCAACAAACTGAACTGGAGAGAACCAATCAGAGAAACACGAAAGTGACGAAAACATATTTTGTAAGAGGAAAGCCCTCAGAGCAGCAAGTTGTTGTGGTTATAAGGACATGTGCAGCTCATTTAAGACATCAAAAAGGGCATGGTTATATCGTCGCTCCTCTGCTGCCGCCATTCTCACTGTTTATGGTTACAGAACTGAGTAGCCAAAAAAGGTGTGTCATAAAGTCCTGCCTCCTGCACTGTGATTGGTCCGGTCAATTTTTTACCACTGACTGACTTGCCGTGTATCTCATACAGGGTGTTGGTCAGGCTGGTGTGCCAGTCTATCCATGGCCCGTGCATGGCAAGTAAAGGGGGGGGGGGGGGGGGGGGGATGGATGGATGGATGGATGGATGGATGGCATTACCAGAGTATTAAACAGCATGTAACTTTCCAACCTTAAGACTCATTTAACCGCACAGTGGCATTTATGGAGTCATCACTGACCCAGGTGGCGTTGCAGACCAGTTTTGTGTTAAGCAGCTCATCACATGCTAGCAAATGGATAACAACACACTGGCCACTCTGAACACACACCTTGGCTGATTCAGCAAAGAGACACAAGAGTACATTATCAGAGGGAGGAGGGGAGAAGAAAGAGAGAAAGGGATAGAGGAAGAGATAAGACAAGAGTCAAAATGAGTTTGTCTTTTACTGACTGTAGCTCTCAGTTCAGGTAGGATGCAAGGTGAATACCAAATTAGCCGTTGATAGGGCAGCGTCACTGAAAAAGTCTGCAAGAGTCTTTAAGATGATGTTTGCTGTAATCCTATAATTACAGTATCAGTTTCAACATTGGTAGAAGAAAACTGTATTCATTCATTCTTTCATTTATTCATGCAGACCTTAAAAATCAAATTTCCTGTTAACAGTAAATTTGAAGGTATTTTATGATTTGTAGACTTTGACAACTTTTCATCATTTTCTGACATTTCAAAGGCCAAAAAACATTTGACTTTTCAGTAAGCAGGACAAATCAGAGTTGTCTATGTCACCCTTATGTGAGAAGCTAAGGAAAATTTATAGATCCAATTGTCAATAAGGAAAAATTCAACCTGGGTCAAACTTCAAAGCAGTCCTCTGTAACCTCATGTAACCTATTGCAAGTGGCCATTATCTCTTCTTTTTCTCCAGGGGTGTCCTATCCAAACTGCATCTGCTCTGCTTTCTGTCTGGCTGCCCACAGAAGCATGATCTGCGAACATTTAGAAACTCAAAGTCTGTCTGGAGCTACGCTGTTCTGCACACACGCATTCCAGAGGGGGCCCAATGGGGCTGGAAACAGGAAGTGGTCAAATTTACCCCTGCTCATGTCAGAGCTGTGATTTATCCACGCCAGGGTCAGCAGCAACAGATGTGGCAAGAGAAAACTGATGAAGGAATAAGGAGTTGTGGGGTTAGGGGGCAGAAGGCAACATTTCGCCCAAGCATGGTTAGCCTCAGAGAGACAGCTATGAAAATTTTGTCACCTATTCCCCTTTTTGGCACAACGAAGGTTGTTTGCTTGTAGTTTAGCATTCTGCCCTAAGCATATTTACTTCACGCCCTGCATATTCACATTCATCTGGCATTCTTTGCATCCTCTGTGTTCAAATGTTTCCTCATGAAATTAGCGCTAAGAGCGGCACCATCTGCTTTTTTCATCTTTATTTATCCAGGGAAAGTTGGCTCACGATTGCAAATGTGTTTGCAGCTACGCTCAGAGTGCAGTTTTGAGATAAATAATAAAATGGGAAAGAAAACTTTCTCACACTCTGAAGTCACATGTAAAAGCTCCACTTTGTAGAGAGAAACCAGGCTGACTTTTTAAAAGCAACCCACAGGATTGTTTTATCTTTTAGATATCTTGGAGGTTGCTCAGTATACTGCATTTGTTTCAGACGTTGCACCGCTGTAATCCAAACAAGAGCTCTTTCAAACTGAGAGATATAGATCATTATAATTGCTGGAAAATTTCATCACCATTCTACACCCAGATTCCCGGAGTTGGATTCGGTATTAAAGCTGTAGCCCACCTCTCCAGCCTTTTTGTTACTGTCTGAGCCCCACTGAGCAACTGTGGCGTTGGAGCTCTGCAGCTGGGATTGGTCAATAATGCCCTGTTGTGTGCAGGCCTTCATGCAGGAGGGATCACAGTGGCGTCCAGTCTGCAGTATAAGCTGCCCCAGTAGAGCCACAGTCTTGAGGTAGCAGCTTTCAAGAGCAGTTGTTGTTCATCACTGCAGACAAGTAATGTTCCAAAATGCCCATGTGTTGGCTTGTTGACTAGCACGACTGAAATCTTTGCATAGGCTAGCTGCTCTGCATTCCTCAGTCCCTCAGAGTGTCTGTCTGTCTGCCGGCTGCTGCATAGTGACGACTCTGCACAAGGGCAGAAATGCAAACAGGACAAATGCTGTTGAATTCCCTGTTTCATTTTATATTCAATATTAAAGCTAATGAAACATACATCTGTCATCCTCACCCTTAGTTAAACCTTGTTCTGGACGTCACTTTTGCTGCTTATTTATAAACTTCAGTCACACTAATCTTATTTTAAAGGGTCACAAACTTTTAGCAATTTTCTCAGTGATGCATCCCCTATTGACAGCTAAACTAGCATCCATCTTGTATCCTACCTGTACTCTGAGCTCACTCAAGCTCATTCAAGCTTGTAAAAAGCAGTCTTATCTCTTGTTCTGTGGCTTTCTGTTGTTCTTTTCCTCTCCTTCTCATGTAATGTTTCCTGGCATTTCTCCGCTGAATTTGCCATTATGCACATTGAAAACATCTGCTGTGTTCATATCCATTTGCTAGCACATGATGCAGTGCGCAACCAATACTCAGTTGCAACGTCATGCCGCATCCCAGATGAGAAAAGTTGCATAGTGCGATTTCTCAGCCTTGAGACTCTGCTGAGCAGTGATGGCTCGAGAAATGCGTATAATGAATGTTTGTGTGCCATCAAAATGACACAGAAACGCAGATTTTTAAAGTCAAAAAGTTACAATGTGGGTCTTTTAACAGTTAATGCAATCAAAATGTCATCATTTAAGTTAGTTAAAAAGTTAGTATTATTCCAATCACCAAGAAGTTGGAACCTTCGGATGCAAGTTGGCTCTCCATGTTAAAGAAACACATTTTTATACTTTTCCTTTTTACTGTGGCCATGTTTGTTGGCATTATTCATCAAGTATTTTAACGAAAGACTTTAACACCAAGTCTTACACCAAACGATTTTCACTGTCGCAGACATAAGACTGGAAGTCTTTAGTAAATCTCAAGTTTTACTGGAGTCGCGGCGCACCCCCGCTGCCTCGATCGTCAAGTTTGAGATGGTAATCTTCTCTGATTTATTGCAGTCTTTTCCTAGTCTTGGGCTTGCAACAATGTCAAATATGTTTGATATTATTGCAAGTCGACACAATCAACAACCAATAGCTGGATGAGCTCTGACAGCAGCGGAAGCAGGTCCGAACTCCAGAACTGTCAATTCTAGCAAAGCCAGAAAAAAGATATTAGGTGTGCACCAGCAAATACTGGGTATGCCAAATTTATTTTCAACTGTGTTCCACCTCCACTAACATTTAAAAGAATGTATCTCTGTTGAATACAACATTATTAACACAAAACATCTCCACATGATGTGTGCGTTCTATCAGTAATAGTCACCAGTAGTTTACAGCAGGTCAGACATGTGACATGCTTATCCATTATGCATGATCAACAGCTGTTTAACCATCTGAACACAGCTGTCGGGCTTAGCAGCACTGCGCGCACTGCAGCTCCGTTTAAAGGGAAGACGGCGGCTTGGCGCATTTATTGTTTCATCAGTCCAGTTTCTTCACAAGCTCTTTTTCAAAGATGAGCAGGAGATGCTGTTCAGTCTCTCTGTGAGCATCGTAGCTCTGCAGGTGCACCTGGAAACAGGTGGTCCGCCCAACTTGGAACAGGCAGTGTTACCTGAATGCGCGGTAAACAGTCTATGTTGAGAAAAACATCTTTGTTGAGTCCAACACTTCCATTATGAACACAGAAACTGATGTCCCCCGTCCACTATCCATTTGATGAGTTACGCAAACAGTCAGTTCAGAAGCCTCCAAACCAAGTCCATAAAGCTTGCTCTGCGTACGTAATGCATCCAGCTGGTGAAACCTGTCTGACGTAGACAGCGGGGAGGCAGCATCTTCATTATTCTATAAGAGTCACTCTGAAAACGGTTGTTCAATTCAACCAGCTGTCTGTCAGGAACAGAGAACTCTGTCTCTCGCTATTAGCAGTAGTTAACGCTCCACAATGCTTGCTCGGCGAATCTGTCAGGTCAGGAGGTTGCCAGGGTGTGCCAGCAGCTGGCACACCCTGGCACACTCGTGGTCATAGAAATAGAGTTGCAACATGCGTTGACTTCAATGTAAAAGTGGTCACGTGACACACAGAGACTGCCACGCAAACCCCGCGCTGTCATATCTGACTGCAGAACACACAGCAACAATCAGATTACTGACAGTAAACAGTAAATAAACATCTGTGCTACAGACATGCTGGTCATTGAATGTTCTCGGTTAAAGAGAATGTTCTCGGTTATGTTTTACATTTTTAGTGTTTTATCTTTTTTTATACAGTGTCTTTGTGCACTTTGATAAGGTGCTTTCAAGTAAAATGTATGATGATGATGATGGGAACAAATTGCATGATGGGAAAAAATGCTGAAAGAATCTAGTTGCAGTCTTGTAAATAGTGGTCCTGCAAGATTCCCAGGCTTTGTAAAATCTCAGTCTGTGACAAGGCTGAGACTAAAAGCTGTCTTTTGATGTGAGCTGTGTGAGATGGTGGTCTTCCATGAGTCTTTTCCAAATCTTTAAAAAGTCCTCTGATGTAAGACTGGCACTAGATATCTGGGTGAAAGCTTTAAAGTAGCATTATGTAACTGTCAGACCTTAGAAATATGTGTTTCTGACTTATTTTTATGGTTTAGTAGCATGTACATTTCTGGAGCCATCTTTGCCCAGCTGCATCCATCCATCCATCAACTGTTTTACCTGCTTATTCCAATGCAAAGTCATGGGGGGCTGGATCCTATCTTAGCTACTAGATGAGAGGCAGGGTGCATCCTGGACAGGTCCCCAGTCCACTGCAGGGCTGGTGATGTAAACATTGATCTAAAATAAGTTTAGTGGTCTTAAAAGAAAGAATAGCTCAACTACGGAAAGGGATGGGGGTTTGGGAACATAACAAAATCTAGTTTTTGATGGAAAAAAAAAAAGAAAACAAATTAATTATGGTGCGATCCATATAGACGATCACAGGAAAACACAGAGTAAACATCCAAAATTAAAACCAAACATGTTTGGTTTCCAATTTGTAGCTAGAGAAGCGTCCCATGGACATGGTCTCATATTGAAAAAAATATTTTGTTGTTTTGTAGCATCTTTTACAGTGAGGGAAGTTGAAAAGCACTTCCCCTGCCAAGAATAAAACCTCATTATGAAAAAACTGATCTGGACGTTTCAGTTCATTTTTTTCTCTTCCGCCTATAGGCTACATTAATCTCAACCAAGTTTATTATGACATTTGGATCATTGAAACCTGAGTGATGCATACAGGTGTCTTTTGCTCAAGTTTTCCAAATGCACTTTTTCATCTAATGCTCTTCCTGAAAATCACAGTCTGCAAAAACCCACCTGTAGGCCTCATAAAATAGCACGCCATTTCTGTTATTGTCAAATTAAAACTATGGAGCTCCAATTTGTTCCTGGACGAGGTTTTGGTACAGTCAGGGGATTCCTTCCACACAGGGTTTATCTAAGGTTTAAACAAACGGATGGAACCGTGTGTCATCGGGCATGTAAACATCGGACCATCAGATGTGGTCGCTTATGTTGAGTTAACGCCCAGCGTAGTTAAGTCCAGAAATGCAGCGTTCACACCAGATGAGAAGATTAACCCCAATTATGCTTCAGAAACCACAGCTGTCCTGAGAATGGAGGGTCAGCAGAATGTTGCACTCTCTGATGGGGGGAGGCATAGAGATCACGAGGAAGACAGTGAGGAGAACCAGCAATTTCTCCACATGCAGAGAATAGGATTTAGTGGAGGGAGACACTGAAATGATAAAGACCATTGCATTGCACTACTGCAGATCAGCTCTTAATTGGCATATCAGATAAAACACTGGACTCGTTTATACTTGCTGTAATTACATATCTGCAGCTGGCACAGCTCAGTGAAATCTAAAAGCAAATTGATTAAATCCAGTTAAATATGCATACAGACTACAATCCTTTTTCTTTGTCTCTTGTTTTTGTAATGGTTATTATGCTAGCTGTCTCTCTTTTATAACTAGAAAGTTATTATACTTTTGGTCAACAGAGCTGCCAGCCATCCAAAAGCAAGAATGTTATTTATAATTCATTTATTTATTAAAATACAAAAGTTCAGGATTCTTGAATATCTTTTATCCTGTTAATCATGAAGCTTTGTGGAAATTTGACCATCTTTAACCACCAAAATGTGAAAATTACTAGAAAGTTATATAAAAACATCAGTATTTGCTTTTAGAAACCCATAATGTTGAAGTCTTTGTTTGTTCACATATAAAATCAATAAAAATCAATTTTTTTCTCACAGTAGTCACTTAAACCAACGCTTTACACAAGTCTGCTTTGAGACTGAGTGAGAACAGACTGTTGTTCTTGTAACACAGTCCAAAACCCTCTAAATGACCTTTTTGGCTTCTGCATTTGTTTTCTGTTCCCAGTAGCCCACCACGACCCGGAGAACACCTTCAACTGCAGCTTCATCGAGCCCCCCTCTGTGGCCGACCAGCCGTCTCCCTCCTCCTGGTCCTCCCAGGAGTCCTTTTCTTCTTTCGAGAGTGGAGATGAGGGCCCAGTTTACTGTGTTCCACATGAAGGTTAGTCATCACAAGAGTAAACAAACGATGGTTATCTGGAATGACACAAATACAAACACACATGGGTACAAATTTCCAAAGAGGCCAAGCTTGGGAGTGTGACTCTGCAGTGACTCATGCATTTGTTTAAATGCTATTATGGAGATAGTTGGCTTCTAATGATGCCATCAAGGCCCAGGTTTTCCTTTGAAAATGGTGAAAGCATAAACAGGAAATGGAACAGCCCACTCAGCATATGGCACATATCCATACTATGACTAACTCCTTTAACTGTGGTGGAAAATACCCGATCCTTCGGTTTCTATTCTCGAAGTATGACATTGTGAATCAGGCTTTATTTGTGGGGATTCTTTTTTTCATTTTTTTTTTTTTTTTTTATATTTTTTTTTGCTTCATGGTGTCAGTTTTAAGGGCCACATATATACAGTCGTGGCATATTCATACCCTCCAATTAAAGAAAAGGCTAAATTCACAATAGTAATTACAATAACAAGAAACTAAAGAAACTAATGATAAATAAAAAAATAAAATTATTATTTGGTGAAATAAAATATTGCTTTTGAGTTGTGGTTGAAAATAATCATTTAAAAAAAAAAAAAACTATCCAAGACACATTAGAGCACCTTTCCCATTAACAGTGGACCAGAATACCTGTCAATAGGTGTAGAAGTCCTTTTGAACATAAAACACCTGATTACAGTGATTGCCTCAAAGTGTTGCTCACCAAAATTTTAGCTTGCTTTGTTTGTTTTATTTATTTTTTTGTGTTTGTTTTCACACACTAAAAACTCTTTGAGTCAAACTGCTGAGTTAAAAAGGGAGCAACTAATTTCTGAGTTATTTCAACCCAGACATTTGGGTTGTTCACCCAAATTCTGGGTTTAAATAACCCAACATTGTCGTAAACAGTATAACCCAAATTCTGGGTCTAATATTCAACCTGTATTTGTGTAAAAAAAAAAAAAAAAAAAGAATAACCCAATTTTCTACCAAATATTTTTGATCCAGCAGTTTTTAGTGCGTAATATTTCTGTTGAACCACAATAACAAAAATCAATGTCATAATTTTCATAGGATTTTTATTTTGTTATTACTTTAGTCAATTTCAACTTATTTCACTGACAGCTGATTTTTTTCCTTCTTTAATTGGAGAGTATGAATATCTGAATAATTTTGAGGATGACTGTCTTACACATATTCACTTTAACTATTTTGTTCTCTGTTATTATTTTTTGATCTATTATCCACAAACTAGTGACTATACCAGATTATCTAAGAATGGATTAGTGCAATGCAGGAGTATATTGAATTAACAGCATATTTTACTGTTCCTCATCAGAATCTGTGAGTGAAAGCAAGGAGAAGCAGAGCCCCAGTCCTGCTGCCGAAAAGTTGGAAGATGACCTTAATGAGGAGGATGCTGGGGAGTACACCTCCCTGAAAGACACAAGTGTCACCAAACCAGATGGCAACGACCAGCCCTTACTCAAGTCCTCTGGCAGCGAGGGTTCCAACAGCAGCTCTGAATCCCCAACTGTGCGCCTCTATGCTTGCATCACCCGCCCCTCCAAGCACTCAAAAGAGGATGAGGGTAGTGGCAAGGACGGGGACAGCACTCCTACACCGGAGGCCAAACGCAATGGAAAGCCGCCACCTTCGCCTGGCAAGCCCAAACCTCGCCCACCAGATCCATCTACGAAGCCTAAACTGTCATGGATACACGGGAACACAACAGGGTCTCCACAGCCGGAGCAGCAAGGCGGGATTAAGACACTTGCAGCGCCGAAGGAGAAAAAGAGAAGCTCCAGTGATGGCTCATCTAAGAGTGATGAGCGGGAGAAAATGAAGGAAAGAAATCCAGACCATCAGAAGAAACAAGAGGGTAAGGAGACAGATGCCAACGGCTCCCAAAGCAAGCTCAAACCTCTACGACGTAAGAAGTCTGGAGATGAGCACAGCAGTCCGAGTCATATGGAGCACATCAGTGGTGTTGTTCAGAATGCTCTGAAGAAGATAAGTGGCTTCCATAGCTCCTCACCTGAGAAGAAGAATGCTGAAAATCCCAAGCAGACCCCTAAGGAGCCTCCCAAGAGCCCGAAGGTCATGCATCCTCACATGAACTCTGAGGCAGCCACCTTACTGGCCGCTCAGCTCAAGGAAAAAACCCAAAGCATTAACAGGAATGAGGGGACAGGACTTTCAAAGACCAACGGCCTCTCCCCATCCAAAGGAAACCGGGAGAAGCCTACACCTCCACAAAAAGCCAAGAGGACCGCTTCAGGTGGGCTGAACCAGCAGGGCTCCACCAAGCCCCTCCTCCCCACCACGAGCAGCCTTCAGAAGATGGTGACACCCATCACCAACAACTTTGGGACCCCTGATGCCAAGAGCCCGGAGAAGCAGGACTTGAACGGCGCCAGGACAGGGGACCTGTTGGATGTTACACCAAAGAAGACTCCCATAAAAAAGCCCCCCAGGAAGAAAGGCAAGGAGGGTACCTTGGATACACCTGAAAGTAAAACTCCCCAGCCAAAGACAGCCATTATGCCACCACAGGTAGTGAAGTAAGTGTTTTTTGTTTTGATTTTTTTACAACGAATTGCACAAAGATTGTGATGGATTTTACAGAAGACTGAAATCTCTGTTAGAAGGTTAACCACCACATAGTTTTTCAATTGAGGAATAACGTGTGCTGTGATTCCAGGACCAGTCAAGAGTTATAAATTCTTTCAAACCAGGGGTGCAATTGTGTCACATTGGTGAAGTGTATTATAATAAGCTCTATACAGGATTGTTTTACACTTCAAGAATATTTTTGTGTGTGTGTTTGTGTGTAACCAGTACATATCAGCCTCACAACACAACCTGTGACTAAGCCAGACACAGCTGTGTGAACAGTAGTGCAAAGACATTACCCAAAGTTAATTCATCTCTATTCGCCAGCAATGTTCCACGACTATATTTATACAGAAACTGCATACCTGTACTTTATGAAAAATGTTCCAAAAAATAGTTATTTTCATGTATGCTTTCCACAGGTACTGATAATTAGTAGGAAATTGGTGCTGTTGTGATTGCAAGCCATTTGTGTCTTGTTATTTCTGCAGGTTGGATCAAAATGCACGATTACTTCTACGCCAAAACAAATTAGCACATTAGCTTCACTACCAATGTCAATACAAGTGTTGAAGTACTTTTTATGAATAGAACTTGTACAGTTTAGTAAAATATTTTTTCAAATCTTTGTTGTTAACAACAGAAAAGTTATACATTTTTCCCGTGCCCTTCCTCCCGCAAATATTAAAAAATATTCCTCCATAATAAAGAAAATTAAATACCCCAAAGTTTGCCAAATTTAAGCTTTATCTTTCATACTTATAAGCTGTAATTAATTCCCTTAAAGCTAATCTAACAAAAAAACCTTTCATGGCTTTAAAAGCATTGCATATTCCATGCCTTTCCTTTATATAACAAGTGGGGATATATGAATATGCAAATAAGGCACACAATCATCTCTACCCACCAATAGATGACCTTGTCTGCAATAATCAGTTCTAATACTGGAATGATTCAGCCATATATTTGAACCAAAGATAATCTATACAAGTTCACAGCCACTTGCTTAGCTTTGCTTTGACTGCAAGCTCCACCTAGCTTGTACTAATGCTGCGTTCCATTTGAACTAGGAAGTCGGAAATTCCCAGTTCCGAGTAAGAAATTTCAATTGGAATGGCCCCCGAAGTCGGATTTCCCACCCGGAAAGTCGGACAATCCTCGCAGCTCCGAGTTCAGATTTAAAGATGGCCGTGCCCAGTGTTAGCAGTTTTAGAAGCTTCTGTCATGTTACATTTATTTACACTTGCTACTAATATTTTCTTGCATTAAATCAGTCATACACGTAGTCTTGGTTTATATAGCTGTAAGGGGAAGCTGCTGTAGTGTAATACACATTTTTCATGGGGTATATGTGAACTACAATGCCAGCTGTGCTAACAACGGCTAATAACAGTAGCCTTAGCAAACAGGTTGTTTTGCTAGGCTGCTAACTGGTTTTCTGACCACTGAATTGGAACGCAAGTTAGTCGGGTGTGATGTCATCCCCCAGTCCTCGTTTCCCAGTTCCGAGGTAAATGGAACACAGCATTACTCCTTGTAGCTTGTGCTAGCTTAAGCCTGGGATATACTGTGCGATATTTTCAATCGTTGCTCACAATCGTTGATTGTGCAAATCAAAAGTCCGCAGCTTGTGATGTCTGTCCTCACACTGTACGAACCGGCGCTCGGATGCAAACTGACTACTCACATTATACGTCCTCAAAAACAGGTCAGGGTCTTGAACAATCCCTACATGGAACAATAGAGGTAGACTACTGTAGTAGTAGAAGAGAAGAAGAAGAAGAAGAAGAAGATAACAGCCACAGCAACAGTATGCTATTACCAAAAAAAACCACGCTTCCTTGGCAATTTGCGCTCTTCTTTGTGAAGAATTTGCCAAAGAGAAAATTGATGACATTGTGTGTGGACGAGGAATTGGCTGACCAGACGTGGGCTGTACATCGAGAACTCCATCCAAATGACAACCCGGGTCACCATGGTGCCCCCGGTTTACTTCCATTTTTGTTTCACGCATGCAAAATGTTAAATTTCTGAGGAAACAGTTCTCAGTCTGGTCGTGGCACCGCTTCAACATGCGATTCTCTCACGAGCCACGACCAAAATTTCATCAGGTCTGATTTTCTTGCGACCCTCGATTTCTGATCAGGAGCTCCTCGTGAGGTGCCAATCGCCTCTCGTGACCCCCTTGTATACTGCACAACACACGACACACGACTTAGCCAAGAGTCGGCCCGATCCCCAAAATTGTCGCACGACTTGTCTCAAAAATGGCCAAAAGCCGCACAGTGTATGCCGGGCTTTATCTGTTCCTCAGTTAGCTGTAAAACCCTACCCAACTAGTAATCAGGACTACTTCTTATCTTTAATTTAAGAATATTCGGGCTGTTTGATTTTGCCGTTTGGAGAAAATTCTTCATGCAACCACAGCATTTATGTCTGATTTGCTTTTGTAACTCATAAAAAAACAAATATTAAGGACACACACTTCCCGTATCAAAATATAGCTTTCTTGGATTTCATCCCTTTGATTTCATCGTAGTTGTCCAACTCTGTCAGATAGGGTTTGCTGAATCACAAATCTTTCATCTTTCTGTAAAAAAAGAGACATTTTGTAACCTCTTTAGTTCACACCAAATCACCAGAATGTGCTCTTACTGTATGTTTTATTCAGTCAGCTAAACCACTAAACCAAAAAATGAAACGCCAAGCCGTCCAGTTTCCTCACTTTATGTCATGCTTGTAAATCATTTTAAATCCACTTGCATTCTCTGTAATTGAGGAACGTTTGCAGTTTTGGACTCTATACTTAAGTATACTTCAGGACTACATCCTTTCCGTTAGTCAGATTTGTTAAAATAGCAACAGTTAAGCACATTTTCTACAGATACGTTCTGTCATGCATCTCTGCATCTTTCAGTCAAGAAATGAGGCCAGTGCCACCTTTGAGTCATGGTTATTTCCCACAGATGCCATCAGAACAATATATATGGTGAAAAAAGCTACTTTCATCCTGAAGGATCATATCATCTGAAGCCAGCGAAATCATGCTGAATTATTAAAAAAAGATAGAAAAAATAGATGTTTTGCTTCCCTTGCTGTAGGGTAAGACTGAGACTAAATGGTACTTTGCCCTGTGTATAAAATGTGCCTCAGCTGTGGATCAGTTTAAGCAACTAAAGCTGCCTAATCTAATTGCCAATGTTTATTTGAAGTGTTCATCCGAACATAAGTAAGCCAAAAACAGTGTTGCCGTGGGATACTCAAACTGGTATCATTCATTATATGAAAAGAAAAAAAAACTTTTGAAACTTTTCAGTTTTTTTATTTGTTTTTTTTTGTTGTTGTTGTTGTTTATAGCTGTTTTGAATACAGCTCAAACATAATGAGCTATAAATAATGGATGGCAAACAGAAATAAGCATGAAATTATGTTAATCTGCCATGTTTTGAGTTAAAGAATATCACATTCACAAAATGTCTTGGTAGTGTGTTTTTTCTCGAGGTACAACGCGTTTCTTTGGTTATTATTTCAACATTTTTACTTGTATACATTGTGTACTTTTTATTATCTTTGTAAGCTGTGCTTATATGACCTTTTAGGTTCATCTGTTTTTCTTGGTGTCAATGAACTGGCTTTCATGTTGTATTTGTTTGTTGTTGTTCTTTTTTTAAATTTTTGCTCCTTTGTTTTTTATGTTGCTTATTTTGGGCTCTGAAGCGAACCTGCAGTAACTGTACTTTCCTTCTGTAAAGTTTACATTGGCTTTGTAATTGTTCTCTGTTGATGTTATTGTTTGTTTAACACTTAACTGCATGACGCAGAGTGTAATTATACGGCATTATAGCTGCAGAGGAAATCTGTAACCTTCTTGTTCCCTCCATTTGTTATTACTGCCTTGCATAAAAAACTCATACAGAGAGGATAGTACAATACTACCATAATACCACTGTTGAAACAATTGCATTTTACCCTAGACTATAATATTTTGTAATTATGAAGTTGCGATTTTTGACTGACTGGTCCTTGCCTGTTTTCATAGGCTTAAAGTGCATTTTTTGTAAAGAAGGGCCTGAAAAGCTGCAAAAGAGTCACCAACTGTAATTTTGTGTTTTGTAGTTTGTTTATAGCAACTTTGATTGCCATATGTGTATGGTTGTAAAACTGGTGTTTCATCATTTACTTCTTTGGAATAAAAAGCAATACATGTAGCCACTGTCAAATCAGAACTTAAAAAAACATCCTAATGTAATTTACTCATTTGCCTCTCCTGTTCTCACGGGGTCATGAACTCTCTTTGGCTTCTTTTCCCAGTGTCTGAGTCCAGTGAACAGTCAGTAAAAACATACTGTACCACCACACACATCTTCTGACATCTCAGAGGGGATTCATTAGCATGCTGATTGATATTTGACCCTTTCCTGCCACTCTGGGCAACAGGACTGCTGAATCCCCGGGACGTGGTGGGACTCCTGAGGCGCTCTGTCACGGCGGCTCTTCAAAGAGCCTTAAGGGAAGCAGGGGACTGTTGATTTGGCTCCTTTAGGATGGGGGAGACAAGAGCTCTTTTCATTGGGGGTAAAACAGTGGAAACTTTGTGCAAAGAAGTTAATCACGCGCTGCATATGTGTCCTCTTTTGGAGGGAAGAGGGATATAGCAAAAACTGGGCCACAAGGCAATGAAGGAGGATGAATGGACGGAGGGATGAATGGATGCACAGGTTATATGACAGGAAATTGGACCCAGAAGGGGAAGTGGTTTTGTTTCTGTTCCCATTCTTTCGACTACGTACTTATTAGATGTGTTTATTTTATACAAAAGTGTTATGTTTTCAAGATTGACACGTCAGGGTGATTAGCAAACAACTTTTTACACATCATAGGGAAATTAGTTTTGCTTTGTCTCAAGATACAAAGTTTAAAAACACCCTTATGCAAGCTAATCATCCTTTATGCAGTTTCTTTATCTCCCTATTTTTTAAATACCCTTGCAATATCTGTAAAGCTATTGGATGGATATGCCCAAAATTGTGTAAAGACACAATTCTCATGGACTTATTTGAAAATATCATTAGAAAAACTTACCAGATTGTCATTTCAGGCCCAACAATGGTAGTTCTGGTAGTTTTACTCTATAAAGAAGAACTGAGGGCTTAGCTAACTAATGCAGATAAAAGAAAAGAAAAAAAGAAAAACATTTACATGAATTTAATTAAACTAAGTGTTAAGTTTGAGTGTGTACAAAGAAATTACCCATTGTATTAATCAAATTTACATGTGGAAGAGGAATTGTTTCGCCCTTGATAATTAATTAAGTCAAATTGAATTTGTTCAAGAGGTTACTTTGATATCTGCCAAGCTAACTTTACAGTTAGCTAACATGCTAAACTTAAATGGTACAGTAACCATTATACCTGCTAAAGCCAGTATGCTTTAATTGTGAATGTGTTTATATGCTGATATTAGCATTTAACTCATAATTCCATTGTAGATACATCCATGATTTGTTATTTATTCTTGGTATTACAGCATGATCTGTTTTAGGTCTCGCATGGACCTTGTTTATTCCTGCTGTTTAGTCTGTTTCAGCTTACAACTTAAAATCTCCAAATCAGTTTTATCTTAGTTTACAGCTTGTCAGCTAAATCCCACCCTGGAATCTGCACACCCCCCAAACTGTTCCATTTTTGCATGTGACAACATCTTGAAGTCAGATTTATTGCCAGAGCGGAGAGGAATGTTGACACAACTGCCTCCATCTGCCCGTCCTCAGCTCGCAGATGGAGGAGATTCTCAGCTGAGTGTACCAACACATGTTCTTCAGCTTTTCATCCTTGACATGTTGTGGGAAAGTTACAGATTGGAAATGTTCTTTGCGTGTCACCACTGCACAGCCTTTCAGGATAAACTGTTGCTTAGCAATTGTCAGACTTTTGATGGATTTCTTTTCTTGCTGTTTCTATTAGCTGACTTGAAGAGGACAAGCTTATAATGATTATATTAGCCTAACTGAAGTTTCATTCTCCTTCTGCAGTTAGAGTATTACTGTTTGTCCTCTTCATTGACTTGATTTTAAATTTTTGTAAGACAAAAAAACACAAAGGAGCAACTGTAAGGTAATTTAAAGCCAAAAAGTCAGTGCAAAGGTGTGTGGGAAAAGAGTTTGGTGACATCTCGGCCGCCTGGCTAAACATGACTCTGAGCTGGGACCTCGATGTGCCAGGTCTGTTAGAACAGCGAGGCTTTAAAACTCAGTCCCAATGAGTCAGCCAAAAGCCCTGGACTTAAAAAACCTATTCCAGTCCCTGTGTTTCCAAGGTAACAGGAACAGATTGGAGCCACATCTGGTAGCCATTTCAGCCCCTGCAAAGAGAGGAAGAAAGAATTTATGAGAGAGGGGGAAAAAGACAAATATTTTCTGCAATGCAAAGCAGAAAGAAATTGGAGTCGAGTTACACTTGAAAGTGACTGAAAATATTAATTTAACTGTGGACCGAGTCGGGAGCAGTTTTACAGTATTTGTGTAGGATTGGGAATAAAACCCTTTAAGAAGAATGTAGTGGAAAGAAGCGTGTGTTCCAGAAAGAAAGGCAAGATTTAATGTTTAAGAAAAGGATTTCTCCCCCCCCAATATTAAAAATATATTGATGTAGTAAATGCCCATATATATATATATATAAGTCTTCCCACTCATGTGGAGCAATGAGGGGTTCAGGATCTTGCCTCAGCATACTTTAGCACGTGAAGGGGTCATGCATCAAATCACAAACCCTTACACAAAAACAACTTTTGAGCATGACAGTTTGAGATTTTTAATATTTTGAAAAGTATATCCCATCAGTGTTTAAACAACACACTCCTTCCCTCTGTGACATCAACGTGTCTGTTGCAGTACAATTTTCTAAAAACGCTGTCAGCTCATTGCATCAGACACGACCAGAGGAGATTTGAAAACACTGTTTTCATCTTTTATCCCTGTCGACGCTCTGTCTGCGAGAAACGCCGTCTAATTGCAGTCCTTCTTACACGATAAATGTTGTTTCTCAGCCCTGTGGAAATGCAGAAACTATGAAATGACATTTACTGGAAATGGAGCTGGTGCCTTCCTTGAGCCAAAACCACTGAGAACTCAGGTCAGCGTGCAACCAGAATGACGGGGGGAGCAGCGCCTGCATCGGTTGTCTCTTCATAGATTTCCAGTGGCATCTACACGCTCTGTGATTTAAGACTGTCATTATAACTACCTTGTGTTGGCATGCAGCTAAAATCAGCAGCTCTTAATATACAAATTAAGAACAACCACACAACAAGCCGACTTCCCAAACAGATGCTGGTGAAGTGCTGAAACTAGGTCAGAAAAGTGAAGGAGTTTGCTTTGGATGGATAAATGCATCAGCATTGTGCTTAATGTTGTATATGAGGCTGGAAACTACTTTTTATTTTAGTTCAACTACTTTTCTGCATCTATGACCTCTTTAACCTAAGCTGATGCATCATTATTTTAGCATAAGGGGACGTGCATGACACATACTCTACATATAGTGCTATAAATGTGAATAGTCAGAAGTACAATTAAGCCACAGTCTTTGTCTATCCAGGCAGATTTTTTTCTCCTTTTTTTTTTTGTCTCGCATGGAGGGGGTGTGCAAACAGTTGTCTGGAACTTCAAATTGCCCTGGATTTTCCCCCTTTGTCAGCATAATTCCAAAGAGTGCATTAGGGGAGAAGATTTGGATGGCTAATAGAAAGCAGATCAGTCAGATGCCTTTTCTCAGTCTTACTTTCTTTCTCTTTCTTCTGTCAATCCCTCTATCCTTCTCATATGTCTTTCTTTGTAGCCTATTTTCCTCATTCACTCCTTCCCTCTTTCCACCCTCCCCCTGTCCATTCATTTCCCTACACACCCATCCATCCGCTATCTGTGCAGTAAAGTGGGACTTCAGACTTCATAATGTGGCCTGAGGTTTCAGCTTTCACATAATTCCACAGGCAGACCCAAAGTGTTTTTTTTTTTTCTTTTTCCTCCCTGCTTCTCACTCGCTCCATGCTGGAGCAGCAGAAAGAGAGATATTGGGACGGAAAATGATCACAAGACCCAATGTGTCTGCCCAAACCCAAGGAAAATAAGCAGATGGCTTATGTTTTTTATGCAGTGAACCCCAGATGTCCCAACAATCAGTCCAGTCTGCGACCGACGAACTGTAGCTTACAACAGCTTTGTTATTTGAGATGCAAACTTTTGCTCCAATCTTTTTGCCAAAGCTAGTCACTGAAACGTGTCGATGCTGTTTAACCTGCAGGAACATTTCCCAATTTTGCTTCATCATGTCTGTTAATGACTCAGTCCACAGCTTGTGTGGACAGGGGTTTGGAAAACCACCTGAAAAAGGCAGAAACATTTCTCTACTTGCACATGGATGCCAGGATATTATTTGTGGTTGCAACATTCTGGCATATACAGAGAGCTATATACAGTATTTTCAGTGACTATTCCTTTGTGCGAGTGCGTATACACAGCAGTGGTACACATATATATGACCCTCACAGCCTTGTTCTGCTTCACAGTATAACACTGGAGTCATTATGGGAAGCCATGTGTTTCTGATTACCCAGGCGCAGATTTGAGGGAGGGGAGCGCTGCTTGCTGTCTGTTTGCCCCCTGGCTTCTCTGATGTGGCCAGCAACTGGACATCAATCAGTGCAAATCCCTTCACTGCACTCACCCCCTTCCCACCTCCACGACAAACCTTTTCCCACATCTTGTCGCTGCCTTCTTTCACCTCATCCCATTCCTCGGTGAAGTATAAAATTCTGGGATCTTCATCGGTAAAATTATTCCCACTCGACCCACATCCCATGCCAGAAATCTGTCACTGCTGTAGTCTTGAAAATGCGCCCTCACCGCTGAACGCAGCTGTGGCTCTGCCGTGTTACGACAGAGGGCAAGAGTGTGGTGTTTGTTGTTGCTTTAGCAATCTGATATGTAGGTGACCTCCTCAGGGAAGTGCTTCTTTTTTTGAATTGCAACCCCCCTCAAAGGAGGTCAGAAGTCAGGGTCAGACACTAAGCAGTGTATGAAGGATCACGATGATTTGCTGAAGAACAGGCAGCTTTGACAGTTTGAGGCCTTTTCATTGGTGATTTCTTCCGGCAAAGTTGGCTTGCTTTTGGCCTTGAGAATGTAATAAATACCAAAACACGTTTTCCTGAAAAGAAGGTTCAAATCTTTGTAACATCACTCACATGCCTGTCACAACTTTTTTTCAGAAAGGTATAGTTATTGGTTCAAAAGCTGGATGTAAGCTGAGCTGCTAATTTTGAACTTGAATCAAACATAAGAGGCCAGTTTAACATTGATAAAAGTGCTACTCATGAGTGGAATTTTGAGGAAACGGGACAAGATCATCAGGTTTCAGCAGTTTTTTTTTCTTTAAAGCAACACTAGGTAAGTTTTCAACCTTATAATTATGTGCTCATGACTTGTTTTGATATTTCGCTGATATGAAATATGCACATTTCTGTAGCTATTGTTGCACTTCATAACTTTTTTTCACCCCACAGCATCACTAGACAGCTGTTTTTTTTATAGCACTGCGTCACGTGCCAGCAACTGGATATCAACACACGGACTGTCTTGAGTACTGAATGTGCCATAGCTGATTCAGCAAAGAAATGCAAGAAGACTGTCATTAAAAAACCTGTTTGACTTTAGAAAACCTATAGTGACGTTACTGAACTTTGGTTGATTTTCACACATTGAGACAACCTAACAGTGGATAATTCAGAATCTATATTGCATCAAGTCTCCTTTGCTCTCTCCAGCCAGTAAAAGTTAGTCCAATTTTGACTTTTGTCTAATCTCTTGCTCTCACTCTCTATGTCTTTTCTTTACTTACTCCAAGAATGTAGAATTACAATATTTTATCTTCTGAGGGACACTG
Organism: Atherinomorus stipes; assembly: GCA_023101725.1. NCBI lineage: Eukaryota > Metazoa > Chordata > Actinopteri > Atheriniformes > Atherinidae > Atherinomorus > Atherinomorus stipes. The sequence continues at coordinate 605,319 of JALJCO010008795.1, read as the reverse complement.
AACTTTCAGTTGAAACATGTTAAGGTAATTACAGCTACTTAAACATTTTTGCTTAAAAAAAGAGAAATCTTCCGATTATAATCCGATAGATAAACTGAACCAAGTGACATTAGTAGTCTCTTATTTCTCTGCTCTAAATTCAATATGCAAAGTATTTTTGTGTGCATTCAAACTCAATGGAGCAGACAGTAGAAGTATAAGGTAGGAAAAAAAAAGGAAAGAAAAGAAATACATGTCCTTAAAAACATTCATAATCTACATGTTAAAGCTGAAATTGAAGGCAAGTATACTTTTTCTCTTGTTGAGCATGTTTCACCTCACATCCGTTACATCTGAAAGGCTCCTCCAGTTCTGACTCACTGATGACGAGTTTCCATTTGGGACCTGTGGAGTCGTTGAGGTCACAGATGTGTCACCGACCAATCACTGGTCTTTGTCATCTGTGAGTTGTTTACTTGCCTCACCAACACATTTCTGGCTGCAAAATTCAAGGTGTAAATTGTGAAACTGAAGGGGAAGCAGTTTGAGGTTGCCTTGGAAGTGTTAGGGAGCTGAGACCTGTCTCCACCGCCTCCAGTTGAAGTTGTTTTTCTCCTGTTTGAAGTATGGTTGCATGATACTAAAGAAAAAAATATAATATACTGTTTTGGTCCAAGCTAAAACTGTACAGCATCGAAGATATTGTCAAAGATGACCAGGTTATGTGGTTGAAGGTTGAACCATACTAGATGTATACATTCATTTACTGTAGACTCAAATGGACCTTGGAATTCCTTATTTTTGCATCTTTTTGTCACAGGACACTACTGTCACAGGACAATAGTACTCGTTCATTCCTTTATTCTACTTAAAGTATTGGGGAAATAAAGCAGTTTTGCAGCTTTGTTTCAATGTTCAAAAACTATCAAATCAGACAGCAGCTTATCATTCTTCATAGGTTATCATTCTATGTAATTCATATTCTCCAATTAGAGCACACCATCAAGTGAACAGCCTCCCCCTCCGCTCTCCTTACCCCTCCTCTTCCAGCTGATACACCAGCTGAGTTACACTGCATGTCTGACTGCACTCCTGAGCATGGGTGAATTCAAATCTGTGTTTTTGAACAAATGGAATAATAAAAAAAACTTACATAGCAACACTAAAGGAGGTGACCACAACATTGTCATTACCTGTAAGTTTATTAATTTTCTAGATGCTGTCTCATCTGATAAACGTCCACTGTCTGAAGTGCCCGTATTTAACAGATAGCCTCTTAGCTAACAAACACCGGCAGCTGTATGACCTAGTTTTTCTAGATAAGGTTATAGCCAAAAAAGTTGTAGTCAATCAAAAATTAAGTCAACTTGATCTCCGGGTAGATCATATCATTACCTTTCCCAACCCTTTCAGTGAGCAGGGAAATCAGGCGTGCCGAAACCCCAACCTAACTGCAACATAACTGACTAACAAATTCTGCTCTGATTTCATGTAGATTATGTTTATTTAAAAAAAAAAGTTTTCTGCTGGATTAAGAAATTTTTGTAAAAAAATTAACTAATATTTTGCATTTTGGATCTAAATCTCGGTAGGGTTACTTGTTTTACTACACAGTATACCACCACACTGTAATCGCATTGAAAGTCCTCCATGTGGCTGCCACTAGCTTTAGTGCTACCTCTTTATGAGAAGGCTGGAGCACAGCAGGCAGACATGCAGCAGGCTTTCCTACCAGTTACCCTGAGGATCCAGACAGGCACACACACACACACGCACACACACACGCTCACACAAAGAAAAGCTGCAGTTATAACACAAAGTATATTTTTATCATTTTTCCTCTGCTGATGCTTGAATGTACAAACAGAAACCAACCCTAGGACACAAAGCAGTAGACATAAGGGAAATATTTCTTTTACTAACACTCACAAATCATTGAGCACATCACAATAAAGAGCTGCACAAACTAATGTCCCCCTGGCTGGTAGACAGCATCCGGTGCTTTGGAGAAACAGGAAGTGTGTGTCTCTTTATAACAAGCTCTCTAAAGTAAGCAGGATCTAAGAGAGGTGTTTTGGTGTTTGATCTTTTTCCAGCTGCAAGTGTTGCAATTTACTAAACTCCTGCTGGAAAAAGTTGCTCAGTACGAACTTTGAAATTGCTTTCCTCATCTGTCTCAGCTCCATAGCCGTCTGCTTATAAATGTCTACATTTTCCCTTTGTCAGCACATTAATAATAACAACTTCCCCCTTTTTTGGCAGATGCCATGTGATGTAAGCCGAAACATGCTGATTGTGAACACATATGGTATGCATCCACATATACAGGCTCACCCCACCCCCACAACCCATTGTGTTTTCTCTCAGTCTCTTATGCCATCAACTCTTTTTGTTTTTCTAAATTAGCTAATTCTTGTTGACTGAACTTGCATTTTGAGGGAGACGACTGGAACTTTAAGATACAAAGATGCAAACGTGAAACTTCAGAGAGGAAAAAAGGACAAGCCTACAGATTTACGACAGCTGCCAAGGGGAGGAAACCTGTTAAAAAAAGAGGGACTATTTTACAGCCTTTAGACACATAATCCCAAACAGTACAGTGTAGGACTACAAGCTGTAGAGCTCCATGTCTGGAAAAGATAGAGATAGAGATGGTTTTGTTTCAGCATTCCAGGCAAGGATGGTTTATTTTTGTTGGAGACATAACTGTCTGTGGCTAGGAATTGGAAGTACATTTTACCCGCCAAACTGTCACGGAGCTTACGTATGGGTGTTACCCCCTCTTGTGGTGACCTAATGAATTAGCTTTTTCACAACAGAGCGACCGAATAAACTTGGAGGGCAGTGATGTTTTCTTCTTTCAGGGTGTTGACATTGAGCAAATGCGCTATGCTGTCACTGGGTCTGACTTCATAGAGAGAGCACAGCGGAATTAAACATGAGTTCTCATGCAACTACGGCACTGAGGCGAAGACATGAAAGGAGGAAGCGTTAGGAAGAAAGAATGACTGAATGCTTGCCATACTTTGTTTATTGTATCTGAGGGAAGTCAGTTCTGGGTAGGGAAATATGCTGAAGGATTTATAGGGAAAAGTGACAGAGGTTTCAGAAATTTGCAGATTCGGGGGAAACCGTGATTAAGTTTGACATTTTAGGGAATATGCTTTATCATTTTCTTGGTTCAAGTTTCTTGTGGTGAAACTTTAGTGCAGAAAGGTACTTACATTAGCTTAGTATATAAACTGGAAGTTACCAAAAGTAAAAGTAGTCTGTATTGAATGTGGCTCCCACTTCATACCAGTTATCATCAAACAGGTAGTTTTGATAAATCATAATGCTGATATGTTAATTCAGACATGCAGAATAAAATACTCTCTTTTATCAGTGTGGAGGAATTCTGGCCTCCTTTTCTTTGTAGCATTGCTTCAGCCTCATTGTGGTTTGCAGGGATTCATTTATCCACAACTCAAAACATAGCACTATGTAACCTTCTGACCTTAAGAAAATGCTCTTTTGACTCGTCTTGATGGCACACTGACATTTCTTATGTACATTCCTGGGGCCATAGTTGCCCTGCAGCATTCTAAGGCTGAAAAATCGCACTTCACAGCTTCTGCTTCCAGGAAGCTGCATCATATCAGAGCCAAGTTTCACTTTGTGTACACTTGTCAAGCTGCAACTGCACATCAACACAATGACCGTTTTGAACACCATGGCTGATTAATCAAATAAATGCAGGAGGACATTATCAGTGGTGAAGAGGAAAAGAAAGAGGGAAAGGGATAAAGTAAGAGATAAGTGAGGAATCAACATTGGACTGACTTTTACTCACTGGAGAGAGCTCAGAGTACAGGTAGGAAGTAGTGATGGAGGATTAATTAACAGTCATTAGGTGGCATGTCACTGAGAAAATCTGATTTAAGGTGGGGTTGGCAATGTTGGAAAAACGGTTTGAGCAAGCTACATTTTATACATGTAAAAAAAAGAAACACTACCCAAAACCACACCTTCAGAGCGCAGGGACGTGTGCGCCGAGGTTTTACAAGCAGGTTAACCATAACAGCCGGGTGGATAGCTCGTTAGCTTGATAGTAAACAGCTGACAAACCACGTTTCTAAAAGCTTTAATCCACTCACCTCCAACTCCTTCTGCGATGTAAAAAGTCCACACTGTAAACATCAACGCCTCCAAGACTTAATCCTTATCTGTTGTTTTGGTTTGGTTTGGTTTCTTAGCGCAGCAGCAGTTAGCAGTCCGTTAGTTATATTTGTTTACAGTGAGCGACACACAGAGCGGATCACGTGGGGACGCGGTGGGGGACAGTGAGAGGGGAGGGACAGAGATGAGACATAAAGGCATCAATTTGCTCTTTCTTTGCGTTGCGAATGACCAATTCCTGCCTTTTGGTGCAAAAAACAGGGGTTGGTCAGAGTTTTTACAGAACTGCAGCTCTCACAGAGGTCTGACTTTTTTCCCTCCTTTTTATGAATACATGATGTATTGACGATTGTCAGGATTTCACCCAACAAGTGTTTCTGAGCAGGATTACCAGTTCTGGCTTTAAGTTATGTAGTAGTTTTTTAAAGTCTCCCCTCCAAAGCATTTCAGTCAGATTGAGGTCTGGACTTTGTCTTGGTCATTGCAACACCTTGATTCTTTATTTTGACACACTGCTATGCTTCAGAAAATTGTTAGGGATGTCTGATACTGGCTTTTTTGTTGTTGTTGTTGCTTTTGTTTTACCAATATCCAATATCGTCCAATTCTTAATTTTGGATATCAACTGATATTGATCTATGCAGACAACTGTGAGGTTGTATCTCTTATATGTTGGGAGATATAACTATATTCTGCTCCCATAGCAAAGATCTAAAAGTAGCCTCAATTCAGCCAGAGGACTTGAATTTGGACATCTGGCTGCCATATATCAGATACTAGCAGGTATTAGCAAACATGTGGCTAATTAAAATGTTTATGACAACTTGGTAGCTTAACCAACAATTCAAAATCAGACATAGAGCAATTTCAAAGCAAAGAATGCTGGGAAATGAAGTTTTTCCAGAATAACAGGGACTTTTCCACATGCTGAACCGATGCTAATGGGACAAGAAGACCTCGCAAGATTTTATAACAGAGTAACGAGATATGTTGAGATTTCGTTAGGAAAAATATCAGTATGAAAACACCACTACTGAAATTTTCCAATATCACACTTTAATGCCGATATCAGCCGATAATATCGGACATCTCTAATCATTGTTCTGTTGCATGCTCTTCTATGGCTAAGCTTTAGCTGCCTCACATTTTATTCTTTAAGACTTTGGTATCCAGGGGAGATCTTGGTTCTTTCAGTGACTGTAAGATTTTAATTAAAACAAACCAAAATAACTAACCCCTCACCACTATGCTTACCTAGTCTTGTGACACGTGTGAAGTACTCGACATGGTGCTGTGCATATGACCGAACGTGATCATTTTGATCTTCTATGCCTCCAAAACAGCAAATTGCCAAAATATCTGAGGTGCTCAGACTTGCATCTCATGAGCAGCACCTGGGAACTCGATTCCTGGAGGATGGAAAAGGGCAGATTAAGTTTTTCCACACAGCGCTTCTTCATTCTGGATTAGTTTTTGTCATAAATAATGACATGGTGTAACATGTCAAGTGTTGTTGTTCATCTGAGGTTGCATTTCTTTGTTTTCGAGCCAGGCCAGTGTGAGACTTGGAAATCTCTTGAAAAAGCTGAATCTTTTAAAAAAAAAAAAAACCTTTTACCTTATAACAAAGAAAAATGTGTCAAAATCACCTTTTTATTTGATTCTTTTTATGAGTCATCCAAAAAAACTTCAGTGAGAGAATAGATACCATAGATGCTAATTTTACATTCTCAGTTCAAACATAGTTTTAATTGTATTCAAGAAATGGGCAAAAGTAGGATACATACAGTCCAAATAAGCTTTAACTGCTTGGCTTTAAGCAGTGAGGAGCATATGGCTGGCTCTCAGTGGCCGCATACACTAGAAAATATCATGCATGGGAAAAAGTGATAAGACGGCAGATGTTTGCAGGTTCTGTGGTCTTGTGGTGACATATCTAGTGGAAGAGACGACACATCGGAGGGCTAGGGGCTTCTGGAAAATCAAAAACATGCTAATACCCAAGACTTTAGAAGCACAAATACATACAGATAGAACAAGTGTCAAAACCGTGGACCCAATTCTTAATTAAAAATAATTTATGACAAAAACATCAATAAAAAAGAAGAAAGGCAACAACTTAGGAGGGCACAGCCCCCCTATATGAATAGTTTTGTCCATCCTGACAAACCGGCCTGGTGGATTAAAGGGGTTACATTATTGGTTCTAACCAAGACAAAAGTGCTTGAGAATATTAATTTATCATAAAAAATGTGGGCCCTCCTGTTGCTCACTTTTGCGCTCGCTGTTGGAGCATCAGAAACTAACAACACAGCAGTGGAGGAAAAGCCGGTTATAGCCCGAGGTAAACTGATGGTGAGTTCAGATAGGAATCTCTCCAACATGGAGAACTTTAAAACATCATCTAGATGGCTTGTCATGTCCACAGGATATTGCTGCACAGGCTGCAAATGAAATGGACACATAACGGGACAGGGGGCAGAGTAATGGCATTCAGATGGTAAAATCAGTAAGATGAGGGATGAGTTGCTTGCAGTCGTGTCAGTTTAATCTCAACTGAGATGCAAAATTTAATTCTGACTCCTTTAAATCAAACAAAGAATGGAAATGCAGAATTTTGTTCTAACGTTTTGCTGTCATCCTTGCAGGCCCCCAGTGTGGTCGGATGAGCCATAAAGAAATTGCCAGAGCTCCATAATTTTCTTATGGAGCGCTGGGCTTTATAGTATCCTTGTAGTTTTGTCATGTTTTTCAGGCTTTGTGTTGGGACCCGACCCTTCCACACACACAAAAAGGATTTCTCATGACTAATTTTATAAACAAAACTAGTCCATACAATTGGCCAAATGCATTGCCAGCTTTGTGAGCTTTCCAAAAAAACCAGCCTTCCAAACTGAAATCATAATAAGGGAGTCTAAAAATGAGTAAAACAGATGGATATGCCTCATGCTTCACACCACTGCCTACCTGTTGTTTGCCTTGATCTGCCTCTTTCCTCTGCAGCCACAACTTGGAGTATGATTCATCGGAGGAGAAGAATCCCCGTCTGATTTTCTATAACGAAAAAGACGAAGTTGTAAAGGTGAGTTTTTCAGGTACTGCCAGAATTTTAACACGGACAGATGTGTTGAAGTTTTAACGCTGCTGCTGCATCTGATACCAGATCCTCTGACAGATACTGAATAACACAGGCAGACAGCCTTAAAGGAGACAGATAAAGCACTTCAATGAAGTTTTCTGAAAGCAGAGCAATGTTTTCATTCTGAAACATGGTCGCTGGTATGAATACCGATACGATTTGGAACATAGTTTTTCCTGAAATTACTACTCACTGTTGCTGTGCAGCTCCTTCTACTTGTTATTATCCCCATATGAGGTAATAAACTTCTCTACTGAAACCCTTTATTATGAATTTCTTTAGTACTAGCCTGAATCCACAAAGAACCACAGCTTTGCTTTTTAAGTACACTCCTCACACACTTTTAATGCTTTCCTGGATAGTGATTTAACATCTTATTTTCCCATTTAAAACATGGTCTTTGTAATGTTTAATGAATAATGAGCTGTTAAATTGGTGTAAAAAATCCAAAACAAACATGAAAAAGCATCCTTGCAAACACATTCTTGCTTTTAAAGTCTCTAACAGCAGTTTTCCCATGCTCCTGTGTGCTTCCTGAAACATCAGACTGTCCCCGTGAAGAAAATGAAGGCGGACGAGATCAGCAGCATGTTAGACTCACTTGGTTTCTACAAGAGGTCCCAGAAAGGGGAAGAGGTGCCAGAGGAGTTCCAGCACTTCCCCCTGCACGCCCCCAGGGACGAGCTGTGATGACACCTTGTGGCCAAACTCTGCCTCTGCAGCCCAGTGGCATTAATGACGAGTGGCGCTCCAAGGCCAAAAACCAGTGGCCAGGCCCCATTCTGAGGACCCGCTGCGGGGCTGCAGTGGGCAGGGTGTTAGTCAGTGCTGTGTCTCACATTTTTACATTTAAATAAAAAACCATAAAACACAAAACTGCGTCAATGTGTTTCATTATCCCTATTTAATTTAAGTTCCTAATTGCTTTGAACACAACACTGAAACAATATAAGCAAACACTCATGTAATTTTTGTCCCTGTTTGATCCCTATGGAGTCTCGCTAAGCTGATAAGTTTACCATGCATCATGAATGGCTACTAACGGACGAACCGCCATGCCACTGTTTCAGCCTAATCTTCAGCCCGCCTCCTTCACAATAATCTGATTAGCAGTAGTGTCTGCCAGCATGTGTGCTTGTGCATCCATTAGTGTCTCTGTGTGTCTACAACTGTGCGTTTGTGTGACTGAGGAAAGGACAACAAGGATTAGCAGTACACACTGAGGCACAAACACATTTTTTTTTCTCTTTTTGTGGATTGTTACGCTTCCTGACTCTTTGGCTCGGTCATGGTCACCACCTCTACCCACAATGCCTGTGTTCTACTCGCCTGTACCGGAGAACCTGCAGATGGGCCTGGCCTATATGGGAGGCTCTGTGTTCACAAACAACAGGACAGCGGACAGTGACTTCACCAGGGAGCAGGAGGATGCATCTGGTTTGTTAGACCCTTTTGGTACAGCTTTATAGAAACCATTCTAATAGAAAAGAGTGGAAAAATGAGGACATCTAAATGGATAACACTGTAACAAACAGTAATGGAGGTTAGACAATATAATGTGAACACAAATTCTCAGCATATTCTCATGTGAATCACTCGCACTGTCAGTATTCATGGCTTGAAAAAGACTATCTCGGATTTAATCTTCATATTTTCTGAGAAATACCATCCACAAAACTTAATTATCTATCAGGGCTTTTTCTTTGTGTCAGTTATATGAAATATGAACACTGCTCTCAGCTCATTTAAAGCTGATACTTGATGCCAATAGGCTCTATGCACAACTCCACTACTTCCTGAACTTAAGGTAGCTCCTTTGTTTCCTGTCTTTCATTACTGGATGAACTGATTAATCCAGGTGTCTGGTCTCAGTAACTGGCCAGACACACCTGGATTAATTAGTTTGTCCAGTAATGAAAGACAGGAAACAAAGGAGCTACCTCAAGTTCAGGAAGTAGTGGAGTTGTGCATAGAGTCCATTGGAGCCATGTAGCATACTGTGAGAAAACCTAGCAACGTTCTAGGTATTGTACAGCATGAGAACTTACAAAAAGTTCTGTAAGGTGGTTGTTTTCTTCCTTCTGCTTGGATGTTTGCTGCATAATTACTGCAGCAGTCATTTTAGTGTTTACATCATACTGAGGCAAAATTTTTATTGGGGTAATTTGGAGGCTGAATTAAGCAAGTAAGCATTTCCTGATCAGCATGGCTCTGATATACCTCTCTCATAATGTTTGCTATTTGCAATATGCCTCCAGAGCTCTAATATATTCATTTTGGAATGATACTGAAAAAAAGTCATTAAATGTAACACTGCTGAAATGGATTGTGCAACTTTTTAACACTGAAGTGCTTCATATTATTAAAAAGTAGTTGCAGTGGAGATCTATGGCTTAACCAACAGAATGTTTTTGCTCCATCCATTCATCTTATGCGCCTCTTCAAGTTGCACCTCTTTTAGGTTGCATGCCCCCACAATTTGTAAGAAAAAAACTAGCTGGTGGGAAGCATTTATTTTCACAATTATCCAGTTTTAAACTGGGAACTGCTAGCACTGAGCTACACATTTGTTCTGCTATTATTGGTCTCTCTCCAAGGTTTTCAAGTACTGGCACACAAGCAAGATCAATATTGTATAATTTTATGTTAATGTTCAGAAATACTCCCATTATGATCCCCCCTGGTAGTTTTGAATTGGTATCACACAGCTTATCTGCAGTAGGTCTATCATTCAGGCATTTTTCATGGAAGATTAAAGTCTGTATTCGTTATGACTGATGTGTTTTAGCTGTTTTAAAAGTGAACAAGTGTATGAAATCCCAGCTGATGCTCACTCATTTCTACCTTTTGTACATGATTTCATATGTTGTAGGCGTTACTATGTCCAACAGTTTTGTGTGATTTGCATAGTTTTATGTTATGCCCATTTTATATCATTCCTTGTAGTCTCATTACTGCATAGGCTGGATTTCGACTGTGGACTTTGCATGTTCTCCCTAGCCTGCATGAGTTTTCTCAATGTTTTCAAGACAAATTGGGTTTGGCCATATTGATCTGCACATCTACATAATTATTCCTATGTTATGACCTCAACCTTTCACAAATCAGCAGTGTTGGAGTAACACTTAGAGAGTCAATTTTAACACTAAGCCAGGTTACATATGGTCCTGCCCTGTACAGTGTTAAAGTTACACTGGACCTAGTGTTGAATTTTTAGTTAATTTAACACTGATAAGAGTTAATTTTCATTATAGAGTTAAACTTGATCAACACTGACATTGTTAATAAGCTTTTACTCTTTGAGATAAAGTAACAACCTGTAGTGTTGATTTAATATGTCATTACATAATTGTTTGACACATCAAATTCCTTAACATTTTCGCAAAGTAAAATAATTCAGTTAATGTTGACTTGCGTCCATTCAAGGTTTCACCAGGATTCTTGTCCTTGATTACATTTCTGGCAAGTTGAGATTGTGGAGAAGCATTGCCTATCATCTCCAACATCTCTTTTAATTAGAAAATTTGATACCACACCAAAGAAACATAAGCTGAGCACATATACACTTCACTCATGGTGCAGGATTGAACAGTGAAGTCACACAGTGAAGTCGCTTTTTTGAAACGGGTCTTACCTCTTTTTAAATTAGTTGAATGTATATCTTTTTCTGCTATGATATGAAGTTTGTGTTTTATACCATGTATTTGGTGATAAGCAAAATAAATAAACAAAATGAAATGAAATGAACAAAGCATGATGGGAAATATTCAAACTGAGAAGGGCGGAGCCTCCCTGAGTAACTCTGATGAGAGTTATTTTTCTTTGACACTGAAAAGAAAAAAAAATTGTTTTAACTCTGACAATGATCTCCAGCACTGCTGGTCATCAGGGGGCATTTTACTCTCACTAGTGTTGGAATTACTCTAAAAGAGTTAATGTGATTTAACAATTCAAATTTTACACTGAGGATTTTGCTGTGGGGTTTTTACACAATGAGGTAAAGGACTTCTTTTGCATTATTTTTGGGACTTTTTCATGCCCGCATCTGTAGTTACTTCTTTGCGCTCACATGTGAATATTAAATGTTAAAGTGCATTATTAGACCATTTGAATTGGTGTTTCTTTATTGACTTTAAGCATGTGAGTGTACATTGTTTGCTCTGTGTTTAGCCCTTTTATAAGCCCTGTTGTTGCCAGCCCATAAACAAAAGTTTGATGGATAGATTCCATTGTAGGTCCTAATCTACACATTTCAATCAATTTTCACCTGACTTAAATATACTGTTTTATTTATTGGCGTACTCTCAATACATACTATGAGGCTGAACATGATTGGCCATTACTGGCTGAAAACCATGGTTACACATGGTTACACACTGCGGCTATTTATTCTTACTGTATATGTCAATCAAATGTTGGTTATTTCAGCTTTTAGTGTATCATTATTTTGGACGATGTGCCTCTATTTAGACAGTTCTGCTGGGCATAGTGCTGACTTCCTCTCCTACATGCTATGACACAACAAGCCAAATATTGCACACCTGACTGATAAGAGGCTTTTACAATGAAGAGGCTTCAACAGCTTTTAACATCTAATGTTTTTATTATTTATTATAATTATTATTTGTATTTGTATAGTCATTTGGTGTTGAATTAATATACTGATATACTATACTAATATTAATTTACTATCATTTTGCCTTTCAGTGGTCAATGAGCTGGTGTCTCATCTTCCTCTTCAGATGCTCTTGTACTTCAACATGTTTTACTTTCCCTGCTGGTGGTTTTCTGCTGTGTTCATGTTGGAAGTAAAGGTTAGTTGTAACTCCATGACAAAGCAGAATTAAATATTTCACGGAACTAAATGATGCATCTCTTGATGTACAAGAATAAAAAGTGTAGCTTTTCATTTATGTACTTCTTTGGGTTCAAAGCAGGTAGAATGATAGTTGGTCACCCGTGTCCACATCATGAACCCTGATCATACAATCATCATTCATAAAAACAAATGGGAGAAATATGTTGAGCAAAGAATTTAGTGAGATTTATTTTTGTATTAAGTGTTACGCAGCTTAAACTAGGAGGAACACAACTAGAAAGCTTAGATTTGGGCACCATCTAGTGGTAGCTTGTAAGACTTTCTGGTAGTCATCCTCAGATGCAAACAATAACCCTGACAGGAATGGAGTGAAAGCAGCCTTCACTGTCATTCTGTAAAAACTAAACTTCTTGTATAACCATTTTGAAGATGTTAAAGTAGTTCAGAATGGAATCAGTACTTACTTCCATTGTGGCTCTGCTTCATTTACAGTACTACTACCTTCCTGGATACTACCAGGCCCTATTAATAACCGGGATGGTCCTGGTCACGGTCATTGAAGTGATCCGACTTTATCTGGGCTACGTTGGCAACCTTAAAGAGAAGGTAAATCAAAGCAGCATCCACTCTGAACCACAGTAGAAAACATCTTCACAGAGTGAGAAGGAAAAATTCAGCATTTTTCCTGCTTGTGTAAATAAGTGCCTCCTATAACTGTTGAGTTGTTGCCTGTGTGTGTATGTGTGTATGAACATGCAGCTACATGTGTGTCTGTGCTTTCATGTGGATACAAACAAAGTATTTGATGTCTGACGTGTCTATCTCTGCATTATGCGCCGGCCCAAACTCTCCCTCCTTCCCTCCCTGTCATCAGGTGCCAGAGCTGGCAGCCTTCTGGCTCCTGTCTTTCATGTTCCAGCTGCCAGTGCTGCTATTCTTCGTGACCGATGAAGGAATTATCATCCTGCCTCTGGAAAGAGCCGTCCACTCCCTCTACCTCGTCTTCCTGCTCTCACAGATCCTGGCATCTTTCTTGGCACTCAGAACCATGACCCGAAAGCTAACCCTTCTCTTCCATCTGCGCCAGTTTGGCAAGGTGGAGAGCCTCCACCACCCAGGGATGAGCCCCATCTACGGGATTCCCTACCACCGTAGTGTCCTGCCCATTTCATCCACCCATGATATGTACCATTAGAGCAGATATCCAACCTTTTTTAGTCAATATTTTGGATCTGTTTTCAAGGTCAAAGATGTTCATAAGTTCTTTTTAGCAAGTCCAAGTCAAGCTGCAAGTCATTTTTAGTTGTAATGAATATTTTTTTATTTGGTTTGGTTAGTTAGAGCAGTTAGAGCACTGTTTCTCAACTGGGGGTATGTGTACCCGTGGGGGTTCCTCAACGCATTCAAGGGAAGACGTGAAATTTTTTGATATTTATATTTGTTTTGCATTGTTTTTTAATAAAAAAATATCCTTCAATGAAGTTTCCCTAGAAAAGATTTCAATAAATGTGTCTTCCACATACTGACATGGTTTGACCCAACCTGTTACAAGCAACAATGTCTCTGTCGACAGTCTTGGAGATTTGTAAACCAGGATTTTGGAAAACTGTAAGGGACTTAAGCACCAACAAGTGCAAATTTATCAAAATATGGCTGTCTGACCTGCTTACATAGAAGCTGAACTGGCTTTGAAAAACAAAAATCTGCTAATGAGAGGCAGCTAATAGCAAGTGAACAGTCTTTCATAGAGGGTGCAGACTAGTCCAGGCTAGATTTTTGCCACTCAACATAGCGGTGTAAACGAACACAGCCACGTGACTGAGAATTGTCCGTGAACAGCAACCATTGAATGAGTGTTAACAAGTTATATTCCCTCTGCTTCATTTTAAAAACAGTGAAATCATCCTGTAATGGACCGTGACCTGTCCATCATGTACCTCGTCTCTCATCTGATAGCTGGGGAGAAACTCCAACCACCCTCACCAAACCTGAATTGGGTTAAGTGGCTATAAAACTGACTGCTGGATGGATGGATGGATGGATGGAAGGATGGAGCTGGATGATTCATATTGTGACTGCATTCCATTCTGGTCTTTCGGGACCACTGTTTTTCAGAAATTTGTGGGCTTTATATTTTCCTGCATGACTTCTGACAAAGATCTGAAATGGCAGGTGTGTTTTAAAGAAATGGAAAAACATCATTTTAGCCCACCTTCAAATGTCAAAACCTGATGCCATGTCAACCAAACTGTCATGAAGTGACTTGACTTTAAAGGGGAAATGGAGAAAAAGACACCATCAAACAACAGCGCATTGCCAGTGGCTGCTTTTATCAAAGAGTTAGAGGATTTTTCTCCCACCCCCCTTTTCTTTAATCTTGATGGATGATGGAGGCTGAAGTGTTATCAGAGCAGAATTGTTTTGCCACAGTAAATCCAATTGGTGTTTCCCCCCTTCTTTTTCCAGCCCACCAGAAAAGATTAATATTTCATTGGTTTAAAATAATTTGAGCTTTCATTTCTTGAGGGAACATGATTTAAATAGATTTTTCCCCCCTCTTATGTTTGTCTTTCCTGCAGAATATAATATTAACCTTAAGGTTTGATACGAGACGCAGGGCTCTAATTCATTAAGGCTGGTTAAAGTGAAAGAGGGAAAACCTAACTGCAGCAGAACTGTGTTAAATATTTATGACCACAGAGTGGCAGTCGGTGATCAAAAGAGGGACGGGGAGCGTTTGACAGTGCTGCAAAGTCCAATGAGGACAGATTATCATGCAGCACATGACTTGATCAGGAAACCCTGTGGCAGAGGAATAAAGGTTAAACTTGTCTACAGTTAAACATGATTTATCATTTGCTGATATATAATTCCAGGTTGATAGAAAATGATTGTATATTTTGTCATAGGCCTTTCAGCATCAAATTTTGACACTCGTTTTGCAGCAACCTCAAAGGCAGCACATCTTATTTCTTCTCTACTGAGAAATTATTTAGAGTGGTGCACTAAACAGTCAACAAGCTGGTTATGTGAGGGGCACAGCTTCTCTGAGACGACATGCTTTTGCCGCTCTGCTTTACATTCAGGAAACAACAAGCTGCAGTGCCTGCTGCACTGTTCACAGAGAGAAGAAAATGGGATTCAGACGGAGGAGAGAATTTCATTTTTTAAGCTTAAAAGATGTCAAAACTTATCATTTCATGCAATATTGCCACAATGAAGGAATCTGGAGAACCTTTTAGGGTTTTTTTTTCTGTTTACTTTCATCCTTAAGACCTAAAACCTTCAAAACAAGTGTTCTCCGATTTTAACAAAGAAAAGTTGCACCAAATACTCAGTCATCAGTTCTGTTAATAAAGCAGATGCATGTGGTGTTTCTTGTGTAAGACAAAATGAAAGAAATCATCTGAAGATGAGATAAAAAGCAGTTTATTCTGTTTTTTTTTTTGTTTGTTTTTGTGTTTTGGTCTATGTTGAGTACATTTGCATGTACTCTAAGTCCTGAAATATCCTTGACAGCATGCTACTAACTCCCTTGGGAATTTAATGAAGAATGTTGCAGCAGAGTGGACATAGCAGCTGTCCAAGCTACAGTAGCCACTCACATTCTCTGTATATTACCTGCAACCAGCATGAAAGGAACATGAAAAGCAGATTGCAGGAGAAGATCATTTCACTTGCCGTTTGGATGGTGCTACATGCAGTTATCACACAAACAGTATTATTTCTTTGAAAGTTGTGATGAGAATCTCCTTATTGTCTGACTACTTCTTTTCATTTTTGCATTTTAATCCTCAACCTGCAAACAAAGCCACATCTGGTCACTCATCTTTTCTCATGTGCAGTCAATTTGCAATTTCATTTTTATGAATAGTTTGATTTTTTTCTGCACCTGGAAACCTCATTATCACACACTCCTGTACACAGCGACATAACTGCCCAGATCATGTGTCATTTGAGGATCACCATCATGGAACATTGCTGGTTTGGCTGAATGGTGTTTTGTTGGAAAAACAAACAAAAAAAAAAACTGATCAAACTTACAGTATAGTTCATCTTTCTACCCCAGACTCTCGCTAAGATCTTAAAATGAGTTTTAATTAACTTTGTATCCCACTAGCTTGTTTAGAAATCATTAGATATTAGATGAAGTCAAGTGATGCGTATAAAAAATGATCATTTTTATCTTTTAATAGATTAAAATAAACATATTCAGTAAGAGGACGAGTCTGTTTGACACTGAAACCAATAAAGTTTTACATATCAATCATATTAGAAATTGTTAAAATTCCAAGGCACTCCAAAGGAATGTTCAAAATACCTTTATGAAAATGGCATAGTCATAGTGACTTAAAATCTCCAAAGTGTTTCAGCCCACTGGCCTTCGTCGGAGAGTCAAAGACTTGAGGCGTTCCAGGTTTCTTTATAATAGATTCCACCAATGGGAATTCTCCACATGGAGAGGAACTTTTAAGCAGAGTTCCTCCGATAGAAATAGAAAAAAAACACAAGAAACTATGCTTGTCTTATTTCAAAATATGGTTTAATCTAAATCATAAGGATGTTAACACTGAAACCACAAAACACAATAAAACATCATAATAGAACCTCACAAGTAGCACAAACATTTCTGAAAGCCAAAACAATAATACATCACATCCCGTGATCGTGGAAAAAATGTTAGTCTGTCTGAGAAGAGTCAAATCATTGGCATGCATCAAACAGAAAAAATCATCTAAGGAGATTGCAAGGACTACTAAAATTGGGATAAGAATTGTCCAACACATTATTAAAAACTGGAAGGATAGTGGGGACCCATCGTCTTCGAGGAAGAAATGTGGCCGGAAAGGCAGATGAAGTGATGCACCCATCATGCTTAGTAAGTACTTGGAGTTTGCTTCATTTTTCTCCTCTACTCAGATACCAAAAAAAAGAAGACTCCATGAAGTTCACCTCAACAAACAATTTTTATAATAATAATTTTTAGTTAAGGTGCTTTTTGTATTATCTGTCACATTATTTTTTTTCCTTGCATCAAACCAGTATAAACTAAATGAAAATAAGGGACATATCACAGATGTAACACTTCTTCTGTCATTTTTTAAAAACCAAAACTAGCACAGGTCTGATACGTACTCTACGTTCTAGCATTGCATTCACACTCCCCACGCTCCAGAGAGTACTCCATGTTCACTCATTCAGTTTTTCTTGTTGCCAGTATTAAGTATTAACTCTCTTGGGCTCTGTAAAGGAAAGTTAAGCTGGCGTTGGTCAAAAAGGAATAAAAATTCCCCGTGAAGACACAGCAGTCACATCTGCAGCAGCTCCTCTTATCCCTTCCTGCTCATTAGATTGCCTTTTTGAGCATGTAGTGAGTTATAGCCTTGGAAAAATTGGGACATGTTCTATAAACGTTTAATTTCTTTCCTTAAAAGAAAAAAAAATACTGCTGCGTCCACAACACAGCAGCAAAGCTCATCCTCAGCTGGGCTTTGGTGAGACTCTCATCACCTTAATTAGGAAAGGATACAGCTCAGAGGTAATCACAAAATGTGACTGGCGAGACTGCGCTAAGCACCAGTGAGAAGTAATATCCAAGACATCACAGGGACATCCTCATGCCTTATTTCAGTAATCCTTCATGGTGGAGAGCTCTGCAGTGCTGCCAAGACACCTGGAAATGTTCCCATCCTCTTAATCCCAGGTGGTTACACAACAAACGTGAAGCCTATTGTAGTTCACCTTCATTCATAAACTGTGATAACAAGTTGCTAATACACAATGGAACAATTTGGAGGATTAGTATGCAGAAATCAGACATTTTGCAGTTATATTTAGATTTTTCTTTGCAAATTAATCCTATTTAATGCTGCAAACAAGAAATTGATCCCACCTATAAGGCTTGTATAGAAACAGTGGGTGCAGCACACCTGCTGACTCAATCATTCATAAACATAAATGCCAGATCATGCCCACATAAACCAGTCTTCTGTTCTGAATGCTCAGCAAGATGTCACATTTGTCGCAGAAAATAATCCCCCAAAATTCTTTTTTTTTTCTTTTGGTTGAGTTTTACTAAACAGTTTATTGCTTTCTTAAAGGTGCCATGATATCAAATTTCACTTTTCTGGGGTTTTGGTATAATATGATCTGTTGTGCATTGATGAGGCCATGTGAATGTCCAGAGTGAGAATCAAAGTTCCTGATTATGGTCTGTCAGCTTTGTCTCTCCGTTCAGAGATGGTTGAATCAGACAGCAGCTTATTATTCTACGTTGTTCTATCATTCTACGTAATTCAATTGCTCCAATAAGAGCACACTATCAAGCAAACAGCTCCCCCCTCCTTTCTCCATCCACCCTTCGCTTCGCTCTCACCCCCTCCCTCCCTGATTCAACTGCATGAGTGGAGCTGAGTAACTGCTGAGCAGTCAGGTCTGGGTTTTTAAACAAATGGATTTAAAAGAAAAACTTTTGTAGCAACACTGAGGGAGGCGACCACAACCTTGTCATTACCTGTAAGTTTATTTATTTTCTAAATGCTGTATTGTCACAACATGACAAGACACAACATGGCGGCTTGTTTCACGACTGAAAAACTATTAGCCTTTAGCCGAGCCTCCTAAACATAGGATATTTACGTAAATACACGTCTGATTAACTTCTAATTGCACAGAACTACTTATTTTGTCTTGGTGTGTTGTTGTATGGCAAAGTTACTTGAAGTTAAGGTCGTGTCATCAACACTTTAAACTGCTTTGATATTAAAAGAACTACTGTAAAGTGCAAAAGAAGCAATCAACAGGCATCATGTCTGATGAATACAAATGCAAGAACAAGTTTTTCCAAATCATGTTGAGTCATCAGTATCCTTTAGACATATTCTTCAAGTGGTAAAAGACAAATTTGCTTGCGGCGTTAATACAGTTGTTAAAATTTAGCTTAGAGTCCAAAATGACACTAAAAATCTCTGATTTGATACGTTGATTTCAACATTGCTGACTGTAGTTGGGAGCTAACCTTTGGACACTCATCTTTGTTTCAACACATATTTACCTCAGTTTCATCTTTACTGGGCTAAAAAAAAATTTCTGACACATCCACACAGTGATTTGACTGAGGCATGCACTTAAGCTTTGTACTGGTCTCCTGGTGAGGCAGTAACATAGAGCTGAGTGCCACCGGCATAATTACTGCAGGAAAAAAAACTCACCCTTACTGAGTCTGACGCTGTGTTTGAAATGAGGAGGAGCGGTGTATCCTCTAAAATAGCAAGAATCACATTTGAAATGAACATAGTTGTGTCTTAAAAAAAAAAACTGCTTTGCAACTGCAGGAATTGATCAAACTTATTGTCAAATTAAATTTCAGTGCTTTAAAGGTGTGATAACATAGCAGTACAAACTATTTAATGTAAAATTGATATTGCTCATACAGTATGTCAATTCCCGAAAGAAAAATAATGCTACTTATTTCAGGGTGAGGTTTGCTTTGACAAGCCAGATTTAACTCCTCATTTAAATGTCAATGTCAATGTCAATGTCAGGTTTATTTATATAGCACATTTTTAAAAGGCCAGTGGCCAACCAAAGTGCTTTACAGAATAAAAGACAGCATTTAAAGGGTTGAGTACGGTAATATGATCTGCCCGGAGACCAAGTTGACTTCATTTTTGATTGGCTACAACCTTATTTGGTTAAAACCTTATTTAGAGAAACTAGATCAACTAGCTAGTGGCCAGAGTTTGTTTGCTAAAGGCTATCTGTTAGAATCATGGGTACTTCAGACAGTGAACATACGTTTATCAGACAAGACAGCATGTAGGAAAGAAATAAACTTGTGGGTAATGACAACGTTGTGGCCACCTCCTTCAGTGTTGCTGCAGAAGTTTTTTTTAGATCCATTTGTTTGAAAACCCCAACATGAATTCACCCATGTTCAGCAGTCAGACTAGTTTGACTCATGTAGTAGTATTGGCTGGGAGAGGAGGGGAGGGGATACACTGTATGCTTGATAGAAGGACTGCCACGATTAGGCGATTAATCAACTAATTGTCGACTATCAAAATAGTCGACAAAAACTGTTTAGTGCTTATAGGCTTTGTTTTTCCTCACAAAATTGCCACTGTACCTTCCGCTGCCTTGTCTGTCTTTCTGTCTGGTCAGCTTCACTTGAATTGTATTGACAAATAAACACACACACTACCAGTCAAAAGTTTGGACACGTTTTTCCGTTGGACTAACTGAGAAAGTGTCCAAACTTTTGACAAGTACTGTAAATATGCTACATTTTTTTTTATGATCCAATTAGTTGACTAATCGCCAAAGTCGCCAAAATAATCAGTGACTATTCGAATATCAAAATAATCATTTGTGGCAGCCCTACTTGATAGCGTGCTCTGATTGGTGAATATGAATTGCGTAGAAAACTGATTACATGGAATATTAGCTCCTGTCTGTTTCAACTGTTTTGTTTTTTTAACAAAGAAACAAAGCTGACCATGAACAGGGACTTTGATACTTGCTCTTGACATTCACATGGCCCCATCAGTGCACAACAGATCATATTATACCCGCAAAACCACGGAAAAGTGAAATTTGTTGAAAATTGGCACCTTCAAAATATTGGGTCTTTTACACATAATGTGTTGTGTGTCACTGAACCATTCAAAGCTTGACTAAGGAATTTATCTTTAAGAATTTTTGACCAACTGATGAGGATTGTGATGGGTTCTTTAAAGGGACTTGAGGCAAGATTAAGAAACGAAACTTGCGACTGGCGACTTCAGGTAACTGCAGCCACGAGCCAAGCCGTCAAGGAAGCGTGCACAAACTGAAGCTAGAATGTTGTTTACTAATCTTTTTCTTCGTAGTTAAACTTTTTAGTGTCTTTCAGTTGATCTGGATCGTTTGCTGACGGCAGAAGAATTCATAACTATCGCTTACAGTGTTTGAATTAACGTCTTCTTCCTGTATCAAAACTGCGGACTTAGGTCATTTGACGTCACGTCCGGAGGGCAGCGCGGGAAATTCGGACACCGAATTGCAGCGCATTTTGCAGCACACAGCCTGTTCAAGGCAACGGATAGAAACATGGGTGGAAACGTTATTTTTGGTATTTAGCGCTTCATCACCCATTAGTATAAAAAAAAATAGACATGCATGTTTGTTTTTTGTTTTTTTTTATTCCTGCCTCTAGTCCCTTTAAAGCTTTAGAATTTTGGTCAACCCCCCTAAGTGAATATTCAACATTAAACAGGTTACACACTAGCAGCTGACCCACTTTCACAGCCTCCTTCGAAACCTCTATAACCCGATTCCATTAGCAACCAATGAAAAATACTTTTAACAGTATGAATATATATACTAAATCGCCTGGAACATTCAATCTTTCCTATTCCCCAGATATGTATCTGGTATCTGTAAACAAGCAGTAATATGAGCGTTGATGGGAATACAAGTATGGTTCCATTTTATGAATGCCATTTCTGTGACCCAGCTGCTCATACTACTTAAATCAGGATAAGTGGGAGTGCCTTTTAGGGAGACGGAATACATATTGTTCAATTACAAACTCCAAAAGATATTGGGCCATGAAATTCAAATCTCATTCATAAGCCACTTATATTGTCTCCACTTTTATAGCCAGCAGAAAATGCAACATCATACTGGCAGGCAGGGCATATTGAAACCCAGACTGAAATTGGCGATAGGATATTTTCAATTTGGGTCTGATTACCTTGGTGAGAGGGGAATAGCGGGGCAATTTACTTCTCCCTTGGTTTAAATGGGCACTCACTGTACAGTACAGCTGAATATCTTATTTGTATTAAACCTGTTGAGTTTGATGACCCAGAAGAATCTGCTGAGAAAATCTCGAATGATGTTTTGACATTTATTTTAGTGTGGGGGAGTATTTTGCTGTAATTTGAGAAGTTTTGAATTAAACCATTTGCATGTTGCCTGAGTTTGTCCCTGCCAATGTGTGAATTTGAATGAATTCAGCTTATCTTGTTCTGTAGAAATAACGATTAGAGTAGGAAAGTATCACTTATTTTCTTTCTAGATTTTAACATTTTCTGTTCTGCAGCAATTATTTTTTAGCCTTTAGCAAAGTGGAGACTTATTGTAAATACTGACATAAAAAAATGTTAAGATTTGCCAATTTATAATGACATTCAAATTTAAGGATTTCAAGTGAAGCGTATAGCAAGAAAATTATGACATGTTGCTTAAATTAGATGTCCCATATATTTGTAAACTCAAAAGACAGAAATAAATGAAATGTGCAATGTTACCATCTCTCTATTTCCCACCAAACTGACTTAGAATTTGCATCATTTTCTTTGCTGTCAAATTATATTGGTTCATTACTTTTGCATTTAGGGTGAATTTCTATTTCAACAATTTTGTGCAAGAAAATAACTTTAGTCACAAGAGGGAACTCGAGCAAACTGTTCCTTAAAGGGACTAGAGGCAGAAATTACGAAAGAATAAACATTCATGTCCAGTTTTTTAATACTTATGGGTGATGAAGCATTAAAAACCAAAAAGAACGAGCCCACCCACGTCTCTCTTCGTTGCCTTGAACAGGCTGCGTGCTGCACAAAGCGCTGCAATTTGGTGGCCGAATTTTCCGCGCTGCCCTGTGGATGTGACCTCAGTTTTGATACAGGAAGAAGACGGTCACGGTAAATTCAAACACTGCAAGCAAAAGTTATGGATTCTTCTGCTGTCAGCAAACGATCCAGATCAACTGAAAGACACTAAAAAGTGGAACTACGAAGAAAAAGCGTAGTAAACAACATTATAGCTTCAGTTTGTGCACGCTCCCGTGACGGCTTGGCTCGTGGCTGCAGTTACCTGAAGCGCCAGTCGTGAGTTTCATTTCCTAATCTTGCCTCAAGTCCCTTTAACTTTCATTCCCCGTTTGGGGGGCAATCTTTTTTATCATTTTCTTGTTATTTTTACTTTCTGCTCTTATTTTTCAGTGTGGAATTTCGCTGTTTTTCAATAGTTGTTTTTCCTTCTTTTGTTTTTTTTCTTATTAAAACTTCTATTTTTTATGTATGAATGGAACAATGAGATTTTCTGTTCTTTAAAGGTGCATTGCGCAAGTTTAAATATGTGCAAGTTTAAATATTAAATACTATTCTTTTCTTTACTTCGCATAGTTTTCCATCACTGAAAGGTAATAATTCTTCCCCTTGACGATGAGTTCCTTTCAGATAGCTAAATTCATGCAGCCGGTGACTGATTGCCTGACAATTCAAGTCTGATTAGCCTCACCTGAGTAAGCGATGGCTCCATCTTTCAACATGGCTTTTTTTTGTACCTGATGAACTTTATGGACCAAAAAGATGAGTTTCCAGTTTTTCCCTCTGAAGCAAATATTCCCAAACATTTACTCTTTTGTTTTTGTTTAATTCATTTCCTATTTTTGTTAGATGCTTAGTTTTGCTTTCATTTGTACTTAAATGTGAGCCCGTGAGTCTTTGAGGGAGAGGAGATTTATTCTTTACAGATATCCATGATTGCCCAGACAGCAGTTTTAAGATAACTTCACTATCAAAATTTTGCAGATTGTATTGCAAAAACAGGGTTAAACACTTTGGGAAGATTTTTTATTTTATTATTTTCTGCCCTTGATTCACTTGCTTCCAGTTCAGTTATATTGCTTTTAGTCCATCCTTCCACCACAAGAGGCTTTAACTCTTCCTTTGAAATTAGTGGTTTTATTGCACCATGAAAACAACCCTGCTTATCAAATCCTCTAATCCTTTGAAAATTGGGCCTTTGTCTTCTCGCCCCCCGCCTTTTTTTTTTTTTTTTTTTTTTTTTTTTTTTTTTTTTTTTTTTTTTTTTTTTTTTTTTTTTTCCTCCCTTTTTTTTTTTTTTTTTTTTTTTTTTTTTTTTTTTCTTTTTTTTTTTTTTTTTTTTTTTTTTCCTTTCCCTCCCCCCCCTTCCCCTCGACAAGTTGCAATTGTTCTTCTGAGGCTGTTCATGTCTGCCTGTGAAAACTGGTTTGGGCTCTGCAGATCTTTTGGGTCAGCTGTCAGATTTATTGGCGGATAGCAATTATGTACTACATTGTTATGCTTTGCATTCTAACTGACCTTGCAGTGTTAATGTAAAATTACGTAGATTAAGATAAAAAAGTCTATTTGGCTTTGAAACATTAGCTTTAATGGTATTCAAAATAATAGCTGGTCAAATGATACAATATGCCAATAAAAGGAACATTAGAGCTTTTTTGTCATCTCTTTAAAGACTGTAAATACTAACACTCTTCATGAGAGGAAATGAAATTATGATTAATTCAGGTGATAAGGACGGGGTGTGAGTGTACATGGAAGTTGTCTTCGATCATCTATTTTTAAAGTTCATGATAATTTTTAACAAGGTTAAGGAAGAGACTTGGAGATTGTTTTTGTACAATTATTGTTATTATTATATCAAATGACCAAACTCTGTGCTCCATGGTCTTCATTATCTCACTTGGCTTTAGTGCTTGCACCTGTGAAGGTGTGAATAAAGCATGCCTGGTGTGACTTGCATTAAGATTATGGCTCTTACCTTCATCATGCTGCTATTTCAGTAGCGGTTTGCTACGATTTCTTTTTACCTCTGACTGGCTTTTTTGACCCTTGATTTCCTTGACTTGTGGTTCGTCTCTATTTTCTGTTGCAGTCTAACAAGCTGGGTCATAACAGCACAATTAAGGCTGTATTTTGTCATGTTGGCTTTCTGTCACGTGGCCCGGACGCCGCGCGGAATGCAGACGGAGGGCAAGAAGTGTTTTCCTCCGGTTCAAAACACGGCGAAATGAATGACAGCAAGTACGCTGAAGCCTTGAACGGGCTGGTCCAGACACCATATTGCCAAAAAATACATTTATACATAAGATATGACCCATGAAGTCTAAATAAACCAGACTGGTTTTGTAATCTTGTGGATTTACCGGCCGTGCGGCGATTTACATCACAAACCATCTCGTTGCTGACAAAGCAACGCTCATAACTTTACTTCTGGACATCCGATCTTAAAAATTACAACTGCAGGGGGGACAGGTGTCCAAAATAAAAGGGTTGGGGCTTCCCCAATGAGGCTGAGCTTCCTTTCGGAGCCTTCAAGCCCAGAATGATGCTGCAAGCGGGGCAGAGATCCACCCGAGGTCCGCAAAAAAAGAAAAAAAAAAAAGAAAGCAACGCTCATGACTTTACCTCTTTCTGTCTGATGAATGAAGCCTTCAGCAGCCTAGAAGCCAACAGTTATTCTGCTTCATGTCGGGTCAACCAGGATCCATAAGCTTTGAATGGCTGTCACTTTGTTTCTGCCCAGGTAATAGTGAGTTATGCTATTTTAAAGCAGAACTCAGTAACTTCAGCTCGGGGCTCCCCTAGTGGCATCCTTTCACTGTCGTGTTCAACCCCCCCTTACACCCCCACAGCACACAGACGGCTTCTCTACCTGTCTTTCTTCTATTTTGATTCTTGGATATATTTCTAAGCGTTTACTAGCTTGTTGATGCTACTTTGCTGCGTTGGTAGCAGCACAGCATCTCCCTCTGCTCAAAGCAAAGACCTGTCTCTTCTGAAACGGGACCTTTTACCCGCGATTTGCGGGTAAATATGCCGTGGATTATATTTTTCACTGGTGTTGGCGAGTAGCAGGTAAGAAAACAAACTTTTATTTACTTTTTGCGGACGTGACAAGTGATTATTGAGCCTGAAGCAGTGATGCTTCACCCGGCGCCCAGGCAGCGCAAGCAACGTGAAATACTCTGGTCCAGCAAAGAGTTGGTTATGAGAGCCAGGAGCCGTGTTTAGGTGGTGGGAAGCTAAAGAAATGTTTTCTTCGAATTAGCGCTGGTAGTCTGGTTCAAATCAGCGCTGGAAGCAGCTCGGTAGATAGGGGACCTGAGTACCGTACAGCGGTTTCTGTTGTCGCAAGTTCTGCTCGGGTCGGCGCAGGCAAAGTTGTATTTAGCTGCTCGCAGGCCAGAGGCCCCGGCGGGAGGGGGGGAAACATTGAATTGCTCCGTAAACACTTTGTTTAGCCCCACGGGGATTCCGAAAAGCAATTATTGAGGTAAAAAAGTTACTGAGTTTCCCCTTTAAATAAATAACATAGCTCATAATATTGCTAACCCTTAGTGTTTTTTATGTCCTTGGATCTTGTATATTAAAGGGACTTGAGGCAAGATTAAGAAAAGAAACTCGCGACTGCGCTTCAGGTAACTGCAGCCACGAGCAAAGCTGTCACGGGAGCGTGCACAAACTGAAGCTATAATGTTGTTTACTCACCTTTTTCTCAGTAGTTACACTTTTTAGTGTCTTTCAGTTGATCTGGATCGATTGCTGACAGCAGAAGAATCCATAACTATCGCTTACAGTGTTGACACCGAATTTCACAGCACACAGCCTGTTCAAGGCAACGGAGAGAAACATGGGTGGAAACGTTCTTTTTGGTATTTAGTGTTTCATCACCCATTAGTATAAAAAAAATGGACATACATGTTTGTTTGTTTTTAAATTCCTGCCTCAAGTCCCTTTAATTTATTTTACTTCTGTTATCCCAAATTCCTAATCGAATTGTAGGCTGTGCATAAGTCAAACTGCATTTCTCCAAACCAGGTCTACCAGTCACAGAGATCCACAGAAACCCCCTTGCTGCCAGAGACAGTGGGGAAATAGCCTTAACAATAAATAATAAAATAATAATAAACTATCTAACCTGTTTTAGAAAGTGGTTGCTGTAAACTCTGGCATTGGTAGACTCTGCTCCTCCCAACCGAAAGCGGAGGTTTAAAATCCACATTTTGCAGCGTTGTTTTGTCAGTTTTCGACATTTTTCAACTTTGTTAACGGCAGTTTTAGGTACTCCGAAAAAAACGTATCCTTTTCTCTGATAGCGTGATTAGAGCAGCCATAAACTGCAGACACAGAGGCGTTTTCCACACAGATATTACAGGTGACTTTCCTGCTGGCCCTCTATCTGCATTTCGCGCACTCGCATTTTATGAATGTGACGTTTGGCGCAACCAACCTATTAAAATGGTTAACAATTATAAACAAACAAACAAACAAAGCTTTATTTATAAAGTACTTTTAAGACCAAAGGTAACAAAGTGCTGTAAAGGTATGTTAAAAATTTAAAATTTAAAATCAAAAATCATATTAATCAAAAATCATATAAACAACAATTATGGAGAAAGCATCATGTCAACTAGTCAAGAAACCCAGATAATGTTTTTTTTTTTTGGACTTTGAGAAATTGAATGATATTCCTTAGAGGAAAAAAAGAAAAAAGTGTTTAGTTGGGTCTCGAGTGCCATCCAGTGTGTAAGTTAGAAGTGACATGGTGAGACTGGGTGCGTCCCAGTACACCCACTAGCCCTACTTTTTAGCCCTTCCCCTAAATTAATTTGGTGCATTCCCGTGAAGGTAGTGCTGTCCCAATTCCTCTTTGCATGTAGGGGTTGTGGACATAACGAGGCATAGTGGGAATGAATCTTGCCCTTCAGAGCGAGGGACGTCAGATGCTGACTTGCTGAGGAAGGGCCAGAGAAAAGGGAACAACAGCAACCTCCAGAGAGGGACAGAACTAATGCTAGCCTGCCAACACGACTGTGCAGACTGCTGGCTACAAACAAACGTGTGTCATTTTATTATAAAGTTCGGTCCTTCACCGCGGCAGTCGGTCGTTTTGATTAACTCCTTCCTTAGCATCACTTCAGTCTGGAATGAAAACTTGGTATTGGCGTTTATCCAATTTACAAAGTTTAACAGAGTAGTAGCTGGCGGACTCCTGTTAGCAGGTTAGCATTAGCCAGCTCGATGACGTGCCTAACTTTGTGCGGCTGAAAACACATAAGCATCTGAAAGCGTCTCCTTTTTTTGGCAGTCCCCAGTTGTTCCACTGGAAACATGGAGGTACAGACCCGATTTTTTAGATGTTTGTGTGTTTTAAGACTCACAATGTTAAGCATGTCAGTAAACACTTGCTGGCTAATGCTAGCATGCTGTGAAGTGCCGGTGTCGTGCAGTGTTGTGCCCCACCGGCGACAAACAAACGTGTGTTTTATTATTTTTTTTTTTTTTTTTTTTTTTTTTTTTTTTTTTTTTTTTTTCCCCCCCCCCCCCCCCCCCCCCCCCCCCCCCCCCCCCCCCCCCCCCCCCCCCCCCCCCCCCCCCCCCCCCCCCCCCCCCCCCAAAGTTCGGCCCTTCACCGCGGCGAATCGATCGCTTTGACCCAGCTTTTGATCCAGTATCACTTCAGTCTGGAATGAAAACTTAAGTATGTTTGGAGTTTATACGATTTAAACAGTATAACAGAGCAGAAACGGCTGATGTTAAAATGGCACGGAAGAGGAAGTGCCCAAATACCGGGAAGTTCCGGTAAGCGTGATAATCCCCTATAATGAAAATTAAGAGAATATTTAATTCAAAAGTGCCTTTCAAGCTCCTTAGGGACACGTTACAACATTAGGTAACAAGGATAAAATCAACCTGCAACATAAACTGGGACATTAAAGAAGTACAAAAATGGATAAATATAAGTAGTGGTTATACAGTAGTTGATTTGCAGTCTTTAGGAGGTGGGTTTTGAGTCTGGATTTGAGGATGGCAACAGTGTCAGAGTGCTGAATATCTGGCGGCAGAGTTCTGGGGAGCAGAGAGATGCCCCCTAAAAACAGCTAATTCAGCGTCCATCTTATTTCCTGTCTCTTCTCTGAGATCTCTCCAGCCAGTGAAAGTCAGTCCTATGTTTACTTGTATTATTTTTTGCCCTACCTTCTCTTACTTTTCCTCGTGTCGTTCAATGACGTCCTCCTGGGTTTCTTTGATAAATCAGCCGTGGTGTTCAAAATGGCCAGAGCGATATCCAGTTCTGCAATTTTTATTCAGTGTTGCAAAGCATAAAGCTGCTGTAAAGTAATACTTTGGGGATGGAGAAATTAAAAAGTAAAGTTTGTAAAGTTTGGTTTTGCTGGGCAACAACAGCTTCAGGAACGTATTTAAAAAGGTCAGTGTGCCGTGAGAATTATAGGAGCACAGGTCAGATATTTATCTTTTAATCGCATGAAACATACCTTAGTGTACACAAGTGCGCTAGTCATTTTAACCCAAAGCTGTGATATTGCATTGACCTGATCTCTTCATTGTAGGGACAAAGACATTCAGGTTTTCCCTTTTACTCTGATGCAAGTCTAAACATTATATCAGTGGGTGTTTTTGTTATGAGGAGGCATCACAACAGTCTCCCAACAATTTGCAAATGCAATGTTTTTTTTGTTTGTTTGTTTTTTTTTAACTATCTTTTAAGCATCGATTCACACACCACAGTCTGAATGTTGCTGTATTTGTGAAGCCCATTGATTTTAGTTTGCTGCTCCATCAATAATTCAAAGTTTGCTCAGAAACCATTTTGATCCACAGAGATTTTAGAAACAACCAATAAACAAACACACGCTTGAGTAGGTATGAATTACAATTTAGCAGTTTATCTTATCTAAGGCCATTGAGTAAGCAGGTAGATGTTTATCATTTTTCCCATTTTTTCTTTTTTCAAATTCTGAAATCTGTCATATAATTTAGCACTTTAATTTTCATGTTAATTACATTTAGTTAACCCTGGTATTATATCCTGTGTGAAGCAATAGTTTCCAATTAAATATCTTACTGCTCCTGGTTTTTAATTGTTGCTCAGGTCCCAAAAGATATTTTGATGATATGATTATGAATATAAATTGGAAGGCTCATTCCTGCCCTTCCATTACACAGCAGAACAGCAGAAATCCACTTCCAAGCTCCATGGATGAAGCGATCACAACCCTTGCTGTATTTAGTCAGTTTTTCACTTTGATATCCCTTTGAGGTTAGTTCTGATAAAAGCATTAAAGTCTTTTGGTTTGTGAGACTCCAAGAAGATAAAAGCAGCAAACTTAATTGATTGGTTCGTGTGTGTTTGCCTCTGTTACCTCTATGGGAAGCAGTCTCAGACAAACGCGTGCAACATTTGAGCTTGTCCACAAATTGTTCCTATTATGTGACAATAAAGTTGCAGGAATTGTGAAATGGTTTTACTTTGCTTTTTTTTTTTTTTTTTTATAATGTAAGACGGTGCTCAAGCACAACTTCAAACTGAACTTCAAACTGCTGCATTTTGCATCCTGAACTAATGTAGCACAATTCTAAAGTGTTGATAGTGACATTTGGGTACCTTGGGGCAAGTCCAGCGGATACAGTCTGAGAACAAAAATCTGTGTGTGCGTATGTGGGTGTGTGTGTTTGTGTGTGGGGTGGGGGGGGGGGGGTATGGTTGCAGAAATCCTGACATGTTGCAAAGGGCGACGTTAAAGGAATAGTTCACCCTCAGAATGATTTAACTTTATTTTCCACTTACACTGATGGTGAGCAAGACTCTGGACCACTTTTTTAATATTTCAAATGCAGTAAATTCGAGTAAATTCTGGACGCTACCCACTCAGGACACTTGGATTACATGGAATGAGCAGTATGGAGGAATATTGACAATTTTTTGCGGACTTTTATGGACCTTTTTGGCTCGGACCCTGGTGAACTCTATTGGGGGGAAATGAGAAGTCGTCCTGATCTCCGGTTGCATTTGACATATTAAAAAAGTGGTCCAGAGTCTTGCTCACCATCAGGGTAAGTGGAAAATAAAGTTAAATCATTCTGAGGGTGAACTATTCCTTTGATAAAATCAGTGCTGTCAACAACACATGCATGTCCAAGAGGGATTTGAACTGAGGACCTATATAAGAAAACCAAGAATCAGAGTTTGATGCAAGAGAACAAATGTTAATATTTGAGATGGTTCAGCAGTTACCTCAGACCAGACCAAAATTGTATCCCAAAAGACACTCTGCAACCTGGAAAACACAAAAGTGGACCCTTGAAGGAGATTGGCAAATCATAGGCTGATGACTTGCATTAGATTTCATTGTTCACATATTTGTAGCATGAAGAGGACTTATAAGATTACACACACACACACACACACACACACAAAAAAACAGTACAAAATATGGGTTTCCATGAAATTCATTGTGGTGTTTCAATATAAAAAGATATAATTTCATTAGCTCTAAATAAAGCACAGACAAATTTCTCTTGACATTTTATTTGAATTTTAAGCGTGCTTGGAGTCTCCTTTACAACATTAAAATGTCAGGGCAGGGTGTCATCCCTCCATAGTATATGACATGAAATGACATTTTCGGGGGAAAAAAAGAGACTATGTCATAAAAGCAGGCTGTTTGAAGATTTTCTTTTATTACTGATGAGTCTAATCTCTTACCATGCAGGACAAACTCATGGCCATGCTTTAGTTGTGCCACACCTTAGAGGCCACATAATAGAATATTATCCATTTTTTCCACCCGACAGGCCCGACAGGCCTCGTAACAATAAAGATGGGCTAATGTCTTCTGATATTGATGTGTGCGTAATTATTGTTTAAATACATTCCTTAAAGAACATGGCTCATTACCTCAATTTTCTTTAAAGAAAAAAAAAAGAAAGGTTTTTCAACTGTTTCCTGCATTTTCAGGTCATGTGTCTTTTCTTTTTTTTTTTGTCAGGGGAGAGCAACAGCCGAAGAGGGAAACCATTAAGTTTCTGAGAACTCCTCTCAAAACATGCTCAAACTGTCATAGTTTGCCAGATGATCGAGCTGCATCCGAGCTGACAAACAGCTGAGAGAAAACACAGCAGAGTGCTAAATAAATGCATAACTCCCTTCCTGCCTGACAGATTGTCAACTGAAACTGAATAAATCAAGGAGATAAAAGGAAGATAATATTTGGCCATAAAGAAATGGAAACATGTCATCAGAAGACGCAGCTTTCATATTGTCACATTTATCATGAGTCAGTTCATGAAATTTTCATGCAGGCTTATACATTGTGAGTAATAAGTTTGTATTTCTCGGAAATCACTCTGGATATATTCTGATCACAGTGTCAAAGAAGAAAAATTGTGTTTTGCTATTCACAAGCTATTAACCTCTTTAAAGCCTTAAGTTAATGCACCCTTACCCATCTCATGCATATTCCAAATGCCCTGCTTAGTATTTTCTGCCCACAGGGCGATGGTAGACTGCAGGGGACATGCAGGCTTCAATTCAATTAAAACCCGAAGTTCTGTGACTCCTGATCCAATCGAGGTCTTGGCCCAAGTCCATAACCATGACTTGAATGATAATGGCACTGAAGACAATCGCAGAGACAGACAGATACATGACACCCTAGAATCTGGCGGGCGGCACCATGATGAAACTTTAATCACTGAGATGAATTAAAAAAAGAGAGAAACGTAGCAGATGTTTTTAAAGCTGCTACAGCATGATGGCCAGATGTTTCAAGATTGCAGTGATTCCTGAGTTAGAATGCAAGAGGGACTCCTTGGGAAGAAGTTTTTTTCCTACAATACACAGACACAGATTAGCTCATTTAGGAAAAAAATGTATAACTGAAATCTAATCATTTGATTTATAAGTTATGAATAAATGTGAAGAGATAAATGCACAACAAAACTAAAGAAAATTTCTTGTCAAAGAGAAACTTTACAATTTGAGGAGTATTGTTTATCTTTGGTAACAAAATAAAACTGAAGCTAAAAAAGGAGTCGAGCTGCTTTCATATTATACGATTGCCAGAAATTTAATCAGAAAACAGTGTTATAAATTCAGAAGTTGGTAAACCAAGCCAGTGTTGCATTACTGACATCTAGTGGTAAATTTGCAAATTTCAACTAATTAGAGTCAGCCAAAGGGATATCCCTGTGGCCAAGTAGCCAGGCGCTTGATCAGTCGGAGGCATAGTGACAGGACCCCACACTGTCACACAGGGACGTTTAACTCCCTGTCTTGTCTGCATCCATGCAGTCATTTATGAATCATTTTAGCCTCGACGCAAGCAAAATACTGCCCATCCATTTGTACATACTGAGTATGCAGCGCATCATGGACAGACACGAGTATTACATCAGCATGTAAACAGAAAGTTCATTTCGCTTGCTCAGACTAGCAAAGTAATGGCTGCACAGAGAAAACAAGATTTTTTTGTTTGGACTGATGATGAGGTGGCGTTGTTGCTAAGAGTACTGACTATAAAACTTCTATGGCTGGGCAAAATGTCACTCGGGAGTCGAGTTTAGGCTACTTTCACAGGAAAGTAGCCTAAACAGTAGCCTCAGAATTTTATTGTCGTCACTTCCTTTCATCCATCTAAATTCTTACCCGTCGGCTTTGCATTTGCACGTCCCCCTTCCTACTAAATAAAATAATAGGCACCCTTGAACGCCAGGTAAATGTGGACAACAGGGGGTATCAGCTAAATGCTTTCACGTTTAAGTACTTAAGACAATGTAGACTTGCCCCAAAGTCGCATTACAACACGAAACAGCATTGACAATCACATAATCACATAACAATCACACCAGGCAGCAGGTGTTGTAAAGTCTTGTGCACACCCCATGTTCTTCTACATGGAAGTTCTTCTTCTTCTGATGACATTTTATGGCAGTCAGCAAGAAATGTAAGGTGTATTACTGCCACCATCCGGAAGGGAGTGTGGCCCCCATGAGCTCAATCTCTTCTCTCCAAAATGGTTTGATATGGCTACTCAGACCCATCTTTCTCAAGAACTTAATCACAGCCTTCACTACCATTGCTGTGCTCCATTGGGGCCCCAAAGCAACACAATCAAAGCCACTGGCATTTAAATCAAACACTAGATGTAAAAGTAAATAAATAACCAGCAAATACAAACCCCCCGCAATAAACATGAGACTGTCTGTCTAGGTTGCACACTAAAACGTAACACTGATTACCCAGTGATAGACTAGTGACTTCTCCAGGAACCTTGCCTCTTGCCTGCCAGCAGCTAGGATACACTCCAGCCCCCTGTGACCATGCTTTGGAATAAGCAGGTTTTGCAAATGTGACTGAGAGGTATTCACTGTTCATCTAACAGTTTTAGAAGAAGCAGAAAAAGAAAAAAGTCTTATTCTACATCTCTGCAACACAAAGATGCCAAAGCCTCTGACACTGCAGGGTATCCACTGGTGATTCCCTGCAGAGGGATTCAACCAGTGCAAATGACCATGGGCCAACAGAGAGCCATGTCCTTAAATGCTGATATCTTGACTCCCCATATCTGAGGCATTATACACCGGCTGTGAAATTGACTCAGTGGCCTTTCACTGGCTCTGACCTTAAGAGCTTTCAATTAAGAGCTTTATAAAGGTGAAATGATCAGGCTTATTCTTATTCAACAGAAGAGCATCTCTAAGCCTCATGTGTGAGGGAAAATCTATACTTTCTCCACACTCAAGCAGTTTTACCAAAATTTTACAATGAACCTTTATAAAATTGCACCAGTTTTAAAGACCAGTTGCATGTGTTGATGCTCTATTTAGGTAGATACAATAATTCTGTGGTTTTCTTTCATTTTATTTATTAGAATACATCTAACATAAAATGATGTTTTTCTGATCATTTGATCATGTTAAAATTTGTTTGAAGTCAGAGAAATGCTCTTAGAAGAGATTGTTTTGAGAGATTTTCTCCAGCCAGGGTGGTTTGTTTGTTGTTCTCTGAGTCTCCTTGCTTTAAGGTTTCCAGAAATGCCAACACTTAAACTTGGTCCAAAAATGGCAAAAGTGAACCAAAACAGTTCACTGCTGCTCCCAAACAGTCAAATACTTAGTACATGACAGTAAGAGCTCAGTAGAAATGTAGCCACAAACCACTGCTGAATGGTTTGATAATAACAAATTATCATTGAATGGATGAAACACACTTTATGCTTTTAACAAAAAAGAGGAAAGTACAGTATGAATGAATCCATCAATTTAGGTTTTGAAATTAATCATGTACTGTAAAGGAAACAATCTGTTGAACTGAATTTTTAAAAAAAGAAAGAAAAAAAAATGCTGGCTTGCTTACAGCCAAATGTCACTTACTGTACCTGTTCAGTTGCGTTTAAAGGTGATAGCTACAAGTTTAATCCCTCCCGGCCAGTAGGTGGTGCTCTGATACTGGCTTACTCAATTAGCATTAGCAGAACCACCTAACCATTAATTAGCATTAGCAAATGTTTAACTTACATGTCCACAAAGAAAGTGGCAACCTCCATGGGCTTTTGCTCCTTTGCTATCTTCCCCCCTTACCCTGCTTTATTTATTATCTGGTTGAATTTGAGAAATGTAAGGCAAGGAAGAGGCTATTTCTACACAGAGCGATTGAGCTTGGTAGTGGCACATAATCCTGATGTTGGCATAGTAATCAGATGTAATTCTTATATTTTAGACTCGATGATTAAACAATTATCTATTACATTTTTTTAGTACCTAAAATTAATACTGTTAATCTGCCCCCCTCAAGACAATTTGTGGATCTATTTTTGAAAATCATATTTTGATGAAAATGTTGTTGCTATCACCTTTGAATAATTGTGAGATAGAAATGCAAATCTAAAACAACCCCTGCCCCATTAAATCTATGAACATCCCACATAGATTGAGCCTATATCTGACTGTTGAAAACGTGACAATTTTAAAAGTAAATGTATGACACAGGTTGCATCCGTAAGAAATACAGTATAATCATAGTAATTTAATGTATTGCTAAAATAAAAATGCTTAATATAGTCTTCATAATTTTAGATATTTATGTACAGTGGTTCTTTGGGTAGGTGCAGTATGAAGAAAAGATTTTCGAACTGTATCGCTAACATCTGTAAAGTATGTGTCACTACAGCGAAGTGATCACTGAGGAGAGCTTACTCCTGTCAAACTGAACACACTACCTGGTCAGCTGTAGGAGCCAGCACACCATCCATTCCTAATAAATTTAACACCGATGGAATCAAAGATCCTCACTGACATAATCATGCTGGCCTCGACCTTGAGGTCAACTGGAATGAGACCCCTTCTTGGCAGGAAATTTAACATCGTTTGATCAAATGCTGTGCTTTGGATGCCAAGCCACTGCAGGAAGAACCAGAAGTGTTTTTCTTTTCAAGTTTTGGTTACATCAGCACAATTTTCTGAGTAAAAGGATATGTTTAAGGGAGGCAGAAGTGTCATGCTAAGTTTATTCTCACCATTCTTGATCTCACAAACAGCAGTGCATTCCAAAATGGCCAGTATCATTTTAGTCAGTGGTGCACCTCCAGTTCTGTGTGATCTGCTTCACATGACATGAAAAAGCTGCAGGGATGAGTTTGTGAAAAGGTCCATCTCTACAGAATTCTACAAAAGTCAACATGGAGAAATTACAACTCTTAGACATTATACATTTTCTGCACAACTTCTTTTGATGCTGTTTTCTCAGTCAAGATGCCTCATGTTTAGGATTTAATGGTAACTGCTTTCTATCACCTACATAGCCCGGCCCTCATTGGGACAACACCACTTTGTCCCAGATTTGTTTGTTCACATTACAATTGAGGGTAATTGAGTTCGTATTTAGTGTGGTCAGGGTTGTCATAGCAAAGTTTAGTGGAGTCATTTGTTTGCAGCACACACACTGAACAACAATGGAGGAAGTTGTGCTCATGATTTACCTGCTTTTTGTTTTATCAACACCGTTGACCACAGCGTTGATTTTGGGGATTCCATCTCTTTTCTTCTTGCTGTGCTTCCACTGTTGCTAATGTTTTCTGAATTCTGAATAAAGCTGAATTTGGCCTATGTCACCAGAGTAGGTACTAAAAGTGTATCTTTCCCCGTAATGGGGAATAATGTGAATACAAACAAATCGGGTGATGTGGTGCTGGGCTGGGCTACAGTAAGTAGGCGCTAGTGTGAAAGGGGCATAAAGAAAATGGGCACATACAACCAAACTGAAACGCAACATTTATTGACAGCTAGGAGCTATGTGCATCACATGTTACAATCCACTGATTAGTAGACAGAAAAGCGTCAACGTCCTGGAGTGCAGCTAATATCAGTTACAGTACTCGTATAATATTTTTGTTGGGTATTACTGTGTACAAGTTAACTGATATACGTATGAGTAAAACTACATAATAAACATAATTATGTGGCATAAAGTTGCTTGCCCCCTGTCTTTGCTGTACATCGGTGTATCTCTGCATCTGACTGAGAACTAGCTTAAGACCCAAAATAAAAAGTTTTCCTCTCTTCACCAACTGCAGCCCTCTGTTAAAAATTGTGGCTTGCAGTGTACAATGGACTTACAGTGGAAATGCTCACCTGAATGGGTTGGACCATTTTAAGGCTTACGAACTGTAACGCCCTAGACCGGCCGCTCAGTTGAAATGGGCTATTTAGAGGGTAATCTTCTGACAATGATGTCCTTATACGTAATGTTAATGAATATTTATTAGGGACACATGACATCAGTATTGGCCTATATCGGCCTTAAAACTAAGTATTGGACATCGGCCACCCCACTGATATTTAACCGACATCTAACTGATCAGCCTGCTGTTTCTAAAGTCTAAAAAAGACAAAAACTTCTTCAAAAACTTTTTGACAGGCTTTAAAACTTCTAAAGGCTAGGGGTGGGAAAAAATATCGATACTCTGAATTATTGTGATATTTTCACATGCAGAAATCATATTAACATTTAAAAATGCAGTTTCGATCTATTTTACTAACGAAATCTCGCAATACTTCAGCGTTCTGTGACAAAATCTTGTGAGAATTCACAAAATATCGTGAGATTTTGTAACAGAACGATGAAATCTCGCAAGATTTTGTAAGTAAAATAATAAATGAATGAATGAAATGAATGAAAAATACTTAATTCATTCCAGAAGGGAAATTCAGCATTTTTTTTAAACAATATAACATTTATATGAAATGATAATATAAAAAAAATCAGTCAGTCAGTCTTGTTCTTTAGGGTAATGGCTGCTGGCAGGAAAGAATTTCTGTATCTCTCCGTCCTACAGCAAACCTGACGCAGCCTCCCACTGAACACACTGTTGATTCTTCACCGCTTTGTGAGGAGGATGGGAAGAATCCTCCATCATCTTCATCAGCTTGTGCAGCATTCTTTTCTGAACGATCAGCTCCAGCGGCTCCAGAGTTATCCCCTGCACACAACCAGCTTTCCTGATCAGCTTGTTCAGTTTCTTCAAGTCTCTGGTTCTGATGCTGCTGCCCCAGCAGATGCTGCAAAGCTGATTGCACTTTCCACAACAGACTTGTAGAAGATCTGCAACATCTTGGTGCAGACATTGAATGACCTCAGCTTCCTTAAGAAGTAATCTGCTCTGACCTTCTTGTATATGTAGTAAGTGTTGCATTTCCAGTCGAGTCTGTTGTCCAGCTGAACTCCAAGGTATTTGTAATTCTCCACCACCTCCACCTCCTCTTCCAGTATGTAGACAGGACTATGCTGCTTATTCTTGCTCCTCCTGAAGTCAACAATCATCTCTTTCGTCTTGCTGGTATTTAAGATGAGGTGATTGTTACCTCACCATTTCACAAACTGACTGACCAGTTCCCTGTACTCAATAGATCTAAAATAGATCGATACCGCATTTTTAAATATCAATTTGATATTGGCATATGAAAATATAGCGATATTTCAGTGTATCAACATTTTTCCCACCCCTTTTTTTTTTCAAAGTGTCAGAAACAGATAACAAAACTGCTATTTGCAATGAATGCTTTTTTTCAGCTTTAATATCGGTATCGATATCGGTTATCGGCCACATGAGTTTTAAAATATTGGCATATCGGATATCGGACAAAATTCCAATATTGTGCATCCCTAAAATTCATCATAACCTTGTTGTAAAATTGCTTAAAGCAAACATACACAACTTAAGAAAAGTGGCTTTATCTTTATTTTTGGTGTGAAATAATTCAAGTCAGTGCAGTTCATCATCCTTACATTCACAACTTTAACATCTGGGCTTCTGCTTACAATAATTTGTCATCGATAACGAAGTGTCTTGAGAGGAAAAAAAACATGCAAACACGTTCATCACAATTTTGCGATTGGTAGAATATGTGGGAGACAGTCCAGATCCGTGTTTCCATTAAGAGTTTGAGCAGGCTCATCAGTTATTGATGAGAAATATCTCCATTCTTCTTCTGCTGCTGTGCAAACCAGCCCTTTTAATCACTCGTTCACTGTGGGAAAATATTGCACCTTGATGTGACTGCTAATATCCTTGCTGAAAACAGTGTGCTCAGATGGTGCAAAATGCAGTGAAGTAAGAGTTTCAGAGTTTGCTGCGTATATCACAAACCAGCAATCTGTATGCAGCACATGCAGTCCAAATTTATGATGATAGGCAAACACAACAGACGGTCTCCTGACAATCTACTTAGTTGAATCGTGCAAATGTGTTTGGCACCTTATGAGATGAGATAATGATCTTTTGTGCTCAAGAGCCCAAGAGTGGGGATGACAGAACTGACTGCAACAGGAAAGTGCAGACTTTATTTCTCCAAAATTGGGCCTCATTTTGTTTAATTACTTTTCAATGATTTCCATGTTTATTCCCTTTTTGCAAATGTCAATCGTGGCTTTGACTGGCAAACAATTTGCATTTAAACATTCAGTGTTTTCGTTTATGAATATTGTCTTCTTCTGTGAGTTAAAATGGGAGATCCTTGTGTGACAGGACGAAGAAGGGCCTGAGTGGGATTCGATCCCCAGACTCCCGGGTGAGAGTCATGATCACATGAAGGCATCATGATAGGACTGTCAACTGTCACACTTGGAATAAATGCTGTCTAATTTATTGCCACTTTTTGTGCACATTAATTAAATTACCAGTATTGCTGCAGCACATTGGCTTAACTCTCAACATTGTTTAGGTTTGACAGAGAAGAGGGCATGCTCAGTTGTTCATTTTGTCACAGGATTTTAAATAACTTTCCGTTAGGGCTGCAGGGTATTATGTGTTCATTGGATATTTGCACATTGAAAACATGCAATATCATTAAATCCTGCAATGACAATATGATTTGCAATGTATAATTCAATACTTCAGTTTTATGAGAAATGGATTCCATTTCTGCACCTTTGCATGCTTATAGGTATTCAGCATGCAGACACAGACTCATATGCAAACATGAGCAAAAGTAGAACGTCTTCCAAATGGGATGTAGCCCACATTGATTAACTTGCTCATATGCTGTTACATCAGGTTAGCCTCTTCTTGACAAGGCCTGTTTTTTCTGCCTCCTGTCTGAAATGACGTACCCAAAATAAATTAATCTTTACAACTGCAAAGGCTATATGAATAATCTTGTTCTCAAAAGAACGCTGAGACATGTGAGATCACTAGAAGTGTCAGAATCAAAATTTGTTGCTGTGTCAAAGTAGATTCACCTGGAACACTAAAACATTAAATGGTTTTCCCTGCATTAAAAAAAACACATTAAGTATAAACCAGAGGACAGCAGCCAAATTCATCCAGGAATCAGGACCGTTATGTTTGATGAGGAACTGTGCAAAAGCAGAAACTAAAA
Organism: Atherinomorus stipes; assembly: GCA_023101725.1. Lineage (NCBI taxonomy): Eukaryota > Metazoa > Chordata > Actinopteri > Atheriniformes > Atherinidae > Atherinomorus > Atherinomorus stipes. The sequence goes on along the minus strand of JALJCO010008795.1, from coordinate 564,731 downwards.
AAGGGAATCTGGGCAATTTTACAGATGTTTCAAAATGGGTGGTACCAAGTAAATATCACAGTGACCGTGTTGATGATCCACACCTCTATCAATTACCCAAGAATCAAATCTTGAACCCCAAACGGTATCATAGGAAGAATGAAAACACCCCTTAAACCCCTTCATCTCCATGTAAACCCCAGGACTTCCATGAACAGTTCATGCTTAACTGTTTTAAATAAAGACTGAGTTACAGAACACATTAGCAGAATTTTTTAGGTTGAATAACACTTTTTAATCACAAAACAGCAAAAGCAAGATATGTACCTGTTAACACACAGAGTTCATGTCACACATAAGACAGATATGAGATGGACATCTTTGTAATCAACTATCTCTGCTTTAGTTTGTGTGGTTTGTGCAGCTTGACAAGAAATTAGGCTCAAAATATGCTGACTAAAATTGAAATATATGTACTACATTGCCTACATAACATACTGTATTTAAAAGTAATCCAATATACTGTTATTAGCACACACCTGCTAAACTAAAACCTAGCTAATAAGCATAACTATCAAAGATTTTTTTTTCTTAAAGAAGCAGAACAAGTTTGTTTTTTTTGTTTTTTTTACAATCCGAATTTAACAATCTTTGGCTTCAAAAGAAATCAGATTTCTGTCAAACTCATGGTGATAACTAAAAGCCTACATAAAAATGATAGAATTAATCTGGCATCAAACTCAAATACTCAATGCTTGTACATTTCACAATCTGGATATCTCTCTAGAAACGAGCATAGAATGGGTGAAGAAAGGTGATGTAAGTGACTTTGAATGCGGCATGGTTGTTGGTGCCAGACGGGCTGGTCTGAGTATTTCAGAAACTGCTGATCAGCTGGGATTTTCATGCGCAACCATCTCTAGGGTTTACAGAGAGTGGTCCAAAAAAAGAGAAAGTTCACGCCCCGTGGGCACAAATGCCTTGTTGATGCCAGTGGTCAGAGCAGAATGGCCAGGCTGGTATTCACGGGACAAATTGTTCAGCCAGTGATATTTTTTAATTCCTCCACTTCTGGAGGAAAAAGACGGAACTTTTTCATGCCCACAGAAACCGTTTTTTTTTTGTTTGTTTGCTTTGTTTTAATGGTAAGGTTGGGGTAAGATCCCTGAGGTGAAATTAGGGCTCTGCATTTTACCCATCTCTGTTAAGCAGTAGTACTGCTGTCAGCAGTGGGCTGCTACTTAGAGCGCTCAGGGAGCAGTTGGTGGGGTTAAGGACCTTGCTCAGGGGTCCTGAGTGGTTCACTGAGGAGTTGCGTCAGGGACTTGAACCCAGGTCCTCCACACCAAAGCCCACGACGCTACCACTAGGCTACCCACACCCCACTCCAAGGGGCGTGGGGAGTCGGTAGCCTAGGAGTTCAGGCTGGTGGTGGTAGTATAATGGTGTGGGGGAGATTTTCTTGGCCCACTTTGGGCCCCTTAATACCAACTGAGCATCGTGTCAACGCCACAGCCTACCTGAGTATTGTTGCTGACCATGTCCATCCTTTTATGACCACAGAGTAGCATCTTCTGGTGGCTACTTCCAGCAGGATAACACGCCATCTCATAAAGCGTGAATCATCTCAGATTGGTTTCTTGAACATGACATGAGTTCACTGGACTCCAACGTCCTCCACAGACACCAGATCTCAATCCAACAGAGCAGCTTTGGGATGTGGTGGAATGGGAGTTTCTCATCATGGATGTGCAGCCAACAAATCTAATCGTTGTAATAGTCAATGTGGAGCAAAATCTCTAAGGAATGTTTCCAGTATCTTGTTGAATCTATGCCACGAAGGATTAAGACACTTATGAAGACAAAAGGGGGTCCAACCCGGTACTAGCAAGGTGTATCTAATAAAGTGGCCGGTGAGTGAATATGCCTGTAGTTGACTTTTGAAAGGTTTGAAAAGAATGATACGGCTGCTTTAACTAGCGTGCTGATAAGAAGAAAGTAAAAAGAGGCTGATTTTGAACAAAACAGCAGAAATGTCACTGTCACTGTTCATGTTCCAACCTGGTGATTGTTGAACTAGAGATGAAAAATGACTTGCTGGCTTTACACGTTGTGGTTTCCTCATCATGTGAGACGGTCGACCTGAAACATGAAGTTGCTGTATGGTTATCAATAATCAGTCGTTAGCAACACTGATAAGATAAAGATTATATTGTGTAGCTCTGGTTAAAACAGCAATAAGCATTATTTAATGCTTTACAATGATATTTTCATGCACTTTCTTTATGTCCCATTTATGCCAGCTTGGTCCTGTTGAGAACCATTTCAAGCGCTTTTTATTTGGAAACAAAAATGTCTCAAAAAACGAAAAAGAAAAAAAAAAACAGTTGAAAAGAAAAACAAAACAACTGAAAGAAGATAGACCTTTGGTGCAACCACTACTCAAAAAGCCCTAACAGGGTGATGCAAGAGTGCTCACTCCGCTGTAGTTAAGAAACAAAGTTACCCTGAGTCACTGATCCCACCGGAGTTCGGGATAAATCTAGCCTCCTCCCTGAAAAAGAAGACTTCTGGCCCGAGTACTCCTTTACCATTTAGATAGTGAGTGCCTATTCTTTCCCTAATTTGATTTATGTGTTCATGTGGAACATCATTTTCTGACCCTCATTGATAATCTGGTCACGATTGCTTTCAACAGAGAATTTTTCTTTATTGTGTCTCCAAGGTTTCCACACAGCACAGAGAAAAGATGAATGTCATGCCAGTTATTTCTTTTTTAACACCAGTGTTCACCTTGAGGCATTCAGCATCTGATTCATGTTTAGACAAAAGAAATATATTTTCCTCTTTCCTTTCCTCTTTGGGAATGACAAATTTGTCACTCACTCTGAAAAAATTGTTTTTGCTCCCAATTGGTGACTTTAAATAAGCAGGGGGAAATTTTGACAAGGGCACACAAAACAGACATTATCACTGATGAAGATAGAAACTCTGTGGAGGGTGTGTTGGGGAACTGTGGAGTTTTTAACTGTTTTTCAACGGAAAATATTTACTAATATCTTGAAATTGAGTATATTGTGTATCCAATAAGATCATAGTGTAATTTAGAAGTTATGTATTTCAGTTGTTAATTTCAATTTTTCATTTCTAATTGTGGCAATTTTCCCAATTGCTCTGGTTTACACATCAACTTAAACATTTGCAACACAGGAAGTCATTCAGTCAAAATAATTTCTCCTTAAAACAGCATAAAAACAGCAAAACAAAAGTATAGATTCCAAACTTACGCACAGCTGATTGTGTGAATTTGACATGTGCTGAAGAGCTTTTACATTATTTCCTGTTTTGTGCTGTAATTTCTTGCCAGATCATGTTTAAAAGAAGACTCTTGCCAAGGAAGCCTTCCAGATAAAAGCCTAAATGGTTCAATAACCAAGAAAAATGGGTCCAGTTGAATATATTCAAGCAATCAGAATAGTTGAACATCAAGAATCAACTGGTAAAGTATACTGCAGGCGCATTCAGACCAAACTGTCTCCAGTTTAGCAATAAGAACTAAACTTCCCCATCAGTTTGCATTCACACATGAGGGAGGACCTTGATAGGGACCATGTTTGACGCAGTCGTCTGTGACACTGACAAATTTATGCCTCAGCAGATCTAATAAAAAACGGAGGTTTTTAACTGAATTTAACCTTTTATTTTTATCCTATAAATTTGAGTTATGTGTTTTAATGCCTTTGTTATGTTTGCATTCAGTGGAAGTTGTTGAAAAATTCTGTTCAGTTTGGATGTTAAAGTTGCACCAGGAGTGTGAAGAACAGTGTAAGGAGAAAAACTCCCAACCATATGCATTTATAATATGTTTTGTAACACAGAACAAATATGTGATGTTAACTGTGTATGTTGCTGTTTAGCCACAGACTCATATGTAAAACTACTTTGGCTTGTGGGCTTGGTACTATATGTCATGCTTGTTGTTAGCTATAATTAAAAAAATGTTTTGTCCTAAATCAGAAGTTTGACTCAAGACTTTGTTTCAACTTAAGGAATGAAGATGCAATTTTGAATCATTCTTCTTTTTTGATGTTGTTCAACAGAGTTTTTCCCTCCATGCATCCCCGTTTAAAAGCTTCTGCAATGACGCATTCACAGGGCTGTTCTGGAAGAACAGCAATTTTGTAGGTGCTTCTTGTTGTTTGCTCTGTGTTTCTATACATTACTTGATTTTTGATTGTTTGATTTTATTTATTGTGTTTGTACAGCACGTTGCTCAGCTGTTGCTGTAATGAAAGTGCTCTATAAATAAAGTTGGCTTGTCTTGACTTGGCTAAAATTTTTTAAATGGTTGCCATTTTTTTCTTGTTTGATCTAATGCGGCCTCCGTCCATACAACATACTGTAAGTAACATAAACAGCGACCCCCTCAGGTCAGGAAGTGACTCAATTCAGGGGACTTGCTGAATCAATATTGAATTTTGCAAGGAAATATTGCGATGCATTGATTAATCAATAACCAACCCTACATGCTTTCCACTCAGCCAAAGGGACATCCCTGTGGCCAAGTAGGTAGGGCGCATCATCAATCCGAGGCATAGTGACAGGACCCCCACTGTCATACTAACATGGTTAAAAGCTGATAAAAATCCAATTTTTCATGATAGGGCCCGTTTAATTAGTTTTAATGTGCACAAAATTTCAGTGAACATCTGGTTGACATGAAATTTGCTCCTTCTTACTGATAAACTGTCAAAAGATTGTTGTTAAGCATGAGTTCAGCTTTGGGATGCAAATTTTCAGCCTCCTGACAGTTCACTTCATTGAATTCACAGTTTTATGATGAAACACGGCACTGTGTGCAAATGACAGCTGAACTAAACTGAACTGAATAATGCTTCATCATCACCTGAAGGGAAATTTTATTATTGTAATATAAAACTCAAGAAAACCACCATCACAAAATAAAATGAATTAAAACCAGTTGTCAAACTGTTCAAAAGTTGGTGATATATAGAGAAAGATGTGCAGTTTAAATCTCTAGTGTTTATAGCATAGGAACAACTGAGCTGATGACATCACATAAAAGTTCAATAAAAACACTGAATTCTCTCAGTACAACATGGAAGGTCATTTTTAGCCTCGCAGTTTGATATCTGGGCGTAAATCTGCTTATTAAGGATAGCAATCCAAGTTACATCATCATGTTGTTAGCAAACAGTCATCCTTTTCCCTTATATCATGGCCACCCTGTCTGCAGTCTTTGTCTACCTTTTACTATGTCAGGTAAAAAGAGTTTGGAGTCTGGAAAAGGTTCTTGCAGATATGTGTCAGCTAAACAAAGAATACTGTATTCCAGATATTCGAACTGTGAACTTGTCAGCGCTCCAGGCTCATATCCATTATCAGCTTCCTTCAGTTACATGTCATTTGATCCATATGTAACTAATCCAGTTTTCCCTGCACCAATTCAAGCTTACAATGCTTGTTTGACCAGCATGACATTATCATAACTGGGTTTTTAACATAAATGAGTTTAGATGCCATTTAGTGCCTTGTTTTAGATCGCCAGAGAACAGCGGCCTGAACGTTTCTGGGGGACAGATTTAAGAGGTGATTTCGTTTGGGTAAATGTGACAGATGGTGGCGAAATGCTCGGGGTGTCTCCGAATAAGAAGAAGCAATCCTCAGATTCAGTGAACCTGAAAAAATCCATCATTTTTCTCTGGATTTCAATCTGAAATGTCAAGATGTCAATCAATAACATGAAGCTGATCCGCAGCATTTCACAGAATTATTTTAAGCTCTGCAACTGAGAATTTGACAGATCTTTTTTATTTCACAGACACCTTACAGAGACACAGTAGTTGTATGGTTTTATTCATGTGAAATACCATTCCACAGACAAGAAGAACATCTGGTGAAAACATGAACAGATATCACATGTTCAATTAACTTTTCTTTTCTTTCTTTTTTTTTTTAACACGTATCAAAGTTCGGTACAATGGAAAGAGAACATTCAGCAGACTATCAACATTTACAGTTTTTTTTTTAATCTGTAAAAGAAAATAAATAGTTTTGTATATTTGTTCTGGTGATAGATGATGATAAAATGTGTGACAATTCTTTTTATGTAATGGCAAAATCTCAAGAAATAAGGCAACAAATCAAATTAGTGTAAGTTTATTCCCTACCTTATGTTCCTGTATTAATGACATTTTCATTCACCCTCAGTTATTATTCTTTTCCATCACATTCTTATCACAAAAATAGATGCATCATCGATAAAGTGATTCTTTATTTAATCTATTTCTGGAAATGGATAAACAATCATGAGGCGAGTTGTGTGCTGCAGCACATCTTAAAGTGCAAAATGGAAACAAAGGTATTAGTTAATAAATGCTCTTTTTCTCTTTTATTTTTCTGAGTGTGTTCTCCACAAAGTTGACACTTTTGACAAATTGCTGAGATTAGCTGCATAATCCTCACCCAGTCTGGATCTGGATGATAGGGTAGTCTCATTTTGGCACAGGCTGTTGCGAGATATGAGTTCAGACAGCCGCAATAGCAATATGTATCTTCACAGGATGAGAATAATTTAGGATTTCAGTTTGTATTGTCTTGATTTTAGGGACGTGAGAATTTTTTTTTCTATTTCTGTGTTTCATTTTTGGCGCTCCAGACACACATTTGCCTGACTTTGAGACATTTTCTAAAATAGATCATTGGAAAATAATCTCTCCTGATCAACGACCACTAATATATTACTGTGATTCAGTAAAGCATCCATAAGACTCTCTGGTTCTTTGGTTTCTCCTCAACTAATTCTCCTCAATTAATTTTCCATACCGTTGCTTTTGACTAATTTTACTTCCCAGTCGGCCAGTTTTCTAATCACAGATCCTTCCGGAGCTTTGGTAATGTAGGAATATATGCACAGTAGACACTGGTTGTGACAGATGTCACATGAATCTGAACTTCCAATCAAATTTATGTGGTACTTCACAGATATTTATACTTTATTGCAATGTTTTACAGCATTTGGCCCCTTTCAGACTGAACACTGTACACTATTTAAGCATCAGAGCTGAAGGATCTTTACTATTGCCCAATTTCCTCTTGTTAACAATTAATAATGAAGATTTTTCTGTCTATAAAAGCATAGTGAGATGTTTATTTTACATAGATTTATTGCTCTACAGCAACATATTCAGATGGGGGAGGAGAAAAAAAAAGTACATTCCTTCACTTTTGCATCCCCACTACCGAGCAGATCAGTTCAAATGCATATTCCAAAAATGGCTGAGCAACACTTCTTGAAGATATTTGCTGTCCTGTGGTAGTGAGAGATGATCAAGCCCCAAGCAAGGCAAAACATCCATAGCTTAGCTAACCTAAAAGATTTTTTTTCTAAAGCAGCAGCCCTTCTTTTTCATGCAGTTAGATGCTTTCCTTTTGTTATGACTGCTCACACCCTGCAACATACATCTTGCTCACAGTTGTCATGAACTGATTTTAAAACAGTTGTTACACAGTCATAATGATAACTACATTGATAAGAGCTATTACAAATATGTCAAGACGAGTATAAATCCATGCATTTCATGCATAGATGATGGTAATCCTCTGAGGCCTGCAGAGCAGAGAGTCGACTGCATGCCCAGACACTTTCCAGATAGTTACCTATCCATTCAGACCTCAACACCCTCCTTCTGAGATCTGTTAACCTCCTTCACCCTTCTCCATCCTGCTCAGACTGAAGCTCTGCAGACTGTGAATGAGTGAAACTGTATACGCAGTCACATCCACTTCCCTGCAAGCCTTCCCTATTACCTGTGTCTTACAAAGCTATTGGTTTTCCCAAGTGGTTTTTGAACAATGTTGCACAGTGGAGCATCACACTCTCCAGACTTTGCGCATAATACACGTTCCAAACTGAGTAATACATTTTCTCCAATGTTCATACAATATCTCACTGATACTCCCTACTGTTCTATAATAAACCGCATGGAACACTGGACAAATACAAAACTGGACAGTCACTACACTTCTCTCTATAGCTGCCACCATACTGGATGCAACACTGCTCAATGCACATAGCTAATGAGTACTCAAGGTTGTTTTATGAAGATTGATATGTATTGTCAGCCGTCCTCTATAAACACACAGCTGTCTCTCTGTATGCGAGGTCCTGCTGTCCTTCAAGCTGTCTGTTCATCCCTGTCTCCCAGACAAAATCCTGCACATGTTGTGTCCTTGGTGACTCCAGTTGCTCTGCAGTCATCAGTTGTTGTTTTGCAGCTGTGTGATTGTCTATTCTTATTTATTTATTTGTTTTAAGCTTTTTTTCCCTCAGTCGTTTATCTATAAGGTAGCCTTTAGGTGGAGGTCAAGGCCACAAAAATGCCACGGCTCCTATTTCATGCCGCTTCGCAGCACCTGATTGGCTGCAATGAGCATGACGCTGATGATGAAAGCGATGGCAAAGGCGCATATCAGGCTCTTGCGCACACAGGTTTGCTTGACTTGCTGCGTCGGGCTGGAGCCTGAAAAAAAAAAAAAAAAGAAAGTGGAGGAGGATGCAGAGGAAAAAAAGCAATACCTGATGGTCCACTGAATGTGCTGTTATTTATTTATGCTTGATGGATATCTGAGAGTAATTTCCGATTGAAGGAACTCATCACAAAACCTTATAATCACATGAATACCATAATAAGGGGCAAAGCTGGCCAAGAAGATTTGTTTTCACACCTGTATGCTGCGTAACTCCATCTAGATTGAAATGTTGATTGGCGGTTTGGAGCAGCAAACAAATGGATTAACACCTGACTGGCATTTTAAATGATTCACAAAGAAAAGGTGTAAATAAACCTGCAGAATAATCACAAGAGATCCTCATGGGAAGCATAGCAGTTGGAAAAAGGGAAGAAGCTACACTTATTTTTCCCCAGATAGACCATTAAATTTCTTCAGTTTGAAATGATCTTACTTTGAAAACGATCTCACGTTTGAATTATTTTTATATCCCCTTGAGGTTTTCTGGAAGTAAAGGACCCCCTCGTGTTCAGAAGAGGGGTTTTTTCACAAAAAAGAAGAGATCTTCTCTTTGTAAAAAGAAGAATTAGCATTGGAGACATCCTTTTGTAAATTGGCCGTTAAAGCAAAATTCCTCCTTTGAGACATAGATTTGCTGTATTCTATGAATTACACTTAACTTGTACTGAAGTGGAGATATATACTTTTTTTGTGCTGCAGCAGCTTTTCCTGCACCTACCTCTACTGTATGTCTGTTCCAGTTAGAGATTTCTTATGTTTCAAATGAGCCCTAGAGAGCAGGGTTCTCCATGCGGTCTGAGTAGGCGGATAAAACTGCAGCACATGTGGTAATTTCTTATGAGAGAGGACTCAGAACATGAAGAAAGAACAGTGCGGCAGTTACTCATATTAAGAGGTGCACGGCTTAAGCTGCAGGACTTAGGTGCAAAACGCTTGACTTAGAGAAGCTCTGCCTATGAGGAGTTTTTAACAATGAAATCACCTCTCTTAAGAATGACTCATTTTATATGATTAAAGAAATTATTCAGCGATGTGAAATTGAAGAATGATGCCTTTGAGATCTTTTTAAAGTAATTTGCAACATGCACGTCATCCTGTCATGTTTAATTCTAGCAATTGAAGACATCGATAGAAGAGCGGTATTGCATGCACAGGAATAACTAACAGATCAAGTAACTGGCAATATATTTATAACATTTCCAGATGAACTCAAGTCTTGGTTATTCTAAAACAATCACTTCCAGCTCTAGAGGCTATCTATAGTTCAGTTTTATTGCTGAGAGACACAAACAAAATGTTCAAATTTGAACAGCTATTTTAAATTATGACAATGTTGTTTGTGCTGATCCCCTCTGGAAAGCATGGATGTTATTTGTAGACATACAGTGGTGTGGAAAAGTCTTCAATCACCCTACTGCCTGCTAGAATCCAGACTTTCTTGTAATTGAACAATAGTTCTCCAGGATTTTTGGTATTCTTTCAACTTTTCCTTAGACAGTTGCTTTTTTCACTTATATCTAATGCAGTGTACACAGGCATTTTCAGACTGAATGTCTTATTGTTTTTTTAAAACAGTAGGACTATACATAATAATATTTTTGCATCAGTAAGGTCATTCCCATTGAGCCATTAGTTAAAAACTTCTCATATGTCAGCATGGTATTTAGTTTATGCTTAAAGGGGAAGTTCAGGATTTTTGACATTGGGCCTTATTTTGGAGTGAGCCAGGGTCTTATCACTGGAAACGGTTTCTTCTTATTTCAATTCATTTTCTTGTTACCGGTGGTCCCCAATGCTAATGGCATGCTAGCGTAAGTCAATAGGAATCTGCTAGCCTCGCATATTTCAAATATCAGCAGTAATAGCCAAACTTTTGGTTTTTATGATAAATATTCTGAGTGTAAGTTTGGAAAACTGTTTAAATTGGCAGATAATACCTTTGTTTCTGGATGATAAAAAAACACCCTTAAATCTAAGGCTTGAAAACGATCAGAAACTTGGTTAATAGGGAGGAAAAAGTGGGTTTTGGTGGATCTGGTTGACCCCTGTAGGCACTAATCTGCTAGAAATCAGCTTCTATCACAGTTTTTCTCTGGATAATTAGTCACAGACTTTCCCAAATACTGTTTTGCTGATCTTTAAAAAATGTGGGAATGAAATTGTGTTAAACTGTAGAAAACAATGAAATTTTTCTTTCCTGCCCAGGCAGCTCTCTGGGTGCTCAGTATTCCCTAAACGTTTTATCCTAGAATAGCCTCTGCTTGGAAGTCTATAATAGTGTTTACAGAAGTTTCACTAGAAGCAGTGATGGTGGAAGGATGGCTGTCAGCCATTCATAAGGAAGGGGAAACAGAAAAAAGGCAGAGGTATGCTAAATAATGGGAGAATTGGACTGAAAATCGACAGCAACAGGTCTAAGAGTGATAAAATCTCACCAGAGTCTAAACCTCAACTTTATTTAAGTAGTTTAGGATCATCTTGAACAGCTTTGAAATGTCTTTGAATGAGCCCACAGAACTCACAGGCAGCTTATCTACCAGGGTTCAGGGTTTGTTGAAGAATAAATGTGATAAGATAAAAAAAACAAATACCAAAGATTCATACCAAAGATTCACTTTCAACCTCATTATGTTGACCTTATGTCCTGTTTTCAAGTATATTTGCACGTTTCTGTAAATAACTGCACTGTTTGTCTAATAATTGAAGGATGGCTCAAGGCTTTTGCACAGCACTGTAAATCTTAAAGTAAAGTTAGTAAGTCATGTTAACTTTGAGAATTCTGACTATCAAAACAGGAAAAATATTCCAGGAATGCATAACACATAAAAGAAAAACATGTGAAAATATAGTTTCTTCCTTACTGTCTATATCCACCTGACAGTCCTCTGGGTTCTCTATGTGGTTCTCCTCTGTCATGATGATGTTCTCGATGTCTTTCATGGAAAGATGATCGCAGAAGGTGTCATACAGAAGCCTCTTCAGCTCCTCCACTGTCAACTTCTGCATGTCACACTGGAGACACACACCCACACACATAACAGAACATTAACATGGACGTGAGCTGGCAGGCACGGTCAACAAATGCACTCGCAAATTATACACTTAAGCCAATTTTTTTTTTTTAAAGCACAAGAAAGGGTCTGCTAACACAAATGTCACACGAATACGGCACATAGATAATATTTTCACTGTGCTGGTGTGTTTCTGTTTTACTCGTAACATGTTTGAAGTGTGTCTCCAGGCCTTGATGTCTCTGAAAGCTAATCTCTGCTCTTCAAAATTGGAAGTTTATATTTTGAGAGTAATTCCTTTGTGCTTCTTAATGGCTTCAACATCTACACCTTTGCATCTTTAGTAAAAGATGTAAAATAGCTGTAATTCCGGAGGGAAAGTGATGAATTGAACTTCTCCAGCTCACATTTTAAAGTATTATTGATGAAATATTAATCTCCATGTTAACTTCTTAATGTGTCCTCAAACCTCTTTCGCAATACACCCCATATTTCACGGATGCAGTGAAGCAGGGGCATTGGGTTGGAATGGGGCATTTCCCTACTAATATCAAGCAACTCCTTGCTTGTCCCATTATCGTCTAAAGCACAAGTTTATTGCTAACATTATTGGCTGTCTCCATTGTCGGTTATTCGATTAAAAGAGCTGGCACTTCTGGTTCTAGCTAGCTAATAGAGAGCAACACCAGCTGTTGTTGAGTCTTCAGTCAGATATTCAAGTGCAAAGTAAACAACGGTGGAGATATTACAAAGGGAGTTTAAACCTCTGGGGCTGTTGGACGCACTGGTGCGTCCAAATCGCATGTCAGATTTAAGATGATGTAGCAGCTACGTGTAGCAACGTAGAGACTCTATTCAATCCCAGACTTATAAACCAGTTTTCAATTTGTGTAAATAGACCAAATATAACCGGAGTTGTGATATAAAATGTACAACCTAGTTTTACAACTGATATTACATAGATGTTTAATGTGTGTTTGATGCAGAAAAAAACGGTAAAAACGGCATTCTATGGAAAGTGCTCGTAAGCAAGAAAAAAAGTGTCACAAAAACCTCAAAACCTCTTTACTGTTGACAGAAAAATGCACCATATTCCATTCAAAGTTATAAAAAGGGTTTGTGAAACAAGTTTGTGGTTTTCACAATGAAAAATCAAACTTTTTACTACTCGAGTTTTATGTTTTTTCTGTGGTTTTAGGCCAACTGTGTAAACAGTGTGTCAAAATGAAAAAAAAAACAAAACTTTAAAATCACACTGGTGAGGTTGTGCTGAAATGAATGATACCAAACAAGGCAGGTAAACTGCTTTAAAGGTGAAATATAAAGCAAAAAAAAAAAAAAAAAGTTGTGTAAAACGACCATTTATGCCTCTAGTCCCCAAGTGTTTAAGTCACGAAGAAATTATTTTCCAACTGTTACTGAGTCATTAATTCTAATTAAACAGTTTTCTTAGCATGTATCAGTGTTATCTCATCAGGTGACAGACTACAAGCTGCCGGGCAGTTCAGATCGAGGAGATGCTGAGGATGGTGGGCTTTAAAGGTACAGTATGTAAGAATTTCTGATGGGTATTTGAAAGAAAAGATGTTTTCTTTAAAATGACTTCATATTCCAAGCACTGTTGTGAATGTATGGTGGCCGTTAGTGGCCAAAATTCTCCCAGACATAAAGATGTTTTCATCTGTGAGTGGATCCAGTGGCCTCAGGTTGTGGGTCTTTAGGGTCTTTTAAGGTATAATTCATCCCAAAAAGTTCTCTAACTCCCATTAAACAAAGCGGGTACAGCAGTTTTTAAGTTCAGAGGGTTCTCACTTTACACACATTGTTTTGTCTATTCAGGGACACTGCAGTAAAAATGGTGGAACGAGTATGGCAGCCTCCATATGCACCACCCAGCAAGTAGATATAAATGACTCATTCTAAGAAAATAAACATACAACAGCTGTTGTAGTGCAGCGATTACGTCAAAACCAACACACTTTTGAATTATATATCGCATTTTTCTGCCATTGACCTTTGATTTTTTTACATGCTGTACCTTTAAGAGTAGTGACTTGGGCTACATAATTAGACAAAATCTAATCAAAATCTCATGGCACAATGAAGTCTGAGCTTTCCGTAATATTAATTAAAAAGGCTTTTTTGTTTAGCTGTTTGAACATGTTTTTTTTTAATACAAATTATATTTATGGTCATAAAAAGTTGATTACTTCAAAGATCACAAATTGAATTGCAATGAATCAAAGAAAATCTATATGTGATCACATTTTCAAAATTATGAGGATAGCAACAGTTTACCGTGTGTGCAACTATATTTTAACAGTGATTTCCCTTCAAGGTTTTATTAAGTTGATGAAGTTAAGTGGAGGATTGTTTTGTTCTGTGAAATACATTTCTGTGATGCTGAGTTTGCATCCTCGTGCAAACTGCTTTGTCTGTACAATACTGAGGTGAAACAACAGATATCTTCAGCTCATTGAATTACAGAAATGATTTAACAAAACAAAATAAAAAAAAACCCTGACCAGAATATTTTTCACTATAAACTTCTGCTAGTTTAAATGTTGTATCCACTGTGAATTAACATCTATCATGAGTGCAACAAAACACTTTTCCCAGGGGGGCTTCTGAACCACTTTTTTGTCAAAATCAGACCTCAATCCTTGCGATCAAGACTGGTCAAATATGCCTTGACCTAACCTCACGACAGATAAATGCAATGACTGCCACATAATTGTCATTTAATGGACTAAAAATAACATTTAACTCTAACATCATAAAACATCCTTTGGCATTGTCTAAAATTCAGATTAAATAAACAGAATCGTTTTATTTATCCTTTGCAGGAAATTGTAATATATTATATAAATGAAAAGACAATCATATAAATAATCTGTTATTGACTGTGACCAAAACTGCAAACAGAATTCCTTTCAAAATATCAATCCAGGATGTGTTGGTTTGGACAGCTCATATGTGTTACTCATTTTCAGCTCAGCCTGAGCCGAGCGCACCAGTGTGACCGGCGGCTCTGTGTGATCAATCCACCAGCACATGATTGATACTACTACTACGTCTCTTATATAACGTTGTGTGAGTGAAGCTATGCAATCTGTGCAACTCTGCCTCAGGCATCTTCACTCTCCTAGCAGGTTTTGCTTTCCCTTAATACATTGGATGCACCGAAAATTCCCATAAATCCCCTTTTCAAGCCCAGCATGAGCCTCAGTGTCTAACATGCACTCCTGTGATTGCATCATGCAACTACAACAAAGACAGCTTTGACAAATTCTGTCCCATTAATTTTTCATCCCATTATCAAAGTGAAAAGTCGATTACTTAATGATGTGTGTCAATGAATTAACATCTACTTTACATGAAAATTGACTGTTATAGTCTGAGCTACAGGACTGTTATGACAATATGCAGCTCTTCCTTTAACTGAATGACAATTAAAACGAGTTTTCCTGGCAAGTTTTATCCTTTGCTGAGCGTTAGACTAAACCTGTCTACATTCAATCTAATAAATGATGTCTGAAATAATGAGCACCTTCCAAAATACTGAGTCAAAGTCAGTGCCGTTGAACTTGTCGGGTAATCCGGCTGCTGTCAGCTTTGGACCCAGCAAAGTAACAAACTCCTCAAAATCCACCTGGCCATCACCTGCAAAAAAAAGAACAGTTGGTGTTTATTGTTGCTGGGTATATTGCCTCCTGTGGTCCCCTTTGGAGGGTAAATAGAAAGAAAGGTTCCTGATTGTTTGTTTTCTTTGGTTTTAACAGCTGAAGACAATAAAATGCGAGCTGTGTGTCGGGCTTACCGTCCATGTCCAGTCTCTGGATGATGACTTCCAGTTCCACCTCGTTTGGCATGTAGCCCAGGGAGCGCATGGCCATGCCCAGCTCCTGCTTTGAGATGAACCCGTTCCCATCACGATCAAACACTTTAAAGGCTTCACGGATCTCTGCAGAAAAAACACACATACACACTCAAAGGCTCATCCGAAGGTTTTACTGCAAATCAGTGTATGTAAGAAGGAAATGTTTCTGTACCAAAGATGCATTTGTCATGCTGTATCAATCCTTGAGTCATAAGTACATGCAGGCTGGCAGTTCCAGAGCAAATTCCACCAATGAACTGACAAAAAAGAGCCAAGTAAAATGGCCCCGAACAAAAGGCTGAGATCAGAACAATGTGTAAGTGCCAAACTTGGCCTTGTGTTTTTGAGTTTTATGAGGATGAATCAAACCTGTGCCTCTTATTCTCTTAATTGCCAAAATATGAAAAAGATTAAAGCCAAATAGCCGACATGGAATATTTTCTGCTCCTTCAAGATTTGCAGTAATTTCTCAGAGAGTCAAACGAATGACAAGGGTTAAAACCAAGGGGCAAACTCCGCCTCAGAACAGTGAAGCTCGCTTGCTTGTTGGAAATAGTGTAATCCTCCCTTCATCCGCTAGGGGCTGGCTCCAAGAGCGAGCAAATCCCCATAGACTCCCATGTTAAAAACGCCACTTTCACAGCAGAAATAAACAGGTTTACAGCCTGGTTCAAAAAATCATTTTAGGTTTATTAGGTCAAGTCTACCTTCATGTCAACTGTGAGGGGGGTGAATTTTTTTATAACTCATTCGTTTAGATGTTATTTATTCTTCAAATTACACATAATTAAGGGCGTGTCCTTATGATTGACATGCGGCAGACCGGAAGCTCCGCCTGCCGACCGGAGGCTCCTAGTTAGCTCCTTCTTTGCTCTTAATAAGGTCTCAGTTTGTTACAGAGTCGCACAACGGCGGTGTTTAGTCAGCGAATTGCAAGTCTAAGCATGTCTTACCTTAACCATGCCGCTTAGGGGGCTTATCTTTGTTAGCTCCTCTTAGTTTCGTGTTAGCTCAGTTAGCGTTTAGCCCACAGTACGTCAGCTGTCAATCATTTGCCCCGCGGCCGCGCTGTGCCCATTTTAGTATTTTCCTGGAGTGACGACGTACTTGACACGGCAAGATGGCGACGGTAAGACACGCCCAACTGGCTTCACATTTCTCTATTCAGAAGAGACCGGAAGCTATGTCCAGTAATTATATACAGTCTATGGTTAAAACAAGATGATCAACCTATAAGGACATTTAAGTGGATAATTGTTAACAAATTATTATCTTTTATTTTATTTAACCCTTATTTTCCCAGGAAAGTCCCAATGAGATTAAAAACTTCTTTTTCAAGGGAGTCCTGGAATTAAGATTAAACTTTGCATGTAGTTGAATTGTGAAGAATTGTAGGATAGCTCAGCGATCAAACTCCAACGTTTTGGATCAAATACAAAAGAGCAATGAGATCATTGGACTTGCTGGTGGCCCTGTTGCTGTTTAATAAGTTAAAACTGAATATCTGCTGGCTCGCAGCTAGCTTTTAAACTTGTCTTGAAATTTGCTACTTTTGCTTTGTCTGCTTTTTTTTTTCCCTCCCCCCTCTTTGTCAAAACTGAGGTGCTCCCACGCAGACAGGGGGACTTGAGGCTTGACAGCGCTTCTTTTCAACTATCTTACATGCCATGTTGTTAGGAGTTGTTAGAAACAGGATGGTCAGCGCGCTGCACCAAGTGGAGGCGAAGATTCAATGTCCGTCACTCAATTATGTCTGTTGGCACGCAAAAACTCAAAGAAACAATAAATAGCTAAATAAACATATCCTCCGCCCAACAGTTTGGTACAGGGTCGTGCCGAACCGAGAGCAGTGTACAGATCGGTTCGACACAAATACACATACCGTTACAGCCCTATTGACATAATATTGCAACATAAAATATCACGATATTCCAGTATATCAATATTTTGTCACACCAGTAATGACATTATTTGTAGAAGAAGTTGCACAAGACAAATAAACTGCATCTGTCTGCTTTCAAAGTATATTAAAGACTGCAAAACTAAGTGCAGAACTCATATATGAAAGTAACTACCGCTTGAGCTAAAACATGATAACGTGGGGTCTTTGTCTTATTGATAGCTGTTGTTCTATGTTCAGTTTTTTATATAGCAGATTAAAATGCTGAACAACAGTAATGTTTCATTTTTGTCTCATAAAAATGAAGCTTTTTTTAAGGAAAACACCAAATATGATATTTTCACCGATACATAGACCAAAGTATTTGCAAACTTTGGGTAAAACAGAAGCTCTCAGTGACACTAAAGAAAGAACCATTTGAGAATCATAAGAGCCAGCTTATGCCAGTTAAAATGCCAAATCTTTGATGTGAACCAGACCTCCATCACTGTGATGAATGAAAACGGATTTCTACAGTTCCACGAACACTGTTCCATGATGTACAGTTTGGATGTTTGTCATTTTCACAAAAAAAAAAGATTAAAACTGCTTAAAGAAACATCTATGATCACACCTGTTTTTATACCATGGTGTGGGTGAATACTTGATTCTGATTGGCTGTAGGGTGTCCATTAAAAATTGATATACTGTAGGATATCTACAGTAGTTCCGGTCAAATAGCCTGATTGCTCTAAATCAACGCACTTGCTCATAAACTAGTTGGTAACCATGACAACAGAATATCAGAACAGACATTGACATATTTTATTTATCACAATGGCAAGACAGTAAACAAAGCATGGGTTGTTATTGTTTCTTAAAGGTGGGTCTGTCGCAGATTTACACGAACCACAGACTCCTGAACTCAGCTGTGGGTCGACGTCATGTCTGTGACGGTGCATCACTGTGAAAGCAGCCTGCAGGCTTACTGGGCTCCATCAGTGGCCTCTGAAATCATCTCGCTTCCCTCCGCTGATTAGGCCGCATTAACAGCTGCAGGCCGACTGAGCTCAGCTGCAGGTGCCGTGCCAGAGCCGGCTGCCAGCGTCACAACGGGAGACATTAAAAAGTCCACTCAGCAGTTTCTTGTGAAAAAATTTCAACGGTAAAAACAACATTAACGTATTGATAATTAATGATATAAGCGGGAAAATGTCCTTCGAGGTTGTCCATTATCAGAAATTAATGAACTTCATGGAAGCAACTGTCCACACCTCCACATTGCCCATTAATTTCTGATAATGAACACCTCATCTGGCATTATCCCTCCCACAATCTGGATTATTTCCAGACTAGAGGAAATTCTGATTGGTCTGTAAGTTTGTAATCAACCGACTATACTGCCTGGTGGTCAGAAAACTTCAATAAATACTTCCTCTACTTGTTCCTCCGCTGCTACTACAGCAGCTGTGGCTACTATAACTTCTACTTCTTCTTTACTCCTTTAAATTGCTGACGTGAGACTAAGCTTCAATTTCCTTGAGTTCATCTTTGTTTGGAACAGGGTTATGTAACACTGGATTATTTTTAGGGCTCTGAATCACCAAACTGAGATCAAGAACAAACAATGAAAGACATCTGGTTGTTTTTGCTAATGTTGCCATTTTTTTTTTTTTTTTTCTTTTTTTTTTTTTTTTTTCCTTTTTTTTCCCCCCCCCCCCCTTTACCTTTCCCCCCTCCCCCCCCCCTTTCCCTCCCCCCCCCCTCTCCTTCCCCCCCCCCCCCCCTTTTTTTTTTTCCCCCCTCCCCCCCCCCCCCCCCGTCCCCCCCCCCCCGCCCCCCCCCCCCCTCCTCTCCCCCCCCCCCCCCTTTTAAAATGTTGCCTGGACAGAAAAAAACAACAACAACAACAAAAACAATAGAACTGGAGCACACCACAAAGTCAGCACCCATCTACCAGCTTGGATGTAAAATATACCCAAGAAATATAATCTTCTAGTCCCAACTTATACTAAATGTTGAAGAAAAGAATTAGCAAAGCAATATCTGCATAAAGTCAGGCTGTTTCAAGTAGGGATGCACAATATTGGAATTTTGTCCGATATCCGATATGCCGGTATTTTAAAACTCATGGCCGATAACAGATATCAATACCGATATTAAAGCTGAAAAAAAATGAGCAGTCATTGCAAATAGCAGTTTTGTTATCCGTTTCCGACACTTTGAAAAAGGGGTGGGAAAAAAATATTGATACACTGAAATATCGCGATATTTTCAAATGACGATTTCAAATCGATGTTTAAAGATGCGGCATCGATCTATTTTACTTACAAAATCTTGCAAGATTTAATCGTTCTGTTGCAAACTCTCACGATATTTTGTGAATTCTTGCGAGATTTCATTAGTAAAATAGATTGATACTGTGTTTTTAAATGTCAATATGATATCAGCATATGAAAATATTGCAAAATTTTTGTGAATTTTTGTGAGATTTTGTAACAGAAAGATGACATATCGGGAAATTTTGTTAGTAAAATAGATTGATACCGTGTTTTTAAATGTTAATATGATATCAGCATTTTAAAAATATTGCGTTATTTCAGTGTATTGATATTTTTTTCCACCCCTAGTCTTTAAAAGTTTTAAAGTCTGTAAAAAATAAGATTTTGAAGAGGAAGAAGTTTTCTCTTTCTTTTTTTTTTTTTTTTTTTTTAGAAATAGTGGGCTGATCATTTAAATATCAGTTAAATATCGGTGGGGTGGCCGATGTTTGATATTCAGTTTTAAGGCCGATATAGGCCGATACCAACAGGGGGCCAATTATATCGTGCATCCCTAGTTTCAAGTTTGGTTTGCGCTTGACATCTTGGCTCTGTTAAGCTTTCTTTGAATGCTGCAACCAGTGCTAAAACCTGCGTTTTAGTTCAAACTTGAATGTCATGTGCACTTTCTAGTACATTCATCCATTTATGAAGCATTGAAGCTTCATACACGAAAAATAAAACAAAGTTACATTAATGCATGAACCCCATTCACCACGATATGTATCCACAATGTAGAAAAGGTTCAATAGTGATGAGGGTGTGTTACACATTGAAAACATAACAATTATGTTCACCAACATTGCTGACAAACCCCACACCTAAAAGACGGCTTGGTGTTTAAGAGGATGTTGAAATCCATGTTATCCATGTAGCTGTACCAGCAAAGCAAATATTAAAACCTTGTTTTTTACCTTGTTTAGGTTTAGCTCAACTGTTAGCAATGTTGTGTACGATCCAAATGTTAAATTAAACCTATCCATTTAATGCAAAAGTCATAGAATTTTCCAAGACTCACTCCCATTGAGACGATCATTGTTGACTTTACTGTGACACTTAACCACTGAAATAACTCTACAGCATCGCTCAGAGGCGATAAACTGGAGTAGTGATCATGAAAGTTTTATCAGCTGCTTTAAGATAAACAGAAGAAGAAGAGGCCACAAACCTGTAAACATAAAATCACCTGCATCTGTAAAACTCAAAGCAGAACAATCTATAATTCAGTGAAACGATGTCACATTTCTGGAAAAGCTTTAAACTCTGTGAAGTCCAGTTTACAGTAAAAGTGTAGTTTCAAAGTGGAAAAACATGCTCTTATATTTACAGTGTCACAGAAAACAATCAAACATCTGTAAAATCCCCCACCAGACACTATTTTCCCCCATTTTCCTCTTAGTTATTGCCCAAAAGGGACTGAATCCCTTCATTTATATGCAAGAACGGTCACCTGTAATATAAAACTTGTCACGTGTCACATAGTGCTCTTAGAACCTGGAGATGAAGCTTAAAATAAAGAGGATGCACAGACAATAAAGTTTCCAGTAAGTGTCAGTATTGCAATGCATCCAGTGAAATTAGGTATTTTTGTATTATAGATAAATAACAATGATGATCTACATGTTTGATTAGAAGAAATGAGAAATTTTAATGAATAATGAAAACAAAACATGAGATAAGAAGTGCTGTTATGTAAGCAAGGTTCTCATTTAAATGGCCTCTTCTTTCTCAGTTTAAGGGCAATTACCTGCTATTGACTTATAGAAAGGTAGTTCCTGATTAATTTTGTGAATCCACTGCAAAGCTGAAGTCAGAACGGCTGCTCTGGTGATTTACCAATGTGTCAAAACTGCAACAAATGGCTAAGCCTCCAGCCAAAAGCCACAACATGTCAGTTTGACAAATATTTCAGCTGGAAAACAAAATCTAAAATATCAATGATGGCAGGAAATAGTGTCTTATTCTGCGTATGATGTTGGAGCAGAACTCCAGGAAACAGTTTCTCATAATAAAGCACATGTCAGAGGGATAGAAGCTGTGCCACAGAGACAGAGATACCTGGCAATCAGGCATTACAATGGATTACAGCTGGGCATGCAATTTATAAAGCCCAGCAAAGTGACAGTTACAGCAGCTATTTTTCTACTTGCTTTTTGTTACAAGATGTCTTCCTGCCAGTGTAGTTTGAATCATGGAGAGCCTCCAGCTGTTTTTATTTTCCTTCCCTAGGTGGGATCTTATTGTTTATAGAATAACAATACCTCAGTATCCACCTGAGGTCCTCGCTCCATCTGTTTACTTTGCAAAGATGGGCTTTCACATGCTTTCTGCAAAATCATGTTGCTGCCATGCAGGAGGAAACCACAATCCTAAATAAGGAGCCAAACAAGGTTAATGTTTCGCATTGAATTTCTCTTGAAAGCCTCTTTTAAATGATCACAGGCTAAGGTGGGAAAACATCCCAACTGCCTCATGATGATTCATAAATTTGATATTTAAAAAAAATATCTCTCATGAAATACTGATACTATTTTCATGTCAAAGATTTTCCACTGTTACAAACCATTTACAGAGCTCTAATGCTGCTGCAGGCCAGACAAATGGCTTAACAAGTCCAGAGATATTCAGCCAGACCAAATAAATGATGTAGTCATATTAAATCCAAACCATTCGCCTTGCTTTTGAAAAAAGGAAAACACACCAGAATGAAATTAAATATCTCTGAAGAGAACCAGCTTTAAACGTAATTCTCTTATAATTTACCAAAGAAGTGTACTTTTTCTCTTTTTTAACCACAGGCCATCCAGAAAGATTCATTTGAAAATATCCCAAGGAGAGACAACTGTATTATTGCATATCCTCTTAATTCTGCAAGCCCAAAATAAATGCACACTCCCCAGTAGTGACTGTATTATAAATGAGAAGGTCCAAGGGTCTGAGTGGAAAAAATATTCTTTGAATTGCTGCAATATCAGTCTTTGCTTGCACAGATGACCTAAATTATATCGTCTGGTAGAGGAGATAAAAGCTTCCTGCAGCCTACTGTGACTCATGGTAAGTTGTTTATATCAAACAGCAGTCCAAATCCCAATTATGATTCAATTTAGAGGTATAAAACATGAAATAGAAGCAAATCCTCATAATTACTATTTTTGTTTTCACTGATGATTTAAATTGCTAATTAAATTTTATAACGGGGGATTTGTTTCCACTTGATCAATCACTCATGTCCTGGTTGCTTTAAAGCAGACCGTGACTGAATGATGTACAGCCGCAGAGCAAACATTTGCTGTTTGTTGGCCACAGTTCTGTGCTGATTGGTAGTATACGGCAGGTTTTGCATGCCGTGGAACCAGAGCCGGGAGCTGATGTGATCAAAGTGGCAACAGTTCATAAAAACTGCAGTCAAGCTGTTGTTTTCTGCAGGTTGGTCCTCCAAGCAAACCCCCCCCCCCGTGTTGTATTGTTTGCATTTGAATGACAACATTTTTTCAATAGAGCTGTTAAAGGGATACTGTGTAAGTTTTGACCAAAACATTGGCTTAATGTAAGTAATAAAGATGATGTCTGGGGTCAGTATTCACCTTATTGTGCCCCTCCAACTCCTAAATGTAATGTCCTCTTCTGTCTGGAGTTGTGTTGACATTTCCGGTCGCTAGCTGCGGCTCGCTCCCATCCCTGTCCCCCATCCCTGGCGTGGGGCAGCCAGAGCTGGCCCCTTGGCAGTGGGTGCCAGCCTCCTTTATACAGCTGATGTATAATATCTATATAATAAAGGCTTTTAATTAATCATTGCATATAGGGTAGTGAATCCAATTTTACTGAATATTGCAAAAAATGTTGAAAGAAACATCTTCTACAACACTTCTATAACATTTTTTAGGTGTCAAATTGTAAATGCTTTGTGTAAGTGTAACTGTTTTGTGATGATTTTCTAATAAATTCATGGTATGAATTATGGGAAATGGTTATGGTTCCCATAAGTGTAAATTTAAATTTCCATCTTTATTGTCCTTAAAGAGGAAATCTGCAGTTTTTTCTCATTTCTGTTTGTAAACACGATATAAACCGAGAGCCTCTCCCCTCATACTCTTCAGTCCGAGCCCCTCCTTCAAATGTTGACCCTGGTTTTCAAGCATGCACAATCTAAAGCTCTTTTCACCGCAGACTCCCTTTTCTTCACTGTCTGCCTTTTTTTTTTTTTTTTTGAGAACAGGTGCCTGTTCCAGTCGATGAAATCACAGAGCGCCATGCCCTTAGCTCAGTCATTGGCTGGAGATAAATATGCAAATCTCCACCCAGAAACATCCTGAATAAACAAAGGGGAAAAAAACTCAATACAGTCCGGGGGAGATGGAATTGCAAACAAAGTCACCGCCACACAATAGCAGAGCCCAAAGGTGTGGATTGAGACAGATTTCACTCGCACAACTCTAGTGTTTATTTTCAGGGTGAAAACTCTGGATTCTACCTTTAAAACTTCAACCAGTCTTGGTCGCTTTGTTTAAATTTAGCTCATTCGTGCATCATTTTTTAAATCGAATAAGAAGCTGCTGCTGTTGCATCTTCCATGACTTCTCTCTGAACACAGCCTGACTGGTGAAGTGTGAAAATTTTGGTTGAAAGTGTGCGATATTTGCTTCGATGCTGAGAAATTCTTGTTGGCCTTCAGAGATGCAGCCCGACGCGATCCCCCGAGGTGTGATCTGACACAGGAGATTTGAGAGCCAAGCATCTGATGCTGAACTCACAAAAGAGAAGGGTGCAGTCTTCCCCTCGTTCTCTGCCGTGTGTCACTGAGGACTGGTGGGTCTTCGCTGCAGCACAGAGGCTGAAATGTCTGTCGACAAATGTAATCCTTGAATTCACAACTGAGATGGAACATAAAGTGAGGAGAAATGAATCAACAGGATTTAACCATAAATTAAAGCCGCAAGCGGCGATGAAGGCCCTCGCACCTCTGGCGCCGCCAGGCCATCCCTTAGTCTTCTTTCTCTCAGTGTGCCGCTCTGTGATGTGGACACAGAACATTTGGTGTGGGGGCGCTGTAGAGCCACATTTACACTTCAGGAACATATTCCATACTTTCATTTCTCCGGCATTCATGTCTTCGGTTGTTCTGGAGACCAAAAAATTAAGTTGTAGGGGGCGCTTGGAGCCACATTAAACTTCAGGAACACGTATCCATTAATCCCTCATTTCTACCAGTGTGCATATCATGGCCCGGTTGATCGGGCAGCCAAACATTTAAGGTTGGGGGGCGCTATAAGCCCCATTAAAATTCTGGAACATTCCTATACGGATAACATCATCATCTTCCATGACGGCCTCCTTATTTACAGGCACCCTTCCGGAGGGGGCGGGGCAAGTGAAAACCGGAAAGGCATATAGGTGTGTTCAGCATCTACCACACACACACCATGTGCAGATATCTGGTTTTATGCCAGAGTTATATAGTGTCGTGTTTCATGGCGAGGTCACCTTTTAGGCTCCGCCCCCTCCACACCTACATTCTTAATGCAAGCACAACAGAAACTCCTCCTTTAACACAAAGAGACCTCGTGATGGCTACCATTACGGCTCTAGCATTAATGCAAATATGTCATCAAGAAATCGTCAGAAAAATGGCACTTTTTTCAAAATGGCCGACTTCCTGTCGGATTAATCCAAATGGTCCAAGAGGGTTTTTTGTAGGTCCTGATATGTTCTACCACTGTGCCAAATTTCATGCTTGTGGGTCATTGTGGTGGGCGGGGCTGATCATTTGAAGATTTGTAGGGGGCGCTATTGAGCCATTTTTTAAGATTTCCGAAATATCTCCGCGTGAATGAGTTCAGGGGATGACCATCATCATCTGTAGCAAGTTTGGTGGAGATCGGACCTTTCTTTGTGTCATTTCCATGTACTTCCTGTTTCCATGGCGTTGGGCTGATATTCGCCATGGTTACGTTTGGCGTATCGACTTGAGTTTTTTATTGTGGCATCGTGGAAGGGTTTGACACGTTTGGAAGCACTTTCAAATCCATCGGCTTCATCATTGAAGTTCTGGTCCCCAAACACTGAAAAGTGACACTTCCTGTCGCCAGGGGGCGGGGCTAAGGTGAAAACCGGAAATGGTCATATAGGTGTGTTCAGCATCTGACCAGCATCACACGTAGCAATTTTGGTGCAGATATCTGGTTTTATGCCCGAGTTATATCAGTTTCGTGTTTCATGGCGAGAAGGTCAACTTGAAGGCTCCGCCCCCTCCACACGCTTGCAGATTTCTGAATGCAGAGCACAACTAGAAATCCCACATGCCTTCTGAACACAAAGAGACCATCGGGATGACCGTACCATTTGCGGTTTATGAGGAGTTAACGCAAATGCGACGTGAGTGAAACGCCAAAATGGCGACTTTGACCCAAAATGGCCGACTTCCTGTACACTTGGCACCACGACGTTAAGAGGCTTTTTTGTCCGCCCCGACATGTAGAACAAGTGTACCGAATTTCGTAAAGATCGGTGATATGCAGTTCTGGGGACCTTGCAAAAGGTGGCGCTAGAGCGCAGTTTCGCCCGAGCGGTCACGAAAACGCCAAAATACGAAATTTTTCGATTTTAAATGGGGGGGTAGCCAAAATTTGGTGACTTTTTGGGCATGTTCAGGCCCCCAAAAATGCAATTCATTTGACGGGAGAATAAGAATAATAAGAATAAGAATAAGAATTAAAGCCGCAAGCGGCGATGAAGGCCCTCGCACCTCTGGCGCCGCTCAGGCCTATGCACCGCGTAGTCTGTGTCATGTTCTACCAGTGTGCCGAATGTCATGGCGTTTGGTTGATGTGTTAGCTCAAAATGATCATTTAAAGGTTTGTAGGGGGCGCTGTAGAGCCACATTTAAACTTCAGGAACACGTATCCATGGAATCCTTGTCATGTTCTACTATTGTGCTGAATTTCATGGTCTTCGGTTGATCAGGTAGGCCTAAATGATCATTAGAAGGTTTGTAGGGGGCGCTGTAGAGCCACATTAAAAATTCTGGAACATGTGTCCATGTAAATGAGATCAGGTTATGAACATCATCATCTGTGCCAAGTTTGATCGAGATCTGGCCATCCGTGTGTTATTTACAGGCACTTCCTGTCCCCAGGGGGCGGGGTTAAGGTGAAAACCGGAAATGGTCATATAGGTGTGTTCAGCATCTGACCAGCATCACATGTACCAAGTTTGGTGCAGATATCTGGTTTTATGCCAGAGTTATATGAGTGTCGTGTTTCATGGCGAGAAGGTCACCTTTTAGGCTCCGCCCCCTCCACACGCTTACAGATTTCTGAATGCAGAGCACAACTAGAAATCTCACATGCCTTGTGAACACAAAGAGACCATCGTGATGGCTGTACCATTAGCGGTCTCTGAGGAGTTAACGCAAATATGTCATCAAGAAATCGTCAGAAAAATGGCACTTTTTTCAAAATGGCCGACTTCCTGTCGTATTAATCCAAATGGTCCAAGAGGGTTTTTTGTAGGTCCTGATATGTTCTACCACTGTGCCAAATTTCATGCTTGTGGGTCATTGTGGTGGGCGGGGCTGATCATTTGAAGATTTGTAGGGGGCGCTATTGAGCCATTTTTTAAGATATCCGAAATATCTCCACGTGAATGAGTTCAGGGGATGACCATCATCATCTGTAGCAAGTTTGGTGGAGATCGGACCTTTCTCTGTGTCATTTCCATGTACTTCCTGTTTCCGTGGCGTTGGGCTGATATTCGCCATGGTTGCGTTTGGCGTATGGACTTGAGTTTTTTATTGTGCCATCGTGGAAGGGTTTGACACGTTTGGAAGCACTTTCAAATCCATCGGCTTCATCGTTGAAGTTCTGGACCCCAAACACTGAAAAGTGACACTTCCTGTCCCCAGGGGGCGGGGCTAAGGCGAAAACCGGAAATGGTCATATAGGTGTGTTCAGCATCTGACCAGCATCACACGTAGCAATTTTGGTGCAGATATCTGGTTTTATGCCCGAGTTATATCCGTTTCGTTTTTCATGGCGAGAAGGTCAACTTTCAGGCTCCGCCCCCTCCACACGCTTGCAGATTTCTGAATGCAGAGCACAACTAGAAATCTCACGTGCCTTCTGAACAGAAAGAGACCATCTGGGTGACCGTAGCATATGCGGTTTCGGAGGAGTTAACGCAAATGCGACATGAGTGAAACGGCAAAATGGCGACTTTGACCCAAAATGGCCGACTTCCTGTAGACCTGGCACCACGACGTTTTGAGGCTTTTTTGTCCGCCCCGACATGTAGAACAAGTGTACCGAATTTCGTAAAGATCGGTGACATGCAGTTCTGGGGACTTTACAAAAGGTGGCGCTCTCGCGCATTTTTGCCCGAGCGGTCACGAAAACGCAAAAATACGAAATTTTTCAGATTCGTCTGGGGGGGTAGCCAAAATTTGGTGACTTTTCAAGCATGTTCAGGCCCCCAAAAATGCAATTCATTTGAGAGAAGAATAATAATAATAATTAAAGCCGCAAGCGGCGATGAAGGCCCTCGCTCCTCAGGCGCCGCTCCGGCCTATGCACCGCCTCCCCTCAGTCCCCCTTACCCTAACTTGAAGGAATTTGTGCCAACTCAGGGGTTCAATAGGAATGTAAGTGATTATGTAGGCCGAAGAAGTCACTTCCTGTTTTCAGGGGGCGTGGCCATGACGTCATCACATCATGTGAAACAGTTCAAGGTATTCCTGTCATCATCTGTGCCAAGTTTGGTCGAGATCTGCCCATCTGTGTGTCATTTACAGGCACTTCCTGTCACTAGGGGGCGGGGCTTAGGCAAAAACCGGAAATCATCATATAGCTTCAGTCAGCATCTGTCCAGCATCACACATAGCAAATTTGGTGCAGATACCTGGTTTTCTTCCAGAGTTATATCAGTCTAAACAATTGTAGGGGGCGCACTAGAGTCATTTTTCCAGATATGGCCAATATGTCCATGTGAATCAGTTCAGGGGATGACCATCATCATCTGTAGCAAGTTTGGTGGAGATCGGACCTGTCTTTGCATCATTTCCATGTACTTCCTGTTTCCATGGCGTTGGGCTGATATTCGCCATGGTTACGTTTGACGTATCGACTTGAGTTTTCTATTGTGGCATCATGGAAGGGTTTGACACGTTTGGAAGCACTTTCTAATTCATCGGCATCATCATTGAAGTTCTGGACCCCAAACTCTGAAAAGTGACACTTCCTGTCCCCAAGGGGCGGGGCTACGGCGAAAAACGGAAATGGTCATATAGGTGTGTTCAGCATCTGGCCGGCATCATATGTAGCAATTTTGGTGCAGATATGTGGTTTCATGCCCGAGTTATATCAGTTTCGTGTTTCGTGGCGAGAAGGTCAACTTTCAGGCTCCGCCCCCTCCACACGCTTACAGATTTCTGAATGCAGAGCACAACAAAAAATCTCACATGCCTTGTGAACACAAAGAGACCATCGGGGTGACCGTACCATTAGCGGTTTATGAGGAGTTAACGCAAATGCGAGGTGAGTGAAACGCCAAAATAGCGACTTTGACCCAAAATGGCCGACTTCCTGTAGACCTGGCACCACGACGTTTTGAGGCTTTTTTGTCCGCCCCGACATGTCGAACAAGTGTACCGAGTTTCGTGCAAATCGGTGACATGCAGTTCTGGGGACTTTACAAAAGGTGGCGCTCTCGCGCAATTTTGCCCGAGCGGTCACGAAAACGCCAAAATACGAAATTTTTCAGATTCGTCTGGGGGGGTAGCCAAAATCCTGGGACTTTTTGAGCATGTTCAGGCCCCCAAAAGTCCAATTCATTTGAGAGAAGAACTATAATAATAATAATAAGAATAAACGCTAGAGTTTCAATAGGCCTTCGCACCGCCTTCGGTGCTCGGGCCTAATAAACGCTTGCATTACAATAGGCCTTCGCACCGCCTTCGGTGCTCGGGCCTAAATATAAAAACATGATTAAAAAGAAGTAATAAGGGGTAGAGGTGAAATAATCCTTGCAGAACAGCAACACAATACTTGGGATATACTTTCTGAAGCATGCCTTGAGCAGAGTTTTATCACTTTTTGGGATATATTAAACATCACTGGAAACTTTTGCCAATTACATCTGGTGCACGTTGAGCAGAACAGTCTAATGTTGAGGCTTTTGTAGCGGTGAAGTGTCCGTGAACCTAATCCAGGGCTTCTTTTACAGAGCCAGAGATCCTC
Source organism: Atherinomorus stipes (assembly GCA_023101725.1). NCBI lineage: Eukaryota > Metazoa > Chordata > Actinopteri > Atheriniformes > Atherinidae > Atherinomorus > Atherinomorus stipes. Next base: position 534,879 of record JALJCO010008795.1, on the reverse strand, counting down.
TTTGCTTCAGTCAGACCTGCATCTGCTTAGGGCTGCTTTGGATCAGTAATTGCAGCACACCCACTCTTTATGTAAGACCTTATCAGGATGAGAAAAACACTGCTTTGCTGTTTGTGTAAACCTGGGGAGGCTATTTTTAAACACCCATAGCAACCTTAATCCATCTTTAGCTGGATACGGGCCGACTTGGACACCCAGAAGATTTTATATTTCCATAATAGGCCTCTAACAAGTCTCTGGAGATTTTAAAAGGAGTATGTGACAAAAACTGAGTTGACTGTGTGTCGAGGGAAAATCCCATTTGTGTATTTGGACTGAAACTCTTTCCCACATGATGAAATTTAAGGCACATTAACTTCACCAATGCAGCGCTGATATGTGCACAGGGAGAGACTGGGATAGAAAAAAAAAAGTGGAAAGGTTTGAGGTGTTTTATTCATTGAGAAAAAAAAAATCCTCAGCGAACTTTAAGCCCCACTTGACCTTGAATGATGGAAGACAGTGAAAGGATGTCAAATTTTAGCCCAATGCCATTAACTTTTTCTTTCCAGAGGAAAAGAAGAATCCCTGATCTGCCTTCATCTTTTCCCCTCCCTCACTCTTATGTTTTCAGGACTGCAAGTTTTCATCATCACAGCCAAAAGCCAAGCTGAGCCAGAGCCAATACCCACAAAGCAAAAGCCCGTGAGAAGCACCTCAAACTAAGGTCAGATGTGAGCTATCAAAAGCCTGTTTTATACATTATAGCTTATCCAATACGCCCTCATCAGTTCCACCCAATTAATGGTATCCTTTCACTTACAGATGCAGTTATTCTACTGTTACTGTCTCATATAGACTTTGCTCTATTGTTCATCAAAGGGAGGAAATATGATTCGCAAGGAAAAAAAAGACACTTCACCTTCCAAAACTCATTGCAGTTCATTTCACAGGTAATAAAGTCTGCTGGATCCACTCCTTCGTGGCAATCGATCAAAATGGAAATAAATGACTTTAGTTCAACCTACCCGACAGCCGTAATCACAGCATTTCATGATATTCCACGCTAATCTGCACCTCATGTTTTCCATCAAAACCCATTTGAGCAAGGTTGGATGTCATACCAGATTACATCGAATGATTAACTGAGAATTTATACGAAGCCGCGGTTACTGACGTGATCAAAATGTCAACTGTTTAAAACTACACCAAGTGTCAGGGAAAGAACAAATGCCATTCTGGAGGCTTTTACTGAGTCTCTTGCTCATAATGGGAACCAATTTCACAGCAACAGGAAGCAAACATCTTTGCATTTCTATGATTCTGAGGTGAAAGTGTCCTGCCATTTAACTGAAGAAGTAAATTTTAACTCTTTGTTTAGAAATCCTGCTGTCAGATTAGTAATCTATGAATTTGCAGGTGCTGTCCTACAGATGGGAGAAGTGCATACCAAAATGCTTTCTCTAGAATGATCATGATTAAGAAATAAGTCCAGTTCTAAATTTCATTCATAACTGAATTTACCATTGAAATGCCTGTTGATGCATATGCCGGATTTAGTGATCAGAATTATTTACTTTTTGTGATGAAATCCAAAACATTTCATCCATCTGTCTTCAATGACTACAGACCAGTTCCCCTACATTAGGGACCACCACATCCGGACCCCTTGGACCACTGTCCAGAATGCTTTCACTGATCTTCTGCCAACACACATGACTTAAACTAAGGAATCATTGAGCAAAACTTGAAAAAAAAAAAAAAAAAAAAAAAAAAAAACTTGATTGGCAGTTGGATCCATGTACTATAATTTGAGTCAGATGTGCTGAAGCAGGGAAATATTTAAACCTGACACTGGTCCAAGGGGTCTGAATTTGGTGATCCCTGCCCTACATCCAATACTTTTTTTTATTTATCAATTTTTTTACATCCAATACTATTGTTACGGACGCCTAAATTCATCTGGCTCTGATTCCATATGCAAATCCTCCTGTTTCATCGGCCTGGCACCACATCACCATCATCTCCTCCCTCCCCTCCTGCTAATGACTGATCAATTCACCTGGAGCTGCTGGCATGCAGCTACTAAAAGAGCCCAACAGATCTTCAGACACTGGCAACTGTTTGGCCCGGGAGTGGTCTGTCCTCAGTTTGGTTCTGTAATTATTTTACTTCACTTCAGTTTGGGCAACTTTGAGTTTCTTTAGTTTTGTTTTTCCAGGTGTTTCTTTTGGTTAAAGTTTTAGTTGATAAGTTCCCTTAAGTTGTCTTTGTGTTTATTGTATTTTGTCACCTGCATAGTTTTGGAGTTGGGATAGCTAGGCCTTGTTTTGTTGGAGTTGGGCTTTGGATACCTTATGGTTTTTGGCTTATTGGTGTTGCTCCTTTTCCTTTTGGTTTTTAGAATCCTAATTATGTTTGTGGTGGTTTTTCCCCTTCTGGCTCTCTTTGGTTTGGCCTTTAGGCTTTGTCTGTCTTTAATTTCATTTCTTTGAGAAGCATTGCTAACCCCATCTCCTTTTTCAGTGTCCAGGGGCCTATACTACGAAGCTGGATTAACATACCCGGGATTTCTCTCTGTTACCTGGGTTGACTTAACCAGACAACCGCGATCTTGATAAACGGTACTACGAAGCTGGTCATTAACTCGGTAACTCAACCCAGGGTTTTCCAATCTTGATCAGTGCGCGCTCACATTAAAGGGGGTGGCGTTTGAAGCATCTGACCAATCTCAGACATGGAGAAACAGAGAGTGACATATTTCACCATGGAGGAGCAGATAATGATACTTAAGATAAATGAAGAATTCAGGAACATCATCCAGGCCAGAAGCAACACAGTTGCCGCAGCAACAGCAGGAAGGAATGCTGGCAGAAAATTACCGTCTCTGTTAATGCATAAGTCCATGCGATTGTACAATCATGGAACAATATCTGACTCTGATCACTTAGAGTCACTTCATCAAATGGCAGCGCTTCCTCAGTGGATTTCCTTCTCATACTGTCCATATAGATATTTCAGGCTTATGTTGTGCACGTAACTCTTCACCATGATGGCATGGGTGGGTGTGCGCTCCATAAATTCATGTTTTCTGCATGTGTGACCTCTTAAACACATTATTTTAGATGCAACCCCAGCAGTGCAATCATGGGAACAAGTTAAGAACAAATACAAGAATATAATCAGTGTCGTTGACGGTGTGCATGAAAATACCTATGAATGAATGAATGAATGAATGAATGAATGAATGCATGAATGAATGAATGAATGACGTTTAACTGAGTGGGATTTGAACACCATGAGTATAATTCAGCAACAAAAATTAAGCTACTCCGCTACATCAATACAGCACTAATATTTGTTTTCAATGAAGGTAAGGCGTTGGTTAATATCAAAATTGATTTAATTAGTCTATTAACATTAATAAAACCTCAGTGTGATGCAGAGCATCTGTGGTGTAGTCAGTGCCCAGCTGTGATGTGTTACATTTGTAATGTACGACTCCAACAGCTGGCATATGAACGGAGTCCAGTAGAGGAAAATCTATATCTTTCATATAAAGTCTCATCTGGCAAATCAAAAGGGTTGTACCATCTCTGAATATTCTTTCTCTTCTAAGAACTCCTCTCACAATCTGCACCAGCGTCGACAGGATCTTCTAAAAGTGGGCAGGCCATTTTCCAAGAGCGCTAATTGGTCAGTGGGTTGTGCTTTTATATTCGGTGATCTCTTATCCAGAACTTAACCTGGTCTGGACCAGGTTAGACATTCAGCATAAGCTACTGGGGAGAAAAAACCTGATCAAAAGTGAACCAGCATTGTAGGACAAAAATCCAGAGTTAACCCTGAAGTTACCTTGATAGGAGAAAATCCAGCTTCGTAGTACAGGCCCCTGGTGTTTTTTTTATGCCTTAAAGGTTGAATATGGAGCATTTTTATTTATTTAAAAAGTAATACCTCCGTGGATCATTTGGAGTGATGCAGAATGAAAGTACATTATTTCCTAAAAAAATATATATTTAGACTGAAAATAAATATAAAATGAATGTGACAATGGCTACAAGCCAATACAAGTCGCCATAGCAGGTTACCAAGTACGAACTCTGTATGTTGTATGTTGCTATACAGGGAGTGCAGAATTATTAGGCAAATGAGTATTTTGACCACATCATCCTCTTTATACATGTTCTCTTACTCCATGCTGTAAAGGCCCAAAGCTTACTACCAATTAAGCATATCAGGTGATGTGCATCTCTGTAATGAGAAGGGGGGTGGTCTAATGACATCAACACCCTATATCAGGTGTATTAGGCAAACATAATTATTAGGCAACTTCCTTTCCTTTGGCAAAATGGGTCAGAAGAGGGACTTGACAGGCTCAGAAAAGTAAAAAAATAGTGAGATATCTTGCAGAGGGATGCAGCACTCTTAAAATTGCCAAGCTTCTGAAGCGTGATCATCCAACAATCAAGGGTTTCATTCAAAATAGTCAAAAGGGTCGCAAGAAACGTGTGGAAAAAACAAGGCACAAAATAACTGCCCATGAACTGAGAAAAGTCAAGCTGCCAAGATGCCACTTGCCAGCAGTTTTGCCATATTTCAGAGCTGCAACACCACTGGAGTGCCCAAAAGCACATGGTGTGCAAAGCTCAGAGACATGGCCAAGGTAAGAAAGGCTGAAAAACGACACCACTGAACAAGACACACAAGCTGAAATGTCAAGACTGGGCCAAGAAATATCTCAAGACTGATTTTTCTAAGGTTTTATGGACTGAAATGAGAGTGAGTCTTGATGGGCCAGATGGATGGGCCCGTGGCTGGATCGGTAAAGGGCTGGGAGCTCCAGTCCGACTCAGACGCCAGCTAGGTGGAGGTGGGGTACTGGTATGGGCTGGTATCATCAAAGATGAGCTTGTGGGGCCTTTTTGGGTTGAGGATGGAGTCAAGCTCAACTCCCAGTCCTACTGCCAGTTTCTGAAGGACACCTTCTTCAAGCAGTTGTACAGGAAGAAGTCGGCATCCTTCAAGGAAAACATGATTTTCATGCAGGACAATGCTCCATCACACGCATCCAAGTACTCCACAGCGTGGCTGGCAAGAAAGGGTCTAAAAGAAGAAAAACTAATGACATGGCCTCCTTGTTCACCTGATCTGAACCCCATAGAGAACCTGTGGTCCCTCATCAAATGTGAGATTTACAAGGAGGGAAAACAGTCCACCTCTCTGAACAGTGTCTGGGAGGCTGTGGTTGCTGCTGCACGCAATGTTGATGGTGAACAGATCAAAACACTGACAGGATCCATGGATGGCAGCTTTTGAGTGTCTTTGCAAAGAAAGGTGGCTATATCGGTCACTGATTTGTTTTTGTTTTGTTTTTGAATGTCAGAAATGTGTATTTGTGAATGTTGAGCTGTTATATTGGTTTCCCTGGTGAAAATGAATAATTGAAATGGGTATATATTTGTTTTTTGTGAAGTTGCCTAATAATTATGTTTGCTTAATACACCTGATATGGGGTGTTGATGTCATTAGACCACAGCCCTTGTCATTACAGAGATGCACATCGCCTGATATGCTTAATTGGTAGTAGGCTTTCGGCATATACAGCTTGGAGTAAGACAACATGCATAAAGAGGATGATGTGGTCAAAATACTCATTTGCCTAATAATTCTGCACTCCCTGTAGTACAACAATAGTATATCGGGCACAGTTAGGCTGGCATAGGGGGAAACAGTGGGGTCCACAAGTCCAGCAGCTGCTTCAGCGCCCTGGAGATATTGTTATCCGTCTCTGAAGAGGAGTGCCTGATAAGAGCAAAAGCTGGAGTAAATTTAGGTGAAGACTACACTAGATGGACCCCCATAAACGTTTTCCACGGCATCAAAATGCAGAAATGGCAGCTTTCCTCCTGGATCGGTAAGATACAGTAAGTTGTTTGCTAACGTGGCTAATGTTAGCTGTCAGTTATAAACTCATGTGCAAACAGCTGGCTGTTGGTCACTTGCCGTATCAGCAGCGAGCCTGGCAACCAAACGGCTGGAGTTGTTTTTCTGCTGTTGCAACAACCACCTAGACACACGTGATGTTGCTGTTCTGTCCGTATTCCATATTTAAACTTTAATTCTGCCTCCTGAACAAAATAAACACCTTTACTCCACCATAAAATCCTGAAACTGGCATGTGGGAACAATTACCTCATCTCCAGGCTCTAACAGCACGGGCTTAAAGCAGCTAATTCTAAACATGAAGCCACTGAAGGGCTGTTTGCACAAGCACTGACGTACTTGCCATGTCGCTATCTTGTCTTATGTTTGCTTCTGATTGATGACAAAAAGTCAAAACTTCAACATCTTACTTTACTAAGATTTGTTACTCATTCTGACATGTCTTATCTCCCATAAAATAATCCACGGTACAGATCGATCTTCATATATTCTCCATTCTTTCTCAAATGGGGGTACCTACGCATTTTTGCAACATTGTGGGGACCATGTTCCAGATTTTTATCATGACTGTGGGGACATCTTGCCCTCGTGGTGACATTTTCCCAGTCCCCACGGGTACAAACCCCATATTGAGGGTCAAGATTAGGTTTTCGAGATTAAAGGTGCATCCCAAAACACCCACTAGCCCTACTTTTTAGCCCTACCCCTAAATTTTGCACGTTCCCACGAAGGTAGTGCTGTCCCAATCCCTCTTTGCATGTAGGGGAAGTGGACATAACAAGAGGAAGGGGGTATGAATCTAGCCCTTGAGAGCGAGGGACGTTAGATGCTGACTTGCTGAGGAAGGGCCAGAGAAAAGGGAACAACAGCAACCTCCGGAGAGCGACAAGACTCGGAGAAGAAAACACACAAATGTACATACAGATTACACGTTTGTTCGTAACACTCGTGCAATCAGCTGTTCGACCACATGGAGCCCTTCCGTGCCTCGTCCTAAAGACCCCAAATAAAACATTCAATGATAAATAATAAAACCATCCAAACCATCTTCTTTTGTCTGACTTGTCTAAAATAAGAAGGACATCACGTGCAAACGTCACCACGCACTCGCTTACTTGCCTGAACATAAATGCAGCAAGTGGTGTCCCAATAGGGAAGATTACAAAGCCCTACCCCTTGTGGCTTCAATTCGAGGGTGTAGTGATAGTGGGCGAGGGCTAGGGGTAGTGAGTGAGGGCTAGTGGTTGAAAGTAGGGGGAACATTGGGATTGGGCCTCCTGTAAGTTACAATTAGGTTTTGGTTAGGGTTAAGACAAGGGTTAGGTTTAGGCAATCAGTTATGGGCATAAGGTTTAGGGTAAGGGGCTAGGGAATGCATTATGTCAATGGATGTAGCCCACGGGATAGAAAAAGAAATATGTGTGAGTGTGTGCATCTGCGCGTGCATGTGTGTGTGAGGTATATTGTGAATGTGATACCACTAAAGTTTTTAAACTTAAATTATCAAAGGAAAAACTGAGGAAATGGCTGTGCAAAAATGACAAAAGGTGCAAAACAGTTTTTAAAGATCCATCTTGCTTTATTGAAAGCTTAACCTCAAGTTTGCTGTTAATTTAGCAGCTTTGTCACCATATTTCAACATTTCAGACCCTTTTAACAACATAGCAGTTTGTCAAAGATTGCCTGCCTTTTCTTTTTTTCTTTTTTTCACTTTATGCTTTTCAAAGCATGACAGAAAGGAGTGTCATTTTTGGTTGACATCACCATAGCTGACCTAAAGTGAATTTCAAATAAAAGCAACAAGAGCTTGGATTAATTAAAGATCATTGCAGCCTTGGGTCAGGTATATTTCCACAGAGATCCAAAATATAGGGTAGATTAGGCTAATTAAGTCTGGCAAAGTGTGAAATGTTTCTCCATGTGCTGCCTGAGGCTGCGGCACCTATAGAGTACACAAACACGGTACAAGGAGGCGCCATACTTTTAGATAAGTATAAAGTGGATGGTGAATAAGGATTTAATCCAAGCAGAGCAACAGCTAGCTATTTTGTACTTGTCCTGATGTCTAATATTAGAAACAGCAGTTTTATTGGAAATGCATTATTACAATATAGCACATAAGTACTACTGCACGTACAGTAAAAGCAGCAAACGCATATAACTGATACAAATCTAAAGAAAAATGTAACACCTGACATCATCTACCAACATAAAGAAACTTTTTCAGTAGACTTAAGCAAAAGCCTGAGTTCGACCCCAAAATGATAATGTGCATGAAACCACTGCCATCCTGGCGAGGGTTGCCATTGCAAGCCAAAAAATAAATAAAAATTCTGTTTTCCAGTCCACATAAACTTTTCACTAAGTGTCAGCTAAATTCTTCACTGTTGTATTCCAAAAGGTTCAGTTTTAGTTTGAGACATGTTGGAAAATATAAGTGACTTTGCTTTTTGAAGAACAAGTTTTTGTGACACCAATATCATGGCTTTTAACTGCACTTTAAATAGCATAATATTGCAATTATGGTGTTAACATGGTCTGTGTGATCTTGAACGGCCGTTCTTATTGACTTAATGATGATATGTTCGTCAAACTCTACTGCAATTTGCCCCCTCCCCCCCTTCCGCACTCGCACTGAACATCTCACAGTGTACACAAACATGGCTGCACACTACTGTTATCTGTGTAGCTGTTTGCTTTGAAAATCCACCAAAAAGTAAAAAATCGGATGTGGATCAAGTCATGGAGGTGTTGACGTTTGCAGTGTCGATGTTTTACACCGCAGAAGGAGTTGGAGGTACAGAAATGAATACTTTTATAAACGCGGCAAATCAGCTGTTTATCAGCTAGCTAGCAAGCCACTCGGCTGTTTTCGGTTGTCTTTGGCGACCCACTTGTGAGCCATTGGGATGCACGTACCTGCATGCTGAAGGCGTGGCTTTAGATGGGTGTAATTTTTTTTTTTTTTTTTTAATGTAGCTTGCTCAAACTGTTTTTCTAGGATCCCTACCCTGCCTTTAACTGGGACAAAAAATGTCATGTTACCAGAGGTAGGTGGCATTCCATCCCTTAAACCTCCAATCTTCAAGCAAAAGATTGGTTTCCAATCCCGTTAATCCCGAGCTTCTCCTCTGTATGTTCGCTGTGTACTCCCATTATTATTTACTCTCCTACTTTACTCTCACCCCCCACAGGTTAGCAGTAAAAAAACAAAAAAACAGTTACCACAAAGATTTACTGCAACGCAACAAACACAGTTCCTGTCACATGACGTGCTATTAAACTGCCAAACAAATAAATGTCACCTCACAGTTTTAAGAATAAATCATGACACTATACATGTACACATGTAACAAATATTTTTTCTTCTCATGATCTGGTGAGACTGGGTTGTGTCATCCAGCTGTCAAAAGCCTAAAATGCGACAAAAGCTATGACTGCATGCAACTTTCACCAGTTCTCATGCAATTATCTTATTATTTCAGACTTTTAATACTTAGCTTTTAAAGCAAAACTATTTTTAATGAAATTTGTACTTGATATACAGTAGTAGTAGCATAATTACTGGAACTTTTCCTGCAGGCACTTTAAAAAAAATAAATAAATAAAAAAAAAAACCTTTTAAAGAGGTTTGCAACCTGTGGCTCCCCAGCTGTGGTGCTGGGTCACTTCAACCTCTGAGACGGCTCATTTCTGCTCACATCTTTATCACCATCTATGTCAAGTAGAGCTTTTTCATATGCCATGTCCAGACAGGTGATGCATTCAGGAAAGCCATTTTAAAATCTGGTCCTACCTCCCATTCCGTCTCTGGCAGTTTGTGTGAAGCGGCCCTTCATCAGCTGGAGTTAAAATGATTGAGAACTATATGGAGAGCGATGGGGAAACAAAGGGAGATTTTTCATTTTCAAAGTATGGAGCTGCTTTTATGGCTGCCGCCACTTCCACACGTCCATAATGTCACAAAGCGTGTTGTTTTGTAAAATGAATGGGGTTCGTTTTCAGGATTTTTTCCTCTCAAAACCATCTGAGGTTGTTTCATTACAAGTCTGACACCTTTACTCCAAACTCGCGCAACATCATCTCACCATCAGTTGCCTCAAATCTGACGTCTTCCCACATTAAACTCTGAAAATAGTGCATGTTTTATGGGCATTGTCTTTGGAGTAATTAAATATTGACATCAGGGAGTGCTGTTGATGCTGCACATCTTTTGTTAATCATTAACAAAAGCTGTCTGACTCCTAAAGGAACGTTTGTCAGACTTGCATCGTTTTGGAAAAGGATTGGATTTGTGGGTGGAAGTGTAACGGTTTTAGATATTCAAAAATGCAAAAAAAAAAAAAAAACCTTTCTTTATTTATCAGCTTATTCTTCATTCTCATTTCAATATTTTAAGAAAGAAGCCTAGATTGATTAAGAAAAAACAAAAGAAAGCACTTCCACAGAAAGCTATGAAAGGTCTCATCTGTGTAAGAAAGCCAACTGTTTGTTCGGGGAATCCAATTTAAAGGTAAAAGCAAGCTGTTTTCCAGTAAGTGAATAATAACTGAGCTTACTCTGACTTCCTGGGATGCGGCACTGCTAATTGCAGTCAATAACTGATGTGAATACATGAGAAAACAGCATTTTTGGCTTTGGTAAACACATCTGGTTCATTTGAACACTCCACAATTCTCCAAATGAGCCAGAGAGTCCATTTCCATCACTGCTGGTCATTCTGTTATTCGTTTTTGTCTAAATCATCGAAGCAGTGTACACTTTAAATATTCTCAGATGACCCCTTAGAAGTACGCCCACACAACACCCACTGATCCTGCAGCAGAGATACACCTTATGTGCATGATTCCCATCTTTCCGAGCAAATGCAGATGTCTTTAAATATCTTCATTTGTATTCATGCAAGTATTTCCGAAGGAATGGAAGTCAACCCTCCACCTCAGGGCGAAGAAATGAGTCAATGTTGCTGCTGCCTGCATCTACTGTAGGAGTTGAGCAGAAACATCAACAGCGCCTCACAGGCAGTTTATGCCATTAGGAACATGCTGGTGTCAGTGTTTCTTTGAGCAGCTGTCAGTCAAAGCCATTTGCAGCTGCAGAGAATCTGCCGAGGGAGCAGCGAGCACAGTTGCAAAAGACTCCCCATTATCGTGTTAACATTTTTCAGCTGAAATCTAAACTGCTTGGAAAAACAAAAAGCACTGGGAAGTCTGATTAGCATATTTCTAACTTCTTCTTTCTTTTATGATTCAGGAAGACGAAAGAAAACAAACTTTTTCCGTGACAAAGCCAAACTGACTGCATGATGTGATAAATAATCCAAACAGAAAATTTTAATCCAATTACTTAATTCACTCTGTCACTTTAAATAGAAATGGTGCACATGCAGTTACTGTAGATCCAGCTTTGACCCTATTATGTTTTACTCCTTCCTGCTGGCAGTAGCTCTCGGTCTTTGGGGGGGGGGAGCAGCAGCTCAATCTGTATTTGATCTTGACACAAGGAAAGCCCCCTCATTCCACCATGAGCGTGAACAGGTGGGGCGCACAACTTTGAAGACTGATTTTGATTCCTGCAGACAGTTACTCTGCAAGTTTAAATTGCTCCTTGGGATGTTTTGTCCCTGCTGGGCCTCTGTGACAGGTTTGGCTCAGGATACACTTTCATGTTCGTAAGACAGTGAAGAAGAAGAACACGAAGAAGAGGCAGTAAATAAAAACAACTATTTATTAGTCATGCCGTAGATATTAAACACAATGTAATATTTGCTGTTCCTCTGGTATCATCTACATAATAGGAGCGCTTGCTTCACATATGGGCACATGGGATGTCCATCAAATACGACTGCCTGTGTATTTCATTGTTAGCATGCTTTTCTCATTTTTATATATGCCGAACGTGTTGATGAATAATGCCTGCAGGCAAATAAAGTAGCTGAAACTAATTTGTATTGACATTTAGCTTCCAAGAGGAATGAATGTGGCATGTAAATGATGATTCTGTTATAATTTGATTTGCTTTACATCTTCAGTAAATTGCAGTTATAATGCTGTTGTTTTTAACCAGTAAATTCACTCATTAGACCACTGGCAAATTATCTTTTTGTTCAGCTTTTTTTCAGCAGCTTGGCAATGTGTATTAAATGGATTAACTTCCCTTAATGTCACAGTTTTATTGACTGTGTCGGAATAAATTGGATTTTTTTTTTCACACTGGCCCAAACTAACAAAAAACAAGCAAACACTATTGTTAATGTTTAGTCATATGGACAGATGGCATATCCATCCATTTATGTAGCTTACAGTACATGAAAGTTATTCATAGAAATGTATGTTTGGATTACTGGTCGTTAATGGAAGGAAATTTATTTACTGTAGGTGTGTTAATGCAAAAGTTATTTCAAGAATCACGGTCACAATTTTTTTCTCTAACTGAATTTTGTTTGATTTTCTCAGTTAGTCGCCCTAAAAATGGCTAATTTGGTATCCATCTTGCATCATACTTGTATTCTGGGCTCTCTCCAGGCAGAAAAAGTCAATCAGACGTTGACTCTCGTCTTACTGTACCTTGGACTCTGTCTCCTTCTCTTTCTTTTGTCCTCTTGCATTTCTTTGATTCAGCCTTGTGTGCATTCAAAATGTCAGAGTGCTGATTACCAGTTGCAAGGACGTAGAGGGATGATATTTTTCTCTCCAGTGCAAGAACAACGACTAATGTTTTGAAAGGCGAGCCTTAAGTTAGCCTGAGGCTACATAGCAGTGCTAATCTAGGTTATATTGTAGCACTAGATTCGTTTTAAGTAAATACCCTGCCGTAAGTAAGTAAAGTAAGTATAACCATGTCCTAAGTCCCATTTCCACTTAGCGGTACGGTACGGGTCGGTCTGGACTGGTATGCTATTTTGTGGGTTTCCATCATGAAATGGGCTCATACAACCCTACCCTGAACCTACCTACCTAAACTAAACTACCTACCTATCTACCTAAACCTACCCTAAACCCTACCCTACTGTTCCATTTGTGGACCCTTTGGAAGGGGGTCCATAAATGGAACAGCATGGTTTAGGTGGGGCTACGTGCATCACTCTGGCAGACAGAAAAAGTTTCAACATCCCGCAGTGCAGTTAATATTAGTTAAATATCAGCTGCACCAGTTACTCGTGTAATATTTAGGTTGGGTTAAGCCCGGCATACACTGTGCGATTTTTGGCCATTTTTGAGCCGATTTTCCAGTCGTGCGACAATTTTGGGTATTGAGCCGACTCTTGGCCAAATCATGTGTCGTGTATACAAGGGGGTTACTAGAGGCGATTGGCACCTCACGATCAGCGACCGATCAGAAATCGTGGGTCGCAAGAAAATCAAACCTGATTGATATTTTGGTCTTGGCTCATGTTGAAGCGGTGCCTCAACCAGATGGAGAACTCTTTCCTCTGAGATTTTCACATTTCCATAGCGTGAAACAAAAACAGAAGTACACCAGAGTCAGCATGGCGACCCGGTTTGTCATTTGGACGGAGTTCTCGTTTTAGAACCGACAGACCGTAAAGCCCACGTCTGGTCAGCCAATTCCTCGTCCACACGCTACGTTGTCACCTTTTATTTTTGCCGAATTCTTTACACAGAAGAGAACAAATTGCCAAGGCAGCACGTTTTTTTTTTTGTTTTGTTTTGTTTTGGGTTTTTTGGCGATAGCATACTGTTGCTGCTGTTGGTGGTGGTGTTGTCTTCTTCCTCTACTACTACTATTTATTGCGTTGCATGTCGGGATTGTTCAAGACCCCGACCTGTCTTTGAGGACGTACAGTGTGAGTAGTCAGATCGCATCCGAGCATCGGTTCGTACAGTGTGAGGACAGACATCACAAGCTGTGAACTTTTGAACTCTGCGATTGATTCACACAATTTGAGTTGGGGTTGCGAGCAACGAGTGAAGATATGGCACAGTGTATCCCAATCTTTATTGGGTACAGCTTAACATATGAGTACAATTACAAAACAAACATGATAACACGTGACATTAAGCTGCTAACTTCTTCACTTTTACACACCATCATGTGATGTTGATTTTTATGACCATTTACAAGCATTAACCTTGGAATCTGAGTTACCTAGCGTTGAGAATATTATGCAGTTTAATTTAAACAGGAAGCTAGCAAGGCCGCTAGTGGATTTTACAGGAAGCAACGACATGAAAATGTGGAGAAATATAGCCTGTAACCAGTCTGATTATAGATAGATATATGTAAATAAAGCGGAAGTCAGCTGTAAAGTGACCCAGCATCCCTGAAGAAAAGGTTATGAAGTGTGGTATCTCAGCCTGGGGACGCCGTGAGGCAACAACAACACCAGGAATATACATATTGAATACAATGGTACCATCAAAACAAGTCAGACATATTTTAAGTTCAGAAAAGTACATGGTGCTACTTTAAAGTCACAATTTATTGACTGCTGATGAATAAAATGAGTTTTTAACACTAATAAAGGTGTTTTGAGGTTTTGGGGACAATGCTCTGGAGAGCCTGTAGCAACAGAGGGAATTTGAGCCTAATTTGTGAAGTGGCGATAAATTACAGCTTTTATCAGCTTTAAAAAGGAATGTTTTTAGTAATAAAACACAGACTTTACACAAAAGGTTGAGATGGAAATGGATGTGTTGATAGTTTTGTTCTATACGAGTGAGAAGCTACAAGGAGAAAGTGAAAGCTGATTAAAAGAAATGTTTACAGATGAAAACAAAGGATGCAAAGAAGAAAAAAATCCTCTAACTTCAGAGATTGTGTGTACAGAAAAACTGCTGGCTTCTGATCACATGAATGTCACTCTGGGAAATGTTGCAAATGCTTTAAGCTCAGCGCTGGGACTATTTTGAAGCTACTTCCAATAGGGCTGTTGTTAGGCAGTGTGGAAATGGGCTACCCACTTAATTCCACCTGCAGTGATATTGACACTGAGAGTGTGTGTTTGTGTGTGATTGTGTAGTGGAGGAGGAGGTCTAAACTATATTGAGCTCCTGTAATATGACCAAATGTTTTTCCCTCTTGTGTAGGAGGAGAAATAGAGAATGTGGAGTTCAATTCATGCATTCAAGCTCACGTTATTGTGCATTAAAGCAGTTTCTACCACCATAGGATCTTTAACCATTTATAGGGCATCTAAAAGAAATTTTTATTCCAATTATAACTGTGACAGCATTCTCAGCTGCATAATATGGTGCTATCGGTCCGCTCCCAGGAGTGTCCACGGCAGTAATTGAAAATCAAGTCCATGGTCACGTGTGCCAATAGGGCTTGAGCCTCCTGTCCCCATACATGCGCTCACACACACATATTCAATAATGTGTAATGTCTTTGCGTGACAAAGCCTCGTCTCCCTGACGGCCGAGCTGATGTATGTGACACTTCAGTCTTCCAACCAATTCTCGTCCGTCTCTCAGGAGATGAGGGCATTGACGAGACACTGGCGCTCCGACGGCAAGTTTCTTATCAAGAAGTCATTTGTGAAACGTCACTGCTGTCAAAATTTAATCGAAAGGTACTAAAATGTTGCAGAGTGTAACGAAGGATTTCAAACTAATCAATGGGAGGAGACTCTGCAATCCAAAAAAAGGAGTTTTGTTTGGATTGTTTGCTCATTGTTTTGGATTCTGTGGACCACTTAAAATATTAATAAATAAAAACAGCTTTTATTGAATAAATATTTGATGTTTTCTAATCATATGTTGGAGAGGTTCTGGTGGTTTTTGGTGGAATCTGATGAAAGTGATAAAAGCTGGGAATTACAGGAAAATATTTGTTTTTCTCCTGCTGATCCAATCGTGTAAAGGTTTGTAGATCAATCGGATTGAAAATTCCTTCCAATCAACGTCAATTAGAGAAGCTGAGTTGTCAAAAGTGCTCCGTGTAAACACACTGACCAAAGATTTACTGACAGTTTACCAGTGTAAAAGAGTTTCCTCTTTGATTTATATAACTAAAAACCAAAACCTAAAACACTTCTTTAGGATTTCAGAGGGCAGTGATGAGTGAAGTGTACAGTCACCAAGTAATAAGCAGCTCATATGAAGTCAATAGATCATAATGAGTCAAGCTAATAAGTGTTATAGTTTTTTGTTGGTCCCTTAGGCAGATAATATACTTTCTATTGCACATCTGTGTGTTTAACATTCCTTCATTTCTTGTGCCACTTAGTCCTGTTCAGGGTCACTGAATCCTATTCCAGCAACGATGTGTGAGAGGCAGGTACACCCTGGACAGGTCGGCAGTCTGTCACAGGACCAACACAGAGAGTTTAACGTGTTTATCACATGAGTGCGCATCCTTAAAAATGAGCATTCAGCATTTTTGCAAACTGCTATATGCAAGTAGCCAAACGGAGCAGTGTAGGGACCGATTTGGTAGGATTTAAAGTGCCCAGGGTCAACAGCAGAAAATATCACAGAAAGTCTTTACAGTATAAAACGTGGCATGTTTGGTTTACAGGCTTCCTTTGTGCACTAGAAAAGAACCAAACACCTATTTGTTGAAATATTGATTCATAATACACATTTTTTTGCAACTCCATCCAGTCTGAGGCCTCTCATGAAATACTCCTGCAATTACAAGCAAGTACGAGCTCTATTACACTCAGAATGGAGCTGGTGCATTCATCAGGATGAGTTTAAAAAAAACAGCTGTGGTCTCAGCCTAATAATTCTATACTCAAACAGAGCAAAGATCCAAAATAATTCTTCAGAATAATCAAAAGAGTAATGTGAAAGAGAAAACATTGTAAGAGCTCATCTGCAAAACTATCTTCCATCTTTAAAAGCATTAAATATATGTTGGACAGCATAGGACTACTGTCACCAAAGCCTTCAAGCTGTACAGTTTTGAAAGCACAACAGTTCCACCAACAAGCCTTGTCAGGTTTTTGTCACTCCCATTTTTCATGTTCTTAAGAAAAGCTTTAAAAAAAGATATTAGTTACCCCCCAAAACAACAAAAGTTGGAATTTAAAAAAAAAAAAATTCTTAAATGGATAGCCCCTTGAGATGCAGCATCTCATTTTTAAAACAAATTCAAACACAACATTGGTTAACATACTATACATACAAACATACAACAATACAAAGAAACAACTCAAAACAACTTGCTCACCTTTCTAAATAATTGTTTAGGTATATAATAATAATAATAATAATAATAATAATAATAATAATAATAATAATAATAATAATAATGATGTAAAAAAAAGAGCAATGACATTTTTTTTTTTTTTATCCAGAAATAAACAGTTGCAACATAAAAGTTAATCATAATTTAAAAACCTGAGCATGGTGTATGAAGATGAGATAACAATGAAGATTTAAAAAACCGAAAAGAGGAGAAAACAATGTTCAATCCCTTCAATGATTTTGCCTTTAAAGTTTCACTTTCACAGGATCACTGTTGCTCTCCAACAGCTGCAACAGTCTCTGTCTATATTCCAAGCTTTTTACAAAACATTTCAACATTTCTTCAGTCAAACTGCCACTATATAAGTAGAGCTGTAAAGCCAGAATGGCTCATTTAGTCTCAAAACAGCATGCATGCAGCTGGGACACATGGATTTAATTAATTGAAGTTAAAATGACATGGAGTCTGTTATTGCGCTCCAAGCCGGAGGGATGAAAAAGAAGCTGAGTTGTTGCTCCTTCTCGAGTCGGTAGTAATGAATGAAAGATGAGGCAGTCATATTTTAACACGCTTATGTGTACAATGCGTCTCTAAAGCAAAACATCGTGTTTGATGATGAAGCAGTGAGTGATGCAACATTTTAATCACAGGCATGACATCATGTAAAGATCACTTTTTGGCAGCAACGTGTTGCAATTTCTGTTTTATATAAAGATTGCTGAATGGAAAAAGGAGGGGAAAAAAAACATTGCTAAAAAATCGGCTCACTACACCACCTCTATCTTTCCTGTACCTCTTGTTCTCATTCTGAATGTCACTCAAGCTCTTTGATTCATGAAACTGCTGCTGTGTAAAATGTGCTGTTCAGACTCTGAACCTCTTTTGGAATTCAAACCAATTCGTGTTTGGCCTCTTTCACTTAGCTGTCTAATTAATATTATCCACAACACTGAGCAGCATTTTCCTGCCAT
The DNA here is from genome assembly GCA_023101725.1 of Atherinomorus stipes. NCBI lineage: Eukaryota > Metazoa > Chordata > Actinopteri > Atheriniformes > Atherinidae > Atherinomorus > Atherinomorus stipes. Next base: position 516,826 of record JALJCO010008795.1, on the reverse strand, counting down.
CCTTATTTGTGTTTGTCTTAGTGTTTTTTTTTTCATTGCCAGCTTCTGTGTGAGACAAAGGGGTGTGCAGCCTCCACTACAAGCATGTGTAAATGCAGCTGCTAATAACAATTAAATTGTGGTTGCATGTTCAGAAATTCTGCACTGCCATATCCTAGATGTTTCAAAGAAACCCTAATATTACATTTGCATTTTAGTCATATCCTTGTCAGGAAAGTGTCACTCTTTAAATCTGGTGTGCATGCCGAAATGTGTCAAAATTCTCAAAAATGTGTCAGAACTTCATTTCCCCATGTGTGTTTTTCTTTTAAAGGTAACAAGGATGAGAGATGCGGTGAGCTTCAGTGCTGGATTGTGAGGGTTTTTACTGTTTCAGGTGTCCTCTGATTTTGCACAAGATATGAATAATCCTGAGATCCTGATTAAATTTGCAGGAGCTTCTGCATGTCTCTTTGTTTGCTTTTGGTGCCACTACTTCTTGGAAATGAATGTACAGTATTTCAGCCAACTTTTTCAAATGTATCCAGGATTTCTTGTGCATATTGGGTTTATCATTTCACAGCTGGGATTTAAAGAGTTTAGAATATATAAAAGGGATGGACTGGCAAAATATTTCTGGACCATTAGCAGGTGTATGTTGCCAGGCTTAATGGGTCATTGAAATCATCTTCCATAGACCCGATTCCCACCCACGAGGCAAAGCTTTTAGAGCCAATGCATCGCTGCTGTTTTCAGAGGAAAGACTTCATAAGAATGCTTTTTGTGTGAATCAAAGAAGCTTCACAATCAGGGCCAATTTGATATATATATATATATATATATATATTTATTCTTTTTTTTTTTTTTTTCAAGAAATGATAAATGTCACACAGTGGGATTATGTTGGACATTCTGTTTTCTGTTTTGATATCACAAATAAAAGCAAAACAATAAAAATGCACCCCTTTTAAGATTCAAGTCGTTTCCAATCTGTGTGAGCGCTGTCCAAGGTCCTGACCGCGCGTCTGTTTGACACAACTCCACTGCAGGAGACGACCACATAAACTGTCACTAACCTGCCATAAATCAACGACCCTTTGTATGCAAACAAGTGTTAATAACCTTCAGGTCTGTGTGAACAGGTGTATTCTCACCTTCAACTTCGTCTTCGGGCAGGTTAACCGGGGCGCTGTAGGAGAGGATGTCGGGGATGGTGCAGATGCCCCGGTACATCAACGTGGAGGTGACTGGATGCATCGGCATGACTGCAACCTTTGCTTGGCACCTGCACCCTCGTCATTAAAGAAACGTCTACAAAGAAGATTCCAACTTCTCCCGACGGTCACCGAGGGAACGGAGAAGCGAGTCCATGGATGAGGGGAGAGGGATGAGTGAGGCGGGAAGCGGCGGGTTCCGCAGCGCGTTAATGTTCCCTTTGGTCAGTTAATAAAGAAGATGGAAATTGAGGGGGTGTCTTACCTCATTGCAGATTAATTTAATGCTTGCGAAATAAAGTCGCAGAAAAAAGGACACTACCTAAGACCGAGACGTTGCGCACAAAACGGCTACATCACCAACAGCTTCAGCCAAGCTCCACACCTGGTGATTAATGGCAGTTTTTGTCTCTGATGTGAACCGAACGATGGTTAAAAATATAGGTTACTAGTTCACTGAACACTTGGACTGTTAGTTCCAGCAGTTGTCTGCTGGCAGAGTCAATCATCCACTTGTTGGATACTGTACATGCGCTCGCTCGACGCACTCTGTCCTTAAGCTCCAAACACCCTTCTGTAATCCACAGTTGCGACGTGTTGAAAAATCTTAGAAAGGCTGAAGAAATAGCCCGAAAATGTACACGTGTCTCTAATAAACTTGATGAGGCGACAGATCAGCGCGTGTCCGGATCCTCACAGTAATTGCTTGCTCGTTCTTAATTGGCTGTGGATACGGGAGCGCACTGCGATCCAGATGTTCAGTCATGAAGTCTTCTTTTTTCTTATTTTGGAGGGGAGGGGATGAAGCTCTCTGCATGGATCAGAGATATGCTACTACAGTAGAGCTCCTCTCTCCAGTCTCAGTGTCTCATTGACTGCGTATGGACACATTGTATGGGTGTAGGCATCCCCCGGTGTAGCGCCCTCCCTCCTTTCTCTGTCAATAATCAAATCCTCTCTCCACTCTACGTGACCCGGTTAGTCGTCGACAGTATAATAAAGACATTAGTGATGAGTGATGACGGTGTGAAGTAATGTGGCTCATTTCCTGTAAGAAAAACAAAACAACTGCAGTGCTTCCTTATCCGTGCTGGCCAGGCCCTATTTTTGCCTTTTTGAACTTCTGCTATGACGCCAAAATGCATCCGCTAAGGTGACTGGACAAAATGTACAGTTCGACAGAGAAAAAGAGCAGCTAATGAGAGTGATAAGTCTGTCATTCACTCCAATTGTAAGGTGCATAACTGCGTGCAAAGTGAAATGAGCTGTTGTACTTTTCATTTGACAGCAGTGGCTACAGGTTGAAAATGATGGGGCTCTTACAACTCCTTGAATTTTTAATGACTGGGGACTATCCTTAACCCAAGACCCTTCCCTTAAATGTAGCTCTTGGCATCTATCATGTGTATACTTTTTTCAAACTGTCTAAAGTAACCTGTTTTATCCTTAAGGGGTTGAGATTTTGTAGGAGCAACTGTTCTCAGCAAATTTATTTCAGTACATTTGGTTATTATTGTCCACTCAAGAACAAAACAAAAGGCACTTACAGAACCTTTTCCACTCCTCCACATTTTATTCAGCCTATTTTACTTTCTTTTTCACTACTTTTCATTCGTTTGTTGGCTTCATTGACATTTATAAGATGAAATCTTGAAACAGGATAATATAAAAGGTGTTTACAAATTATTATATTGTCATGCAGTGGGCTTACCTTATGGCTACATGAAGCACTACCTTATCAACAGATCTACCAAATCATGATCCTTCCCTTAGTTTAAAGGGCCCATGCAACACCTCACCAGAAACTTCAAAGAAAGTCTCTTTTAAGAAATTGAAGAAAAAAAAATGCTCATGATGATCTTCACCTCAGCACCCTTAAGATATAGCTAATTTTGTAGGGGTGTATACTGAGTACTGGTATTGCTTGGTACCGCCCAGAGGAAAATAATTTTGGAAAGGAGATCTCATAAAGGTCTCATTTACTTCTCCTAGACAAATGTGAGATCCACATGAGAGCAAAATGAGACAATGGCTCATTCCTCCTGTTTCTCAACCTCGTCTCCAGATAGAAAAGTTGCACAAAATCTCAATCTAGTCTCACTTGCAGTTCCAAAGGAGATCTCAATCATTTCTCAAATAGTTCTCAAGATGTCTGCATTAAGTCTCAAGACTATTTCTAGTGAATTTTAGGAGAAACAAAAGCGACATTCATGATGATGATTCATGATTAAATCTCCTTTTTGTCTCCTGAGATGCAAAAGAAAAAGTTTTGAGCAGTAAAATTTCCTCTGGGTGGTTTCTACTCTTAATAATACCGGTGTACCATGAAGACTCTGGACAAACGATGCTGTTATTGATGCTTTTTGAATGTCTACCTAACCATAGCATGATCATGACACTGTCATATCATGGTGGAGGAGTAAGACAGACACACTTCTATTATTCTCACAGCTGTCCTTCACCTTTACATGCAGGCCCATGCACCATCCAAACAAGTATTTCCGACCTCTTGATCTTTAAACATCTTGAAATATCAATGTTTACTGTACTCTAAATTACATTATAGTATTAATAAGACTATAGATAAATATTGGTATTAATAAGAAGTATCAATATTGGTATTAGTATCACTAAAATCAATGATATCATTGGTACATCACTAGTTTTATTTAAAATTATGTATAGTTTAGTCACTGACACAAACTTCACCTACAGCAGCAAGATAACAATGTTGTATGTGACATCAAAAAATATCAGTCGGAATAACCAAAGCAGTGCTTTTGCTTCATTACATGGATGTTTTGCTGCTACTTCTGTGTATTAGGTCCACCTTGCAAGGATGGAGTTGGACCCACTTTTGCCTTCACAACTACCTTAACTTTTCATGGTATACATTCAACAAGGTGTTGAAAACATTCCAGAGATTTTGTTACATGTTGACATAATTATAACAACATTACAGTTGTTGCAGATTTATTGGCTGCACATGATGAGAATTTCCCGATCTCCTTCATCCCATAGGAGCTCTATTAGATTGAGATCTGGTGACTGTGGAGGCCATTTGAGAGGTGACAGTGAACTCACTGTCATGTTAAGAAAAATTAAAGAAAATGAAGAAAAAGTATGATCTGAGTTTCACAGCAGAAATGGAGACTCATCGGATCAGGCAACGCTTTACTGTCCAGTTATGGTGAGTCTGTGTGAATTGTAGCCGTATTTCCTGTTATTGGCTGACGGTGGTGGGATCTTCTGCTGCTGTAGCCCATCTGCTCCAAGGCTGGGTGTGTTGTATGTTCAGAGATGATGCTCTGCTTACCTGGCCGGTTGTAACCATGTAAAATGACTTTCTATCATCTCCAACCAGTCTGCCCATTCCCTTCTGACCTCTGACATCAACAAGGCCTTTTCAAACTGCTGCTCACTGGATATTCTTTTTATTTTCAGAGCATTCTCCCTAAACCCTATAGTTGTGTGTGAAAATCAGCACACTTTATTAATGTCCCACTGGAGAAATTCAGGTGTCCAGTAACAACACATCCATAAATGCACAAACATACATGCATAAAAAGTAAAATTACCAGAAATGATCCCTAGAAAGTGCACTATAAATTGTCATTTTTATTTGTTTTATCTAATTGAGAAATATCCTTTTTGGTATTTGAAAAGCAGTGCTCCTTTTTAATTGATTTCAACAGTGATGTCAGATAAAGAAACAAACAGGAACTCACTGGTTTAAAAAGAAGCAGCTGTAAATATAGTTATGATAAAATTGACAAATCATCAAAATGATCATCATTAGAATTTGCACATCCCCTCATTTTAATATATTCTATTTAGCATCATTTCATGTTGTTTCTTTTCACTCTGTTTTTCTGCTATGAGCAGTTGTGGAAGAAAAAAGGAAAAAAAAAAACTTTGAAGCCCACAAGGACAGTGTAACATAGAGAAAAGTAAGTCATGATGCAGTTAAACAAGGTGAAGCATTTAGCAGCTGAATAGCCCATCATTTCTCTTGGCAGGTGATGGAAACCGGGCCCGATCAGTCATAATCCTTAACAGCTAAATTGGTTATAAACCCTTGAAAGGACATGAAACTTTGAACTTTTTTTTCAAATTACACACATTATTCCGTCCGCTTCACTGACTTGCACTTTTAAATGTTTAACACTCCACTGGTCAGTCTGACGGTGTCAGCAGTCTCCATCAACCCCCGGCTGGACACGAAATGGCACCGCCAACTTTGTATCCTTGAGTGAAATGTGACACCTTTTATTTCAGGAAAAACAGTTGACAAAAAGCTCCCTCAACGGGAGAAAACTTTGAAGGTCAGACCACTTTCATATCCAAAAGCCATAGTTTTCATACTCCCTGGCTAACTGGACTCCTTTGTTGCTTAAAATGTTTAATGATTACCTCCTATGGTGAAAAGTCTTTCAAATTGTAGATATTGACTTACTGTGTATGTGGCCTTCTTTTAGCTGATCCTGTAGACCCCTTACATCTGTACTGCATTTAGCTGAATCTAAATGCTGCTATAACCAGATATGAAATCAGGGTTACAAAAAAAACACACGTACATTACTGAGTTTGGAGGACTTTAGATTTGTTCTCATTATGTACTACATTGGTGGATAATCGGATCAGCCCAAAATGATAATTCTGACCCCAAACATTGACCTGAAACCCTTCCAGAATAATAAAGAACTATCCAAGAACAAGCAGTCCAACAACAGATGGTGGTTCCCCAGAGCCATGATCTCATAGTACAATCTGTCTGGGATTACATAAAGCAACAGCCCAAATCCACAGATGAGTTGGAGCAAGTTTTCAGAGATGCTTGAAAAAAGTTGACTTGCTGAAGGCTTCAATTTATGCACCTAAAACCACCAACCAAGCTAGAAATCTAAAGAAAAAAAGCATAAACTGCTAAAAACACATTAAGGCAATCACTAAATCAGCTTACTATCACCTGAGGAGCCTGCGTTCAGCTTCTATGCTCCACACGTCTAGAACAAACTCACAGAAAGCCTCAGATCAGCTGCAACAGTTTATTTAATCCAGGTTAAATACCCAGCTGTTCTAAGCTGCATTTAAATAGTTTTTACTCAAAAGTTAAAATCTACATGGCCCCCTACGCTCTTTCTTTTGTTTTCACTTTTAGATGATACTTTTTCTTTTGTTCTTTTCCTTTTATTCCCGTTATATAATGTTGATTTTATGGAAAGCTGTTTGGTCACCTTGTGTGCTGTAAAAAAATACACTTCCTGCACAACCCGGCATTAAAGCAAAGCAGGGACGACTCCTTTGTTGTGGTGTGGTGCTTTGTTTAAAGGGGGGTTGCAATCACGTAGCAGCTCTATCCGGTTAATACTCCACCTCCAGGGTAAGGGTAAAGTTTGCTTTGGGGCGCAACGAAAAATCAACATATCCGTACCAAAACACACCCGACCCGGGTGGAAGCGGGGCTTTATATCCTTCACCCTGCATCTCCTACAGTCTTCACTGCCAGATATGTCTCCAGAGGTGAGCGAGCCTTTTCTGTATTCATTCCACGCCTCTGGAACGCCCTCCCACTCCCACTCCAATCTGCCCAGTCAGTCCCTGCTTTTAAAACCTGACTGATGGTTATTTGATTTGTTATCCCTTTTTATTTTAATACATATTTTAAATTGTCTAATCTGGTCGCGATTGTTGTGTCTGTACACTCTTGCTGTTGTTCTTTTTTATCTTTGAGTGTTTTATGGCTTTTATTAGGGCTGCCAGTTTAAAGCATTAATTAGATTAACTAACTACACTGCAAAATAATTTGTAATAAAAACAAAATAATCATGATTAATTCAGAGTCCCAATTCAATGCATGAGCATTTTAAATTTGGCCTACTGAAGGACCCGGGCAGTGAGTGGTGGTAATGCACATAAAGCTGTTTGCCAACTGCCAATAAACAGAAGAAGAAGAAGAAGAACATGTGTCAAGAACTGTGTTGGAACAGGGTTGCATGGAAAACTTAAAGGACTGCGGCCCTTGAGGACCGTTGTCCCCCACCACTGCTTTCGCGGATACAAGATTAAAATGCAATTAATTAGATTAATTAGTTACAAATCCTGTAATTCATTAGATTATTTTTTTTTAATCGCCTGACAGCCGTAGTTTTTATATGTTGTGAAGCACTCTGGGCAACTTGAACTTGAATTTGAACACTTTGTATATACAGAAAGCCTTCGCACAATGTTACACACCTCCAGATAACAAAATTGCTTTTGAATGATTCCTAAAAAGGAAATCTGAAAATATTTAGAGAACAAGTAAGGTTTAAACGTCCACTAACACCACAGGTTTGAATTGGAGTTGGTTTAAGTGGGAGTGAGTGTTTCAAAACTCTACACACGAAGCAACTTTTAGCAATTTTCTCAGTGGCGCGCCCCCTTTTGACGGCTAAACTGGCATCCATCTTCATCCTACCTGTACTGTGATTCACTCCAGCCAGTAAAAGACAGTCTTATCTTGACTCTTGCTCTGTCCTCTCTTTCTCTCCTGTCTTCCTCCGGTAATGCTTCCTGGCGTTTCTTGGCTGAATCCATGTTCAAAACACAGGTTGTGTTCATGTGTGGTTCATATCTGTTTGCTAGTATGTGTCGCGGTGTGCAACCAATAGTGGGCTGCAACGTCACGGTCACGTACCGGATGAAATAGTTACATAGTGGGAGTCTGAGCCCTGGAATGCTGCTGTGACGGCTCGAAAATGAACAAAATGAATGTTGGTGTGCCATCAAAACGAGTCAGAAATGCATGTTTTTAAGCTGGAAAAGTTACGCTGTTGGTCTTTAAAATGAATCTCAAAGTACTCCAAGCTGTCCTGAATAATCTAAATAATCTGGAGCTAAATGATTTCGCAGAGGATTCTAAGATCCAACGCTTCCATCATTAAGTCAGTCATAATTAAGTTCATTCACAATCCTTCCCTCTTCAACAGTCTGGAGGAGTCTTCCTGTCTTCATATTCTTGTCATAAGCTCTTTTATGCATGACTGTAAATTTAGAAAATGAGCCTCAAGCTTGTTTATTCAAGTACTAAACAAATCATTCTGCAGTTTTTATTGTGACTCAGTGTTATGCAGATAGGTTAAACCCCATACACTCCCAAGGCACCTTCATAGTCTCGGGTTCACTGATGACAAGGGAGGTTTTACTTTTCTTTTTTCTTTATTCATTGATATGAATATGTTTATAAAGAAAGTAATCAAAGGGAAAGGAAGTGTAGAATGACAAATCTGATTGTCCCAGATTAGTTTTTAATGTGTTTTCTTTCTTTCTTTTTTTTTTTGCATCCCTTGCCTTCACCTGTTTTAGTTTGCAGCTGTTAAGTCTGCAAATCTGAGTCTGATGGAGTGGTTCATTCTTTGTGTAAAACACTGATTTAAAAAAAAAATACATATATATTGTAAAAGTCAAATTTGTCTGACAGTTTTCATTAAATAATGTTTCTATGTTTTATAATGCTGCAACAACTTTACTTACTCCAGAAATGAACTCAAATGTTCTGCATCAAGGTTACTAGAAATTATGCAATATTAGAACAGCAGCATGTTTATCTCTGATATGCTACTTTGACTGAAACATAAATTATAACTTTCTCCTTACAGCTTCAACTTCACGGGTGGAATCTTTCTTGTAAAAATGTCACAGAAGATGCTTGAAACTTTAAAATCCCCCCAAAGCTCTGTAGCTTGTGATAAGAGACACTACTGCAGAAAGAATACAAATGACTTTGCAGATGTATTGATTTAACAGGCACTATGTCTCATTCAAAAACTTAAAAACATGTCAATAAGGGAGGAAAATTGCCTTGTAGTGTACTGGGACTTAAAAATCTGCATGTCACACGTTTATGTTCCAGCCCAGAGGATCATGAGACAGCTGCTTTTTGTTTTAAGGCAAGGCAAGGCAAGTTTATTTTGTATAGCACATTTCATGTACAGAACAATTCAAAGTGCTTTACATACAAACATTATAAGCAAAAGGGAGAGAAAAAAAACAATTAGAAGCATGATTCAAAATTAAAAGCATTTAAGATTAAAAGAGAGAATACAGAGACGTGCGGATTTTAACTTTTGAATAAAATCTACGTAAAATGCAGCTGAGAACAGGTGGGTCTTCAGCCTGGATTTAAATAAACTAAGTGTTTCAGCTGATCTGAGACTTTCTGGGAGTTTGTTCCAGACATGTGGAGCATAGAAGCTGAACGCAGCTTCTCCATGTCTGGTTCTGACTCTGGGAACTGATAAAAGGCCGGATCCAGATGACCTGAGGGGTCTTGTAGGTTCATACTGGGTCAAGAGGTCACTGATGTATTTTTGGGCCTAAACCATTCAGAGCTTTATAGACCAGCAGCAGAACTTTAAAGTCTATTCTCTGATGGACCGGCAGCCAGTGTAAAGACCTGAGAACTGGACTGATGTGGTCCACTTTTCTGGTCTTTGTGAGAACTCGGGCAGCAGAGTTCTGAATGAGCTGCAGCTGTTTAACTGATTTTTTAGGTAAACCAGTAAAGACGCTGTTACAGTAGTCAAGCCGACTGAAGATGAATGCATGGACTAGTTTTTCCAGATTTTCCTGAGACATCAGATCTTTTATCCTTGAGATGTTCTTCAGGTGATAGTAGGCTGATTTAGTGATCGCTTTGATGTGTTTTTCAAAGTTTAGGTCTGAGTCCATCACTACACCCAGATTTCTGGCCTGATTGGTGGTTTTTATGTGGATGGACTGAAGTTCTGTGACAACCTGCTGTCGTTTCTCTTGGCTCCAAAAACAATCACCTCAGTTTTGTTTTTGTTCAGCTGAAGAAAGTTGAGGCACATCCAGTCATTAATCTCATCAATACATTTACCAAGAGCCTGTACAGGGCCCCGGTCTCCTGGTGATACTGTAATATATAGCTGTGTGTCATCTGCATAGCTATGGTAACTAATATTGTTGTTCTTTATAATCCTGAGCCAGTGGGAGCATGTAGATGTTAAACAGAAGAGGCCCCAGGATAGAGAGCCCTGGGGAACTCCACAGGTCATTTTTGCCTGCTCAGATGTAAAATTGCCTACTGACACAAAGTACTTCCTGTCTTCCAGTATGTTTTTGAACCAGTTTAGTACAGAACTAGAGAGACCCACCCACTTCTCCAGTCCGTTGGAGTAATATGATGTGTCAACCGTATCAAATGCAGCGCTGAGATCCAGTAAAACCAACACTCGACATTTTTCCAGTGTCAGTATTCAGACATATGTCATTCATGACTTTAGTCAGAGCAGTCTCGGTGCTGTGGTGCTGCCCAAAACCTGATTGGAAGACACCATAACGGTGGTTTTCTCTTAAAAAGTCATTTAGCTGGTGAAAGGGCTGCTTTTTCAATGATCTTACTTAAAAATGGAAGATTGGAGATCGGCCTGTAGCTGCTCATCTGTGTCTTGCCCAGATTATCCTCTCTTTAGCAGAGGCCTGATCACAGCTGTTTTCAGTGACTCTGGGAAAACACCTGACGTTAGAGAGGAGTTCACAATCTGAAGCAGATCTGACCCCAAGGTCTTTGAGACCTTTTTAAAAAACCAGTGGGCAGGATGTCCAAACAGCAAGAGGAGGAGTTCAGTTGATGCAAGATGTCCTCCCCAGTTCTTTGCTAGTAATGGGATAAAACCGTGTCATGGTGGTGAGGACTTCTGGTGGACACGATACAAGACCTGAACCTGCTGCTGTTGAACCAACAGCTTGTCTAATAATTTGGATTTTGTCTGTGGAAACTTTGGCAAAGTCATTGCAGGCTTTGGTGGAATAAAATTCAGGTGCTACTGACACAGGAGGGTTTGTTAGCCTGTCGACTGCAGCAAATAAGGCCCGAGCATTATGACCGTTTTTAGTGATGATGTCAGAAAAATACGAATTCCTTGCATTCCTCAGCTGTAAATTACAAAAGTGAAGTTTCTCTGTATAGATGTCATAATGAACCTGTAGTTTTGTTTTTCTCCCATCTGCGCTCAGCTTTCCGACACTCTCTCTTTCCAGTTTTCACCAGTGTGGAATTTCTCCATGGAGACTTTTTCCTTCCAGAGATAACCTTCACCTTAATAGGAGCAATAGAATCCATGACACTCAGCATGTTAGCATTAAAGTTAGTGACCAGCTCATTGACTGAAGCCCCTGACAGGGCAGGTGTTAGAGAGAAGACCTGGTTAAAAATCTCACTGGTATTTTCAGTTATACACCGTTTTGTTATCACCTCCTTTGAGACATTTGTGTGCACTGAGATGGTACTCAAAGAAAACACAGCAGTGATCCGACAGCCCCACATCACACACCGTGACCTTAGAAATGTCCAGACCCTTCGAGATCAGTAGATCTAAGGTGTGTCCTCTATTGTGTGTGGGCTCTGTGACATGCTGGGTCAACCCGAAGTTCGTCCAGAGTGTTAATCAGGTCTTCAGTCCCTTTGTCCTGATGACAATCATAATGGATGTTAAAATCACCAGTGATAACAAGATGGTCAAAGTCCGCACAGATCACAGACAACAGTTCAGTAAAATCATCATTAAAATATGCACAGTATTTGGGGCGGCCGACAAATATTTAAAAACATGACTCTGGATGAGGCCGTCAGCTGTAAAGCCACGTATTCAAAAGAAGGGAAATCCCCAAGAGATAACTGTTTACACTGGAATGAGTCCCTAAATAAGACAGCGACCCCCCCACCTCTCCTGTTGACTCTGGCTTCACTGATGAAACTGAAGTTAGGGGGTGTGGCCTCAATAAGAGCTGAATGACAGTTATCATGTAACCAAGTCTCAGTTAAAAACATAAAGTCAAGATTATGTTCAGTGATAAAATCATTGATTAGAAATGATTTTCCTGCTAAAGATCGAACATTTAGTAAAGCTAACTTAAGCATTCTCAAAGTATCATCATGTTTTGGAACAGGCTGTATGTTTACTTTAGATAAAAACCTTATAGAATGGAGCTCTCTGTGTTCTGACAGAGCTACATTTCTCCTTCTGTTACGTATCAAGACAGGGATAGTAAAACCTTCTAAACAGGGTCCCAGCTTGTTCTGGGAAAGTTTATGACTGCTAACCTCGCAGCCCGGAACCCCAGCACATCATACGTCAGACTGTCGAAGGGGGGGTTGAGGTGGCCCCCCTACCTTTGATCGTTCTGGTAGGGGGTGTATGGGGGATAAAAAGGCGTTTGGCTTGGGCGTAGATCTGAGCCCAATGTTGACCCGTTTCATCATCTCATCGGTGAATTTCAGGTGGGGGGAGGAGGGGGAGAGTTGGGGAGATGATGGTCTGTCAGGGGTTTGGGGGTGAGGAAGGACCACGATCCTGGTTTGGTGTGCTGGTCAGGGGAAACAGAGATCCTTCTTCTTGTCTCTCATTGAAGCTCAGCTGCTCCTCTGTTTGGCCTTCCTTTTGAGATAAAACGGAGTGTATCTCATTGTTGACATTCCGCACAGAGAGATGACGGAGGCAATGAAATATGTTAGAAGTGAGCAGCTTTACTCCAGATCGGTTAAGATTGAGGCCATTAGCCCTAAAAAGATGTCTCCGTTCCCAAAAAAAATACGAAAGTTGTTAATAAAATGCAGATTGTTATTAGCACACGCTGATAAGAGCCAGTCATTCCAGCGCCAGCAGCCTGCTGAATCTTAAATCCCCTCCTCTGATGGTTGGTACAGGTCCGCTGATGAAAACTGCTGCATCCAGAGATCTCACTGTTTTTATCAGTTCAGTGAAGTCCCGATTCAGAGCCTCAGATTGCTGCTTGGACACATCATTCGAGCCTGTGTGTAGAACGATGTTTCTCACAGTTGGGTATTCAGCCAGAGTTTTCAGAAATCTCTTCTGTATGTCACCGACCATATCCTTAGGAAAACAGAGCACTTTGGTGTTCTTTCCACACAGCCACTGAACGTCCTTCACAGTGGAATCACCTATAATCAGAGTTTCAGGCCCAGTCTTTAGCTTCCTCAGCTTTCTCTTCGGCCTCTTACTTTCTGATAGGTGATCGGTCTTCACCCTGCTGCCTTGGGATGGATGGTCGTCAGGTAGAGATCCAGGGTCCTCTGACAGTGCAGCAAATCTGTTCTGCAGTTTAATTTTCGGTTGTTTGGGGGGTCTGTGGCTAATCTTCTTGTCCCTGGTTGCTGTAGGTGGAGGCCAGTCTGCCTCATTACAGACGTTAGCCTGATCTGCCTCATGTCCTCCCTTTTCCAGGAGACATGATTTACTTTTTGGCTTTGCACCGAGACGGTTCCAGGGAGGATTATCACTCGATGATTTGTTGTTGTTACTCACAGAGGCAGCCTTTTTCTGGGTTGTGTTATCTTTGCCTTTTAGCCTTGTGTTAGCTCGCTCGACTCCGCTGTTTTGGGTTGCTGGCAGAGTTGTTTCATTTCCACAAAGTCCATTTACCTCCACATTTACTTCTATGCGATGAACTTTGATCTCCAGTGCTGTTATCTTCTGTAGGAGAGCTTCATAGTTGACTGTGGAGAGGGAAGGCATCTTGTTGCTATTAGCTTAGCGTTAGCACCTTTCCAAGCTATTTGGTTGAGTGCTAAACCCAGGCTGTGTAAGGCTTCAGCTGTGTGTAGGCCACACACACACAGAGAGCGCTGAAGATAAAAGAACTAAAAAAATATTGTAGTTTCAGTGGAAAAATGTATGACTCCCAGTAATTTACAAGTTTTTAAAAGTAACTGCAAGTAAAAAGGGAAAAAAGGGAGAAAAAAATCGGTATAAAATCAAGCAAAAGAGAAAGCAAAGCAGGAGCAAAGCAGAGAGCGTCCGCACGGCAGCAAGCAGCCTTGCTGCCGTGCGGCAAGGCAGCCATTTGGCCATACAGTACTGTATGGCCAAATGGTAGCGACTGGATATCAAGGCTTTCACTATTTTGAATGTGTACCATCTGTTATTTAACCATGGAGCAAAAGATGACATTATTGCAAGAAGTGAGGAAAAGAAAAAAAAGTGACAGTGAGGGAATAAGACCATTGGACAGACTTTTACTGGATGTAGAGCGCTAAGAGAAGAGACGGGTTGTCAGATAGCTACTAAATTAGTCTTTGTTTGGGGGGTGACAAATTGATCAAATCTGTCAGAGTTCAGTGGTGCCACTTTTAAAACTGTAAACTGTAAAAACCTTAACCTTAAAGGCATACGCCACCCCTGGGTGTAATTGAGCCCCCTGGCAGCACTGACTTTAGCTTAGCTTAACATAGTTGCTTAATCTGGCGTGTCCAACTAGCACCACTTGGTGAAAGTGAATTAATAATTCAAGATTTTCTCCAATTACATTTTGTGACCCGTACATTCTGATTGAGTTCAAACAAGAAGCTGATTGCAGATCAAAGACTTACTAGGCAGCATTCAATAGGGGAACTATATGCTGCGGAAGTACAGGCGAATCACAGGGGAATCACCGTGGATAGTAGCAAAGGCAGCACGCATGTGCAGCATCCAGTGGCAATACTGTTTCCGGAAGTTGGGGATGTTGCTGCATGAGTGCTGCCTTTGCTACTGTGGTGCTTCGTCTGCGATTCACCTGTACTTACGCGGCATATACAGTAGTTCCCTTATTGAATGCCGCCTAGTCTGTCCTTTGATGTGAAATCAGCTTCTCGTTTGTACTAGATCAGAATGTGTGGGTCACGAAACGTAACTGAAAAAAACTCGAGTTAATTAGTTCATTTTTGTCAAGTTGCTTGTTGGATACGCCAGATTACAGCAACTAGCGAAGCTAAGTTAAACTCAGTGCTGCCAGATTCAGAGAATAACTGGTCAGTTAAAAAATGCTTCTGCCCACTTGTCCAACTCAGGGGACTGCGGGGGGAGGCTCAAATTCACCCAGGGGTGGCAAATGCCTTTAAAGGTGATTCTGTATCTTTTGAAAACCACACAAAGAGCTGGGTGCTACCACATAAAGATAGAATTAGCTTCCCTCCATGTTGTTTAAATTTCTTTACCTTTCAAATTTAACTATTTAACAGGTGTACCTTTAAAGAAGCTAATATTTCTGTGTTTAACTAGAGAGGTATCTGTTTAAACACGAGGTCAAGGTGGATTGAAGTTAATTAGCTTCATTATGTCAAATCAGGGCTGCAAAACAGCAGCTTTAATACTCGTTTCACATTTTTTCTAAAACTTGAATGGTAGTTAAGACTTTTGTCAGTGCTAAATTCCCAAAAATGGAAATGTGTTTAAGCCAAACTGAAATTTTGTGTCTCCCTGAATAAAATTTAGTGATTTACAGTATGTTATGATGATCATATAGCTTCAAACTGATATGATTTTATTTCTCATGAGTTGACTTTCTCAACTCATCTGATCGTGGTCAGAAAACATAAAAAAAATTCAAACTGAAATCCCTTTCATTTTTCTCCTCCTGAGCAACAAAAAAGACGTCAACAGAGCAGGGCACGTAGAAGAGTCTGAGTATTCGCACAAGCTGCCTGATTGAACCATTGCAGCTTAAAGGGAAAAGATGAGAAAAAACTGCAATTTCATGTCAGACTACCTGCCAGAAGTTATTAGTTGTGAGGATTTTGGAAGTTTCTAAATGGATTACAACATTCAAAAGCCTAAATGAAAAAAAGAACATAAACAGATATGAGGAAACTGTTGGGATCTTCTTTTATTTTACTCGGGAAAGAAAACTAGAGAGTCCACAAGATGAGGGCTTGTTGTGTTGCTTTCCATCTGGACCCATAGAGAAAATAAACCTCTGCAATTCTGACTACATCCTTGGCCACTGACCAGCTCAGAGGAAAAGTATTGGAGTAAATAATGGGCCATAGTTCAAGCCCATTGAGCTGCTCCAGGATTATAAGCATGGAGCCAGAGAGCTGGAAACTAAAGGGTACAGACGGTTAGGAAAGCTATTTATTTCTGTTTTAAAGAAACAATATAGACAAATGTTGTCATTTGAAAATCTCCATCAGTGACATGGGCTCTTGAAGCTCTGCATTACAACTAGTTGATGCTATTAGGTGATGCACTTTCAAAATCTGACATCACCGTTAGAACCCTGACATGAATCGAATCATTCCACCATTCAGCCCATCTTCTGGTCAGAAAAATATCTGTCTTTCCAGATAATACCTCTCCTTCCCACTAAAATTGGTTTGGTATTGCTGCCTCTTGTAAAACTTTCTGTGGGAAGAGGAGTTCCACTTTACACAGGAATTATGACTCCGTCAGTGGGCGCCTGTGCTCAATCCGCCTCTGAATGAAGCTACGGGATCAACATAAGCCGCACTGCAGGCCAAAACATGTATTCCCCAAGTGGTTTTGGCTTGGGTTTATCTCCACAATACTTCCTCCTCTCTTTTCTTCTTCCTTTCCTTATTGGACAGCCCCAATCTGCACCCTGCCAATGGTTTCTAAGACTGGTTGTGTCTGGTTGAAGTGCTGCTTTGCTATTTGGGGAGTTTCCACTGGGAGGATGTGTAGGCGGAAAAGATTGGCTTTGGAAGCTAAGAAAACCTTTTTATTTGTAAAGGAAAAAAAAACAGCAACCCCTGGTGGCAAGCAGATGCCAGCTGGGTCCTCTCTGTGGTGACAGGTTCTTGCTCATCCAAATAAATCATGAAAACCTTTGTAGGAGTCAGACACTGAAGATATTTGAGGTACTGTTGAGACAAAAGGAAAAGAAGAGGGTACAGTTATTTGAACTAACTTTTTTTTTTTCAATTTTACAATTTATTTATATTTGTTAAATTTTGTTAACCAATAAAGTTCCTTTGATTGCTATTTAACAATCTGACCTCTGACCAAATGTGAGTTTTAAAAGCATTAAACAGTGTATGGCTCACAATGTCTGCCATATAGTTTGGATCATAGCATCATTCACTCTTTCACAAGCTGTGCACCAAATCCAACGCCAACCCCAGCCAACAGCAGTCTCTGGGAAACATATTCGTTTGATGTGTGTTCTACATGACTTTTACTTTATTTTATTGTACTTGGACAAGAAAACGGTAACATTTAAGGGGATAGTCTCAAAGCATTTCAGCAGATTTCATCATAAAATAAGGACCGTCTAAACTGTCCTGTGACTTTTCTACCGTAACTGTTTTTACAGCTGTTGAGCTGAATGAATGGGGGAGTGCTCTTAAATCTCAACATTTTCACGAAAGTTTAAAGGTACAGTATGTAAAAAATCAAAGGTCAATAGCAGAAAAATGTGATATATAATTCAAACCTGTGTTTCTATTGATGTGGTATTGCTGCACTGAAATAGCTGTTACATGTTTATTTTCATAGAATGAGTCATTCATATTTACTTACTGGGCGGTCCACTTATGGAGACTGCCATATTTGTTCCACCATTTCTACTACGGTGTCCCTGAATGGACAAAACAATATGTGTGGAGTAAGATCCCTCTAAACTTTAAAACTGCTGTATAGTGGGTGTTAAAGCATTGTTTGGGATAAGTAACGCCTTGAAAGACATTAAAAAAAAGTTATTCATAGTACAGTCATAGCTACACCTGAAACCACTGGATCCACTCACAGATGAAAACATCTTTATGTCTGAGAGAATTTTGTCCACTTACCGCCACCGTACATTCACAACAGTGCTTGAAGTATGAAGACATTTGTTAGAAAACATCTTTTCTTTCAAATACCCATCTTTACCACTAGATGTCGGTAATTCTCACATACTGTACCTTTAAGGTCTTACTCACTTCATGTGTACCAATGAAATTAGGTTTCTCAATGAACAGCGTAGAGGTAACGATGGAGACTGTTACTGAAAGTGCAATGATGCAGTGTTATCACACCGCCTGCTCAGAAATGGTGAATATGTGGAAAAATATTTTCAATTTCTCCCACATTCCATCAGTAAGTTTCACAAGCGATACAGTATATATTAATTTGTCATCTGGGTAATGTAGCTGTATCAGGAGCTATTTTTGATAAAAGTTAATTGGTTTCTCCTATAATAGATAAGACAATAAACAAGATCAACCGAAAAGATGTAGGCTGGACCAAAAGCTTGTATAATATTTAACAACCTTTAAATATCAAATTAAATTAAATTAAATTAAAAGTATATATTTGAAAAGGAAAAGGAATAAATCATTTATTTCAAAGCCAGTTAACATCTTGAGATATCTCGAGCATTATCAGAAAGACCAATCTTCTAATTACTGTGCATTTTTTAAGACTTTCTATGAATCATTTTCAGGACAATGATTTCTGTCTTTATTTTATTTTATTTTACCCACAACAGATATGCTGTGACATTTAATGTTGTTTACAGATATTAAAGAGTCTCTTAGATCATATTTGTTTGTTCTCGTTCTGAGCAGCTTCTGGATATTAGGAGGTAACTGTTCTTATCTTTAAGTATGCTTAACTAAATGAATAATGGATTATTTGTTTCATAATAGGGTTTATTAGTTAATGCTCTAATGACTTTTGATTGCAATTAAAAAGAAATAAACAGAATCTAGTCTCCAGGCCTCAATACAGTTCATATGAATAATGATAATAATCTTTACTTTACTGATCCCAATTGGGAAATTCATCTCTGCCTTTAACCCACCTCTAGGTGTAGAGAAGTGGGCTGCCAAATCACAGCACCAGGGGAGCAGTTGGTGGGGGTTATGGATCTTGCCCAAGGGGTGGCTTTCTTTTAGTGCTATGTTAGGGACTCAAACCCTGGTATCCCAGAACAAAGCCCACCTCCACTCCCCCCATACGGACCAAAAGTTTAGACACACTCCCGTAAAGACGGAAATAAAGTAAAATAAGATGAAATTAACAAAATTATGACATTGATTTTGAATTGTGGTTAATATGTATAAATCTAATTGACATTTTTTAAAATCATGAAAACATTTGTTTATTTATCTGACTTTGGTTGCATTATCCCTCCTTGACTGCAGCTGTAACACGAACCATTCATGCTGGGGATGGGCATTTCTGAACATCTTTTTGATCGATCGTTGAGAGAATTAACGATCATTTATCAATTTAATCATTAAGAAATGCATGTTAAAAAATGATTACACATACCACAGGCAGATTTAAAAAAATATATATATATATTTATTTATTTATTTTAACTCCCCACTGCTCTACAGCGTCAATAATCTTCTCGGCGAGAAGGTCGGCAGTGGTGGCATGTTATGGTGAGGTCGCTCTTCGCTGTTTACGGCAGGGTGGATGATGTTTTCCAGGAGCATTTTTTACTATATTGCTTAAAGTCTTCTCAACACCCCAATTGCAGCCAATTAATTGAATTTTCTGACACAATTTTTTTTTTAAATAATCACCCGTGGAACGTACAGCACTGGAAAAACCGAACGGCCCATACTGATTGATTGAATGATTTTTATGTCCATCAAACTCGACTGCTGTCTGTCGCGCGCCGTGAGCATCCCAGTGCAGACGAACCAAGACAACATGGCTGCTCGCTGCTCTTATCTATGCTGCTGTTTGCTCTTCAAAAGAAAAAACAGATGTGGATCAAGTCATGGAGGTGTTGGTGTTTGCAGTGAGGATGTTTTACGCCGCAGAAGAAGTTGGAGGTGAAATAATTATCACTTTTAGAAACGTGGCTCCTCTGCTGTTGACTTTGAAGACAAGCTAGCCACTTGGCTGTTCTCGGTTATCATCGCCAATAACCATGAGTGCACATGTTCCTGTGCCCTGGAGGCGTGGTTTCAGAGGGTGTAGCTATATTTTTTCAATTGTAGGTTGTTCGAACCGTTTTTCCAAGATCCCCTACCCTGCCTTTAAAGCGGTCCAACAGTCTGTTGTTATGGCAATGCTAGCTGCTGTGGCTAACTTGTTTAGCAGCTCCTGTTTTCGCTTCTCGTGTTTCAAAGAGTCTGGTAATGATGCGCTGTGAAGGAAACTGATAGACTGGTCTGAGTAAATTAATCAAATCTTAGAAACCTTTCCCATTGATGACACTTCTGGGCAAATAACGTATCCACGAAAATCATTTTACAGATTCCCTCCGTGATTTTGTCTGCCTGCTTTGCATCACAGCTCCTCCGGCTTCAGACTGAGGCAACGGTGGTTGAACAGAGGATTCATTACCTTTAAGCTCTTTTTAAATGCTGCATCATGGGAGTTGTTGTCGAGTTGTTTTTTATAAAACGTGTTACAGCATTTACAATGTGAGGTGTCATTTTCTAACGCAAAATGGTCCCACACCAGACTTCGCCGTGCTCGCTTCATGTTTAGACGAGCCTTCTTTCAGCTGCTGTGACGGGGAAGAAGGCAGCTTGCAGGCGGCTTTCTCTGCTGTCTTTAGGCGATATCGCCCCCCGCTGGTAGGATAGTTTGTTACCGCCATATAGTGACATTTATTTCAGAGCTTCAAGACGTACACTACACGAATGAACTCTGTTTTATAACACCGTTGGATGATCAAAAAATGAAAAAAATTACGAGCTCGAAAAAATTCTTAATAAACAATTATTGAACATCAATTAATTGTGCCCATCCCTAATTCATGCACATGCAAACTTGTACCAGGCAACAACTAACCTCTTTTCAAGGTCATCAGGGACCATAAGTGGTTATTTGTCATTCTCACATAAGAACTGAAGGCACAAGATTTGTATTTCAAAGGCTTGACAACATAGAAAATAAAGGGAAAAAAATACAAACAGTAGGCCAGGTGAAGATAAGTGAAAGCATTGCACATAGCTAACAATACAGGAACTGTTTATGAGTTCAAGTGACTCTGATGTGAACTGTTCATGAGGCTGACAGCCTCAGGGAAGAAGCTGGATCTCAGTCAAGAGGTTCTGGCTCTGTTGTTGTTGTGTCTTACATCTGAGGACAGAGGGACAAACAGTTCAAATGAAGGGTGGATGGGGTCCTTCATAATCCCAGACACCCTGCTTATGCAGCTGTCGAACTACACGCTGGGACAAAATCCTCTCTACCCTGCATACTGTATATACAGTAGGAGACCAAGGCTGGGAGGCCAAGACCAGCAACCTTTCTTAAGATAAAGAGGCATCTGTGATGTGTGGACTGTGGTTCCTAACGCTGGACACAGCCTGGACTGCTGTACCCAAAACACTGCTCAAAAAAAGGAAGGTAACACTTAAACAACACATCTTAGATCTTGATTAATTTAATACAGGTTTAAAATCTTTATTCATTATATAGTGGCATGTGTTGAGAACAAAATCACATAAGAATGATCAATGGGAATTCAATAAAGTCTTTGGTCTTCACCACCGTTATACTGAGGTTGTTTTCTAAGCCTATATGTTCTAGTTTCTCCAGATGTTGTACTTTGTACACTGACTTGTCACTGTGGGAGATTAATCCCAGTTCATGGGGCTGTTTACAGATAGCTCTGCTTTCTGATAGGATCAATATTGCCAAGAAATTGTGTTGGAATTGGACAATTCTATAAAAATGTTCTGATACAGTGGAAAAAACAACCATATCAAATAGCAAAGTTGAGATTTTGGACCTGAACACATGTTGTAAAAGACTCAAAAGAAATCTTTCTAATACTGTAGTTAGGAGTCAGATTACTTCTCCAGCATGTGTTTTATTTAGATTCAAACTGGCTAAAGCTGGTAGCGGCAGAGAATAACTACACAGAGTACAGTGGTGTGTGTATTACACCAGATGTAATAAAGCTGTCCACTGCTTGACATCATACCAATTTCCTACCAGCTGAGATGTTTGTCACGCATTTTGGTCCATTACATAATAGGTCAAATAGAAAAACTCCAATACCAGATAAGAGAAAAATAAGTTCTATTGCAATTTATCACAGCATCATTTGGTCAATAAATAAATGCCATCATGAGACAGACAGCAGACCTAGATTTTTTTCAACTTATAACAGTAGTTTACCTTATCTCTGTATATGAACATATTGACTGGTCTTCATTTCTAGCTCAGTTTTTCTTATGATTTATACTCAGGTAATTTAGTTATCATATAATTGTACCTTAAAGGGTCCATATTATGCGCTTTTCTCTCAATCTGAATCAGTTCTTTGATGTATCGTCATGGTTCATGATGT
The DNA here is from genome assembly GCA_023101725.1 of Atherinomorus stipes. NCBI lineage: Eukaryota > Metazoa > Chordata > Actinopteri > Atheriniformes > Atherinidae > Atherinomorus > Atherinomorus stipes. The sequence goes on along the minus strand of JALJCO010008795.1, from coordinate 494,576 downwards.
CATTGTTCAATCAAATCAGACCTCAGTTACAGTGTTTCAGCTGCGCTGTGCGCCTTTTTTTTTCCACCTCTCAAACGTACCTCTGAGTGCGTGCCGCAAGCAGACGCAGCTTTCATCATTTCCCATCTCTGCCAGTGTTGTGAGAGACAGCATGTTCAGTGGAGTCGTCTCTGATGCGAGAGAGCGTCTCGGTCTCAGAAGCGAAGCGGTGCTTGTAAATCAGGTATGGAAGTGGAAGTGTTCCAGGAGTGACGTATAGACAAAATGCGGAATTCTGGCTGATTGTAAAAAATGCTTCATTCAAAAGTCTTAAAGACTGTTAATAACTACAAAGTTGTTTTTTATGGGGATTTTTGGTGTCTTTGTAAGTTAAACCACCCCAGAAGACCATTTCAAGCTCCTACAAAAGTCAGTTTGCATAAATAGGCTCTTTAAAGGGACTAGAGGCAAATGCCGAGACTGGCGCTTCAGGTAGCTGCAGCCAAGAGCCAAGCCGTCACGGGCACAAACTAAAGCTATAATGTTGTTTACTAACCTTTTTCTTCGTAGTTACACTTTTCAGTGTCTTTCAGTTGATCTGGATCGTTTGCTGACGGCAGAAGAATCCATAACTATCGCTTACAGTGTTTGAATTTACCGTGACCGTCTTCGTCCTGCATCAAAACTGTCGAAGACGCCAATGCAGCGTCATTTGACATCACATTTGCAGGACAGTGTGGGAAATTCGGCCACTGAATTGCAGCCCTTTAAGCAGCACACAGCCTGTTCAAGGCAACGGAGAGAGACGTGAGTGGGCTCGTTCTTTTTGGTTTTTAACGCTTCATCACCCATAAGTATGAAAAAAACTGGACATGCTTGTTTATTCTTTCGTAATTCCTGCCTCTAGTCCCTTTAAAGACCCACAAAGGAACTTTTAGCTGTTTCTCAGTGACGCACCCCCTATCGACAGCTAAGCATCCATCTTCATCCTACCTGTACTGTGATTTTCCTCCCTTCCTCTAGTAATGTTTCCTTGTGTTTCTTTGCCGAATCCACCATGATGGGCGGCCGCGTTAAAAAAAACCTGCTGTGTTCATATGTGATTCACTTAGTGACGCGGTGCACAACCAATAGTTGGCTGCAACGTCACAGCCCTGTCCTGGACGCAAAAGTTACATAGTGCGGTTTCTAAGCCTCAGGACGCCTCTCGACAGTGACGGCTCGAAAATGCATATTATGAATTTTGGAGTGCCATCAAAACAAGTCAGAAACCAATATTTTTAAGGTGGAAAAGTTACGTTGTGGGTCTTTAGAAATGAACTGATTTGCCATAAAAATGCATTCAAGCTCCAAGACTCAATCACTGTTGCAAACAATTGGATGATGGTGACCAAACAGTTTTACTGACTTTAGGATATTGTCAGAGTTTAGCTACCTTGATGGAATATTTTTTTTTAAATCCACATAAGCACTCGGTGCTGAACAGGGAATAAGCACAAAAATCCCATGTTTGCATATTGAAATGCAGAGCCTGTGGTTACAATGAATCTATCATCTCATAGATTATATGTATGATTCATACATTATTCATCAATATCAGGACCCCAGTTGCTGATAAGTGCAAAGTAATCCCACTAGCATTTGTTCAAACTTAAATCTTGAATTACATTATTATATACAGAACTCCAGCTCTGAGACTGATGTAATAATATGGAATAGACACACGAAACATCACATTTGCTCCGCTGGTTTTCACACAAATGGCTGTTGGACTGGAGTTACCAACAGCCAGAGGCATCGGAATAATGGAATAATCTGAAAAGTGCTGTGGAATTCCTGGTAGACTTCACTGCCTTAAGCTCCGAGGTGATGGGATATCAGATAAACACGGCACAAATCTGACTTCCCCTCCGAAATCCTAATGCCATCTCTCAAACATCAAAGTTGAGGAAACTAGGTTAAGAAAAGCCTCGTCATGTTTACCTCCCGAGTGAGCTGCAGAGTGTTTGCACACCTTTTCTACAGGATCTGTTTCGACACATCAAAAATGCCTTAGTCTGTTTTCCTTCTCCTAACCCAGAAATGAAAGACAGCGCTGAAGGCAGTGGAAAGTGAAATCACAAGGGAAATGAGGCTTTTGAAAAAGTTAAGCAAACTCCAAGTTTAGCGAGAGCAAGGTGATCTGTGTGGATAATCGTGACACGGGTGAAACTCTTCTTTGTTTGTTTTTGTTTGGTTTGTTTCCCTGAAGGCAAAAATGTGCTCATGAAAGTATTTATGTGTAACAAGACCCTAGTTTCGAAAATGTTACAAGTGTGTTAACAATTTACTGCAGGCCTGATTATACATCCTCTGGCAAAAAAAGAAAAAGATGAAGTCATTACCATATGTTTTTGAGAAAAAAAAAAAAGAAAATAATTTTCATTTAACAGCTGAATTTTTCTTGTTTGTAAAACTTAACTTCAAATAAGTAGATAAAATGAATGTTATCAATAAAAATATACAAAATTCACAGTAAAAGATGAAGACTGGTACAAGAGATGAAAACCTAATGAACAGAAACTACAATGTTTGTGTTAACTGGGAAAAAAGAAATGGCAGCAACCCCAAAAAAACAAAGAAAACCTCCCTTAAACATTAATTATATTAATGATAAATACATAATCATTTAGCACATCAAAATAGATCAATCATTTAATATTTCCTGCTTGTGTCTGGTAGATGGTCTGTAGTTTTGACTGATAATGTATTTGATTAATACGATTTCCTGTATATATATATTGGTTTCATGGTTGAGGGGCTCCTGCCACCTTAAAGGCACACTAAGTGAAAATTCATCATTTCCAAGTTGAAGGAATTAAGAATGTGCAATGTGAAGCTCTAGATGTGTAATTTCATCTAGAACACAACATGACATCACACACCATCTCTGTGTTGATATCGCGCATCCTGTTCACAATGGTGGTCTGCCCTCGTGTTGATGTACAGTACATGCATGTGAATTTCCACCTCTTCTCTGCACTGATAGTAGTCCAGGTACAATTTGCTGTTAGTTTTGTAAAATATAACCGGGTGTACTGGCTCATTGGCAGCCATCGACTACCGAAGTACTATGTACTCCAAAGCAAGAACTTTGCTCTTATTTTCAATGCTGCTATAAAAAAGTTATTTATGCTCATTCGATATGTGCTCAAAAAGGGGGAGCATGTGTACATTAGTTGGTGCCCCCATTTTTAGATACCTTGTGTTTGTGTATATTGTGGTTGTTTGTCTCCAGCTCCATCATTCAAACAGACCAAAAGTTAACCTGTGTACGCAGGTACAAAACGCGCCTGACGGCCAAAGTTGGACGCTGTGTCACTAAAAAGTCAGACACTTTATTCCCAGCGTCTTTGACGCCCCCAACACGCGTCAAGGGATGTCCGGCGAAGGTGCGCTCGACGCGTGTCAGGAGATGTCCCTCCTTTTGCTTTCCCTGTCACCGGTCTGTCTGCACCATGACAGATGCAGTAGCAAGAGTGGCTCGGTTATATGTGATAAATAAAGCAGGGAACGTCGACTCAGGCTTCTCTGCTCCGTGTCCGGTTCACCAGATGTTTCCAGGTGTTCTGAGTGTGATGAGTTTCACCGTTTACTCCAGGAGCTGCAAGCTGGCGAGGGGCGCTTTCAGCTGTCTGATCTGGCCCAGTTTGACGTCCAGCTGTCCCGATGTGGGGCAGCATTATAAGCCCATTACATCCCATCAGCACAGCAGGTCATCAAACCGCCGTTCAGACACCGGCAGATCAGTTTATCCTCCTCTGTCTTTAGAGAGAGAGGACATTCCCCTGGTTCTTCTGGGTGTTTCCCGTCCGGTCATAAAATGTGTGTCTGTGTCATGACATTGAGTCGCTCTGATTGGTTGACGCCCCTCATCAAGACGCCAAACTTCAGATTTTCCAACTCCGGCGTCTGCCGCTCTGCCGTGCTTCAAATACTCAAAATCTCAAAACTCGACATGCGAATCGCGTGTCAGAGCGTCGAGACGCGCCGTGCCCAACGCGCAAAACACGCCACAGGGTTTTTGACGGCTCCTCAAAGCGCGTCGGCCATTGACTGCATGTAAACCTGATGCCCAAATCACATTTGGTGTGTACGCACCCTCAGGCTCACGACTTGCCTCGAGAACCAGAAAAAAATGCTAGCTTCTCGTGGAGTATGAAACTGACGAAAACTGTCAATCATGACACACTTTGTTTCTTTACACACAGCGGTAAAAAAATATGCTCTTAGTCCCTTTAAACTATCAGCAAACAGGTGAGCTGAGGCTACTCTCTCATTGGTTTTGTCAAGATCCGCACCCTGTCAGCATGGTTTTATTTTGAGTGATTCTGTACCGTACATTTACTGTAAAATCACACCCCTGGTGTCAAAATGGCCAGGACACTCTTAGAAAAGAGACTTGAGTCTCAATGAGGCTTTCCTGGTTAAATAAAGGTTATTTTTCTTATTTATTCATTTTTTAAAAATGTGCAAACATGAAGAAGTGGCTGAGGGTGGAGTTAAACCTGAAGCTTCATAATTAGAATAAAAATGTTTTACATGGAAACACATCTGAACAAGAAATATGTGAACAAAAAAATGTTAAAGAAGTTATTATAATGAAAATAAAGATTAAGCAAATAGCCCCTCATCACCATCCATTTAGACTAAACAAAAGAAAGCGTGTGGTATGGAAACAATCATTTACAGTCATGGACTAGATGTTTGGATGAAAAGATGTTGCCTGAACTTTAGTTTGTTACAAGTCAAGTTCAAGTAAACATGCAGAAATGAACACTTAAAGAAAACAAACAAATTTCCTCATATTTTATTGATACGGGGGGTTACATATGAAACAGAGGACCTACAAAAAGTGCACGAGTTAACATGGAAATCTGGACATTCTCTTTATTCCTTAAAGGTGCCATGACATCAAATTTCACTTTTCTGGGGTTTTGGGTGTATAATATGATCTGTTGTGCACTGATGAGGCCATGTGAATGTCCAGAGTGAGAATCAAAGTCCCTGTTTATGGTCTGTCAGCTTTGTCTCTCTGCTCAGAAACAGTTGAATCAGAATCAGACAGCAGGCTATCATTCTACGTAGTTCTATCATTCTACGTAATTTAATTGCTCCAATAAGAGCACACTATCAAGTAAACAGCGCCCCCCCCCCCCCCCCCCTCCTAACGGTTTATGCACCGTCCGCTCCCCCCTCCCCTCCCTGTCTGATTCAGCTTCGTGTATGGAGCTAGTAGTAACTTCTGTGCAGTCAGGTCTGGATTTTCAAACAAATGGATTTAAAAGCAAACTTGTGCAGCAACACTGAGGGAGGGGCCACAACCTTGTCATTACCTGTAAGTTTATTTATTTTCTAAATGCTGTCTTGTCTGATAAACGTAGCTCACACTATCTGAACTGCCCATGTTGCTAGCAGTTAGCCTTTAGCAAACTCCGACCGCAGCTTGACCTTTGATTCTCCAAATAAGGTCATAGCCAAATAAGGTGTAGCCAATCAAAATGAAGTCAACGTGGTCTCCGGGTAAAGCTCCATATCATCACCGGACCCAACTGTATTACTGAGGAAGTGAGGTCTGGCGTTTCAAAACAATACTCCGCTGTAAAAAATGCCGTTTTTTTCTTTGGAGTATTTACATATGCAGTAATGCCAACAACATAAACTAGTTTTTACTGCTATGTCATCACTCCTTTAAACGTAGTATTGGTAATGCTCAGATTTTCAGGATGATTTCCTTTCAACAGAGCAGAAAACACCCAAACTTTTCATCAGGAAAAACATGCTGGCCAATAACATGGCCAGCAAACATACCAAATCTCAATTTCATTTCAGTTTCATGATGGAAATTGAAATGATATGGTCCACCGGGTTCCATTCTGCAAAGCTGAACTGTTGCTGAGAGTTGTAACCTGAATGATGAAGAATATTTTCCATTCATGAAGCTCTGCAGAGTCTAGTTTTACTCTATTATTATTATGTTGTTACATAACTAATTTTTTAGCTTCATCTAAAAAGAAAAAAAACAGATAGGAAAGAATCCTCTAAGGGCGGTAATTCCATATTATTATCAGGAAATGTCTTATGTTCATATGAATATTTTAGGATAGATCAAAGGGATAAAAATTTCTCTATGAAATACTGTTGTCTTAAACATCCTGACCTACAAATTACACTTTAGAAAACTTTGCCAAAGTGTTGCCAGTATCAAGTCAACTATTGAATCACTTCCTGAAGACTCTTCTCTGCATGGAAATAAGGAAAAATGCAAACTTCCCCCTGGTTGAAATCAATTATTCACAGTCATCTCCAGGGACGTGCAGTCCCTGGCAGTTTCCTAAGATGATTCAGTGTGTGTGCATGTGTGGATGGAAGGTTCAAGCTAAACCCTTTAGCATAATGTAACATTCAAGATGAAGAGTGTATCTGGGCAAACACTCCCTGCCTCTGCCATTTCCTCCATGACTGAGCCCCGTTGAGAAAATGGACCTCTCAGACAGGTCTGCAAGAGCAGATATGGAAAGGTTATGGTGTCTACTAAGTGAGGAGTTTTCCCACAGCTGAGAAGTTGTAAATGTTTTATTTGAAAAAAAAAAAGAAAGAAAAAGAAAAAACAAGAAAGAAGTGGTCTGTGCACTCTCCTGCATCTTTATGAGAAACATCATTCTACCTCTGTAACTTTATAGCATGTTGAGTTGTTACCAAACATACATCTGTAAATGGATAGTGTGCAGCTAAGGAATAAAATCTGACTATTTCACTTTTTTCACTAAGTCAGCAAAATAAAAGGTCTTATCTCTCCATTTAGCAGTAACTTTAAATGGACGTATAGTTGTCCTCAAATTTATTCATACCCTCCAATTAAAGAAGGAAAAAAAAATTGCTGTCAGTGAAATAAGTTGAAATTGACAAAAGTAATTATAAAAAAAAAAAAAAAAAATCTACAAAAATCATGACATTGATTTTGAATTGTGGTTTGAAATAAATATTAAAAACAAACACACAAAAACTAAAAAAAGCAAACAAGCATGATGGAGCTCCGAAGCTAGAATTTTGTTGAGCAACACCTTGAGACAATCAGGTGTTTTCTCTAATGTGCAAAAAGAATTCTACACCTGTTGACAGGTGTTTTGTCCACTGTTCATGGGAAAGATGCTCTTATGTGTCTGGGACAGTTTTGTTTTTTATTATCATTTACAAACACAATTCAAAAGTAACATCTTATTTCACTAAATTATATAAACTGAGAAATGAAAATTTGCTGAATTATAATCAAATTAGATAATATATTGCTTTTGAATTATGGTTGAAAAGAATTATTTAACAAAACCTACAAACTGTCAGACAAATTGGAGCACTTTCTGATTGAAAGTTACAAAAACTTGACTGCAGTGATTGTCTCAAAGGCTTACTCAACAAAATTTTAGTTTAAGAGACCCTTAAACTAAAGGGGCTAGTTTAAGTAATAAATGAATGATAATGCTGACTCTATTATCGTCCGATATCAGCCTTAAAATGTGATATCGCAAAATATCAGTATAGTTTTTTTTAGACTGATATTTTTACCAACAAAATCTCACGAGACTTTGTTTCATTAGCAGCAGTTCAGCATGCAGAAAAGTCCCTGTTATTGTGGAAGAACTTTATTTCCCAGCATTCCTTTCAGAGTCATGTGACTACGTTGCAGCCACTGCTGCTACAGACTGACTTGCTTTAAAGCTGCTTATAATATGTCTGGTTTTAAGTTGGTGGTTAAGTTACCAAGTTGTCAGAAACATTATAATTAGCCACATGTTAACTAATACCTGCTAGTATCTGATATCTGGCAGCCAGACGTCCAAAATGAACTCCTCTGGCTGAGATAAGGCTATTTTGGGATCTTTGCTCTTGGGGCAGAATACAGTTGTATCTTTTAAAATATGAGAGATACAACATCACAGTTGTCTGCATAGATCAGTATTGGTTGTTATATCATATCTGAAGTTAAGAGTTGGACAATTTCAGGATATCTGATATTGGTTAAAAACAAACAACAACAACAACAAAAAAACAATATCGAGCATCCCAAGTTACAACCAGAGGTGACAAAGCCTTTGCAGCAGTGGCTCCCTCCCTCTGGAACCTCCTTCTTCTCTTAGATCTGTGGACAGCTAAAGCTATCTTTTAAAACTTTCTGTTCTTATTTTTTTTTTGTTTTGATGTTTTTTGTGTGAGTTGTTTTGTGTTTTATTGTGATGCACTTTGTGATTTTATTTTGAAAGCTGCTATATAAATAAAAATGTACGTACAATTTTTGAGCAAAGACCTTTAAAATATGCAAAGGACTCATAGGACTAATACATATTTAGATTGATCAAAAATGTTATAAATGCTTGTGGGAAAGAGAGGTTTATATGTTCCTTCAGAATGAGCTAAAAACAAAAACTCTGTTTAATGGAACCACCCTTGAAAATGTCCTCACTGTTTTTAGCCATGTCCTTTAGACAAATGTAAAGTAAATTATCTTCAGCGTATAACGTTCTGTTGGTGAATAAATGTTCTAAAATGATAAAAAAAAAACATACTAAATAAGTGACCTTGAAAGCATTACAATGGAGGGGAGTAGCCTTGCGGTAATGGAGCTTTGGTCTGGAGAAACTGGGTCCTCAAGTCCCCTGTCTGGCAACAGAGATAGACCACTCTGGGACCCTGAACAAGGTCCTTAAGCCCCCAACTGGAGCAGCAGCACTGTACCACACCAGCAAAATCTACTAGCGATGTGTAAAATGCAAAACCTTTCCCCAGTTGGGATGAACAAAGTCTAAATTTTAATTTAAAATTATTTTTTTCTCATCTTATGTCTTATCATTTAAAGTTGAGATTTTTCTTACAGGCATTGTCTGGCCTCATTTTCAAAGAAATTAAAACCTTCATTCATGGCTCCAATGTGACTTTTCAGCATGAGTCAGCCAAGCGTTTTCTATTCATTTCATCTTTCATATAAGTTACTTAGTTCATTTCCCTCCTCCACACTTATTAACCACTTAGATGAGCTATCCATCCCAAAATAGCTCAGTAACTCAAAGTTAGGGTAGGCTTCCTGTAAATGCACCACAGGAGCAGGGGATGCTGATGATTGAGTAAAAATGGTGGATATGGTGCTGTGTTTGGAACAAGTGGATGTTTTCTACATAGCAATGCTGCTTTCTGCCATGATTGTTAGGTTCAGATCTAAAAATGGTATTTTGGCATGAGTTGTGGTTAATTCACTTACTGTCATGTATCCTGCAAAGGATTCAGCCCATTCTCTAAAAACGCTGCTAGTGTTTGCTGGGTGTCAACAGCTCCTCTCTGCTTTGCCACCGTCTGTTTTCTCCTGTATACAAAACCAGCTGTGCTCATTCTTCAGATGTCAGCATCTCTTATGATAAATAACTACATTATGTTACTTTATGGAAACTCCAGTGGAACTTAACTTAGTTTCTCAGCATTGCCTCCTTCACCTGTGTTCCCTGTATATAAAACCATCAGACTGTGACAAAAGAAATGAGATGAGGCTGCAGGAATTTTAGCAGATGGTTCTGGTTCCTGTTAAATTTGCATGCAGTCAAACTGTCAGTTTCATAACACTTATCTTGTTATGGAACAGCAGGGAATCGGTGCCACAACTGAACTGCAATGTTGATTCAGTTTTTTCTTTTTTATGTTTTATTCAGTCTAAGCTGAACTCTATTTATGATGAAAGTAATAAATGAATGTAATTTTGGGAAACACAGCAGTTTGCTTGTGAAGGGGTTTAAATCTACCTGTGGCTGAAAGAAATGCAAAAGCACACCAGTGACGTGCTGATTTGATATTGTGTATTACAAAGCGAAATCTCCAGTTTCAGGTCACTCATGCTCCTATTACTCCATGCATTCATTATACTGCTTTAACATGTAAATGAGAAACAAAACTCGTTCCACTGCAGCATTTCTGTTTTTACACTCATGTATGAAATTTGTTGAATTAAACTTCTAATCTTTTTTTTTTTTTTTTTTTTGGCTAATCCCAAATTGCTTTGAACTCAAAAGCATACAGTAGGTGTGCCAACCTCTGCTTTTCCAGTATCCGTGAGGGGCATCCTTTTCTTGCATGTGTGCCTTGCTGGGTGGCAAACAGAAGGCGATAGTATATAATACATATGACAGAGAAATGAGGAACAGCACCCTTTCTCCTGCTCAGTCTGCAGGACTTATTCAAACATCTAAATGCAGACCTCTAACAAAGCAGCAGTTGAGTGGAGTCACTGTATGGGTCCTGCCTATCAATGCATCTCTCTCTTCCCTCCGCAAGCCAAATCTTCAGAATAACATTTCTTCCCCCTAACAGCCATTGGTCGATACCTCCCCATTGTGAAAGACTCCAATACAATGTGACACTATGACTGCGCGGTTGCAGCCAAGTATCGACACAGATGGACTCAGTGTCATTTCCTCTTCTGCTGCTTGTGCTGCTCTCAATCTGTGCTGGATAGTAACATGTTGTGTAACTGTGACACATTTGGCACTTTGCAGTCAGTTATTAAATCATTGTCATGATATAAAAAACAAAATAGAAACACATTTGTGATTGCAATGTAAGGGTTCTTATTAATTACAATAAAAGGCATTAAACTTATATCATCCATGATGCAAATGGCAAAAAAAACAGTTAATAAATGACTAATTTACCTTAGTTAGTCAGTCTTTATTATTGCTTTATGCTGTGATGTTGGTACCCAGTAACCCAGGTTTCAAATTACACAGGGACTTTTTGTGCTTGCAGCATGACTTTCCAAGACACGTAGAACAAGCATATAAACTGCCAAGTGTTGGAAAAATTTGATCACTCAGACTTTAAAATTAGAAAGACAAACCAGAGTTTACTCATGAGGAGCTTGCATGTTGTACAGAGCAAAGATACAAACTGAAGCAAAAATGATCTAACAGACAGCTTAAACCTTTGTCATCTTCAAGGCAACGACATCTCAGCACCATCTGAGCTAGGAAAGTTCTCAAATGTGTCTTTCATGGAGCAGAAGGTTGTCTGCTCATTCAGTGATACAAGTGTTTCTTTGTATGGCAAGATAAGACATGCAGTAGTTAAATTCCAGAAATGTCTGGATGGATCACCGCAAGCATCCAGGAACTTTTGCCAAATTCATCACATCCGATTAGGTAGGGGGTGAAAACATTGCTTCGCTGCTTAGGGAAGCCATTTGATTACCTGCTTTGTTACTTGTTGATTTATTTTACTTTACCCAGAAGCTGCGCTGTGTATGGCTGCCATAAACATAACTACCACACGGACAATAAAAGATGTTGTTTCAAATTCCCAAAACAATAGAAAAAAAGCCCAGAACGACGTGCTAAGTGGCTAACGGCTATCAAGCACAACAGTGCTGACAGTTCACACTGGAGTCAATCAAAACATCTAACAATATGTTTGGATCACTTTGTGACTGATAAGTAAAACGTATTGCGGTATCGCTGTTTAAACCTTGTAGTTGTTTTTGTACAGATGATAGAAAACACCATTAAATCAGTGGATGTACAGAATCACAGCGCCCTGCCGGCTCAGTTCCCGTCTCCTCAGGACTGTTAAAAATCACATTCATTCAGATTAATGCCATTAATATTCCCATATAAGACTTAAAGCAGAAAAAACATTTGCAGCGTAATAAACACTGCACAACGTCATCATCAGTAAAATACAGATGAGTTTCAGCGCAGAGTCCTGGCAAGTACAGCAAAGAAATACCACAATTTCTTCAAAATCCAGGGGGAAATAAATGTTCAATACAAATAAATAGTTTAAGCACAGGGCTTACCTGATGAAACCAAACCACATCTGGAAACTGATCATTGTGTACGTTCGTCAAACCAGGCACCAGCAGGCAGAAGATGGGAATCACTAAGTCCAACAGACACTAGTTTTGCTCCATATCTTTTTCTAGCCTCATCAGAAATACTTTTAAAATAATTGAACAATATTTCACCATTATTTCAAAGATAGACTGGTGGAGAAATTTTTTTTTTAAAAGGGTGTAAAAAAAAAAAAGTGTTCGAGGCTCACAGTCCATCAGACAAGTTCAAATCTGATTATTCACCTCCTACCTGTTTCATGGTCATGATGAGGCTTGCGCTGATCCATGAGAATAATCAATTAGTTTGCCAATTGATCGTATCAACAATAATCTAACAGAATACAGAATAAATTACCATAAAATGCAGATAATATAAGTATGACTTTACTTCAAACACAATAGCAAAAAAAAACAGTCACCACTTGATATTAACTACAGACAGGTACCAGCCTCCTATTGGATACTGTAATTACTGCATGGATGATAATCTTTTTGCTGGCATCAAGTTACTGAACCCAAAGTAGTGCAGTGAGTCCGCAATCATGTGGAAAGACACTTCCCATGGTCTTGGAAAAAAATGTTCGTAATTGCAGGGACAAACTCTTCTAGGAATGTACAGTTCATTTTCAATATTTTTGAAGGATAAACTAATTGGGAAACCACTTGAAAATTTGCTTCAATTAATGTAGTGATACTGGTGATCCATGCATGTCTGGAAAGACATTTCCATCCTCCTCCTCCAGTCCCCTGTCAATCAACTAAGGTGGCACCTGGGGTCTCTAATCAGGCTTCAGAGGGGGCCTGTGCCACCCTGACTCCTCCTCTAGCTTAGCCCATGCCTTCCTTTCTCCCAGTTTCAATAAAGAACTATAAAGTTCCAGTTCCTGCTCACACACTATGAACCTGTGTAAATTTCCCCAATCAGTCTACAGATGACTTAAGAAAGAAATGGGCAACAGGAAATGTGCACAAGACTCCCTGGATGAACATAAGTTTCCAAAAATGTTTTCCAATTTTTCATCATTCTGGCAAACTGTCATAACCCCAAGCTGTAAGTAACCCATCACCGAGGAAACACATTAAAGCTTCTATCATGAAGAGTAAACAGTTCATTAATCTCTTTTCTTTTTTTTTTATCTGAAAAGTTAATTGCATCAGACACCATATCTGACCAGGTAATCATAGCAACTGGCCACTTCGTGATCCCACTCTTAAAAGTAAAAAACCATTTCTTTCTGTGGCTGAAAGGTTATCACTAAAGGGAAACCTCCATCATGTCCCTCAGACGTTTAGTCCGCTGAATCTTTTCAGATATTTACATCAGTTTCCACTGTGCTGCAATACTTTTTAACTATATGCTGAAAATTAGAAGCGAAATGTTCCCTCTTCTGTCTTGTAGTGTCCATGAATATTGAAAATAATTTAAGAATTTTCAATCTTTGACTTAGAAGCCCAAAGCACCTCAAAATCTGGGGGCACAAAGGGGCAACTGGTTGTCCCCAGAGCCTAAAATTGTGGATTTGATCCCTATCCCCTTTCAATGTATCAAATAGTCCTAAAGCAATACGATGAGTCCTTAAAATGCCCCTTAATACACTAGCAGGTACTTTAGAATATACTGTATATAATAATTTTTTTTTTTTATGTTCATGGATAACACCCTATATTATTTTGCTTTAACTTTCTCCCCTCCCCTTTTTCCCCCCCACCATATAATTAAAAAATTAATAAAAAAATTATTATTTCTTTTTTTTTTTTTTATTTCTTTTTATAACATCTTCTTCCTTTTTTTTTTTTTTTTTGTTGTTTTTTTCCCCCCTCCCCTCAGGAAGTTAGTTGTTTTTGTCCCAGCCCCAGATGGGGAGAAGTTAACCCTCCACCACCATCCCCCTTCTTTTTTTTCTTTTTCTATCTTGGGTTCCCCCCTCTGCTCTCTCTCCCCCCCCCCCTTCCATGTCCAAAAACATCCATGCTAGATTAAGTCGCCACTCTATATCCTCCCTAGGAGTTAATATAGCGTGAATTGCTTTTTTTCTTTCTTGCTGCCCCTGCGACAGACTGGCGCCCTCCCCAGGGTGCCCCCTCCCTCTTCTGGGATAGCCCCCAACACCCCCCGTCCCCCTAACTTGATAAGCGGTATGGAAAATAAATGAATGCATGATCTTTTATTTTACACAGTGTCTTTTTATGTGTCTTAATGTGTACTTATGCTTCACATAAGCAGATATTGTTGACAAGCTTGTCATATGGAGAGGTGGATTATAAATCTGGGGGGGATGACGGGCCCTCATGACCAGAGAACCTTATCTACAGCAGCATTACAGCAGTCATGATGAGCAATAATGATAAGAGGACATCATGAGCAAGGTCAGCAAAATAGTGACTGACAGACACGATGACCAAAGACAAGCTGGAGAACAGAAACAAATCTGCTCTGAGGTTATGGTGCATTATTTTTATTTTATTTGCTGCCTCGCACACTTTCGGCTAGTCTGCAGCATTTGTTATTTAGAACAGTTGTTCTCTCTTAGCGCAGAAGAATTATGAATTGTAACGGAGAAGGTCAGACATGCCATGGAGCAGCAAAGAGGGAACCATCTATTCTAAATGCATTAGCAACACATAAGCTGCAACTTGAATGCACACCCTTTCTCTCGTATTGCCAGAGCTGCAACACTATAATAACAGAGCTTTGATTGTAACCAGTGGAGCACAAAGATTACTTTGCCTGCATACAAATATGTTGCACTGGCCATTGAAAGGTGACTGGTGAAAAATAAACCATAAATCATCCCTATCCACAGCTGATCAAATAAACCATGGAATGGTATACACCACTTACACCATGCTAATTCTGCATCCCTCTTTTATACTCATCATTATGTGGTTTAATATTTCCTTCGCCCACAGTGATGACTTCAAGTGTCAGTCAGAGCTTCAAAGGAAAATGACAAGTGAGAGTTTGTGAGGTGGTCCTGTACCATCTGCGCTCTTCCCCTGCCTCTGCCTGGCTGTGCTGCAGCCAAATGGGAGCTGGACAGGCAGAGGCTAATCTATTACTGCCTGTCAGGAAATATCAAACTGTGTGTTTTGTGGGAGGGTGAGGAGCCTTCATTAGTGTGAAAGAGCATATGGGCTGTCCTCCCCTTCCCCGAACAGAGATTAGGGATTCCACTGCCTTAGGATTCAGGTAGCCTAACAGATAAGCTTTAATATTTCAGTCAGGCATCTCTGAAGTTGTAGGTTTGTTTAAGTAAAACTTCTGATTCAAGATAAGCAGGCAGGGGAGCTTATATAGGAAACTGTCAGGCATGTCAGCTTTCCTGTAGTGGTGTATAAGCAAGCAGTGGTCAACAGAAAATGTAAAATGATAAGCAAGCTAAGCTAAAAGGAAAGGATTACATTAAACTGATAATATAAGATACAAGTTGTGTGAAAAAGTGTTTGCCTCCTTCCTGATTTCTTATGTTTGTCAGATCATCAAACAAATGTAAAAATTAGACCAAGATAACACAAGTAAACACAAAATGCAGTTTTTAAATGAAGGTTTTCATTAGTAAGGAGGGGGGGTCCAAACGTACATGGTCCTGTGTGAAAAAGGGTTTGCCCCCTAAACCTAATAACTGGTTGGGCCACCCTTAGCAACAACAACCGCAATCAAGCATTTGCAATAACTGGCAGTGAGTCTTCTACAGCGCTGTGGAGGAATTTTGTTCCACTCATCTTTGCAGAATTGTTGTAATTCAGCCACATTGGAGGCTTTTCCAGCATGAACCGCCTTTTAAGGGTCTTGCCCAGCATCTCAATGGGATTCAGGTCAGGACTTTGACTAGGCCACTCCAAAGTCTTCATTTTGTTTTTCTAAAGCCATTCAGAGGTGGGCTTGCTGGTGTGTTTTGGATTATTGTCCTGCTGCAGAACCCAAGTGCACTTCAGCTTGAGGTCACCAACAGATGGCCGGACATTCTCCTTCAGGAATTTTTTTGGTAGACAGCAGAATTCATGGTTCCATTTACCACAGCAAGTCTTCCAGGTCCTGAAGCAGCAAAACAGCCCCAGACCATCACACTACCACCACCATATTTTACTGTTGGTATGATGTTCCTTTTCTGAAATGCCGTGTTACTTTTACGCCAGATCTAATGGGCCCTACACCTTCCAAAAAGTTCAACTTTTGTCTCTTCAGTCCACAGAGTATTTTACCAGAAGTCTTGGGGATCATCAAGATGCTTTCTGGCTAAACTGAAACGAGCCTTTATCTTCTTTTTGCTCAACAGTGGTTTTTGTCTTGGAACTCTGCCATGCAGGCCATTTTTGCCCCCCAGTCTCTTTCTGATGGTGGAGTCATGAACACTGACCTTAACTGAAGCAAGTGAGGCCTGCAGTTCTTTGGATGTTTTCTGGGGTCTTTTGTGACCTCTTGGATGAGTCGTCTCTTTGCTCTTGGGGTAATTTTGGTTGGTCAGACACTCCTGGGAAGGTTCACCACTGCTCCATGTTTTCACCATTTGTGGATAATGTCTCTCACTGTGGTTCACTGGAGTCCCAAAGCTTTAGAAATGGCTTTGGAACCTTTTGCAGACTGATAGATCTGAATTACTTTGTTTCTCATTTTTTTCCTGAATTTCTTTGGATCGCAGCATGATGTCTAGCTTTTGAGGATCTTTATGATCTACTTAACTTTGTTAGGCAGGTCCTATTTAAGTGATTTCTTGATTGAGAACTGGTGTGGCAGTAATCAGGCCTGGGTGTGGCTAAAGAAATTAAACTCAGCTTTCCAAAGATGTGATAAACCACAGTTAATTTATGTTTCAACGGCCCCTTTTCACACAGGGCCATTTAGGTTTTGATCTTTTCCCCCTTATTAATAAAAATCTCCATTTGTCTAATATTAAAATTTGTTTGATGATCTGAAACATATAAGTGTGACAAACATACAAAAAATAAGAAATCAGGAAGGGGACAAACACTTTTTCACACAACTATATCTTTAACAGGACTAAGTCCATCCTCAGGGATACTGATGGCAAACAATATTTTAGTCAAGTCAAAGCACCAGACATGGAATTTGGAAAAAACTAAACTCCACAAGGAAGTGATTTGTTTTTGAGGAATAGAAAAAAATGGGGGAAAAATCTCTGCACATTTTTTTTTTACACCAATTCTTCTGTAGTTTCTGATTACACATGAGCTATCAGAAAGCTAATTTTCATGACATTAGTGCCTTCTTACATGGACAAATGGCACAGACTACTTCATTTTGGACATAGTGATCTTGAGCACCCTAAAGAGGGTTTTCAGTTAGGATTGCACTTTATTTTTCTGCACAGTTTCTCAGTCTCTGTGACAGCATGATGCATAATGTCACAACAAACTGCAATGTATTATGAGATAACAGTTCAAATAAGATTAGAAGATTTTGCATTGTTTGGTGCCTTTTAGACAAAGCTTCTGTCTAGCAATGCTAACAGACTGATTAATGGAGTGCTGCAATAGTGGTTGTTCTTCTGAGAGGTCCAGATATCTCAACAAGAAAACTCTGGAACCCATTCATTGGTTTTTTGGTTTCCTGTCTGACTAAGGCCACTGAACCCAGTTTCTCAGCTTGGCAGGTCGGCCAAATCGATTAGGAAGCTCCACAGACAATTCTGTCAACCTCATGCCTTGGTTTTGTCTCTGACATCCGCCATCAGCTGTGAGACCAGATGCAGGCAGGTGTGTGCCTTTTTAATTACAAGCAGCAGACACACTGAGTGCAGGTGGTTAATAATCAAGTTTCAGAGGCAAATGCAATGGCTAGTAATAGAAGGGATGCAACAAAACTGTCATAACATGCTCAAATATAAGTGCAATATGTGCCAAGTGTGACAGTTCTGTCTTTTGCTATAGACATGTTAACAAATTAAAATGACCTGCAACTTAAATGTTCATGACAATAGCCTGGCCTCAAAAATACCCACTAAAGCTCAGTTATATTTACAGAAGATTTACAGATTTACAGGCCTTCATCATGCAGTCAAGTTGATTCTCCATCTGATGACTGTCTTGACAGCTAATGGTTGCATGGCAATGGGCTGAGCTGGTCATGCATAAGTGATTTTGATTGGTGTGTTTTTGTGGTTTGCGGTCGATGTTTCAGTTCCGGTGTCAGTGACCGAATAAGGCAGCGCTGTCAGTCACAGCCCGAGACAAGGCCTTCGCTAAGTTTGGCGCAACAAATCAATATTACATAACTCACTGCTGCCATGGGGGTAAATGAAGCCTTTGTAAGGAAGTGACTGAGACAGAATGGAAAATCTTTAATGTGTTACGACTTTAGTGTTGACAGTGAAGACGGTGACAAGTTAGAACAGGCAAGTTCACCTTCTGATAGCAAATGAAGCTGCAGGAGAAGTTAAAGAATGAGAATGTTTTGCAAAGCTCATTCATCACACAAGCAGGGGAAGCTGTTATTAGAGTAAATAGGCATAAACTGTCATTTCTGTGCAACTTTTCACTGTTGTTTCATTATTTCCTATACTGGAACAGAAGTTTAGTGGTGAAGTGCCCTGTGAGGTTCTCAAAAACTAATTTTTAAAGCTGGTCATTAACCGTATGAACAGTCTCCATGTGGAGAAAAAGAACAGGTGGAGACAGCTTTAAGTCACTGGGATAAAATCCATTATGAGAATCTGAAAAAAAGCCACTCTACAAGATGTGTCCGTACGCAAAAAAGCAAAAGCAAGATGCATCATCCATCCTGTCGTATCAATTTATCATTACTCAGAAAGCTTGTTTTCTTTCTCTGAAGGACAAAAACATATAAATGTTCTTTATTATCAATCAGAAGATATAAAATAAGAATCATTAGGTGCTGAAGATCAAGTTAAGACTTTGATTTTAAGTTATCAAAAAAACAAAATCATCTTACTGTACATGCTCTGAAATACAAATCACAAGCTTGAGTTTTATCAAGCATATGAACATGATGGTAATTTATTCAGATTTACATGGATTAAGGGTTTTCTCCTGTCAGATTTTAGATGAGTAATTATTGTAACTACAGGTCAAACAAGATGGATTTAAGAGAAAAATAATAGCATTTTGAGACATGGCTAAATGTTAAGCGGTGCTTCCTCTTCTTATAGAAGAGTGCCTCTGGAAAACATTGATTATAGCAAGAGGTGAAGTGACAAAGCAGGAGGTAAACTGTCAGATGAAGTTGAAGGGTGAAAGTGTTAAGAAAATGGGTGTTTCACTTCCTAAACATTAAGCATACTATCACCTTTACCCTAGGGCGCCAAAAAAGGGGGGAAGTAGAAGGATTCTAGGGGCCCATGACTGCCATTAATGCCATTGTAATACTAAAAAGAAAAAAAAAAGTTTGATGCTCGATAAAATTTAAATCACACAAGCGTTAGATTTACACCACCACCGTAAAATGGTTCAGCCCCTGATCCATGACCTGCATATTACTGTATATTGCTCAGGAAACAAGGGGATTTAGAGACACCAGGATGCCTCAACAATCGGGAAGTTTAAAAAGTAAAAGCAAAAACATTGAGACTGGAGAGAGAACGGAGGACTCGACAATATGTGGCTCAGTTCTTTCAAAGGCAAGTTGTTAGTGGTTCGTCTGACGGAAAGTTCTGGAACAGTGGTCAAATATTTGCATTTTATTTCATTAGAAAAGGTTATTCTAACTAAATATTTTAAGGAAATCACTCTGAAGAGGATGTAATATTAAAGTATTTAAAGAAAAAAATGGGTTTTAGAATAGAGAGTATCAGTCTTGTAGCAAATAACAGAATCTCAATAAACTTCTTTGTACTTTGTGCTACTGTACTTTGAGAGTGCTACCAAGTAACTGTCATGTTTTTCTTTTCACAAATGGAGGTATGATGGTCAAAATTATCATTGAAAGGATCATTTTATGTAAAACAGTATCAAGGAGAACACTTCACACATCTATAACGTGACGAGTGCATGGGAGAAAAAGGACCAAAATTAACAAGAATGTAAATGTTAATGTAAAACAGTATCAACATTTTCAGCCGGCCTTACGGTTGGCCTGTTTGGTTTTCTTTTCATTGCGCCCAAAATCCCTGGCAGCGCCCCTGCCTTTACCCATACTTAGCAAGACCTTTGCATCAGGGAAGACAGAACATCAAAGATTAAAAGTCAGTTATTTATTACAGATCAGGAGCTCTGGGTTCATTCTTTCCCTCTCACCAACAGCAGCTGGGTCCAGTTCATTAAGTCTGAACCAAAAATGATGTCTCCCTATGAACCCTTAAATCAGTGGTTCTCAAATGTTGTTTTGCAGGGCCCCCTTTTCTTTGGAACGTAGGTTGATTTATGGGCGGTTTGACAGTCTCCACCTCTTTGCAGAACAGCTGCCAGTCCTGGCTCCTCCTGCGGCTGGGCTGCACGAAAAGCATCCCCATTGACTCAACATTGCGCAGCTTTACGTGTCAGTGACACGTAATTTGAAGCAGTTACATGTCGGGGACACGTATATGAGTAAAACCGTTCGTGCTCATGTCACGTATTTTTGTGAGATCAGGCTGGCTCTACGCTGCCTGTGAGAAGTTTATAGAAAGTGGAAAAATACAGAGGAGGAAGGAAACAAACACAGAAACCAACTGAAAACTACCCAATTGTTAGGTCTGTAACTTATCTAAGGGGTTACAGTGTGGCTGTTTGGTCAGCTTTAAACGTACCGGGGTTCACTTACACAGTCCACAGTCCACTTCAGTTTGTGCAGTGTGAACACCAACCACAACCTGGTGCACACTAAGGCTGTGTACATACCAAGCGCGATTTGGGCGCCAAAAGTGTGATATCATGACCATGACACCTTGTCCCGATAACGTATTGTTATAGACGTATTGCAATTGATGAAAGAAAGCTGCTGCTTCACAGGGAAGATCCCAAGCGGCTTTCAAACCACTTTCACTTCTTATTTTAGACACTAACTACCCCGTACAGTTGGGATTTTTAAGATTGGACTTGCTGAAGTTGAAAATTCCAGTTGTTTTTTTTTTATATATATAGTTTTGATGTCATGATTAGATATGTATGTGTGTTATTGGTTACCAGTTATCGGTATCAGCCTTTCGGAGCTGAAATTTATCGGTATCGGTTTTAAAAAAAAAAGGTTTGTGTGCCTAAAAAAATTATTCTACTCTTTAATTTCCGCACAGCTGATGGAGAACGGTCGGCGCTGCCATTAGTGCACTGAAGCTGACCAATCAAAGCAAACTGTTTTTTCACTGAAGAGGAGTTCATGAGGAAAGCATAAAAATACAGAAACAAATAGTCTCAACAATACTCAGTGAGCTGTTTCATAGGGACTTTAAAAAGTGCTACCAAGTCCTCGATTATAAAGTTTATGTGTGTGATAAGTTGGGAGTAAAACAGACTGAAAATATGAGGACACTGATCTGTGTGACACTGGTGATGACCAGATTTTAATTTCTAAACAACTAAGTCAGAGCATTTCTAATATGACATCATAGTTGGATGTGGACAGTTGGTTCTCACTAAATCATGTAGAAGAGAAAAAATTTTAAACCAACAAAATTGTAGCAGCACCCAAGGTTGACTGTAGGGATAAGCCACATTTTCTTTTACATTGCAAAAGTTATAATACATCTCTGAAAAATGGAAAAAATATAAATTAAAAAAGGGAGAGGGAATTGTTTTCTGTATTATGTAAAGTGACTGAAAGAAAGTCTGAACTTTAGGGCATATTATAAGACGCTGTTTCACAGATCTAAGAGGTCTATTGCATCAAAATCATATCCGATGGCTCGGCAACAAAGCAACCAGAGCAACATCTGTCAGTGCAATACAAATACCATTTTAACAATTATTTATGTTGCGTACATTGTGCCATTTTGTCAGCATGATGTGATTAGGTTGAGATATTTTGTTCTGAATGTTCTGAAGTAGTCTTGGATGAAACCCTTCATTCAATTAATTCAACTTTTTTTTTTTTTTTACCCAAGTATGCGCCAGCTGGATCATGTCCACATCTAGCCAGGCAAACGAAAAAGACACCACTTCCAAACTCATTATAATTGGACAGCTGTTCCAGTTGGGACTTTCCAAAATCAACAATCACTTCCTGGACAGCATTTGACAGCCACTGCTGGCTCACGTAAAGCTGTCAACGACACTCTGGCACTGCCAGTTTGCATTCTTAACACATCTCTATTTGGCATGCCGAGGTGGTTTGAGTGTCATGAGAGGATATGGAGGACTAGCTGCTCTTAATGTTTTATGGCAGAGACAGAAGAGGGGAAAGTCCTTAAAGCAAATTTGAACTGATGAAGAACTCAGTTTGTGTTTGAGTTAGTTTCTTTCACCACGACCACCTGTGCTCAAATTAATGCACATTACTACCTGCAGACTAAATGGTCCATCCTACTGAGACAGCAGCCTCATGTTTATTCTATCATGCTGCTGTGGCATGCCATGAATCAAACCATTCCCTGACAACGAAACCTCATTAAGAGTATGTGTGTATGTGTGTGTGTGTGTGTGTGTGTGTGTGTGACAGAGACAGGGCTGTCTGGCAAGCTGGAAAGGGATGAAAAAGAGGCAGAGGAAGCTGCTTCCTGGCATCATCTGAGTTGTCCAGGCCAGCCAACGCAGCATTATGGGAATTGTGGTACGGTTAGTCATCAGTGGCCACACATATGTGAGCAAGTGTATGCGGCCTCATTCCAGTTTCGGTTGATTTGCAGCCTAACTAACAAGCAAAGGAAGACTGATGGACACCTTTACTCCTGCATGGTTTGGAGTCAGGATGCATTGTTTGCATGCATTAATGACATTTCTATTGCTACATTGTATTCACTGCATTAAATCAGCAAAGTTAATTGCAAACATACAAATGGCAGAATCAACACAAACATGGAGATAAAGTTTTTATATGTGTGTAGGCTTAAAGCTAGGGTAGGCTTAAACTGTTCAAGCAAGCCCCATTTTAAAAACACACCACCCGAAACCACGCCTTTAGAGTGCAGGGATGTTTTACGAGCAGGTTTACGACAACAGCCAAGAGGATTGCTCGTTAGCTTGATAGTAAACAGCTGACAAACCACGTTTCTAAAAGCTTTAATCCACTCACATCTAACTCCTTCTGCGGTGTAAAAAGTCCACTCTGCAAACGTCAACTCCTCCAACACTTGATCCTTGTCTGTTGTTTTGTTTTGTTTTTTTGGCGCAGCAGCAGTTAGCAGTCCGTTAGCTATATTTGTTTACAGTGAGCGGCGCACAGAGCAGGTCACATGGGGCATCGGTTCTTCTTAACGTTGCGAATGACCAGTTCCTGCCTTTCAGTGTGAATGGCAGGGGTTGGCCAGAGTTTTTACAGACCTGCAGCTCTCACAGAGGTCTGACGTTTTTCCTGCCTTTTTATGAATACATGATGTATTGACTTCTGTCAGGATCGAAGGACCATTTCACCCTGTATAACAAAATGTGTTTCTGAGCAGGATTACCAACTCTGGCTTTAAAAGAGATGTATGGTTAAGTGGCTCGTGTTCTCCTCTTGAATCCTGTGATGGAGCTTGAGTCTCACTTTGTGCTTCTTTTTTTATTTATTTTTTTACTGTCACAGATATTCATCAATGTAACCCAGGGGTGCCCAAGTCCAGAACTCGAGGGCTACTGTCCTGCACTCTTTGGTTGCGTCCCTTCTCTAACACACCTGAATCAAATGAATGGCTCGTTACCAGGCCCTGCAGAGCTGAATGATGTGCATGAGGGAATTAACCACATGACTCAAGTGTGTTTTGGAGGGAATGCTCTAAAAATCACAGGATAGTAGCTCTCGAGGACTGGACTTGGCACCCAAGATGTAACCCATTTAAAGTATGTGTTTTTTCAAGTGTATGAACACTTGTGTTGTATTTTCACATTGCTTATTTTCCCACATGATGGTGCTGAGAACCCCTCAGTATCAACTAAGTGTTGTTTAAACACCATAGTCTACCTCAGTATTGTAGCAGACCATTTATGGCCACAGTTAGCATCTTCTGATGGCTTCTTCCAGCAGGATAATGCACCATGTAACAGAGCTCACATCATCTCAACTGCTTTCTTGAGCATAACAAAGAGTTCACTGTACTTTAACGGCCTCCACAGTCACCAGATCTCAATCCAATAGAGCAGCTTTAAAATATGTTGGAACGGGAGATTCTCATCATGAATGTATAGCCAACAAATGTGCAGCAACTGTTTGATGCTATCACATCAACATGGAGCAAAATCTCTGGGGAATCTTTTGAACACTTTGTCTGATCTGTGCCATGAAGAGTTAAAGCAGTTCTGTAGGCAAAAGGGAGTCCAACCTTGTATTCACACCTAATAAAGTGGCCAGTGTGTGTGTTAGCTTTCTATCTCAATTTTTTAGAAAGCACAAGTACTTATAAAGTAATGCAAGACACTTGAAAAAAGATTTCTTAAATTCTAACTGTACAGTGCCACATTATAAGAAAAAAACAATATCTGTTTCCAGTATTATCTCAACCTGTGTCCCCTCCAATTTACAGCCTGAGTCTAATTGCAGCTTCTTTTTTGGGTGTAAACAACATAATACGTCATTATGCAAATGTACACTTTTGAATGCTAAATTTGTTCCTGAATTCAAGCAGTCAGGAAGGAAATGCCAGCAAATTTATCAATATGCAGAAACAGCCTCTGACCTGAGAGGGAGGGAAGCAGCGCTTTCCTCTTATCCGGCTTATTTACAGATAACTAAGTCCATCTTTAATGAAGGTACTTGGCTATTTTACACAACTACACAGAAAATTTCAGTGAACATAGTTTCATAACTTTATTGATCGTTTTGTACTAAAAAACAAATACAACCTGTAGTTCCCTACATTTTATATTCAGTATATTCATAATTTTATTCTTGTTTTCCTGCTGTTGACCTCCAGCTAAAGTTTACATATATGGTCTACCAGCTTTACTTCATAAAATGGAAGTGCAACAGGTCATGAAGTTCACCAAAGTTACCAAAAAAATTTAGCCACTCATTATCTTAATTTTATATATATATATATATATATATATATATATATATAATCACAAACTATAAAAATAGATAAATAATAACACTATATTGTGAAAAATTATAAATAACGTGATATTAAAATATATGGCCACAGTAGGGGATATCACGCTTCTGTGTTCCAGTTTCCGGAACTTGAACCACTTAACTGGTCCACTTCAGGGCCAGTTCAATGTCCCTGCTCTGTTCCACTTTGTAAATTGAATAAACGCCAACCCTACTTAAAATTTCATGGATTCCAGACTGCAGTGATACTAAAGAAGAAGTGGATCAAAGCAATTCGCCAGAGAGAAGGGCCGAACTTTATAATAAAACAACGTAGCATGTTTGTTTGTAGCCGGCACTTCAATGATGCAGACTACACAGCTAGCGTTAGCAGGCTAGCATTAGCAGGCTAGCATTAGCAGGCTAGCGTTAGCTGACGTGTCTAACTTTGTGTGTCTTAAAAGACACAAACATCTGAAAATCGGGTCTGTAGCCTACCCTCCTGTTTCCAGTGGAACAACTGGGGACTGCCAAGAAAGGAGACGCTTTCAGATGCTCGTGTGTTTTCAGCCACACAAAGTTAGGCACGTCATCAAGCTGGCTAACGCTAGCCTGCTGCTAACACAAGCTGTGTAATCTGCGTACTACAAACAAACGTGCTACGTTGTTTAATTATAAAGTTTGGCCCTTCACCGCGGCAAAACGATCGCTTTGATCTACTTCTTCCTTAGCATCACTTCAGTCGAGAATCAATGAAAACTTAAGTATGGTTGGCGTTTATCTGATTTACAAAGTGTAATAGAGCAGGGACGTCTATTGTTAAAATGGCCCGAAAGAGGAAATGCCTAGATTCCGGAAAGTTCCGGAAAGCGTGATAATCCCCTGTTTTTTTAGACTGATTTTGCTTCAAGATTTTATTGTTTTATTAAAGCACACTGACAATACGTAACGTCTATGCAGCTAAAACATTATATGAAAGCCCAGGCTTATAAGCAGGTTGATTAATTTCTGCTGACAAATAATTCTTGATATACAGTAGATGAGGCATTTTATATATAATAAAGTCTTGAATGGCTTAAAACTACGGCTATAAAGCCAAACTATTTTAAGAAAGATTTTTCTGTTGTGGAAGCCATTCAGCACCTGAGCACCCTGATGTTTCAGTACAGATCGCCTTGCTCAACCATTTAATTTGATTTTTCAGCATGATGCAGGAAAACTAGTTGAAACATTTGTCACTTTCAGATTGGACTACAGTCATTTCTTCTAATCTCTAAAAAAGTCTTTCAGCTTATCCAAAATACTGCAGTTGCTATTCTGATGAGAAATTCCAATTTTAGCCTCTCCTCATGTGCTGACTCCTGAAGAGAATTAAAAATGTTCTTTTAACATCAACCCCTGAGCAAGCTACATCATACATTAAAAGCTTCATTTTATATCTTCCCAACAGTGTACTTTCCTCTCAGTCTGCAGGCTTACTTGTTATTACTGAAGATAGGGAGACAAGTCCTCAATTATCTGGCTCCTCTATAATGGTTTCAGGGCACAGTATTTCTCTCTGCCTTCAAGATTACACTTGAAACTGTCCTTTTTGATAAAATGTATAGTTAGTGTTGCCTTTTATCTAAATTTTCATGTGTGCATTAGAATGCAATCCTGGTTTTGTGTTTGTGGTTGAGGCAGATGGTTGGTTCTGCTGGAAATTTCTACCTGTTAAACAGAAAACAGGTCTTATTTTTCTCTTTTCCTCTCCACTGTCTGCTTTAAATGATGCAGTTCATCACTGGTGACCATCTCTCTGATGTATTCCTGGATCTTTGTAGCTCTGTCCTGAATAGTTGCTCTGATCCTCACTAACCCTTCCCTCCTTTCACTCATTGTCGAGTCTCAGACTGATGGACTAAAAATGAAACCCTCCATGCATTGTGAGGAGCTTTCTATTCTTGATGTGACTGGCTTTTATCTTCTCTTCTGACCAGGTTCTTACACCAGTGGGATGTTTGATACCTGGCAGGGAATATGTCTGAATGGCTCTTCGAAAAATATTCTTTTTGTAGAAAAGCAATGCTTATATTTGGCAGAATGTCTACTAATTTCCTTAGTCACTTTTTAGTATAAGATTAAAGCCAGAGTTGGTGATCCTGCTCAGAAACACTTTTTGTTCTTCTAGGTGAAATGGTCCTTCCATCCTGACAGTAGTCAATACATCATGTATCCATAAAAAGGAAGAAAAACGTCACACCTCTGTGAGAGCAGCAGTTCTGTAAAAACTCTGACCAACCCCTGCGATTCACACCGAAAGGCAGGAATTGGTGATTCGCAACTTATAGAAAGAACAAATTGATGCCTTTATGTCTAGTCTCTGTCCCTCCCCTCTCACCGTCCCCCACCTGGTCCCCACGTGACCCACTCGGTGCGCCGCTCACTGTAAACAAATATGGCTAACGGACTGCTAACTGCTGCTGCGCCAAAAAAACAAAACAAAACAAAACAATAGATAATGGTTAAGTGTTGGAGGCGTTGACATTTGCAGTGTGGACTTTTTACACTGCAGAAGGAGTTGGAGGTGAGTGGATATAAGCTTTTAAAAAACGTGGTTTGTCAGCTGTTTACTATCAAGCAAACGAGCTATCCACTGTGCTATTATCGGTTAACATGGGCGCAAACGTCCCTGCTCTCTGAAGGCGTGGTTTCAGGTGGTGGATTTTTTTTTTTGTTTGTTTTTTTTTTTTTTTTTTTTTTTATGGTAACTTGCAAGAACCATTTTTCTAACCCCTAACCCATTGCAAACCCTAGCTTTAAAGGTACAGTGTGTAAGAATTACTGAAGATGGGATGGGCATTTATTGCAAGCACTGTTGTGAATGTACAGTGGCCGTTGGTGGCCAAAATTCTCCCAGACATAAGGATGCTTCATGTGTGAGTGGATCCAGTGGTCTCAGGTGTAGCTATGACTGTACTATGAGGAACTACTTTTAATGTCTTTGAAGGAATTACTGATCCCAAACAGTCTCTAACTCCCATTAAACAAAGCTGGTACAGCAGTTTTACAGTTCAGAGGGTTCTCACTGCACACATTCTTTTGTCCATTCAGGCACACCATAGTAAAATTGGTGGAACAAATATGGCAGCCTCCATAAGTGCACCTCCTGGCAAGTAGATATAAATGACTCATTCTAAGAAAATAAACATATAACAGCTATTGTAGTGCAGCAATTATACATCTATAGAAACACAGTTTTGAATTATATATCACATTTTCTTGCCATTGACCTTTGAGTTTTTACACACTGTACCTTTAAAGCAACCCTTACCAATGTTGCATTCTTACACTATTTTTAATAGCGTAAAATGCTATGATGAGTAGTGGAACTAAAACAGACACCACCATTAATCAAAAATTATTCCATCTGTAAAATTCATCCCAACCAACCTTAAGGGGGTGCACCTCAGGATTGTCCAAGGGACCTGCCCATCAGACCTTTCTCTGCATTGAGCGAATGCGGGGTGTGTCTTAGGAGGAGGCGGGACTGTTTATATTCAAATTCTTGCTGTCTTTCTAAACACGAAGTCTTTAAGTCATTTGAATGAATAAATGTTGCTGGGTTAACTTTCCCCCTTTCAATCTTTTACACAAGGTTGAGTTGACATAGAAAGTCTTTGCATTGATTTCTAAGCGAGTTAACACAAATACCAGGTCTTACAAACATTTGCTATGAATTCCTCTGTCAAACTGAGAATATGTACTTCCCTTCTGTGCCGCTGAGTCCTACAAATATTGGCAAAGAGTCTCCAAAATCAAGTGTCTAGCTTAAGTTTAAGATAGTGTACAAATACAATTCCCACTCGGGCTGGCTCACAAATAAGCAGCCCTGTTTGTGCTTTCGTATGTAAACAGCTCGATTTCTAAACCATTTTCATTATTTATCTGTGTTGGCCAAACAGAAAAGTTAACGGACTATCAGCGGTGGATAATAGAATATTGATTCCTAAAATTATCATCATCACCTTTTCTCCCACATTTCTGTTCACATAAATGCACAATTTGTGAAACCAAGTATGTGCTTCATCTGCATCAGGGTGTTCCCTCTCTGACTAAATCCTTAATGGCTGTGTGTGTGTGCATGTGTGTGTCCTCCATGCATGGGGATTTGGGTGGAAAATCCCCATATCTGACAGTAGAGTCTATTAAGATTCTGCTCAACACACCAGTTGAGGTTTCACTTGTGGGTGGAGGGGCTTTTCTCAGGCTCTACCCTCTCTTTTTCTCTCTCTCTCTCCACCTTGCTGCTCTCTCCTCATCCTGCTCCACACACTCAGTCATATCCACACAGACACACACACACACGAAACTCTCCAGTGAATCTGCTTGCATCCTCCCATCTAAATGGCTTCTTTTTGTCTTTCTCTTATGTTTCTTTCTCTCTGTCTGCAACACAATTGTCAGTGTAACTGCAATGGAACTGCAGCACAGTCCAGTTAAGAAACGCCTTCACCCAAAGGAGCGCGTATTACACCCCCGAAGAAACCCCTGCGGCATGACAACACTGCTTAGAGAGAACGGCGGAGATGACACTGCAGTGTAATAGAGGAGAGTACAATGAAAAGAATGAATGAGATTGCAGGGAAGTCAACCTTCAGTTGTATTTGTCGCATTACAAGCGATTTCCATAAAAAAGACACATTTGTGTTTCATGGGATGATGTTTTTGGCTCTCTGTGCTTTTTGATGACATAACTTTGTGCTTGTTTTTGCCTGTCGCAGCTTTGGCTTGAAGTGACCTATGAATATTGAACCAACAAGATAAAAGCTGTCTGTGATATACAGGTAACTGGTACAGTAGGTGACTGCTGATGGACAAAAAGCTTGTTTTGTTTCAGTTCAGAGAACAAAAATTCATAGAATTACAAAGACAACAAGGTCATAGTCGTGATGAAGAGGCAAAATGTAAAAAGGTATTTTACCCTAATGAATATTTAGGCTACGTTCACACTGCAGGAAAAGGTGGCATATCGGATCTTTCTCTGAGAGTATGAACAGCAAAATCCATTTTTTCTTTTTCCCCCAAATCCGGCCCAGGTCACTTTCATACTGTGGTGATATTATTCGAATACATACCCAGTTTTTTTTAAAGCACCCTGAGGATCATCGGTCATGTATTTCATCCAAATTTTACATCATTTGAAGGAGACAAGCATCACAATTTTGTTCTGGAAGAGGATTGAATGTAAATCATGGACAGAACAATATTATAAAGCTTTACGCTACAATTGCACATGCTTCAAGTATAGCATCCATATTTATATTTACCTCTATAAACAGTGTGCCGCATGTGACGTCATTTCAGGGCCATAGACTGTTCACTCTGGAGTCTGACAGCGATCACAAGAAATTATAATATTAGCAACCACGCCAAAATAATCAGATCACTGAAAAAAAAATCATAATTGAGCAATTCAGTTTAGTTCAAATTTATTTATATAGCACATATCCAACAGCCTCATCTGACCAAGGCGCTTTACAATAGAAATAGCATCATGGAAACATAAATAAAAACAGACACCACAGTTCACAGATAAAATCCCCAAAAAATTAAAGAATATAAGAGAATGAATTGAAAAAAGACCAGTAAAGTAGCATCAAAATAAGAAAAAACAACATCATGTATCATAGAAGGAACAGAAGTAACATGCCAAAGTTATGATCAGTACTTATTTTCAGCTTTTTTGTAAACCAGGGAAAAGAAATCTGTTTTGAGTCTGGATTTAAATGAGACCTGCAGTGTGAACATGGCCTAAATCAGAGAAAGATCGATAGTCAGCAACAGAAGAGAAGATGCTAAAAACAGGCAAGATACAAAGCAGATCACTAAAAAGAAATTACATGATTTTAAAAGAGACACCTTATTTTTGCTTTTGCATTTCCAGTCTGATCAATAAAGACAGAGAACAAACAAGCACAGAAATGCAGTTGCTAATCAATTCAGATGGTTATTATTTGTGTCTGAGGATATTTTGAAAAGAGTCATTGTCTATCCCAAAGCAAACCTTTTAACCTCTTCTTAAAGACTCTACCAAGCATCGTAACAAAACAAACCCCCAAGCAATCATACTGGAATGTAACAGTAGTACTGTCCACTTTGGAGATTTTGTTTATTTCTCTCATTCCACAAACTACACAAAAATGTTATGTGAAAGCAGAGGCAGCATGATTGCAAAGACGTCTGTCTCATTACTGTGTTAATGAAACTCACCAAAGAAAAAAGGCAAAGAGGATGATCATTAACTCATAAGTCATGCCTCACTTTTGCTGATTTCTGGTCAAAAAGATATATTCCACCTTAAAAAAAAATAATAAAAAACACTGCTAATGTGTTCTCCAATAACTCTGCTCTTACAGAAAAAGCACATGTCATGAGTGGTTTTGGAAGATTTTCAAGAGAATTACATGTTGAATACATTTGCTGCACATGTGAGCATGGAAGTATTCCAAAACCACATTTTTAAATGTGCTTCACATGTGAATGTAAAATGTTATCCTAAATGGGAATGGAAAAAGAGCGCTTCGCAGAGAGGGCTGAACTTAACCAAATAAAAGTACTTAGACTTAGAAGGTCTCTACTCTAGGAGCAGCATTTGTCTTTGGGAAAGGGTGCTTTAGTGAAGGATTTCTAACTTCTGTACTGCCAGTTGTCTTCATTTGAATGTTGAGTGCAGACATGTTGGTCTGCAAGGTGCATTGTCTGGACAGGAGTGTTTACAATGATAAATTTGGCATTTGGCATTTCCCACTCTATTTAATGTAGCAAATGAATGCTAAAAGTGACTCAATAAGCATGCAAACATGAATCAATGTTTCTTTTAAAAAAGTATATACTTTACCTACAGCTCTGCAATATTTATGACTACTATTGCGACTCCATCAGCATTTTTTTCTTTTTAAATTTGACAGTCATGTGTTTAAGACCCTCTCATTAACTCACTGATCCCTTTAGTGAAGGAACAAGTTTGCAAATATCAACAGGTTTTATTAACCAAACTGAATGCAAATGCTTCCAACACACAGAAGAACAGTGAGATCTCAGTGATTTATGACATCACAAAACTGACTGCATTCCAGTCTTGATTTTAAGGGACTTCAGGCAAGATTAAGAAACGAAACTCGCGACTGGTGCTTCAGGTATCTTCAGCCACGAGCCAAGCAGTCATGGGAGCGTGCACAAACTGAAGCTATAATGTTTACTAACCTTTTTCTTCGTAATCGCACTTTTTAGTGTCTTTCAGTTGATCTGGATCATTTGCTGGCGGCAGAATCCATAACTATCGCTTACAGTATTTGAATTTACCGCGATCGTCTTCTTTCTGTATCAAAACTGCGGATGTAGCGTGATTTGACGCCACGTCCGCATGGCAGCGCAGGAAATTCGGACACCAAATTTCAGCGCTTTATGCAGAACACAGCCTGTTAAAGGCAACGGAGAGAAACATGGGTGGACACGTTCTTTTTGGTATTTAGCACTTCATCACCCATTAGTATGAAAAAAAATGGACATGCATGTTTGTTTTTCTTTTAATTCTTGCCTCTAGTCCCTTTAAAGAGACTATATTCACTTCCTAGTCATTTAGATCTAGACAGTATTCAATGCTTAAAGGTTGTTAGTAGACGTCAACAATCCCAGTTGATTCTTTTTTTTTTTCCATCACTGAGCAATCTGAAGCAGAAGAAGCAAAGGAGAAAAAAGGGGAGCTGCAAAACATGCCTAACGAAGGAATCTGCATTTCACACAGCCATCTGTGCTGCTGCAACATTCAACACAAATTTCCTGCTATATGACACCACTTTTGATCAAATCCAAAAACAGATGAAGCAACCGTTGATGTAATGCCAATCATCGGCTGGCATTAATGACACGCTGAAGTCATGTTTGCCTCCAAACTTTATGTGACCTGGATTCTGTTATTCTAATATTATCACCCGATTATAGAAGCATAATTCCCTCATCTTTTTGATGCTGGGTGCCAGTGAAAACATCAGCTTTGCCTTTTTGTCAACAACTTTTCACTACAAGTCTGCAAATTCACAATCAGAGGATAAAAACCTCCTGGGGAGGAATCACCTCATTCTCTTTGATATGATTTTTTCTACTGTGGCCTTTCCTCTTGTTGCCAAGAGTTTTATAAAGGAGAAATATTCATGTCATTAATAAGAGGCATATTAAGCACTCTACAGGGCTCATAATTAGTACTAAGGGGGTAATCCTTCGGGATTATTTTGTCACTATATAAATTTTCAGGCCCAGGAGTCTGAGATTACCAAAGGGCTGCAAATAGGGTCTAAAAGTTTAGATAAGCAGAAATGAACCTGAGTGGGTGGTAGGGCAGGGTAACTATGAAAATCAGTTGTGGGCGCATTAACACATCAGTATAGCATTAATGCATTAATTAAATAAAATAAACACTGACAATGATTTAAATGTGTGTAAAAACAGTTTTGTTTTTCAAAGTTTGTTGGTTCTGAATACAGACCATGATGCATCACATCTGTAAGTGGTCCGTTGCTGTACTTACCTGAACCACTGTCTGTTGATGTTTCTTTTTATCCCTATTTAAAAATTAATTTTAAGGTTTTAAGTTATAAAAGTCATTAAATAGCTTTTGTACAGACTAAACTCCATTGTTTTGTGATGGATCAGGTGTTATTTTATGTCCTGCTCCTTACAAGTCATTACAGGAGTTTTAAGGGTGCATTCACACCAGAACAGTCCGCTAGACTCGATCCAATTGGGTACTCAGCTCAGCTAATGGGTGGGGGTGATCCACAATTGCTTTCACGCTGCACTTAAGCCAAATGAGCCGGAGCCTTGTTGTCTGAGCTGCCACCTCTTTCAAGCATATCACATATTTTTATATACAGATGCGGGCATGAAAAAGTTCCCCTTTCTGCCGACTGCCAGCCACTTACCAGGGACTTGTCTGCTAATTCAGTCGCACAGAGAAACACCTGTGTGCCCAGGGGAAACGATTTCAGAGCATAAATGAATGCCCGGAACAAGGATGTTTCTACACGCCAAGTTTGGATATTGTGCGTGATGACGTATTTGCGGGACAAATCATTCAGTCAGTGATAGTGCAGTAGTAGTGCACTACAGTATTACTGCACCACTTCTGGCAGAAAAAGGCAGAACTTTTTCATGCCCGCATCTGTAATGTTGACATTAGGGGTGGGAATCACCAGGC
This sequence comes from Atherinomorus stipes, assembly GCA_023101725.1. Taxonomy (NCBI): domain Eukaryota; kingdom Metazoa; phylum Chordata; class Actinopteri; order Atheriniformes; family Atherinidae; genus Atherinomorus; species Atherinomorus stipes. The sequence goes on along the minus strand of JALJCO010008795.1, from coordinate 460,406 downwards.
ACCTCGCAATACAATACAATACAATACAATATGATCAAAACGATCATGATATTTTGATTCAGCAATAATCAATATGTTGCAATAAACATAATACACGATACAGCACAATATATGTCACTGAAGACAATCCAATTTTTTGACCAAAGTGAATCTAATTGAAATTAATTATAAAAATATGCACATAAATGATAGCAATTCATGTGAAAATAGAAAAACAGTAAAACAACGTGCACAGTGGCTCTTCCTAAAGGAGTAAAAAGCATATTAGTGCTTATGAAAAATTAACTTTTCAATCAGTGCATTACAATCTAAAACAACTATGTAGTTAAAAGCATGGCCACACATTTAAACTTGTACTTTCCACTGCAAGGTTTAACCTTAACCTGCAGACTGCACATATCAGTGCTAAAGCAGGGACTTTTCTACAAACTGGACTTTTGCAAAAAGAACAACTAAATCCTGCGAGATTTTATTTGTAAAAAGTATTGATACAGCAGTTTTTTTAATATCAAAATGATATTGCAATATTTCATGTCGCGATTTCATAAGTTTCCAACACACTACTTTTGACACCTCATTTAATTTTGCACATACAGCAGGGAAAAAAAGTACTGAACACATCAACATTTTTCTCAGAAAATATATTTCTAGCAAAACTATTGGCATTAAATTTTCACCAGATGTCGGCAACAACCCAAGTAATGCACACATACAAAGAAATCCTAACATTTATATCCATAAATAAAGTTATGTGTAATATAGTGAAATGACACAGGGAATAAGTATTGAACACATGAAGAAATGGAGGACAAAAAGATATAGAAAGCCAAGAAAGCAGCTGGAGTCTGTCAGGATTTAGAAAGTAATACTGTCCCCTATCAGTGCAAAGTAATATTAGCTGGTTTAGTCCTGTTTGATGCCTTTAAAAAGGTTTCTCATCACCAAGGTGTCAGACAAGAAGCATTCAACGATGGGTAAAAGCAAAGAGCTGTCTAAAGACATACGCAACCTTATTATTGTAAACACACTGAAGGCATTGGTTCCAGGTGCATTTCTAAACTTCTGAAAGTTCCAGTGAGCACCATTGGGACCATCATCCAGAAAAAACACGGCATCGTCATAAAGCGGCCACGGCCAGGTGCTCCTCACAAGATTTCAGACAGAGTCAGAACAATAATCAGAAAGGTTCTCGAGCAGCCCAGGACCACTCGTGTAGAGCTTCAGAAAGACCTGGAATCAGCAGCTACAGTTTCAGAGAAGCAAGACTCCATTTCTGAAGAAAAAAGCATGTTGATCCTGGTTTGAAGTATGAATTTAAGTAAGAATTTTTAATATCGTCAATGTGCCTAATGAGTCATTTTTAAACGCCTTTGTACCTTCAAAGGTACAACTGGGTGTTTATATTCTGAGCATGTAGGGGAATCATTTTTACATGGAATAGTTTTACTTTCATACACAAGGGTGCCAGTAACGTTTCATAAAAGTGGGTTGTATGAGTCATGTCAGCACATTAGAATTTTGGCCGCTGAACAGAAAGATGAGGCTTTGAAACATCAGTTAAATATAGGACTTCCACATGTGCACGATACATTTGTGAATGTTACATATGTATATCAGCATGTAGTACAAAACTGTCCTGCCAGGGAGTTTCATTGACTCTTTGATTATGAAACACTCCTTCGGTGGAGTGAATCTCACCATCCCCGATTGTTGGATGTGTGGGGGGTGAGACGCAGCAGCCTGAATGCTTCTTTGGGAATATGCTTTATTCACTAGATATTCAGCCTGAATCCTCTTGACATTATAATTCGCTTCACGCTGGTGCCACCCCACCTTACACATATGTTTAGCGTGATTAAATTTCTCCGGGGGCTCGTGGCGTGGTAGCACCTGTATAGGATTAAAAAACCTGGAAGCAATACCACGCGTGCATCAGGTTACAGGCGTGTGCGTATTTCATTCATATTCATTCACCCACACTGACAAACACACACAAAATCACAAAAATCCTCTCCAGTCCTTCCAGCCAAATTAGTATCCTCTTTCATTCCAGGACGCCGCTGTCTCTGAGTGAAATACCTGTGGAAAATCGTCATGATTGGGTTCATTATTCCGCCTGGAGTCAGGCGGCATGAAAATGAGTTCAGTATTTTTGAAACGGATAAAATAAAAGAATAAAATCTCCTTTTTAAAAAAATATGAACTTGTCAAGCAGGCTGCTGTCTGTCTGTCTTGGTATGCCCCCCCAACTCCTTGATAAGGGGCTATGAATAAATTTTCTTTTGACCCTGAGGTAACGATGAGCTCTGTTTTAATTGTCTCAGTCCATTATAAATTACAATGCGAATGTCTCTACTGGCCTGTCTCATTGTGATACAGATCAGTCCTCAGTAATATCCACTTATTTTGTGCTTCTCTGCATCACTCATCTCTTTTATCTGCTTTCACTCCGTGCGACTTGAGGAGGCAGCTCTGCTGTGGGAGTCAGTGGTCGTTATGATCCTCCCCGTCAGCCCTTCCCAGGCTGTCTTCTGCACCAGAGAGGAAACTGTCAGCAGAGGAGCATTGTGTAGCAAGACTATTAATGCAACTATGACACTGGCTGATATGACAAGGAGTGAGTATTGAATTATTAATAAGTCGGACGCTATTTACTGTTAAGCATTTGTTAAAGAGAAGAAGACTTCCCCCCTCATATTTTGCAAAAATAAATCAATTATGTATGCAGTCATCCAGAGGGCTGTTATATCAGTGCATCCTTAGGTTGCAGCTCCTTTCTTGTTATTTCTAAGTTAGTTCCTCTTAACATAGTTTCCACTTTATCTTGTGGCGTGACACATGGAACTCCTCCTTTCTCTCCACTAATCATACTAATGGTCTGACCACCGGGGCGGCTGCTGGTTTGTTTTGCTGCCGTCAGTCTGGTTAGCTGACAGGGTAAGAAATAGCTCTGAAAACGTCTTGGAGGTATTAATTAGATTGAGAAAAAGAAAATGCATGTTTCCCCTCATTCATTCAGCACGACCTGTTTAACTGACCCACTTCTGCAGCCAGCCATCTATCTGCTGTTCAGGGAGACAAGATTTGCATAAGGATATTTTGTTTTCCAGCTGGAGGCCTTCCACCGTTTCTGTGTGTGTGTTCTGTTAAAACACTGCACCTTGCAGTTTGTTTCCATCAGAGAACTGCTTCAGGGTGAGATGACTGACTGATTGTCCACTTGTTTGCAAAGGCTTTCATTCAGTCACAAACAGGCAGATTGATGTTGCACACATGCATGTTGTATATTTGTTTTGCCTTGTGATTTGTTTGAACACTTTATGCTTTGGTTTAAGTCTCATTGACTTCACTAACTTGTGTATGTGATGAAAATCCCGGGTAAAAGAGACGGATCAATCTGGGGAACGGGGGGGAGAAGCAGCTGCAGCCTTGCGGAGTCTCTTAATTGGCTGCATGATGTCTACACTCCTGCAGCAGCAGTGTCAACATGTCTGGAAGATAACGGTGCGATGCACTCATCTCACCACATCATACCTACGTATAGGTATAACAAGAAAGCACTTGCAGAAATAACAAATAAATAAACTCCTTTAAAGGTAAGAAATTACAGAAATGTTTTGTTTTCTACGTGACATTTATGTGATTATGACTTGAGAATATTGCCACATAACAATGACTGATAATGACAGCTGATAAGAGGATAAGTGATCATTAGTATGGATAGTTGGGCTGATTGCAAATTACAAACCCAACATACATGAAAAAAATGGCTACAAAACACACGTTTTATCCTCTAAGAAACTGACATACATACAGTGAATGACTCAAAATCTAACATGTTTTTCACTGACGCGTGTAAAATCTATCATAGAATGTCTCCTCAGTACAAGGTAATGATTCACAATACAATCATATGATCAAATACCTCTCGCGTTAAATCTCTTCACGTAGCTTATCCACGGAAGCAGAAACCGCAACACTGACGGAACGGAAGTTGTAGGACAAAATGGCTGTGCCCATCCCGACTTCCTGATTATGGTGAATAAGCACTTCTTCAAAAGTTTCCAAATGTTCATCTTAATGTTAAAAATATTTATCAGATTAAATTGTTTTTACAAAATGTATTCAATAGAAAAGTAGTGCCACAAATCCAGACGTTCTCAAAGGTCAGGCTTTACTGGTCCCCATGGCTGTAGTCTTCCAACATATTTTGACTTTTTTTCTTTTATATTTTAGCTTTTTACCCGAAGCAGAGAGATGTTTCATACTGACCCGGACTGATGATTTGGATAGAAAACATAGAAATGACTGGATGTGCTTCTTTACGGCAAGATGCACTTCAAACACTATTTTTGAGTGTGTAGTGTGTTCATGCTGTCATTTAAGCAAAAATTCTATGCACTGAAAGTACCAGGATGCTGCCCTAATAATGGCCAAGTGCAAAACAACGCACACTACTCGCACTAAACGGACGCCATCTTGCTGACGTAGTGGAAGAGGTGGGACTTTCGAACTGCTTTCAGAGCTGAATAATGACGGTGAATGAAGCAGTGGTGACCCCTGCTGCATCGGAGGCGGTATTGTACTGATTTAAGTAACATTTATGAAATGATTTAGACATAATTACTAATGTATATCGTGGCATGCTACCGAGCTGTTCACTCCCTGATGACAGTTATGATCTGGTCATGTGTTTGAGGCCCCGGTTATATCAGCTCACGTTAGCGGGCAATGCTAGTCCGTCACTTCCTGTGAGTGCAGTGCTCTGTTTGGGTCAGCATTTAGCAACAATAGTGTGCACTACAGACGAAGTACACAGTGCGCACAACGCACTCAATTCAAGTGCACTCGGACAAGTGTGCGGTTTGAAACAGGCTCTATGTGTTGCACATGGCAACTTCTTAGTAACGCATTACTATAATATCCTGTATCAGCTAGCAGCTTGCAATATACCAAACTGTAGAACAGGTCTAATATCCCACATACAGTAAAACATGGATTAGTTTGATCATAAATGATTTGGCTTTTACTCTGAAATAACTCATTGTCTCATATTCTATTGTGGATAAACACTTCATCACAATCGGTCAAAGAAACTTAATTTTGAATGCACATTTTAAACAAACAAAATGCAGAAATGGAGAAAGATGTTTTTATGCTGCCTGATCTTACACATCTTTGTGACCTGGGGCCAAGGCTTAATTATCTCATTTCCAGTCTTAATATCTCACAGCCGAGCAGTAAAAGTTTCTCTAACAATGTCACTAGAGGGGCTCGACAGTTTTTATCTAAAATAAACAACAAAAACTTCCCAGCTCCACATGATAATCAGTAAACAGCTGCTAAACATGGGGGAGAGTTTCACAGCTAAATTTAGACTCAAGCATAATTGTTAAGTTGGCTATGAACTCATTTTGTGGTAATATATCACCCACCAAAGTGGTTAGAGGATTAATATAGGATTTTATAGAAAATCTAAAAAAAAAGGGAAAAAAACAGTTATCAAAAACAAACGTACACAAACTACTGTTATTGAGCTCCTTCACTGATTTTAAAGTAGACTCTATAGTTAGTTTGAGGTAATATGCATTGTTTTGCTCTGTAATCCATCAAAAAATAGTCTCTAATGAGAAAATAATGAATACCAGCGCAGTTCCTTCCTGCTTGAAAACAGTTTAATTGAATCTCCAATGCCCTGCAGTGTTAGAAAAGCACTAATAAAAGGCTGATAATCTTTGTGTTTGCTCTCTTCTGTACAAAGAAGTCATACTGTATATTTGAGACATTTTAAGATGTGATGCCCCTGAAGAAATGTGCTGGTTTGGGGCTGAGAGCTGTGCTTTTTGCTGACAGTCAGGAAAAATGCCAAACCCGCCCTTTAATGTTTCGAGCAATTTCTGCGTGGAAATCGAAAAAAAGGATAAAATAAGAAAGCATTACTGAATCCAAAGCTTCCAAGTCTGCACTGTGGGGAATTTGGATGTGATGCAGATTTTCTTAGCAGGCAGGGATTGGGCTAGCATGCAGCACAGAAGGCTGTCTTGCTGTGGAGTGATGTCAGCTGCATTGTTCATTCATGTGTCTGACTCTCCCTCCAAGCCACTATCCCTGAAACATCCAGGTGGCAGACATCCCACTATCCCTGGTCGGGTGTCAGGGATTCTCTCACACACATACACACACATATACACACTTGGCGCAGACTCCTATTTGCTATCCCCCTTTCCTTTGTTTTCAACCAGCTTAAGAAATCCAACTCAAAACACTGTCAGGTTTGAAAGTGCTCCTGCAGACTTCCTATTTTTAGGCTGGCAGACAACCAACCCATTTCAGTTCTGCTTTATGCATTTTCCCTCCTGTCTAACATCTATACTCATGCAAGAAATATTTCTTTCTCCTTGCTCTTGTCATCTCTGTCGGTCAGTGATTTTCTCCTTGTTTGCTGCTCTATATCTCTTCTTTCTGCTTCATTCTCGACAATCCCAAAAGAAAACAAGCAAAAAGGGGAAAAAAACTTTAAAGCTGTCTTATGACTCACTTAGTCACAACCACACATGCAACATTGAATCACCATATTGTGACATGGCGTGAGCCTGTCTGGAACAGTATAATTAGAATCTCTTCATAGCCATCTCTCAGCTCAGCAGTTGCTGCCAGCCTCCTTCTTATTTCCAGGACTAGTCTTCTCTGCCTGATTGGTGAATCACATCACCCTTCTTCCTCCTCGCTGTAGGTTGTGGCTTGGTGACCTACTTGTTTTCATTCAGAGTGCAACATTTTCTGGCTTGTCACCTCTTTGCTTCTCACAGATGTCTTGGATTTGCATAGATGTCTGTTTGCTGCTGTCAGTGAAACTGTACAAAGCGCTCCTTACTTTTCAGCGTGCTTGGTTTACAGATAAACTTACAGCCATAATCAAACATATGAGCACTGATCTTTGATCTCTGATCAGGGATGTCTGCAGAGATTTTTTAAGGGTGGGCAGCTGAAGAAAATGGTGGCCAAGAGTTACTGGAATTAACCCCATCAAGGCCAGTTTCTACTCTTTCTGACCTTCAGCAGCAGTTGTGATCATGCATGAGTGATGTATGCATAAATTATGGAAAGGGTCCATTGAACAAGTGTAAATAATAGGGATTTATGATATTATCGGCCAATATTGGGATTAAAATGTGATATCGGAAAATATTGGTATTCGTTTTTTGGACTGAAACTTTTAAAAACAAATTCTTGCACATTTTAATTAGTAAATCTTGTTCCATTAGCAGTGGACCAACATGTATAAAAGTCCCTGTTATCCTGGAAGAACTTCATATCCCAGCATTTCTTTCAGGTCATGTGACAACAGTGCAGCTGCTGCTGCTACAGACTGACTTGCTTTGAAGCTGCTTATAATATGTCTGGTTTTAAGTTGTTGGTTAAGTTACCAAGTTGTCAGAAACATTAGAATTAGCCACATGTTGGCTAAAACCTGCTAGTATCTGATATCTGGCAGCCAGATGTCCAAAATGAACTCCTCTGGCTGAGTTAAGGCTATTTTTGGGATCTTTGCTCTCAGAGCAGAATATAGTTGTATTTCTCAAAATGTGAGAGATAAAACCTCACAGTTGTCTGCGTAGATTGGTATTGGTTGATATCAGAATGTAAGAGTTAGACAATATCGGTAAAACGATATTGGTAAAAAAAAAAAAAAAAAAAAAAAGGAGGAGCAAATATCGAACATCCCTAGTAAATAATAAAGTGTGTACAGGCTGGAATAATGGTTTGATCAGCCCAAATATCTCTGAAATATTGCTTTGAAGATGTCTGTATTCCAATCAAGAATAAAAACAACACCAAAGCAAACAAAGACAAAACATTTTCAATGTAAAATGATGTGGAGCTCTCTGTTCCAGTCATATAAATATGAGGAACATGTAAAATCAGACTGATGGTTCAAATTTTTTGCACAACAAAGCTGTGAAAAGAGAATTTTGGTGCCTCAAAGTAGCTATGATTTTCCCTTTCTTAAAACACATTTAACTAACCAGAGTTGACCTCTGCACAGTTATGGGTACAAAAACAATGTAGAGGATGTAAGAACAAATATCAGTGATATTTAGTGCAATTAAATGTATATTTTTAGTTGTTATCATATACTGTAAGTATTAGGGTGTTCAGCTGAAAAGCATCCAAACAGGAGCACAGAAATGGAGAAAAATGGATGTAAAAATGAAAATGAAAATTAATAACTTACCCACAGAACAAAAATAAAACAAAAGTGCTGCAGGGCTTTCAGAAGAAAAAAACAAAACAGAACAGACTGAGACAGGACTGAAACAAACTGGAGGTGAGACATTTATCAGACAAGCAGCAAGCAAAGCCAGGCAATAAGATACTCAGAAGGTTATTGTATATTTACAACAGATCTAGTCCTCTATAAGGAGCGATAAAGAACAGAATGCATTTTTAACTCGAGTACACCTCTGACTACCATACTACTGTACTGCTATAATCTCTTGCACATATACATAAAATCAACTCGCATACACACATGAGCAATGTCTTGCATATAAACTAATAAAATTCACACTGAATTCTATTAAAACCCCATGTACACACATATAAGACACCTTCACCCGTTAGAATAAGTGATGGCAGTACTTTATGTATGAGGTTATACATGTGGGTGCATGAGCTCATAGTTGTGTGTGTGCGCTCTCTGCACCCCAGGTTGTATCCCCACCTCTTTCATAACAAAATTACTTTTCTGTCGTTCTGTCCCTCTCTCACACAAACACGCACACACACACTACAAGGACTCATTTAAACCAGTTGCAGCTCACACATACACATGTATAGCCTTTAACATACAGTTCAGTTATCACTGATTTTAATGGGTATTGGGTATCTTGGATAGGCATGTGTATATTTACATTATAGATTACATATGCGATACTGCTCTTGTGTGTATGTGAGTTGACTTTGTGTATGCGGTAGTGATTTGAGAAATATATGCATGATTTTGAAGGTGTGTTTGGATCAAAAATGCACTCTGTCCTTTATGCAATCATGTTGCATACTTTTGTTTTCCAGTTCAAGCATTGGTGCCTCCCTCTCCCATTCTTCCACTTGCTCCCATGTACCATTTTGTTATAGAAGTGTTTTTCCCCCCTTTACTAAATGGACAGTTGCAGATGATATGAGTTTAACAAATTGGTTCATATTCCAACTGAGTGTTACATTTTCATGACATGGGACCCAGTCCTACTTACTTGGCATGCTTTCTGCACAAGTTCCACCAAAATAGGAGAAAGCCCAAACCCCATGAAAGTCATATGCTCAAACATTTTTTTTAATTCTCTTTGTTTGTGTTTGCATTCTTCCAGGAGGAGCAAAATCCATCTGAATGCCAGGACAACACTTGCTATTGAGGGGTCACTTATTTAGAAATGGATCCTCTGGCTCCTGATATTGGATCGACATAATCAGCTACGAAAACTGAATGAGCCTCCAATATTTCATAGTGCGAAATAGAGCATGAAGTTAAAGGTGGAATCTGGAGTTTTCCTCCTGAAAATAAACATTAGACTTGTGCAAGTAAAATCCGTCTCTTTCCGCCTTTGTGCATCTGCTCTCATGTGGTGGTGATTTTGTTTGCAACGCCCTCTCCCCCAGACTGTATTTCTTTTTTTTTCTCTTTGTTTTGGTGTATTTGGGATGTTTCTGGGCGGACATTTGCATATTTGTCTCCAGCTATCAACAGAGCTAAGGGCGTAACGCTCTGCGGGGATAAACTCATCGACTGGTGTAGAAACCAGTCATTCAAATTCTCGGCAAAAAGAAAAAATCAAATTGGCGGACGAAGCGAGAAAAAGGAAGTACTCTGCGGCAAAAAGAGCTTAGATGGTGCAGGTTCAAAAACCAGGGTCAATATTGGTTTGGTTTTCACGCTCTTCTGAGGTTTGAAGGAAAGGCTTGGACTGAAGGACGATGTGCAGCCATTAGCCCAAGGGGGGGGGGCTCTCACTTTAAACGGTGTTTATAAGCAGAAATGGGGGAAATCTTCAGATTCTACCTTTAATCACTGACATGTTTAATTATATACTGTAGGGACCTGAAGTCATGCTCATCTACATCCGCCCCACAGGACCTAAGAGACTAAAAAAATATGAATGGAAGTCAATGGGGAGAAAATAATTATTTTGTGGTCCCAGTCGCTCTCTGCCCTTAAATTTTAAAAAAAGTGTATAAAGAAAAAAATAAAATACCATGAAGAACTTTGACTATTTCAGGATTTACTTGAAGCCGCTTTGTGGACTACAGCTCTCGCCACGAGCGATGACGTCGCTCCCTGTAGAGACCTGCAATGGGCGGGAATTCCCGCGGGTCCTGCAGGACCTGCCAAATCCTGCGGGAACGGGCCGGATTCATACAGCCACGGGCGAGAGCGGATGTCCCGAATGACTCACAGAGTCGGCCTATTAGCCTATAAACTTGCTATCTAAACATGAGCTGTTGGTTTTCAGTGACATTCCTATCATGATTTCATCATCAGCATTATTCAATTAGAAAAGTAATCAGAGCGCAGACCCCCCACCTAAAATACACACACTTCATCACCAACTATATGTCCCTATAGCCACATGAACAGTCCCTCAAAAAAATCCCCAGTATTTGTTTGTCTGTATGTCCGTCTGCTAGTGAGTAAAATAACCCAAAAAGGTGTGGTGGGCAATGTCGCCTGTCGGTCTTTGACTGTCCACTCCTGCTGCAATTTAAGTGAAAATTTCTTCACAGGCAGCACACGGGACCCACACAGGTGGATCTGCGCATCACTCTCTGCCACTCCTTGGTATTAATCCAGTAATTAACAAACCTTGATGAAAAATGCTTTGAAAATCCCAGCAGACAGTGTGATTAACAAAAAAGCCAGGGTGACCTGTGTGTGCGTTGTCAGTCAAAGCCTCATTGTGCTGCGCTCTGGAAAAATCCCTCAAAAATTGTCAAGAGAAGATCGTCTTTGAAATTTGCATTAAAAAACTCGGGACCCGAGGGAATCTTTCAGGCAGTCAGGTGAAGGGGGTCCTGTGGAAGCGGGCGAGAGCGGGATTGAAAATCTCATCCCGTGCAGCTCCCTGCGACTCATATGAACGAGACCAGCCATCATTCCATTGGCGTAATGGAAGGACTCAACATTTCCTGACTTATAATGGTTTTCACCTCACTCCATGCTCCGTTCCTGTTCTTGAAAAAAAAAAAAAAAGTAGTGATGTGCCTGAGTAAAATCGCAATGCTAGAGTACTTGGGCAACAGGTGATGCATGTTGCTCACGACAAGAGCCGTACTCCACACAGAGGCTTCAAGCAAAATCTTAAAGGCCTCCTTCCACTGAAAACCCGTTTAACCTGCTCCTTCTGAAATACGGAGGGTTTCCCCTTGTTTACTTACACATGCTGACTTGCTAGCGCTGCGTTCCCCCCAGTCGGCTGTGCTTTCTCATCAGAGAAACAATACGAAGAAAAGAGCGAATCAGGAACAGCCTTGCACTTCTACGTCACATTGCGAATAGCGTATCCCACGTGGGGTTTCTATCTGTCCATTGGAAGGCAGGTAACCCTCCACTACACACTAGAAGTAAAGACGGCACAACTGTAGCTTCGGAGTTGAGAAGCTAATTAGCTAACTGTTTGTTAGCATGGCGGAACAAACTTGTTTGTCGGCTCTTTCTCCTGTCTGTAATGAAATAAGAGCGGAGGGCGGAGCTTCCTTCATACACTGATGGGAGGCAGCCAATCAGACGGAAATTCATGAGAAGGACCCGGAAAAGCTGCCGTTGGACCACAAGCCTCTCTTCTAGTATACAAATACAGCTGGATACAAAGCAACCAGAAGGTTTTTTTAAACAGAAGTGATGCAGAATGCATTCAATAATAATGGAGAACACAGAAATATTAATGAAATGACCATGGAAGTACAACTTTAAATAATCTAAAATCTTTGTGGTATTTTGTCTTTTCTTTACAGGAAAATCCACATCCAACATATCTTGAATCAGACAGAGAGCAACTGGGACCAGAAGATAATTATTTTCTCCCCATTGATTCATATTTTTTCACCTATTAGGTCATGGGGCTCACCGGAAGGTGCGTGACTTTGCCTCCCTATGTTATAAGAGACACGTGTACATCTTTAGTTGCCTTTGTTTAGACCTGTGTAGGATGGGGGGAATCAAGCGATAACTTTGTTAGGCTTCAATCAAAAGCAGGTTTTTAACTGAGGTAAAGCATCTCTGGACAGAACTAAACTCTGCTTCTTCCCCATATTGGCTTGTTGATGAGGCTTGTTAGCCTTCACACTGTAGCTGACCTTTGCACTGACACCTGCTGAGTTGCAATGCTCGCCAGGTGGAAGAGACTGGGAGTGTGAGATGCTAATGAGGAATGTTTGTTCCAAAACAATGTAGAAGCCAAAAAACGAGTTCTGAAAGCCCCACGCCTCAGCACCTGGTGAAGTAACTGCTGTGTCATTTGTATTAATCAACAACCGTATCAAAGCAGTGCATTTACCAGTAATTAGCACCGGGGGACAGACCATACTTTCCCTACTTATTTGAGTGTTTTGAGCAAAATACACTGGAGGGGAGTGTTATGCATAGCTGGCACAGTGTCCTGTTGGAACTCATTCACAGTTGCAAAAACATGGAAGCACCTCAGACAGCACTTTGAAAAAAAAAAAACATCCAGATGCATGGTGATATCCTGCGTCACTGCTGCTCTGTTCAATTTCATGCCCACTGAGCACTGAAACAGGTGCTTGCAAGTCCACCCATGTTTTTGATGCCACAGACTGCTCTATGGGCTTGGATTGTCTGTGAGTGTTGAGCAACTTTCCCAGGAGATCTCCCTTAGTGTACGCGCACTAGCAGAGTAAAGCGCTAGCTGATAAACAGTCACCTCCTCTCTGATATTCTTTGAATCATTTTCTCCCTGTCATAACTCACCTTTGCAGGAATGGATCAATTTCTCATGTCAAAAATTTCTGTTGGATCAGTTTTTCCCTTTAATGCTGACAATCCATCAATATAAAGATTCAGAAATATTAGTATAATTCGAGTATATTGCAGTATGTAGTGAGAATTTTATTTCTCGAGAAAAAAAAATATTAGTCTCCATGCAATAATATTTGTTTTACCAACAGCATCAGTGCTACAGTACTAATTGTTACTGGGATTTATGACTGTGTAAACAAAATTAAACAAATTTAGATAATTTCCCACTAGGATTCCTGAAAAATCTAAGAGGACAGCTGACTATAATAATTATATTTTGGAAATTCCCAGCATTAGTGTTGCTACTAAATAATAACAGAAAAAAGAAACATGCATTGTTTGTTGAATCACTTGCATGCGTCCTTTCTCATCTTTAGACACATAGAACAGTTTTTATTCAAGTATGATACAACTGGGTATAAAGGCTATTACAGTGAAATAGTAAAACACAAGATCATTAAAAAACTGCATTTAGAAAAGGGAAAATGTTTTACCACCATTACAAGTTTAATTGCATCATTAATGCGTGTTTTACATTTAGTTGAAGGCATCTTTGTTTCTGTCCTCTGAAAATCACTTCTTCTAGTCTCACTGTTTGCTGACTGATGCCAAAAAGCCAATTATTTCACCAAGCCTCTGAGTAACGGAAGACAAGAGAAGGAAAAAAAAAAAGTGCATTGGGTGAAATTGCCATTTGCCTCCCTCTGGCCTGGTCGGTGTGCCAAAAGGGACGGTATTAGTTCACATTTTTTAACACATCAGTGAGTTTAATTGGGAAGCAGTTTCATCTGGGGGCTATCAATACGGAGACCTGTCGGCTTGGGAGCCGATGCGCGCCTTGTTCTGCAGCGGTAATTTCATTGGGACCATCTACAATTGGCTCTCCTGCCTGTTTCCATTACACTCAAAACCAGGGAAAACATAAACAAGGTGAAACGAATGAGACTGAGGTGAAAAAAAAAATCTTGAAGGGGTGTTACAAGGAGTTCCTGCTGTCCAGCTTTCATGGGTGGGTGAGCAGTGTTTTAACAGCAAATGTGTGAAGATGGCTGTTTTGAAGTTGGGTTTGATGTCAGAAATGTCCCTCAGTGTTATAGTTGATAAAGTGATGATGTTTTACAGTATATGTGTTGTGTGTATACAATCATCCTCAAAATTAGTCATACCCTCCTATTAAATAGGAAAAAAAAACAGTTGTCACTGAAATAAGTTCAAATTGTAGAGTAATTATACATTAAAAAAATCAATGAAAATCAAAACATTGATTTTGAATTGTGGTTTGACAGAAATATTAAAAAGAAACAAACAAAATAAATAAAACAAACAAGCATGATGGAGCTCCTGAACTAAAATGTTGTTGAGCAACACTTTGAGACAATCACTGCAATCAAGTATTTTATGTAATATTCAATAAGACTTCACCTGTCGACAGGTATTTTGGTCCACTAGTCATGAGCAAGGTCCTCTAATTTGTCTGGGACAGTTTTGTTTGTTTGGCTTTTTTAAATGAATCTTTTTTTTTTTTTGCTACAAATTAAAAGCGATATATCATTTCACTAAATTATAATTTACAAAATTTTTATTTATGATTACTTTCTTTAGTTTCTTATTGTATGAATTTCTATTTTTTATACAGGTACTACCCAAAAAATTAGAGTATCCGGAAAAAGTTGTATTTCTGTAATTCAACTTAAAAGGTGCAATTTATATATTGTTTAGATAAATAATATGCAAATTTTAAGCTTTTATTTGTTTGGATGTTGCTAATTAGGACTTGCAGCTTAAGAAAACCTCAAATTCAAAAATTCAAAAAAATAGAATACTGTGAAAAGCTCCAGTATTGTAGGCTCAGACTGTCACATTCTAATCAGGTAAGTAATCCAAAACATCTGCATAAGTGCCCTGAGCCTTTAAAAAAGTCTCTGTCTTGGTTAAGAAGAATTCACAATCATGGGGAAGACTGCTGATCTGACAGTTGTGCAGAAAACTATCATCGACTCCCTGCACAAGGTGGGAAAGACACAAAAAGTGATAGCAAATGAAGCTGGGTGTCCTCAGAGTGCTGTCTCAAAGCACATTAATGGACAGTTAAGTGGAAGGAAGAAGTGTGGAAGAAAACAGTGTACAAGCCGGAGGGCTGACAGCAGCCTGGAGAAGATGGTCAGTGTTAAGTTTCCCAGTCTGTGATGACCTGGGGTCCATGTCAGCTACTGATGTTGGTCCTCTGTGCTTCATCAAGTCCAGCATAAATGCAGCCGTCTACCAGGACACTTTGGAGCACTTCATGCTTGCCTCAGTGGACCAGCTGTATGAGGATGCAGACTTCATCTTCCAGCTGGACTTGGCACCTGCCCACACTGCCAAAAGTACAAAATCCTGGTTCATCAACCATGGGATCACCATGCTTGATTGGCCCGCAAACTCACCTGACCTGAACCCCATTGAAAATCTGTGAGGCATTGTCAAGAGAGAGCTGAGCGGGAAGAGACCAAACAATAGAGAAGAGCTCAAGGCTGTGATGGAAGCATGCTGGTCTTCCATAATAGCTGAGATATGCCACAAGCTGGTAGCATCCATGCCACGCCGGGTTAAGGCAGTCATTCATGCAAAAGGGCCCAAACCAAGTATTAAGTACAGATACAAGATTTTATTTTAGGAGGCCTGACGTTTTTGCTTTTAAAATCCTTTTATAATTGATTTCATGCAATATTATAATTTTTTGAGTTTTTGAATTTGAGGTTTTCTTAAGCTACAAGTCCTAATCAGCAAAATCCACACAAATAAAAGCTTGAAATATATTGATTTGCATATTATTTGTCCATACAATATGTAAATTGCACCTTTTAAGTTGAATTATATAAATAAAATTAACTTTTTCAGGATATTCTAATTTTTTGGGTAGTACTTGCGTGTATATATATATTTTTTTTCTTCTCTCTTCAGAAAAGAAATAAAAGAAATATGTATGGCCACAATATATATTTAAGGAAAAAATGACTCATTACTCATCATAAGATGTACATGACTTTCATCAAAATAAAGACAAAACCAATAGAATCATTTAATGGAAATACACAGTTACTTGTCCTTCTTTATTCAATGACCAGATGTTTCATTGAAGCTGATGAGCATATAATTCCCTGACTTTACAATCGAACATATGTTGAAGGATCTTTGATATTTTGTAAAGATGAATGCCCAAAAATAAAAAAAAAATACACAATGTTAATCATAATATTTCTGCTCTTACATAATCTGTTTCCAAACCAAGTGCAAGTGGCACTTGTGAGATTGATCAAGAGACCTGGAGGTATCATTTAATCCAGATTTCAAAGGTTTGGAGGAGCTGCTTGGTCTTGTCTGGTCCTCTGTCCAACAGGTAATGGACACAGCTCTCTATTACACGTATGTTCATGTGATACAGTAATCCTCATCCAACCATTGTCTCCTTTTCTCCCCTGTTTTAACACCCTTCAAGAAAGGATGTGATTATTTGGGTTAAAAAAATATCATCTTTAAGGCACAACAAGCTAGAGAAACATCTCTGATGCAGAACTGAAATATGTTCATGTGTCTTTTCATTGCCTCCATTGTGACATTTTGCTTGAACTTTCATGCACATACGCTTTCTGTGTTTAGAAAGATGAACTACCTACAGCACATATGGAAAGTAGACAATGTATTCATTCCCGAAACATAAATGTCAACGTATTATGTGACATTATACTTTAAAAAAAAGTTTGATGATATGCTTTACTACATTCATATGCAGTTATTTGTGTGTCCACACAAACACACACACACACACGTATAGAAAAGGGAGAAAGTCATGTTCAGCAACATAAACAGATTATGCTTTTTTGACAGTTTCCAAAGAAATCCGTTGGCAGAACATTTCCTCTGACACCATAACAACATTAGTGATGAAACCCCCTTTCGGACTTTGTTTCTGGAACATTCCCCAATGTCATTGATCAATGCAGTCGCTGCCATCTGGGAGACTTATGTAAGTTCTAAAATCCTTTCTCCTTTCAGCCTTCATTGAGCATGCAGCTTCTTGCTAACAAAGCAGCTTCAAAGACTTTTCTGGACAGGACTTCAGGCCTGGAATGTCCTTCCGTGTCCTTCAACACTCCCCCTCATGAAATGAGTCTCTGTTGCTTGTGAAATGCTGCCTGTCTGCTTTTAAACATGAAAAAATAATTGTGTATTTTTGGGGGTAAGATATGGATGCACACAGAAGGGGGGGGTAACGAATAATTAAATCAAATGGAAATTAAGATGTGTTCGTGTCTATTTCACACTCCAGCTGCTGGCTTGTGTTAAGAAGCAAAGCTAATTAATTCAACACAATCATAATGAAGTTATATTATCGTAGTTTTCCACCAACACAATCACTCACTCAATGACTGCTGCTCTGAGATGTGGAGTACCATTCATCTTCATGTTGCTTTTCTTGTACGTTAACATGTCTTTGGTTCAGTTTATGTATGAAGTTTGACTAAATTTGGGAATATTTTTGTGATTTTCAAAACCTAATTAGCTGATAGAGATCATTTAGAGTACACATTTAATCAATGAATTGATTTTTTTTTTTTTATTTTTGACTCAGGCTAAACACTCCATTTTCAGTTCCTTTCAATTCAATTTAATTTAATTTAATTTGATTTAATTTAATTCTCAAGACACTGTTGCATAATCAAATTCAATAAAATTAATTCTCCAGGTTTAATCCAGTACAACCATTCCATTATGATCACCTCTGTCCAATTAACATAAAATTGGGTTTTTCATCACTAATTTTCCAACACATGGGGGTCTTTTATTTTCCACATGTATTGTGCAGACTGACAAATTTGATCATTAAAAACAAATGTGAGGAATATGTTGCGGAAGAATCTGTACAGAAAACGCAATGCTGCTATTTAAAAGCAGTGAAGTGAAGATATGTGGACAGATGTGGCGTTTAGCATTTGATTGTCTCCAAACCAGGAGCAGGATGAAAGCAGAGGACCTCATGCTTGTTTTCTGTTGTGATCTATGTAAAACAACTCCCAGCTGCTTCTGTTCGTTGAGGTCTTTGCCCCTGATTGGGAAATGTAATTTGTTTCCGTGCTGAAAATGTGGATGATTAATTGTATGAGTAAGTGGTTTAATTTGCAAGGCCATTCAGTGGACAACATGTGTCCTTAAAAAGAAAATAACCTGTTTACAGCTTTATCTCATAGTGAAAAGGTGAGAGCAGAAAAAAAGCAGCCCTCAATCATCATTCAAAAATTTCAAAGCTGTTTTCTGTGCTCATTTATTTTGGCTATTTAGATGGAATAAAAAAAGAAGAGAAAAGAAAAAAACAAATTCAACTCTTATAAATTATGTTCATATTTCACAGAACATCATAAATGTACCAAAGGAGCTTTGCAGTTTTTTTCAGTATTCAACTTACTTGACCTTAGACCCCTGATCCAAACAAGGAAAGATCTCAAACAAAACCTGTCAGGAAAAAAAAAAGAAGGAAAATGGCTTAGGAAGAGACATCAGGAAAGGTAGACAGTTGGATTTTTCATGCAGATTTTTTTCATCTGCTAGATGAGGGGGAAAGAAAGAGGCATCGCCAGCCTGTGGGAAGTTACGCAGTCCCTTTAAGTCATCGTAGAGATGTTGAGAATGTGGCAGAAAAAATACAGAAGTCTTCCTCTTCATTAGCAGGAAGAGCTCTGAACATTAGCAGGAATCATTTATAGCTTCTTAACTGTTCCAGCATGGCCATGACTGTATTTTCGATATTTCTGAAAGTCAGCTCAGATGTCTTGACAAAAAGTCACCTGGCTATTCTTCTCACCTTAAAAATGTTCATACTCTATTGTCACAGATAACTTTTATGTCAGGTTTAAAGGGTTTGATGTTATCTGATGATCTGAAGCAGAGTTTGGATGAATCTTTGATCCCTCTGATGGTTTATCTAAAAAGTGCAGAGTCTTTCAGAGCAAAGACGAGTTGCTCTGCTGGAGGCATGTTTGAGGGACCGGTGAGACATGAATGACACCGGGATGCAGCACAGAAGCGTGTTTAGTTTGTCATAAAGATGAAACAGTTATCACATCTGGCTGAGCCTCTGTTGTCTTGGCTTCTTAAATGAATGAGGAGGTTGGATTTTTATTTATTTTTTGTACATCTAAAGATATAGCAGGATATTCTATTTCCTTTAGAGACATCAATAAAGGCCAAAATGTAAGTAACTGCGGTATGGGGATATAGTAGAACTAGTACAAAAACAAAGATAAGACAAAAGGCCAAATAGGGAGCAGCAGTCATGCAGCAAACTCCTCAGGGAAAAAACTGACTGGTCATGCGATGGGGATTACTCGAGCAGGATGAAGTAGAAAGACGAGTAGGAGTAGCTCCTCAGGTTAAACACTGTGGATGGATTGTGAAGCAAGATATGGAGCAAACCAAGTATGGTTTTAGCACATCCTAAAGTTATGTCTTCCATAATCTCTCCTGATCACCCAACCAACACTGCAGTCTGTAGATAGGTGAGGTCTCCTTTAAAGTTAGCATAAGTAGAATAAGCCATCAAAGAGAAAAGCAAAGCAAATCTGAAATCACATAGAAACTCATTCATCATGTGATGTGAATATATGGATGCATTTGTCCAGAATGTCATAAAGAAGAAGGCACTAAAGGATTTTCTGAGCCGGCGCACTTTTACAGAGGTATTGGTAGGAAGAGATTAACACGTGGAAGTAGATTTGAGGAAATGGTTGATAAGCGCGTAGGATATAGGAAGCTCTACTATAGCTGGTGCAGATAAAACACACAATGGATGGTTTAGTCTGTGGAGCTCAAAATGTCTCGGGAGGCCACAGCAGATGAGACAAGTAAAAAGAGATGCTTTAGCCAGAAAGTTGGGTGTGATAAGTTGGAAGTATAGAGGCAGGTTAATCTTGGTGTTACACAACTGACATCACAAAATTGCTCATTTTTTTGCAGTTTGGACCCAGAAAACAGATTACATAGAGTGTGTAACACAAGGCACGGCACTTTTTGGTCTTATTGCAGTGGATTGGTGGTTGTAGAATCACATGCCATACTCTCTGAGTTGTTTTGTTACTGGAGGGAGCAGATGAAGGAATTCCTTATTAAGTACATCCATCCATCCATCCATCCATCCATCCATCCATCCATCCATCCATCCATCCATTCATCCATCCATCCATCCATCCATCCATCCATCCATCCATCCATCCATCCATTCATCCATCCATCCATCCATCCATCCATCCATCCATCCATCCATCCATCCATCCATCCATCCATCCATCCATCCATCCATCCATCCATCAATTTCTGCTTATTCCATTGCAGGGTTACAGAGGGACTACTATTCTATCCCAGCAGCTAGCTGAGAGGCAGGGTACACCCTGGACAGTTCACCAGTCCACAGTCATAATCAGTAAATCCTAATTGACCTATTGCTAAGCCACACCCCCTCCACTCACTCAGACAAATGATCAACATTCAGTGACAGTCGCTATGTGATGTAGGAGATGACAGCTGTCAACACAGACAGCAGATGCGGGATCAGACAGAGGGACCATGACAAGATAAATAAAAAGACATTTAAAACAAACAAAAAAACATTGTTCACAAGTCTGAGACTGCGAGTTGAAATCAATCCTGTGAAGTCTCTGCAACGCGACTAGTGTGCGCTCCCTCAGTTTCTTGCACAAACTACTGCACAACTGCCGTTGTTGTGCCAAAATGTGATCGTCTGCCAAAAACTGACTAAACAGCCACGGGAACGGAGTAGAGTCTGGCTGCAGCTTGAAAGCCAGAGACGTGTTGTTACATGACACCTACACGACAGCTATAGCTGACCTCTTATGTACCATTACCAAAATACAAAAACTAGCACGTTTGGCTAGCATTAGCTAACTTAAACTAATGTTAGGGATGTTAAAGATAAAGTGACAATATGTTGCCTCAAATACGATGTTGCCTTACCTTAGAAACAGATGTAGACATCTTTGTTAATTTCATCCACGTACAGTTGATGTTGTGGTCTGCCGCGTAACTTTATCCAAAGCAGACATATTTTTGTTTTGAGATGTGGCTTGGAAAAGGGCAAAAACTACACCCCATCGCCCAGCCTCTCAGGATACCTAGTGTCGGAGTTGCATGTACCCCATGCACACTGTTTGACCATTTTAAACAAACAAAAAAAAACAAAACAAATGAAGACACATAAAAACGAACAAAAACGGACTAACGTCAATGCACTTCAATGGACGTTCAAGAAGAGAATGTCCACCCAGCAGGAGGGTTGCTGTGTTAAGAAAAAAAAACCTGAGAAAAATGTTTTTGTGTTTTCCTTTGGAAGAATAATAACAATCTATGAGGTTGAGGTTACATTTAAAGGTAGAGTCCGGAGTTCTCCCACCGTTTCAGTTTGGAAACACTATTAAAACGGAGCGCCCCTCCCCTCAGGCTAATGGGCACCTCGCTCTTCAGCCTATTCAGCTTCAAGCATCTCCTTCAAAGCTCGGAAGCAGGTAAAAGCCAAACCAATATTAACCCTGGTTTTCCAACGTGCACTATCTAAAGCTTTTTTCATTGCAGAGTGCTTCCTTTTTTTTTTTGCTTCATCTGCAGTTTTCTTCTTTTTCTTTGAGAGTTTGAGTGACTGGCGTCTGCTCCAATCATGAGCTTATTCCCACACAGTCATGCCCTTCGCTCTGTCATTGGCTGGCAATATATACAGAAATATCCGCCCAGAAACGTCCTGACCACAACAAAGGTAAAAGGCAAATTACAGACAGGGGGAGAGGGAGTTGCAAACAAACTCACCACCAGGCCAAAGCCATGCATTGAGACAGATTTCACTTGTGCAAGTCTAATATTTATTTTCAGGGGGGAAACTACAGACTCTACCTTTAATGATATGGTGTTAATAGTAAAATGGTCCAAATTGGAAACAGAGATGGGACTTGCTTTGAGTATTACATACCCTATTGTGCTGAAACATTCCTAAAGCAAGTGGCAGAGATTAATCATATTTATGACACACACTTCCACACACTTATTTGAGGGTGACTGTATGTGTTTCAGTGTGACTTTCTGCTTATGTTTAAAAGTTATCATGTATTGCAAATGTCTTAATATCATTATTAGCTGTGCCGCACAGTGGTATGATCTTCTGCACTGCCACTTCACATCTAAAAGCGGTTCCTGGTTCTCTCTGGAAACTCCAACTTCCATCCTCAATCCAACAACATTTATAATTTGTCTCTGTCTCGGTCCTGTGATGGGAAGGTGCATGATGTCCAAGGTGCGCCCCACCTTTCAGCCAACACACCTGATAGGCTCCAGCCCACTTTCAACCCTGAATTTGATTAGGTAGGTAAAGAAGATGGATGGATGGATGGATGGATGGATGGATGGATGGATGGATGGATGATGGTATAGAAACGCACAGCATACTTAATTTTGTGAGGAAAATAATCTCTTTTTCTCCCTCCTGGCACTGCTGTTGCCAGATTAAATCAGCAGGAGGGTCCCTGGTTATCAACCTAGCTGCATGCAGTCAGTGCTACGGGAGAGGGGGGGGTGAGTGTGCCTCTACTAACTGAGATCACCAAGAGTGTGTGTGTGTGTGCGTGCGAACGATTGTGTGTTGTATATACAAACACTTCCAGTATCATCGGGGGCCTTGCAGTGTCTGTACAGGTGTTGTTTTGTCGTACATGCTTTCATTGTTTTCATTGTCTCATTTTGTTACATCTGTGAAAGTGTTGTTTAAAAAAAGAGGGAAAAGCCTTGTGAGGCTTTGAAACTCTCCGCCAGCTCACCGTGGCTATTTTTTGCATTGGGTAATTCGCATATTAAAGGTGATAGCTACAAGTTTTTAATCAAAACAATAATTAGGGGAAAAAAACAAAACAAAAGAAAACATCCTCAGAATGTCCAGAGGTTTATTTTGCCCCCAAATTTGATGGCATATACATAAATGTTTTATCAATTTTGACAATTCTAAAAAGTAATTATTTATTTATTCATAATAAATATTTATATTTGCCGTTAGCATAGCTTCTTAGTTTCTAGCTTGATTGCTATAGAAATGGCGTCTTCTTTGTCTTATATTTCTCAAATTCAAGCAGATAAAAAACGAAGCAGTATGAGGGTGAAGACAGCAAAGAGGCTCAAAAGCCTTGTGGAGGTTTTTGCTTTCTTCCTGGACACGTAAGCTAAGCATATTTTCATGCTGGTTAGCCGGTTATGTAATATTGCTAATGCTAATTGAGTAAGTGAACGTTAGTGCAACACCTACTGGCAAGGAGGAATTAAACTTGTAGCTATCACCTTTAACCCTCACACTTTCTTGTCAAGTAAGACTTTTTATGGCAGCTCTGTTCAGTTGTAACTGTGCAACAGATTCTGTAGATGTTTGAGCTTTTTGTGGGCTTTAGGGAAAAAAACAAGTTCCTTTTAATCCCATTGTTTTGTCAATAGCACCTTTCAGACTTGCGCTGGAATGTGGTAAAATGCGGACTAGGGCTGGGACAATGCCCAATTAAATGGTATATTAGCAATTGGAAGGTTGCCAGGCAATTTGCTGTTTATCAAGGCAATCTTGAAAAGAAAAAAAAAACAGTGCTCTGCTGTGCATTTAGAGATATTTCTGGAGGAAATACATGACTGTTAGAGAAGCCCCGTTTACAAACAGACCTAGAGTCCACATTCTCTCTCCTCAGTGCAGGTACTCTGTCAGCAGCCCTGTGACAGTGACAGGGCGCATCTCTTCGATTCGAACTGATGCAGCCTGTTTGCTTATGCTTCGGGGTCATTCAACAGAGTCGGCTAATTGCAAATAAATATTGTTTTAATGTGTAACTACTGAAATGTTCACACAAGGGCTTTCATGAAGAGATTTCATGAACACATTATTCTGCAAAGCTGATTTTCAGGTTGTTAGTGCAGTCTAGCCTGGATGGAAGTTAAAATATTAAAGTATTGTACAATTACATAGTATTATACATACTGCAACGCCATTATTACTAATGTATACATATACAATACATGTAATAAGTATAATACTTATTACAGAGCCACATTACAGGAGTTTCAGCTCACACATGCAATCAAATTCGGATTATTCACGCAGCCATGCTGACTGGTAGCGATCAACATAAGACCCCACCCCCTTGCCAATTTAATCGTATATTGGCAATCTTGAGCCATGACAATCAACAATTTGAAATTTAGAGGCAATCTCACAGCCCTAGTGCAGACTCTGTCTTTTATACCTGTGATAGTGTGGGGTCTTGTTACCATGCCTCTGTTTGATGATGCGCCCTGGCTACTTGGCCACAGGGATATCCCTTTGGCTGACTGGTTAGTGCCCATGACTCTCACCCAGGAGTCTGTGGGTTCGAATCCTGCCTGGGCCCTCCATTGTGTACCTTGCCACATTCTGGCGTTGTCGGCAGGTTCCAAGTGACGCTGGTAAACAGTCCATGGATTTGTGATTGGCAGCACCCTGTGCGGCGCATAAGGACATGCTTGTGGAAAGAGGGGGCGGATGTGACAGTGTGGGGTCCTGTCACCAGGCCTCCGATTGATGATGCGCCCTGGCTTCTTGGCCACAAGGATATCCCTTTGGCTGACTGGTAAGAGCACATGACTCTCAATAAGTCATTTTCTGTACCGCTTACCCAGTTTAGGGTCGCAGGGGTTGCTGGAGCCTATCCCAGCTATTATTGAGCGAGAGACAGGTACACCCTGGACAGCTTGCCAGTCTGTCGCAGGGCCAACACAGAGAGACAGACAACCTCACACTCACATGGGGATATATAGCATCAGCCGTGCTGTCTTTGCTTAATTTCATGTCCTTCTTGCTATTCATGACTTCAGTTATATGGCATGGTATCATAATTTCCTCGATAGCATAAAAAAAAACATATTGTTTGAACTCCAGTAACACAGCTTAGAATTGTCAGTGGTCTCCATAGAAAGCACACTAGAGTAGCTAAAGGGTCGATGAAGACTTTCTTCTTGCTTTAGGAGTGACTATTCCAATGAGACTGCTCTACCGTCTCACAGAAGCTGTAAAGGCAGCTACAGCTTCAGTCCTCATCTCCTATGTTTTCAAGACCAGCTGCTTTTGAAATAGTAACTCAGCCCATATTTTTATCTGTTCTCTCTGAGATGGTATTTTCAGGCATGGCACACTCATGTCTTGAATTGAACCTTACTCGGCATTCTTTCAAAGACTTATGACAAAGACTAATACCTGCACCTCATCACCTCTCTATCAGGGATACCTGAGATCTGGCACTGCAGATTGTAATATGTTCACCCTCCTTGGGCCCAGTGAACAGATCACATTGTATCACTGGTAAATCGATGATGCCCAACCGCACTGATCATGGCTGCAAAATGGTCCCACAGCTCCAACTTCAACTAAACCTCCCTGACTGAGCTGAGTAAACACAGTATCTGACACTATATCAGAATAAAAATCACCTCCTCATCTATCTCCTGTTGAATGTTGTGAATAATGATCAGTTGTCCTTCTCTGACTGTGCCGCATTTGTTTCTTTGCATGAGAGGAAAAAAAAATCAGACTGCTCTTCTTGACTCAGTATGTCTCAACTATCCAATACTCCTTTGGTAACTCTCCCAGCTTGAACAATGAAATCCTTAATTGGTCCAAAAAAGATAAATCACTCTGTTACGCATTGAACTTTACTGGAAGCCCATGGCTGCCTGAATCAAATTCAAGTTGCTAGAGTTGCTTGCAGAAAGACTTCTTGGTCTTCATCCAGTTGTAAAAAAAAGTCAGACATACAGGTCTGTTTCTTCTCAGCCTTTCAGGAACATCATCCCTACACTCAACACGGTGCCAGTCCAGACTGCCGAAATGAGCCCCCAAATGCTATTAAAGCACTCATCTTTGACTTCAAGACTCTTTTGAAAACTCAACTTATTCTACAGGAGGGTGCTAGGGCCACTGAAAAGAAAAAAATATCATTCACAAAAAGTCAGAATTCTGACTTTAATCTCAGAATTCAGATTTTTTTTTTCAAGAACATAAAAAATAAATTTTGGGAGATTTTTTTTTTTTTTCTTTTAGTGTCAGAATTCTGACTTTTCTTCTCAGAATTCTGTTTCATTTTTTTCAGTGGCCATAATACTCTTCCTTAGAAGAAAACTCATGTTAAAAATTAAAGGCACTATAGAAGATGTTTTCAGCATTTCAGAAAGCAGAGACTGTTAATGAGTTTTTGAATAATCCACATGCGCACCAACCTGCTAGATTCACAGCTCCGTCCCCCGGCCACAGCACAATGTTCATGAACCACTCCGGTGTTTAGCAGACAGCACGTACAGATTCTCCCATCATGTCACAAATGCAAGTAAAACAGATGTTGTCTGAACGTTGTTAACTGCTAGCAGAATGATTGTAAGCTACCTGCTGCATTGTGCCAAGTGTAAAATTTGGTGGAGGGGGGATTATGATGTGGGGTTGGTTTTCAGGAGCTGGGCTTGGCCCCTCAGTTCCAGTGAGAGAAACTCTGAATTCTTCAGCATACCAAGATATTTTGGACAATTCCATGCTCCCAATTTTGTGGGAACAGTTTAGAGTTGGCCCCTTCCTCTTCCAACATGACTGTGCACCAATGGACAAAGCAGATGGTGTGGATGAACTTGACTGACCTGCACAGAGTCCTGATCTCAACCTGATAGAACACCTTTGGGATGAATTAGAGTGGAGACTGAGAGCCAGGCCTTCTGGTGCAACATCAGTGTGTGACCTCATAAATGCGTTTCTGGAAGAATGGTCAAAAATTCCCATAAACACACTCCAAAATCTTGTGGACCTTCTCAGAAGAGTTGAAGCTGTTCTAGCTGCAAAGGGTGGACCAACATCATATTGAACCCTATGGATTAGGAATGGGATGTTACCTAAGCCCATATGTGGGTCAAGGCAAGTGAGCGAATACTTTTGGCAATATAGTGTACTATTGCCACACAGAGATCATACTTGGCAACCCGCAATGGTGGTCTGTATTGGCTTGTAGGTGTAAATATAACGCCATTGTCGAAGCCATTAAAATTTATTTTATATTCATTTTCAGGCTAAATATAATTTTTCCAGGAAATGCTGTACTTTTAACACCTAGTGGAATTTTTTTTTTTTTTTCAAATCTAGCTTTAAAAAAAAAAAAAAGTTCCTTATTCAACTTTTAACAGGCCTGACCAAATCTTTGCACCTGTTTTATATGGTTATTTTGTAATTTAGCACGACGATTGTTCCTCTCTTGTACGTCATTTTGGATCAAAGTTCAGAGTAATATAAATAAGGGTGGGTGATATGTAGTGATGATATAATCTCAGCATGATAATCTCCCTGTGGATCTTCAGACGAATCACTTATTGGTTGTAAATGGATAAAAAGGTGTTTCAATAATTATGTTTAAATCTGTGATCTTAGGCAACAGGTAACACTTTACACTCAAGCATTTGCAAATTTGTGCATTTTTTCATATTCAAACCTTTTGCACTGTGCACATCAACTCCCATCACCCTACTGTAAAGTGAAAATTTCCATTTTATTCCAGGTGTTTGCATGTACACCACAGCATGTGCAGACGTGACGTCAACTATGATCCCTTGAGAATGCATGAATGACAAAAATGGGATTCCTACAATCTCCCTCCCTCCCTCCCAGAGGACAGCGCTGAGGGGCAATGAAGAGGAATCTGTCAGTTTGCTTGATGCCACTGCACACACTTCTGTCCCTCTGCAGAAAGTCGGCACCTCCAGACTCCTCTCTGTCACAAAGCTGACAAGCCCAGGGAAGGAAGCCATTCTCCAGTTTAGCCCAGAGGTGACATAGTTGTGGAGAAGCCCCGTGAACTTAGTGCCACTCTGTCAAGTCTCAGTGGAGCCAAAGCCACCAGCGCAAAATCAAGTGTTAATGTGGTGAAACACAAGAGATGCTGGCGCAATGCACAGAGCACGCAACACAAGCAGCTCGCCCACGCATCCGTAAGCACAGAAGCGCACACACAAAGACCTTGTCACTCAAGCAAACGGGGTATGTGATCTGACACAAGATGGATGGTGCTTATGTAACACTCGATTTGTTTCAAAGGTGTAATTGGATGTCTGTTTGGGTCGGGTGGAAGAGGCTCTTGGCGCCAGCAATATCAAAGCCGACATTCATCAGAGTCTGCCAAAATAACACAAAGAACTTTTTGGATGAGAAAAAAAAAACAAAAAAAAAAAACTTGCACACAGAAATAAGTCAGACCTGATATTTATTTATTTCACATGCAAAACATACATAAGTTACATTCTGTAAAAATGTAAATGCAGTGATGAAGTGTAGCTGTTCCCCAAGTTTAATTCAATATACAGCTTATTATCCCTGTTTAATCCAAATATGAAGATATATATATATATTTCACATTATCATTCTGAAAAATAAATTGCTTTCTGTGGGAAATAGCACATTAATTCAAAAACATATTTATTCAAAATAGATGCTTATTCAGGTTTTATGTTTCTTCACACAGTCACAGTCCAGTTTGAATTCAAAGAACCGTCCAGTCGAGCAGAGTGCACACGGACACCCTGATCAAATACGTAACATATACACCATGTAAACATGAATCCCAAGGCATTATGGGTATCACTATATTTTCTACATTCACTGTAAAAAGAGAGGCAAATGTTTTGCTACATATTAAAGGTTTATTATGATGTAGAGTTAAAGCTGAATGTCCACCACAGATCATAAACTTTCCCGATTAACTATAAATGGCTCTTTCAGGTCAGGATGGCAGAGAAATGATCTGTATTTGGCATTATGAAAAGAAGAGAATATAATGAATAGTTAGTGTTTAAGCAGAGAGTACTGTAGTTAAAGAGAATACAATGGTTTGCTTTATATAACTGCTGAGTGTTAAATATTTTGTTCAGGGTAGTTAGTGGTTTATTTCCCCTTGAATGTCTTAACTCACACAAAGTAGGTCGCGCCAGTCTGACGTGATATATTAACTATTCTAACTCCACAAAAACAGTCTCGTTAGATCCACAGTGGGATAGGAGCAGCACAGTTTCTTTCTCCTTTCACACAGTCAGACTTTATTCTCTGACATTAATAAATCCCACATGCAAGCTCACTTCAAAATATTCCTGGAGAATGTGAAGCATCTCGCATACACTCTCAATGTAAACACACACTCTTGTTTTCCTTTTGATGAATCTCAGATTTAGTGCAGGAAAAAAAAAATCAACACTGTGCGTCCGTTGGAGTTATCACAGGTCAAGGCTGTGCTCGTTGTTTCTGCTTGGCATGTTTCTTAGGAGCATAAGGTTTTTTGTGTTTGTCTTGTGAGGAGCGGGTCTTCCTCGCTGCTTACTGGTCTGTAGTCTAGAGTTCCTCAAAGAAGGCCACCCTGGACTTGGTGCTCTGCAGTGTTAACTGTGGAGGAGAGGACAGTAAAGCTGAGGTGAAGTTTATAGAAGTTTGGCATGGCAACATAATTACCGTATTTTCTGGACAATAGGCTGCATTTTTTTTTTTATAGTTTGGCTGCTCCTGCAACTTATTGTCCAGTGTGACTTTTACATCAAAATATATAATTTAAAGGCGTTATAGAATTTAAATGAAATGAAATGAAAAAAAGAGAAAAATACTTTATTCTATAGGTGTTATAATATGTAATATGAATCTAGCAGGTTGGTCTTGCACATGCACATTATTCAAAAACTGGCTGACAGTCTCTGCTTCCTGAAAAGCTGCTAACATCTTCTGTAGTGCCTTTAACATATTTCTAAGTGTGAATTTATATTGACTGACATGAGCCACAGAGTAAACAATAGCGTCTAATGTCACAAGAGGGCATTCTAGGCTTGTGACAACTGTATTCTGCTCTGAGGGCAACAATTCCAAAACTGACTTATCTCAGCCAGAAGAGTTCATTTTAGAAATTTGGCTGTACTGCCTGTGTGGGGGAACAAATCCTCAAAAAGCATGTTTATTCTTCTTAGTTGTAAAGTCTATGATCATTTACAGGCATTAACTTTGGAATCGGAGTGATTGGGGTATTTTTAGCAGTAACAAATTGGATATGAAATATCCGAAAATTGACGTATTTTGAATAAATAACTGACTTATAGCCCAGGGTGACTTATATATGGTTTTTTCCCCCTATTTTTGACCCATTCTTTGACTAATGCAACTTATCCTCCAGAACGACTTAGTCCGGAAAATATGGGTAAGCATGGATATCATCAACAGAGATCTTTCAGTCTGTTTTTTTGCATGAGCAGTTGTGTGTAGCCGGTTTGTAATAGATCCCTGACTTTATAACTGCAAGGCTATGAAAACCAGATCTTGGATCAATTTAATTGTGTGAAGGAAGATTGCCAGAATTCATGAACCATGAAGAACCATTTTGCACTTTTAACTAACAATGTAAGGGCATTTTTGGAAAGTGCTGGTCCTCACTAAAAAAGCTTAAGAAAAACCCATTTTTGAGGGTCAAGATTTGGTTTTAGTGTTTAGGTTACAATTAGGTTTTGGGTAGGGTTAGGGCAAGGGTTAGGTTTAGGCAATCAGTTGTGATGGTTAGGGTTAGGGTAAGGGGCTAGGGAATGCTTGTATCAAAGAATGTCCTGACAAAGATAGAAGTGTGTGTATGTGTGCATGGCTGCGAGCTGTGGCATCCTATATGAGTTGTTTTTCATGGTGAATTGAGGAGCTGGTTGCGTCATCTGAGTCAGCTATGGTGTCAGGGTCTTTGTGTTCCCCGACTCACATGTCTCAAAGCGTGACATTTAAAAGATGAAACAATGTTTTTATTTAGTTCATGTTCAGGATCTGCTGCTTTTCCAATGAATTAACATCAGCCATGAAGGAGCAGCTCAGGTCGTCCACTTGATTAAAAAAAACAAATAAATAATAAATTACTAAATTACATATTTTTTTCTTTTTAGCTTCAAAATTTTGTATTGAAAAAGTAAATTCAGTGAAAATAGCAGACCATCAGCTCTTTGACTTTGTCTCTATGTTGTAGTGGAACACAGTAGGAAAAGTTCAAGTCATCAAACCTGGAATCAAGTGCAGTATGAAAGCAAACCAAAAGGTGGATTCTTGTTTTTTAATTCTCCCCAAATTAAACTGAGTCTACAAGACTCCAGTTTGTTACTGATTTATTTAATTTATACAGTATTTGAGTGAAAATGACTCCCTCTCCCTCGATTGTGATTCAGTAAAACATCAAAATTGGCCCCCCGCAGAGGACACACTATAAATTACATTTCTTTCCAATCCAACTTTATTCATAAAGCACTTTAAAAACAACACAGTTGACCAAATTGCTGCATAACATAAACTACATATACGTATAATGTAAAAGACATAAGAGTGAAAATCAACTCTCTACCTGAGTTAAATGCCAAATAGAAAAAATACTTTTTCAGCAAAGTTTTAAAGACAGGAGGTGAATTATACAGGGGAAGCTTTCTTTAACTCTGCTGTATAACATGTCAAAGATCAAGATGACCCAAATCATGCTGAACTGGTTAAAATCAATGGGATGGAGCATCAAAACTAGACAAAACAGCGGCGTAAATTCTAACTTCTTGTTGTATTCAGGGAAAGGACACATGAACTCATTTTTAGGCCCTGGGATGTTCCTGATTTTCACATATGCCAGTGAAACATGGTGAGTTGCATGTTTTCTAGGTGCTGCTTTAAAGATTTAAAGATTAAAGAAATGATAAAGATTAAAGAAATGAACTTAAAATGCCAAACAATCCTCATAAACAAACCTGATAATGATGTTTAAAGGTAATATGAACACAATAAAAATGTGATTCACCAAGACAAAACTGTAATTTGTGGTTGTTATATTGAAAGTACCAATCTACATAATGTAATCCTTCTAACAGTGGAGTGGCTTTAAAAGGCAGTGGTAGAACACTTGTTTGTCTTAACTAGTTACAAGACTAAGTTACCAAAATTAGAGTAAATGAAACGTTTCGTTTGTAAAAACCTCACTTACTCTGTTTATATTGACCGGTGGAGTGAAAAGTGCAGCATCACTGATTGGCTCATCGATCATAATTTACATAAACTGAAACAAAAAGTCAGCCTCAGTCAGGGTTGCCACCAGGATGACGGGAACAACTCCGAAGGCTTTCAAAAGTCTCTGCTCCAGAGAATCAAACGGATGCAGAGAATAGCAGGAGATCAAAGGCAGTCGGAGGAAGAACTGTTAATTGCTTTTCTGTCCAGGTCTCAATGAGCTGGTGGTGGATTAATTCACTTCAATTAACCCTTACAGAGCAGCTAGTCGCTGACTCATCTAATGCAACATAAAACAGACGATGACTTCTAATTGGCTTGGGAAACCTTTTCCTCCCTGCGCTACCCATAAGATGAGGGAAAATTAAGTAGCTGCTACGGTAAATACTGGACTGTGGATAAAGGAGAACGGTTTGGGGAAATCCAGGTTATTTCTGGGAAAAGTCAACGAAGGACTTCAGCAAATTCAAACAGATAATGTGCGAGTGGGAAGGATTTAGTTTGCAATATTTTCAGATTACCTTGCACTGTCCCAGCTGAAAGAGAAACCCCAACTACGCTTTGGAGTGGAAAAGCCTGATTGTGTGTTTATTTCTGTCTAATTCTCCAGAATCATACGATGCACAGCACAGAGCCTCCACACTGTAAAGAATAACTATTCTGTTAATGCTGCGAATGGCATAAAATAACAAGCTTCTTCCAGAGAAGAGATCCTCCTTTGTGTTCAGTACAAAGAGGAGGACCCTGATGGTTGACCTCCTTTTGTGTGCCACTTCATTCAGTCTGGATAGACTGCAATATACAGAGTGATATATTGAGAACGATCTCAAAGAAACAGAATCCCTGAAGCTCTTCTGACTAGCGGTAACTTCATTTCTTTATATGCTGCCTGGAAAATGGGAAGTTGGTGCAGTAATTTACTGAAATATCGACCAATGGAAAACAGTATTTAAGGGAAAATCTGATCTAATTAGCTTCAAATTCAATATTTTGCTTTGCTCTTCAACATAGCCTGAACAGTCTCAGACAGGTTTTTTGTTGTCTCTTCTTGGCTTCTTGCAGGACTTTCCAAAGCTTTTAGGATGTTAGCTGTCTTTTGTTCCATTTTCTGTCATGATGATCCCACAGTGCTTGAATAATGTTGAAGTCTGGGCTCTTGGGAGGATTTATCACAGCGTAAGTCTGTTGCCACTGATTTTCAGTCCAGTTGTCATTTTGCACATATCTATCCCCCCTCCCCCCTCTCTACTGAGTTTTCAACACAGAGCTTATCATCACAACACAAGTTGATAAAATAAATAAAAAATTCTGTATTGTTCGATATTCGATACACAGTGCTCATATACACCCATACGGTTCCTTTCAATACGCATACATGTATTTTTGCACCTCTCATATACACTACTCACAAAAACTTAGGGATATTTGGGTTTTTGTATGATGTCAGAATGAACCTAAAATCCGCTACAATCCTTCCAGGTGAACTGAATTAGACTTTCTCTAAACTTTTCAATGAACATGTGCACTGTTCAATGGTTAAATATCTATTGCACATCATGCTGTTCTCCAAAAAACGAAAGTTGAATATCCCTAACTTTGTGAGTAGTGTACATATACACTGCCCGGCCAAAAAAAAAGTCGCCACCTGGATTTAACTAAGCAAATAGGTACAAGCCTCCTATTGGATAATTACTGCATGGGCGATTATCTTTCAGCTGGCAACAAGTTATTTAACCCCAACTGGTGCAATGACTTGCTTCTCATTTCCTAAACAACCATGTGGAAAGACACATCCGTGGTCGTGGAAAAGATGTT
Organism: Atherinomorus stipes; assembly: GCA_023101725.1. Classification (NCBI taxonomy): domain Eukaryota; kingdom Metazoa; phylum Chordata; class Actinopteri; order Atheriniformes; family Atherinidae; genus Atherinomorus; species Atherinomorus stipes. Next base: position 426,459 of record JALJCO010008795.1, on the reverse strand, counting down.
AGTCTGTCTGAGAAGGGTCAAATCATTGGCATCAAGAGGTGAAAACATCTAAGGAGATGCAGAAACTACTAAAACTGGGTTCGGAAAGCCAACACATTATGAAAAACTGGAAGGGTAGTGGACCATCGTCTTCCAGGAAGAAATGTGGCCAGAAAGGCAGATGAAGTGATGCAGCATCATGCCTAGTGCTACTGTATGAGCCTGTGGGGGCAGTGTGATGATCTGGGGTTGCTGCAGTTGCTCAGGTCCAGGTTCAGCAACAGTATGAGCTCAGATACTGAGGTCAGCTGATACCTGAATATACTTAATGACCAGGTTATTCCATCAATGGATGTTTCTTTCCTGATGGCACGGCCATATTCCAAGATGACCGTGCCAGAATTTATCGGGCTCAAATTGTGAAAGATGGTTCAGGGATCATCAGACATCATTTTCACACATGGATTGGCCCCCACAGAGTCCAGACCTGAACCCCATTGAGAATCTTTGGGATGTGCTGTGGTCAGACTCTACAATCATCATCAAGATCTTGGTGAAAAATTGATGCAACAGGATGCAAATAAATCTGGTGACATTGCAGAAGCTTCTGGAAACACAGTGAATGCTGCCGCAATCAAAGCTAAAGGCGGTCCAACAAAATGTTAAATGTTTGACCTTTTTTTTGTTGGCGACTTTTTTTTTTTGGCCGGGCAGTGTATATGTATGCACAGTCATCCTCAAAATTAATTATACCCTGCAATTAAAGACAGAAAAGAAAAATCAGCTCTCGGTGAAATAAGATGAAATTGACAAAAGTAATGATAAATAAAAATTGTATGAAAATCATGACCCATATTTTATATTGTGATTCAACAAAAACATTAAAAACAAACACACAAAAAATAAAACAAGTAAACAAACATGATGGGGCTCCAAAGCTTAAATGTTATTGAGCAACACTTTGAAGCAATCACTGCAATCAAGTGTTTTCTCTAATGTTCAAAAAGACTTCTACACCTGCTGACAGGTATGTTAGTCCACTATTCATGAGCAAGGTGCTCTAATGTGTCTGGATCAATTTTAATTTGTTTATTTTTTTAATTATTATGTTCAACCACAATTTAAAACAAAACAAGTTATCTGACTAAATTCTAATTTTGTAAATTTTTATTTATTATAGTTTCTTTAGTCTTTAGTTATTTGAATTACTCTTGAGAATTTAGCCTTTTCTTTAATTGGAGAGTATGAATAATTTTGAAGATGACTACACACAACCAGACTTTTGGAGATCTTTGGCCCTTCATTTGTTTAGAAGCCTCAACCCTCGAGGGGAAACGCCATGCTGAGATATTTCAACTTTTGGGAATAACATTGTAGGAACAGAAATTGTTTTTATGTCAGTCACACTCTGTTATTTTTGGCATTTTTCATATGTGCAACAAAAGAAACTGAACAAAGGATGTGTTTCTGGCAGGCTGCCAGTACTAAAGTGCCTGAAAATACAATTTTAAAAAGTCTTTTTGGTAACTCGTCTGTCTGCCTGAATTATTTACAGGTTAGTGTTAAAGAAGCACTATTGGACTTTGGCAGATTTTCACAGTGATGTTCTTCCTAACGACGACTAATTCTGGACCCATCCTGCATCCTTCCTGTATTCTCAGCTCTCTCCTGTTGGTGAAAGTCTGTCTGACGGTGATTTGCCACTGTTTACGTGTAAACAGGCCCGTCAGCCATGCTGTAACAGACAGCTACAGCGTGTGATGCTGTGCATAAAGCAAAACTCAGCAGTAAAGTGACACAGTGTCCCTGAAAGTCAAAGTTGTGAATTGTGGTTTCTCAAACTCAGGATGCTGCGGAGCAACAAAACAGCTCCAGGAAGGCACATAATAAATGTCACTGTGCCATCAAAACGAAACAGAAACACATATTTTTAAGGTCGGAAAGTTCCATAGTGCTCCTGAAAGTAGCTTCAAGCAAAAAAGAGAAAAAATATATTACTCTGAAAGTGGTCAGGCACAAGATCTGGCATGAAAATGAGAAAAAAAAGCAGTCAAAGTCAAATCTAAAGAAAGCCTCTAGAGCTGCTGTACTGCTTAAGACTTCTTTTAAAGATTACAAGAGAGTCTGCCTCCTCAAAAGCAAAATATTAAGAAATATAGGGTGGCTCAAGACTTTTGCAGAGTGCAGTAGTTGACAGGAATGAGCTCTCCTTACAGGCCCGGCGCTAACAGAGCAGAAACTGTGGCCTGAGAGAAGAGCAAAGTGCACTGGGCTGTGTTAAGAGGGCGTTCATTAATCATAAACAGCAGAAAAGGCTGGTTGCAGAAAACTTTGTCCAGGAATGCAGCCCTTCCTGATGCTTTTGGCTCAAACATATGTGATCCACATTCCCTCTGCCCCTGTTTTCCCAGCATCCTCTCCCCATCACCCCACCACCCTCCACTTGTCAGCTCCTTAGTGCATTCTCAGCACTTCTCAATGACTAAGCCTCCTTTAAACTCTCGTCTTTGAACATTTTTGCTCAACCTTAGTCTTTCCTAAACTCCTCACCTCTTTTAGCATGGCTGGCTTAATTTCCTCACGCTCAGTTTCTCCGTCCCTCTCTCTCTGCAATGCCGTGGTGCCCCTCCCAAATCCCTCTCTAATAAGATGAATGCAGGCTGCCTCTGGTTCAATTAAACCAACACTTTTAACCCAGCTCCTTCTCCTCTTGGATGAGAGAAGTGCCCCCATCAATCCACATGACTAATGACCAAGGAAAAATCAATTAGCGCTGCCTTAACAAGTACATTTACACCCACAGACAAACAGGATAAGGGATGGACTTTTAGTTATACAATGTAGTAGAAACAATGTTAAAAAATTTAGCCTGATATTTTTAATGAAATATGGGAGAAACTGGAAAAGGAAGATAAAGGAGAACGAGTGTAATCTGGCAGTCCATCAGAGGATGGTGAAAATAGAATTTGCTTTTGATAACAGCGTCTCTGACCAATTAATTATGAAATATCCCCGAAGCTAAGGAGTCACATTTTGTGTTATTTCAGTTCATTACTTAATCAGACACTGAGAGAGATGAAGTAACTAATACAGGCTGAAATGATAGAAGAAACCACACAGATTTCCCTCTCATTTGTTGTAAAAACCTTTTATATCTTAATAAACTGAAGACAAGCAGTCACTGTACACTTTCAGGGGTCATGGTAGGAAATGAACGATCCCTCCCACTCCCCCCCCCCCCGCGGGCTCCATCAAAGAACTTCAAGGCTGAAAAATGAACAGGGACCCAAGTGGAGACGGTTGCTATGAAGTAATGGTCTGAGAATCAATAACTGACTTTGATATAACAGACGGTGACACATAGGTGTCAAATGAGAAAGAACTATCAAATATCAAGTTATCTGTAAGAAGATGGTGTAGAAGTAATGTTGCAATCCATTTACAGGTCATCAACGCATGTGACTCGGGCTGATAACTGATGTCACGACCAGCGTGGCAAGCCGTGACAAAAAAGAGGGAAGGCGACAATGGCGACTTTTCTAAATAATTTATTAAAGGAAAATAAGTGTGTGCGAAATGTATGTGAACAATCAGCGGTGTAATGTGGATGCAGATCAGTGCATGTACAAACCAGGCTGCGGAGGGAAGCAGAGAGAGGCAGAAAGTTAGTCATCTGAGCTTTTAAATGACCAGCCACCCAGAGCAGGTGCTCTGATGACAGGCCACACCTAATGGGGCCGTCACACTGAACTAAACTAACTAAAAGACATCTGTACTGCAATGAGAACTCACCCACTTGATTAATCTAATACATCATTAATCTAAAGCCTCAATGTGTGAGAATTACTCCCATCTTGTGGTTTGCTAGTTGAATGCAAACAACCAAGTAGCGTTCTGTGGCGGCTCACCTATTAACGGCGTTATTACCACTATTGAGGAAAAATTTTCATCATAAGCTGTGTCTCATGTTGCAGTCTGCACACTGTGAAGTGCGGATTCGTCGGCTGCATACGTCACAGCGCCGCGTCAAGTACTGTCCCATTTCAAAAACGTCTGAAGGAAGCCTCAGAATCCAGCCTCCAAACCAGCTCTCCTTTTGGGCTGAAACGAAGGATACATCACATGTATCCTTCATGCCTTCACCTATCCCAGAATTCATTGCACACAAGATGGGAGGGAATAAGCAGCAGAGCTTCGAGTGTAATATTTAGGTATATTTGTGGGTTTTTAAGCGTTACTAGAGGTGTTAACTGGTTAGAAAGAACAGAGACCCTGTGGAACATTCAAAAATATGTGGACAAGCTTAAAAAGGGTTTTTCCTCAGAAAATGTAGTAGTTTGACATTATTCAGGTGTTAACGAGCGGTTAATGGGGTGTTAACAGAGTGCGCGGACTTTGTAGCACACTCCGTAGCCTACGTAGTCTGCGCACTTTGCAGTGTGCAGACTGCAACATAAGACACAGCTTCAGTCTTTATAAAACACCTATTTTTCCTCGACAAAAATGAAACGAAAACTAAATAAATACCAACGCACGGGGATTAAAACTACAACAAAACCTCATGACATTTTAGTCAACAAACAAAAACGAGACAAAAATACCTGACAGAAGCAACAGCCAATCAGAACAACTGTTTGTGTTGAAAGGCGGGATGTATTGCAAAGAAATCCAATAAGAACACAAACTCAAGCAGTGAGGCTGCACAGTTTGGTTAACCAGGGGATGCTAAACCTGTTTCACATTTCGTGATTAAAAATGTCCAGTCCGGGGTAGAAAAAGAAGAGCTGACACATGGACACGTTTCACATATGACGGAATGATATGACACTAGACAAGATGTTGTGTAAACAGTACAGAGTGACTTTCACCAGCAAAATCACAACCAACCCGAAGCAACATTTGCAGACAAGTCATTCTGAAATCCATGCAAAAGTAAGCATGCTGACACTGCATCGAAATTTTGGTGTGCTTTTGCAAAGTTCGTTATTTTTGAAGAAAGAACTGACTTATTACTCTGACATGATGATGAAAAATGACCTGAAACGTGTTATGAAATGAAGTAGGTGTTGAGAGGAAGGGGAAAAAAAAACTGTTACTCTAAGGTGCCAGAATGACTGTTATTTCATTCTATTTTTTTCAAAAGCATGGAAATTAAATAAAAATGTGCTTTTTATTTTTAAATAAGCAAAATCTGTGTCTGTGCATGCATTATACATTTAAACTTGTTTATTTTACCACATATTTCAGTCAAATGAATCTTCTGTATTTTAGTCAACTACTGTATATTATTATGATATTTTCATTAACTAAAACTAGACTAAAACTATTTGAATTAAGATGTGGAAATTATGACTAAAACTAAACATTTTACTCAAAAGACTTTGGGTTCTTTTTCTCCCCTCTCCCCCAATGTCTTCCTTTCATTGTGTATCTGCATACAGGTGCGCTGCAGCCCAGTCTGCCCGGTTCTGTTTGTATTGTGTCTCCTGTCTGTATAATCTTGGACAGGTTGTACTGAAAACAAATTTCGTTGCACTGGGACGGCGGTACAATGACAATGAAGTCCTCTGAGTCTAATATGAGTCTGAAAACTCTCAGAAAATACAGCTGAAAGAGGCGTACGGTTGCCTGCTGGTTTGATTTCGGTGAAGAGTAACAGACAGCTGTTGCAACACAGTTTTTCCACTGTAGGCTAAAAAATTATCCGTCTCTGCTGTTTTATATAGCAAGTACCATTTAATTATACAACTTAGATAGGAGGATGAAGTAGTGGCTGAATACTCTGCCTTGTTTCTAACGTGACACCAAAATAAACGTCACTGTTCAGGTGTAATTCACCTGTCCAGCAGAAAGGCTGCAACCTCCTTATGTCCCTGTCCCTCATGAATTGTGTCCATCTGGTACACGCTGGCTACACTGATGTATACTCTTGTTTTCTCCTGGTCATTTTTACCTCCCCCTTGCGAGGCAAGGAGTATGGATGGTCCTCCATTTCAAATGAAAACGGGAAGTTAAATGATCCCCCGTTGTCTTTGCTTGTTCCTCCTCCTCCCCCGGTGACAACACACGGGGATTTACAGCTAAAATGCGCAAGGCTAATAAGTTTGTCCCCTTTCAGCTACTGCATTGGAAGATAGCATACAACATGGCAGCCTTTGGCTGGGTGTGCCACCACCGACGTATTTATAAGCAACTCATTCTAAGCTACTGTATGAGAACTCTTTCATTTTGATGTGATTATGATTAGACTTCAGTAAAATACATAGTTATGAAAGCAATACTTGATTTTTGCTAATAAAAAGCCAAATTAGCTACAAACTCCACCTTTAATAAAGCTATAAAGTTATTCAAAATTCCAATACACAGTAAATTTTTAACTTGCGGCTCTCTATGGTATCTGAATTATTTTTTCCAGATTCTGTTTTTTTTCTAAATTCCTTGCTTTATATTTTTTTCTCCCTCTAATTCTTAAGAAATATATATATTTCGACTCTAGAGGCCTTCATGACACAGTTGCTGGTTAAGAACAGGAATCAGAGCCTGCAGCAAAGGGTTTCGAACTTGCACCAGCTGCATAAACCAGCTCAGCTAAGCACCATAAACATCCTTTTTTCTTCTTTATTATTAATACTTATTCTTATTTGTAATTCCCAGCAGTCTCTTCGACAAGTACTGTATTTCAAAAGTTTTTTTTTCCCCATGGATCTTCTTCAGGACAGCCTTCAGCTGCAGCTCAAACTTGAGAGGTGAGTTTGATAGAGGCTGCTCTCATTTTCTGACTATGCCCCGCCTTGTTTGCAACGCTTCAAAAATGTCTTATACAGCTTTGTTATTCCTGTAGGTTTGTAGCCTTTACAGACTTTCTGGGGGAGACTTGAGCCCTGCCAGAGCAGGGACCTCACACGTAAAGGGGGTGTAATACATTTGACTCTGTCTGGCTTTTCTTATTTATCTGCCAAGGAAACGAAAGCAGATCACACCCTAAAATGAACAAATTTCATAAATCTGTCAAATCCATCTGCGTTTTTAACATTGTGGAAATCTTAGGGTCCTATTAGTTTTTGTTACAACAGAACATCACACCATCAGACCCACTGAAATAGATTTTCAGTGTAGGTCTTGTATAATTTGGCATACCTCAGCCTTTTCTCCCTGTTTTCCTTCCAACTACTCGCTATGTGCAGATATATTGTGTGATATTCTTATCAAAGCATGCAGCCATTCTCCTGCTGCCAAGCCCAGTTTTCCTGCTCATAAATGCTTTGTTTTTTGTTTCTTTGCAGAGATGGTTGTGCGTGCTTGTGTTTGTGTGAACTCTTGGAAAGTGAAGCTCCTCTTTTACTGAAGAGCTCCACAATTTGTACAGTTTTGGCCAAAATATAAAGATTTAAATTTCCTGTTTTATTTCAAGTGTTTTTTGCTGAGCTTGAATTGAAGTTGTTGTCTTCTGCCTGTTGACTCAAGATAGCACATTAAACCTTCAAGTGAAAGTAAACACATTTTCACACAGCACTCCTCTGTGCAGTCATGTTCTTGTACTAGATTTTGACAGCAGCATTCTTCTTTTATTTATCTACTTTTTCTCCCCAATTTCCAAAGAATTCAGGTCACATCTATAGTTGTGTATTGTTGTGTGTAAACTTTACTTCAATCAGATTTCTGTTCTGCAATTAAGACCTACTGTCAACTCCATGCGCACACATGTATGCATGTACACAAAGGTTTGGATGAGGGTGGAATCTGACCACGTTCAGAGTATTTTCTCCCATTTTCTTTTAACATGTTGAACTGAATGTTTATGACTATGATGCACACAGCTGAGTTGGTAGCTACCTTTTTAAAGTTGCTGTGCTTGCTGGTCCCCTGCTCTGTGTTCTGGTTGTGGATGACGTCCAAAGGGGTCTCCTCTCTTTCAACTTCAGACTTTCGATCTCTGTCTTCAGTTCATTCAGCTGCTCCTGCAGATGCTTGCTCTTCTCCATGTACTCGACTCTAGGCAAGGACAAACAGAAGGTTAACAGTGAGCTGTTATCACGTATTAATATAAACAAATGCAGTGATGGCAATAGTGAGAAAGATATAAAACATTAGAGAGAGAAAGAATGTTTTTGGTCATTATATTCCAGCAGTAGGAATGCTCCACATTGGCTTTTTTACCGATATCTGATATTGTCCAACTCTTAATTTCTGATATCAACTGATACCAGTATATGCAGACAACTGTGAGGTTGTATCCCTGTTATTTTGAGAAATACAACTTTATTCTGCTTTGACAGCAAAAATCCCAAAATAGCCTTAACTCAGCCAGACGAGTTCATTTTGGACATCTGGCTGCCATATATCAGATGCTAGCAGGTATTAGCCAACATGTGGCTAATTATAATGTATCTTACAACTTGGTAACTTAACCAACAACTTAAAACCCGACATAAGCAGCTTCAAAGCAAGTCAGTTGCACCGTAGTCACATGACTCTGAAAGGAATGCTGGGATATGAAGTTCTTCTAGGGCTGTCCAATTAATCGAAATTTAATCGTGATTTCAATTTTTGTGTCAATCTCCAAACTCATATAATCGAGTTGAAACAATTATCATTATCATTAGTATTTTTTGCCATTTTTCTTGGCACAATTTCTAAAAGTTATTCTGAGGTTATCCCAGGCAATTAATTGGGTGCCATTAACAAAAATGTTAGATTTGGAATGTTCTAGCATTGTACTAAAGTTTAACAAAGTTTATTTTGGGATGTTTCTTTTTAATATAAATAAGTACTTTTTTTTTTTCAAATATAGAGAAATTGCAGAACAGATATAGGATGACTTCCCAACCCGACCGGTTGATGTTTAGCTCACAACCCAACCCGGTAACGCATCAAGTAACATCGGCTGCATCCGTCCTTCCCTTCATTGGCGCAGCTCGTGGAGGAGACGCAGTTGTTGTCTGATTAATCCGCTTTTCTGGAGTAAACCAGAAAAAAGTGATAATTATTCTGCCGGCATGGCGGCGTAAATGCGTCCGGTGCTCAGGTGCTGTTAGTAAGGAGTAGCCTACAGCATAATAGACCAGTATGGGGGCGAGTATCGATGCTGGCATCTGGATCGGGACATCCCTGATTTTTATTCAAAATATTTTAAATCATTATGGGAAAAGAGGCACTTTGTGTATTTGAATAGGAAATGTAATGATTTAAAAGCCGAAAAAAAAAATAAAAAAAAAAACCAAAAAATATAAACATCTACTTTTTTTTTTTAAGGAATATTTTGCCTGTGGTCGGTGTTTTTTCATAAGACGACAGAGGGCAGAGGGGGGGGCGACTTAACTACCCTTAGTTATAAAAAATAAGAAGCCAAAAACTCCAATTTTTTGGGTTTTTCTCTTTTGGGCTTTCTGGGGGGGAGGGAAAAAAATGAACCGTAAAAAAAAAAAAAAAAAAAGGGGGGGGGGGTTCAGGCAAGTTTACCCCAAAAAAACATTTCAGTCCAACACCAATAAACATGCTTTATCTAGAAAAATGCAATTTCCAGGTGATCACTCTTTTAACATTAAAACCAAAATACTTCCAAATGCCAGATCTGAAAGTAGTCAGATCCAGATCCACTGAGATTTCTACACAGAGCTCATCGTCACAACACAAGTTGATAAAATAAATCAAAAAGTCTGTATTGTTCGATATTTAATATATAGTGGTAACGGTTTGGTTTGATTTTTCCTTTTGGTGTTTTTATTATTTTTTTTTCGCACGTTTTTCTTTTTTTTTTTTGTTTTTTTTTTTAAGTGTATTGCTCATTCCCTCCTAATACCCACACAGAAAAACAACACAGGAGGGGGGATACTCGATTGGGATAGGTGTCATGACTAATCTCAACCATGAAGAGCATTTTAGGTAGGCCTAACACACACCCGTTACTGCTTTTGTTCCAAGCTTTGCGTCTTCTCACAATCTTTGCTTCCACGTGGGAAAAGAAGCATCTGCTTGCTGAAAACTTGTTCCTGATGTACTACATTTGTTCTATAGAATTATTAAAGAAAGTGTAAAAGCAAAAAAAATGATCTTGTTTTACAGCAAAAAAGTGGTTAAAAAGTGGTTTGAAAAAACCTGACTCTTCCTCACTGATAAGTGCTGCTTTTCGTCTGCCCCTGCAAGGAAATGCACCTGCAGGTTGGAAACTCTGTCAGGAAGGCAGGTTCACACACCTTTACGATTCATCCTACTGACGTCTTTCCTTTAACAAAAAATCCTGAATTTTTCACCCTCTTTGTCAAATATAGCTGATTTTATTATATTAATATTCAGGTTGAGGTTTATAAGAAATATTTAGCTGCTACTGTGTAAAGAAACTGCTGTTAAAAATTTTGTTTAAGGTTTCAGAACTTTGAATTTTGCGAGTACATAATACATTTTCCGGATCATTGAATTTTGTACATAATTAAAATGAAAAAATCTCATCATTGCCAAGGACTTGTTTTAACACAACGAATCAACGACATTTTAACTTTAAAGAAGACCTAAAACAATCTGATCAAGATGGCTCATGCCAGTAAGCAATAAATGAAATCCTCCAGAACCGTGATGTAACCAACAAGTTTGTTCCCCTGTGGTGCTGCTCCATTGAATTTCTTTAAAAAAAAAACTTCACCACCTAATTATATAACAGCTAAGAGGTAAGGTAATTTATTCAAGTCCACTGCCAGGGTCAGTCTTGACTGAATGTGCTTTTTGCTGTCTGCAACCATCGACCCCAAGAGCTATTGAGATAAATTGCCTGAATGCCAGCAGCAGCATCAGTGGCAGCTAATGCTGAGGGTCACATGCTGAACTGAACCCCTGAATCAAAATGTGCATATTTAAACCGATAGTGTCCCTCCGTTGCAACACCGCATTGATTTAAAACTCTCTGAAACACATTCTGATTATAAATCATTTCCTTCTGCCACATTTCTTGAGTGTAAAATGCGCAGACCGGCCAAAACACAAAATAATAAAGGCGCGCGACAGAGCAGGACAGGCAACTTACTTTTCCTTCTCGATCTCCATGGAGAGGCGTTTCATGTCAGTATCTTTAAAGTCAAAGCTGAGGTTCTCCCTGCTGCAGCTAACATCTTGAGGCATGCTGTCAGTCGGCAGTCCAGGGGCCTGTGATGGAAGCAGAGATTATAGGATGCATGTATCTTTGAGAGTTCAGTGAAAGAAAAAAAAAAAAGAATTCTGCAAATGGGACAGAAAAACAGAAGAAAGGAAAAAAAGAGAAAGAGAACACAGGAAAATACAAAAAATAGAGCTAAATACTGTGTAGTGGCATGGTAAGGTCAAATGATAGGGTTCAAAGGGGGAAAAGTGGATAAGGATGACTGCTTTGATAGTTTCAAACCATGAACATGCATATACAGTCTTTGCTTAAAGATTTTGCCTGAAATGGATTGGTATGCATTGGTATGCCACCTCAGGATTCAGCTGGAAAGGAATAAATGTAAATCCAATACTCAGTATGTAAATCCGAGCTACAGGATGGAAATACTTCTCAACGTATATTTTCTTAGAGCACAGATGGCTGCTTGACCAAAGCTGACATCAACAGGAATGGAGAATATTGTGTATACAACCTTTTCACCCAGACCTTTATAAGTATGTAGTCAAATTCGAGCAGCAGCGTTCTTTCTGCAGGTACTGTATGTGCAGCAGGCTGCATGTAAATATGTACGTGCCTTCATTCATGAGTGGCTGAGAGTTTAATATTCCATCCACAGGCATCTAAATAACTATTTGTGTTTGTGTGTACATGTGTGCAGGCAGATGAACGTGTTACGTGTGGGTTTTTAACATGTTGGAAGCTGTTGCGTGGGCTGCCTTATGCGCTGCCTGTTCTTATGCAACTATCTCCAGCTTGGTGTGGCTTTGCAGGACTACAATTGCACGTGTCAGTGTGTGTATGATAGTGGTAGTCAAGATAAAACTGTCAAACCAGTAAAATTCTGGAATAGCTTGTTCAGCTTGAAGTGTGCTCTCAACGGTTTTCTGTTACATGTTCACTTCTATATTATTGTTATTAATGTGTACCAGAATACTGTCTGATCATTTTCCACATCACATATTGCACACTCTGTCTGTGTGGTTTATTTATGATCATATTTTTGGACACCTTATAATATTGCAATATATGTATTGGAACTATGCAGGAAACAGTATTTATTTAAAGCTATATCACATTCAAGGTTGTATAACTACTTTTAAAGCTACAATTTTCACACTTTTCAGACCACAGTTAAAACTCTTGCCAGTTAATTAACATTTTATGTGTTATATCATTTGTGAAGGGCAGCAACCTCTTTTTTCAAAGAGGAAGTGAACTAAATTCTGCTGGTTTTATCATTTTTTCCCTTTATAAATAAACTAATTAAAACTACAGCTTCTACAAAATGTTTCAGTCTGTTCATGAACACAAAAAATACCCCCTGATGAGTTCAAAAAGGTTAAACCATAAACCCCTTAAAATCCTATAATGGGCTTTTATAGATAAGAGACTTGTTGTAAATCAACTATTTACTGGACCTTTGCTGATGTAAAAGCAAAGGTGGAAAGTAACTAATTACATTTACTCAAGTTACTGTAACTGAGCAGTTTTTGTGAATAATTTGTAATTTTTGAGTATCTTTTTAAATAGGTAATTTTACAATAACTCAAGAACATTTTTGACCCGAGTAATTTATTTCACTACTTTGGAAACTTTCCCACTACTGAACAAAAAATGAAATGCAGGAAGAGAACAATCAGCCTGAACGGGTGTATCTCTTCCTGCGGAAGAGCAGGAGAAAGAAATCCTGACTGGACCACATCCAGTCCTCAAGAGCTACTATCCTGCAACTTTTAGAGCCCTACTTCTCCAACGCACCTGAGTCAAATGGCTTAATTACCTCATGTGCATGTCATTGAGGCTGTGACGAGCCACTTATTTGATTCAGGTGTGTTGGAGAAGGAAGGCTCTTTGTGTTCAAATGCAAGCAAGGCAATAGGGGATTATCACGCTTCCGTGTTCCGAACTTTTAAACAGTTAGACGGCCCACTTCCGGTCCAGTTCAATGTCCCTGCTTTACTTCGTAGATAACGTGAATAAACGCCAACCCTACTGAAATTTTCACGGATTCCAGGCTGAAGTGATACTAAGGAAGAAGTGGATCAAAGTGATTCTCCAGAGTGAAGGGCCGCACTTTATAATAAAACAACGTAGCATGTTTGTTTGCAGCCGGTGGGGCACAACACCGGCATGCTAGCATTAGCCAGCTAGCGTTTACCGACGTGCTTAACTTTGTGCGTCTTAAAACACACAAACATCTGAAAATCGTGTCTGTACCCCCCCGTTTCCAGTGGAACAACTGGGGACTGCCAAGAAAGGAGACGCTTTTAGATGCTTGTGTGTTTTCAGCCGCACAAAGTTAGGCACGTCATCAAGCTGGCTAATGCTAACCTGCTAACAGTAGTCCGTCAGCTACTACTCTGTTAAACTTTGTATATCGGATAAACGCCAATGCCAAGTTTTCATTCCAGACTGAGTGATGCTAAGGAAGAAGTGGATCAAAACGACCGATTCGCCGCGGTGGAGGACCGAACTTTATAATAAAACGACACACGTTTGTTTGTGGCCGACAGACTGCGTAGTTGTGTTAGCAGGTTAGCATTAGCCAGCTCGATAACGTGCCTAACTTTGTGCGGCTGAAAACACACAAGTATCTGAAAGGGTCTCCTTTCTTGGCAGTCCCCAGTTGTTCCACTGGAAACGGGGGGGTACAGACCCGATTTTCAGATGTTTGTGTGTTTTAAGACGCACAATGTTAAGCACGTCAGTAAACGCTAGCTGGCTAATGCTAGCATGCTGTGAAGTGCCGGTGTTGTGCCCCACCGGCGACAAACAAACGTGTGTTTTATTATAAAGTTCGGCCCTTCACCGCGGCGAATTGATCGCTTTGATCCAGCTTTTGATCCAGTATAACTTCGGTCTGGAATGAAAACTTAAGTTTGGAGTTTATCCGATTTAAACAGTATAACAGAGCAAGAACGGCTGTCGTTAAAATGGCCCGGAAGAGGAAGTGCCAAAATCCGGGAACTTCCGGTAAGCGTGATAATCCCCTATAACTTCATCATCAAGTCCTCCCAGTTCAGTATGTTATGTTGTGTTGTTTGTCTGTTGTTTGTCTGATCTTGGATGGGTTGTACTGGAAGTCATCTCGTTGTACTGGTACGCTGGTTACAATGACAATAAAGGCATTCTGATTCTGATCATGCAAATATTGACAATTTGACTAATGCTAGTATTCAGTGGGCAGAATATTCTGCAGGTCATGGCATTTTAATTTGCCTCTTAAACAAGCAGTGTGCTCATTTGTTCATTAAGACAATTGAATTTATGATTTGTTTGCTATAGGAAGAAAATCAAAGGTACAGGTTGTTAATAAAGACTGCTCATCATTTTCACCATCTTGGGTACTTTCATTTGATTTTATATCCTCTTTTATTGTAAAGAGAGGTTATTAAAAACATTTATAACTCATCCTTCTTTGCAGTACTTGAAAGTAACTAAGTAACTTTTACTCAAAATAAATTATAAATAAAGTACTTTTTTTACTTTTTATTGAGTACATTTTTAGTAGGGTACTTTTACTTGAGTAGAATTCATGAAAAGTAAAGATACTTTTACTTAATTACAATTTTTTAGTACTTTTTCCACCTCTGTGTGAAAGGGCCATTTTTGTTGCGGTGTCATCAGCTCAGGAGCATAGTATGGCTTAAAAGTGGTCAGAAATAAGTGTTAACTGAATCTATATTATGATTATAGCCTGAGTTGGTAAACATCATTAAAGAATCTTAGTCTTTGAATGGTGTAGAACATTTGTAGGTACTTACAAGGAAGACTTATTAAAATATACTGTAGGTATTTATCAAATTGCACCCATGGGACGTCTGGTACCAACGAGTTAAATTTTTCTCTCTCAACCTTGTTTATCCACCTTGCGCATGGAAACAATGATGAAAACAACTAAATTAATAAATAAATTGTGGTTCCCTTAAATAAAATTAGCCTTCTTTTCTGCAAAGATTTTGGCAGAGTTCTTATAGCTCACATTTTTTCATATTGTTGTCACATTTAGGTGTTCTGGCTGTTCTCCTCTGAACATTACACTTCAGAATTTTTCATTACATGTTAAAAAACAGAGAATAAATAAAAAGGAAGCTGCAGAAGTGGTCATAGTTTATAAGACTGCATATCATAGCAACCATGTGAATCACATTTAAAGAAATATTTTCAAGTATTAGAAGCTGCAACAGTTTTCTGAAGCATCTTAAAGTAATTTTAAAACAAAAATGTAATTTATTAATAACAACCTTGTGCTTTTTTGGTCTTTGATAATCTGTTTTCATGTCTTAATGGAAATGCATGCCTATTTTTCCTCAGATTTTGGATGCAGAGCAAAAAGCAAATCAATGTGGTCATTGAGCTAAAATGGGACAGTTTTGTCAATGTGCCCTCCTCCCCTCCCACAAAGATTGTCAATAGTTTCAGCCTTCCTAAATGCCTATAACCATATGGCTATTGTGAATGCGAACAGCAATGTGTGTGTGTCATGGGTCAGTTACCCTGTACACAGCCTTGCTGGTAATCTCCAGCAGCTTGTTCTTCGCTCTGCGCTCTGAATCTCTGGCTTCTTGCAGGTCCTGTTTCAGCTGCTCAGCCTCTTTAGCCCTGAGGGGCAAACAGAGAGGAATATGTTAATTCACCTGCTAAACTTTGCAAGGAGTCAGAATAATCTAAATTGAGTCCAAAACTATCTTACATAATCGGTACATTGGTATTCAGTAATCTGGGGAGGTCTTTCTGTTAATACCCAGGTGATCAATGTATGATGTAAGCAAAGGATAATTATTTCTGGCTCCATTATTTCACCATTGAGAGCGCACACACATATGTACAAATGTGCTACAGCTGAAATAATGTTTGTTTCAACAGCGTTCCTGAACATTCAGCAGTTCCTTGCTAGTGTGGGTGAGCTATGTGCCTCAAGCATTTGAGTGGACATAGCCATTTATCCGTTGAGTGCTGCAGGTTTGAATTTTTCCTGCTGCAGAGAAGTGCTCATCCAGAAACTGCACTTACAGGTAAGTGGCTAATGGTGTCTATTTGAAATGATTGCCTAATAAACTGTGAAGTAGAGGCTGTGAAATGATAGTGATAGTACGTACACTGTTTTGTTCTGAATATGAAAAGATTTGCATAAATCTAGCCGTACAGAGAACTGACTGAGAATCAAGCCAGAGCAAATATCTAGACCTCTCTGAGCTTCAAAGAAGTAAAAAAGTCAAGAGCAGATGTTGTGTTTGATTTGATTGATCCGATTGACCCAGAAAGTACAAAAAAAAAAAGACAGAATTGCTTTGAAAGGTACAGATAAAACAAAATAAATTCTGTTTTAGCCCCGTGGAACTTCAGTATGGAGTAAAGGAGATTATTTGAAAGGAACTCCCACCATCAATCGATACTACTCCCAACAATTAACTGCTACATATGAACTGTTGTGCCTCAGGCCGAGTTTGGAGGGCTGCTGAATAAAAGCTT
This sequence comes from Atherinomorus stipes, assembly GCA_023101725.1. NCBI lineage: Eukaryota > Metazoa > Chordata > Actinopteri > Atheriniformes > Atherinidae > Atherinomorus > Atherinomorus stipes. Next base: position 409,880 of record JALJCO010008795.1, on the reverse strand, counting down.
TTTAGTCCCTTTATTCTTCTGGGTGTAGCACGGTGTCTGTAATCTGCTTCTCAGATGCTGTACAAAAACAAAGCTTTTAAGATTTAATTACTTCAAGCAGGTAAGCTGCTCCTATATCTTGACTGTCTGATATATTCTGTGCATGGAGCACACTGGCTGATTACTGTGCACAAGAATCTTTGCAAACCCCAACATTAAACAACATACAGTGCCAACCCAAAAACATTTTAGAGGCTCCTGAGCTGGGGAACTACCTTTTGATGCTCCTGTAGCAGAGCTTTTTTTGTTTGAAGGATTCACATTTCAAGTAAAAGAAACTCTTGGAAAGTTGGTAAGATGTGGGGAGAAGTTTCTAAAGGATGTAACAATACTGTGTGTGTGAGTCAAAGAAAGTGGATCTGGGTTTGAAAGATGTAGGTTGCAGCATGGATAGCACATTCCAGATTCATCCCCCTTATGCTCTTCTCCTACCTCCTCTCGGACTCCTCAGCCATCTTGAGTGCGAGCATCTCAGCCTCCAGCATCTTCTGCTCCATGAGCCGCCGCTCCTCTTGGCCCCGCATGGCGGTCACTTTGATGCGCTGCATCTCCGTCTCTGCCTCGGCAGCTTTCTGGGCCAGCAGCTTGGCCTCCTCCTCTGCGATCTGGGCCTTTTCGGCCAGCAGGTCCGCCGTCTGTCCCGAGCGCAGCTGGACAGGAGCAAGTGGGAAGAAGAAGAGATAGATGTGATGAAAAAGATGAAAAGAAAAATGACGAAAAGAGAATATTTAGACGAGATAACGTAATGATGACTTGATGTTGAGTGAAACTTCGTTGGACAATTTCTTTTGCTTTTAAATCTTTTATCTTTGTGGCACCTGCAAACAAAAAGGTGAATTTTAGACACCAGGCAACCATCTGAATCCTACCAGGGCCTCATTGGCCATGTGAGCTTCATCCTGCAGCTGAATTATCCTCCTCTCCAGCTCATCCCTGGTTCTCTCTGCCTCCTCCCGCAGCTGCTTTTCCCTTTGCAGGCGTTGTCTCTCCACCTGAATGACACAAACAGTGGAGTATGGTCGACAGATGAGTGGAAACGCGAAGAGTACTGAATATGGAAATATGGTAATGCAAGTGTCTCTGGTGGACATTTCACTATGAGACAAAAATGACAAGCGAGGATAAAAAGTTTGGAATATAAAGTGCATTAACTTTTGGATAAATGTGTTTTGTATGCTCAAACATAAAATTGGCAAAAAACAAATGAAAACAAAACATAAATTTTGCTACATTCTCAGTCAGAGGTTTAGACACACTTTTCCATTGAATTTAATGGAAAAGTGTGTCCAAACATTTGAATGAGATTGTACTGTAATCCTCAAAATTATTCATACCCTTTATTTAAAGAAAAAGCAATGGTGCTCAACAACATTTTAGCTTTAGAGCCCCATTATGCTTGTTTGCTTGTTTTATTTTTTGTGAGTTTGTTTTTAATATTTCTTTTGAACCACAATTCATAATTCATGTCTATAGAGATTTTCATATAATTTTTATTTATTGTTACTTTTGTCAATTTCAACTTATTTCACTGACAGCTGATTGTTTTCTTACTTAAACTCGAGGGTATGAATAATTTTGAGGACGGATGTAAATGAAATGACACTGCATGAGTCCTAGATTTAGCGTGGGACACAAACATATACAGTACTGGCTGGAAGTTTAGACACACTCCCATTAAAGAAAAGGCTAAATTCACAATATTAATTCAAATAACAAGAAACTGAAAAAAGTAATAATAAATAAAAATTCACTAAATTCTCTTTTTTCCCCCCTCTTTCCTCTCCCCTTCCTTCTCCTTCTCTCTTCTTTCCTTTTTTTTCTTCTTTCTTCCCCTTTCCTCCCTTTTTTTCTTTTTTCCCTCTTCTCTTCCCCTTTTTCCTCTTTCCCTTTCCTCCTTCCTTTTTTTTTCGCTCCTCCTCTCTTTCTTCTCCCCTTCCCTCCCTCCTCTCTTCTTTTTCTTCCCCCCCCCCCCCCTTCCCCCTCCCTTCCTTCCCTTCTCCCCCCCCCCCCCCTCCTCCCCTTTTTCCTTTTTTCCTTTTTTTTTTTTCTCCCCTTTTTTTTTTTTTTTTTTTTTTTTTTTTCTTTTTTTCCTTTATAATTCAGTATATAAAAATACTGATTTTGAATTGTGGTTTAAAAAAAATCATTTTAAAAATACAAACAAAACTGTCCCAGACAAATAAGAGCACCTTGCTCATGAATAATGGACCAAAATACCTGTAAACAGGTGCTGAAGTCTGACTGGATGTTACAGAAATCACTTGATTGCAGTGATTGCCTCAAAGTGTTGCTCAATAAAATTTTAGTTCAGGAGCCCCATCATGCTTGTTTGCTCGTTTTATTTTTTGTTTACTCTGTTGAACCACAATTCAAAACCAATGTCATGATTTTGCCAAAATGACTTTGGTCAATTTCAACTTATTTTACTGACAGCTGATTTTTTTCCTTATTTAATGGGAGTGTGTCTAAACTTTCAGCCTGTATTGTATGTCATGCCTCCATCAAATTTTCAGGTCTAACTCTGAGTCTGATGGGCTCTTTGAGGTCATCTTCCTTTGCAATGGTTTCCCGGGTGGTGGTAAAGCACTGGCATCAGACTGGAGAACTATGGCTTGAAACTGTTTATCTGGATGTGTCATCATTGTTGCATAATATTGCATGCGTTCATTTGCCTTTGCTTTGCAGATATTCCTGAAATTTGTCTCAAATCTGCATCTATATTTGAATATAAATTCAACCCATTTCTCCTCTCTTCATCTATGGATTTAGGAATGCATAGTAAAGGACAAATTAAGAATTTGATCATAATAAAAGTTAAAGGATCTTCAAAGTTTATGCAATTCCATGCATAAGAGACTGTGGAGCTGTATAACTGAAGTCCAGATTCTAGTGTATGCATGACAGTAGTATGGTAAATGGAACATTGCAGGGAACCTGGTTAAAATCTTATTTTATGCTAAGATTGTTTATGCTTATTTTTTATATTGCACCAAGGTAGTTGTACTCTAATTTAATTTTACCCTGTACAATAACATTAAAGGCTATTCTATTCTATTCTAAAAATGGTGTGACTTTTGATACATTCTCCAAACTGTCTTTCTTTTAGACTCGCAATTATCAGGACCTGTTTTCTGGCTCTTTCTTCTCTGGCCTGGGCCTTCATCTGCTGTACTTCCAGCGAGTCCACTCGCCGTCGGCGCATGAACAGGTCGTGGTTCCCTATGCACAGCTGGAGGATCTGCATCGGAGAAACAAACATGGATCCCATTCACATGCTCAAAATGCAGATACAAAAGTGATTCGGTCCTGTTCTGTTGTTTGTGGGAGGCTAAATAACTTAGTCAAGCCCAGCTGAACTCACCAGCTTGTTGACTCTTAGCCGTGAGGAGTTGAACTTGAAAACATTGGTTTTCTTGTCCAGAGGTTTGATGGTAAACTAAGCATGAGGAACAAGAATACCAGGTTTTTGGCAATAGCATGAAAATTTACATTCAGTTTAGTTCTATATTGCTTTGAATTGGATAAACTAAATTTATCATTAAACTCTGTTGCAGATTTTCCCACCTCCTTGTCGCTGTAGGATATGTTGCGGATCTCATTCCAGGGGAAGGAGCACTTGGGTGTCAGCTTGTTGTCTGGCTCGTAGATATGCAGACCCAGAGCATCCACTCCCAGAAGAAGATTTGTTCCCTTTTTATTCTAAAACACAAAAGAGTAAATAAACCTATTTTACTCCCCAACACCAGCGAGCAGCTGTGAGACCGTCCACCCAGCCAATGTTCATTTGTACCTGAATTTGACAGAAGCCGCTTTGCAGCGGCTCTGCTTGCCAAAGCTGTTTGTTAGAGCTGAGTTGAACAACACCGCTTGTAAGGTGTAAATGCAGTCTGTGCTCGTTTAATGGAAAACTGCTGATTGGGTGAGCTGAGTTTCACTTTTTGCTGGTATTTTAAAATGTCTCTGCCTTTAAAAGAACCCATGAATCAGGTCCCGGATCACTTGAAGTCAATTTCTGTTTGTTTTTAAGGGGTATAAGTTTGTTTTGTGGTGACTCATACAGAATATACCCCAATGCAAACACACAGGGATGTTTGAAAATGCTTAAAATTCAAATCACAGATTAAGAGACAAACAGGTGAGTCAAAGTGCATGATTATATAACAACATGGTTAAGATGACACACCTCCTTATCTCTCATTTTGGCTTACTTTATTAAGATGTAGCTAAGCAGCATCAACTTACCCTGATTAAAAAGTAATTGACGCCATACATGTCCAGGTCCTGAGCTATTTTTAAATACTCCATCTCAGCTTCATCCCTGGTTCAAAGACAGATAGAGGGAAAACGATTGAGAGGGATCCAATGGGAATGGATGAGAGAGGGAGAAAAGGAGAGATCAGACTTTATTTCCTTTGCTTTTGTGTGAAGCATCTGTCGCACTGTGTGATCTGCCACAAAGCTCTGGCAAGGGTGAAAACATAAGCACAGCACCAACAAAAACCCCCACAATGATTACTCCCTAACAGGCGTTAGAGGTCAAGCTTGGAAAACAACTTATTCTGATGCCTTCAAGACAGTAAATAATGTTGGAGAGGACACAAAGGTATTAAAACTCTTCTCATCCTGCAGCATGCTGCCAGATCTGTTGTGACTTCAAGGTCAATTCAGCAAAAAAAAGAAAAAAAGGTCATTTGCTTTCTTTAATGGCTGAGGAAAAATTGGACCATGCTGGTGTCTAAACTTGTATCAACAAGCTGCTTCATATGGGTGGTTGGAAAATTGATGATTTAAACTACATCAAAGCTTTAACAGGCAGTGGAGCATTATGCCAAGAAAACTAATCTTAACTAGGTTAAACATCAGGTTCGCTCTAACTTTAGAGCGGATCAAAAAGTACTAAAATTGTAATGCTGGATTTATGCAGCGGAAGTATGAGGTAGCGGAGTTTACGGTTTCACCCTTCAGAGCACATACAGACACACACACACACCGGCAGGTCGATCAATTACTTTGATGTGGTGCTGGCAACTCAATTTTAAATCAAATCTGAAAAGCATGTGGAGGAGTATACAAATGAGGGTTACCTATTAAAACGAGGTGATTGACTCTTTTCCTGCAGCCAGAAGCAGCATTATTACTTTAAGTGTGCTGCTAACATTCATTGCTCTAAAGGCAAGCCTCCAGGCTATTGTATCTGACTATCTAATAAGCTGTGGTAGACATTAACATCTGGGAAGCATGATTTACCCCCCCCCCCCCAAAAAAAAGAAAAAAGCATTTCATTTTTGACTATACTGTGGCTGTCAGCCCCGCAGAGCAGGACAGAGGCTGCCAGCTGCTCTGTCGCCTGGTAAAACTGGATCCATCAAAATTCTGTTTATTTGTAGGTTAGTCCACTTATCAGTACCAGAGCCTCCGTGTGAATGTGATGGTTTGTAAACGGTTTTTAAGATTTGGTGGGAGGCGGCACTTTGCTGCAGCTCAGAGCACAGCAAACTATTAGCGTGTCCACTCAGGTGTCATCTTTCCATCACCGTCGATCTGAGCTGGAACTGATGCTTACAACGGACTCATCTGGAAACTGAATGTCAGTTGTACCTTTCCTCACTGTAAACAACACCAGGTGTTAGTGAGGGTCTTCTTTTTATTTCACCACTGTGAAAAGAGCTATAAAAACAATTACTTCTGTATCTGTCACTCCTGCAACTCAGGGTTCTAGATTAAGGATAGACCGATACATCAGCCAGACGATATTTTAGGCTGATATTTGCGTTTTGGCAGGTATCGGCATCGGCATCGGCATCGGCCAATACCCCCACTTTGCATAATTTACAGACTTTTTGTATTACAAGTTTAATGTTTCTATTTAATATTTGTCTACACGTGCACTGTTTCTTTTTTTTTATATATTTATTTGAGGTGCTTTGTTCTTTTTTTATTGAGAGTTGTAAAATTCATTGTATCCTTCATTACATTAATTTGGTAGTCAAATGCAGTATCGGCCCCAAATATCGGCAGGTTGTATTGGCCATTTGCTGAGGCTGATGACAAAATTTCTGTATCGGCCCTAAAAGAAAATCTGTGTCTAGATACACTATATTGCCAAAAGTATTTGCTCACCTATCCAAATTATGAGAATCAGGTGTTTCAATCACTTCATGGCCATAGGTGTATAAAATGAGGCAGCTAGGCATGCAGACTACTTTTAGAAACATTCGTGAAAGACTGGATCGCTCTCAGGAGCTCAGTGAATTCCAGCGTGGAACTGTGATAGGACGCCACCTGTGCAACAAATCCAGTCGTGAAATTTCCTCACTCCTAAATATTCCACAGTCAACTGTCAGCTGTGTTATAAGAATATGGAAGTGTTTGGGAACGACAGCAACTCAGCCACGAAGTGGTAGGCCACGTAAACTGATGTATCAGCTCAAGAACAGTGCACAGAGAGCTTCATGGAATGGGTTTCCATGGTGGAGCAGCTGCATCCAAGCCATACATCACCAAGTGCAATGCAAAGCGTAGATGCAGTGGTGTAAAACAGCCGCCACTGGACTCTAGAGAAGTGGAAGCGTTCTCTGGAGTGACGAATCGCACTTCTCCATTCTGCAAGCTGATGGAGGAGTCTGGGTTTGGCGGTTGTCAGGAGAACAGTACTTGTCTGACTGCATTGAGCCAAGTGTAAAGTTTGGTGGAGGGGGGATTATGGTGTGGGGTTGTTTTTCAGGAGCTGGGCTTGGCCCTCAGTTCCAGTGAAAGGAACTCTGAATGCTTCAGCATACCAAGACATTTTGGACAATTCCATGCTCCCAACTTTGTGGGAACAGTTTGGAGCTGGCCCTTCCTCTTCCAACATGACTATGCACCAGTGCACAAAGCAGGTCCATAAAGACATGGATGGCAGAGTCTGATGTGGAGGAACTTGACTGGCCAACATCAGTGTGACCTCACAAATGCGCTTCTGGAAGAATGGTCAAAAATTCCCATAAACGCACTCCTAAACCTTGTGGGCAGCCTTCCCAGAAGACTTAAAGCTGTTATAGCTGCAAAGGTGGACCAACGTCATATTGAAACCTAGGGATGGTGAAAACGAAGCTCATGAGACACTGAGACATTTTGACACAGCTGCCAAGAGATCGACACGAAGTCTCGAGATATTTGAGACCGTGAGCATGAGCTACATCTGCTGGCCGTGGATGTGTTCTGCAGCTGAGGGAAGCGCTGTCTGGAGCTGTCTTGTCTCTGACACGGTGTTTAATAAAAGATACGTTGCCAACCTTCAGTTGGTGTTTCCTTTGTGGTTAATATCTTGGAATTATCCTCTGTGATAAATTAACTATATTTCAATAAATTCCCAAGCGATTGGAACCTGTATTAAGCATTGACAGATTAATAAACCCAGTCTCTTCAAGATTTCGGCTCGACACTCGCGGATGACGTAACGAGGCCTCGGTTTGTGTGGTCACATGGCTTTTGGCATGCTGACACTTCCACCAAAACAGCGGTAGCGAGACTTCCGGTTCATAAGATCGAGGCGGAGTCGAGCAGACGGGCTCGAGCATAACATCCCTATTGAAACCTATGGATTAGGAATGGGATGTCACTTGAGCTCATATGTGAGTAAAGGCAGGTAAGCTACTTTTGGCAATATAGTGTATAAGGTGCCTTAGATCAAATGCCCTGTTTTCCCTCAGTGCTGTCCTACACGACATCCAAAACAACAAAAACGCTGAGCATGTGAACATCACTACCTCCCCGTAAACCACCACCCCCCCAACCCAACTGCTTTGGGTAAAAAGCTTCTTGATCAGCACCAGTGACTCAGCTATTACTTATCTAAGTGCTGAGGTTTTTGGCTTTCAGAACTCACTTTTAAGCCAAAAAACTTCACACCCACAGAGGTTTAAGACACTCAACATCCCTCAAACTTGTTCACATCCATTTTTAATTTAGCTCAGCTTAGTGGTGAAGTGCAGCAGTACAATAGCAGATTTTCACACTTCCATCATTTTAAATTTACTAAAGCAAATGCTTTTTTTTTCTTAGTCCAACAACTTCTCTGACACATTTGATCTTTGTGAAAATACAGCACCTTTAATTAAGTTAAAGTTATGCTAATTTGTGCACAGTGGTGTTTATCTACTTTCCTGACCAACAGTGAATATTAAAAAGTTTACATTCTGAAACCTCCAACTTCCCTTCAGGAATTAATCTTATGCAACTCTTTCTGCATTTCAATGCCAAAAGTGGACCAGTTTTACATAAAACGCTTATTTTCGGCAAAATCTTTCCCTTCCCATGCAAACTCAAAACTTGAAAAGTGCTGATGAGTGAAAATTGTGAGCAGCCCTTTTTACCTTGTCCTGCCTCTGTGCTCTGCATAGCACGCTGTGATCCTCTCCTCCCACATTTTTGCAGTCATCTGGTACAAGTTAATCACCTGAAATGGAGAAAGACAGACATAAATATGCATAAATGCATGCGGGTGATACCTTGTTTATTAAAATGCCACACAGTGTACAATGCAGGCATGGGCTAAGATAAGAAGACAAATGTGTCAGCATCCTTACTCATGAATGACAATAAGGAAACCAGCCATCACTCACTCTCTTTGGCAGCAGTTCCTCCTCAGCCAAGAAGCCCGGTTTATGAATATCAGGGTCGTAGTCTCCGAACTGTAAAAGACAGCAAAGGGGCAAAAATGATTAATATCATTCTGAATAAATAACCACTATTCTCCTTTCATTTAAAAAAACCCAGACTATCCTCCTGGGTAATGTTAAAAAAAAATCACCACAGTGAAGAAACAAAGCTTTTGGGAGAAAAAAAAAAGAGTCTTGTCTTCCATCATGTTATTATAATGCACACAGTCAATGGTCCAATTGTTCTGGGAGGATGTAAATGATGCTATTATAGATGCATGCCTGAGAGAGAGCTGAGACGGCTTAAAGAGTTGTTGGGGTACAAATTTAATCACATGTTTGAAGAGAGCTATAAATGGATTGGGCATGTCTGAGTGGTGCTGGGGATTTCTTTTAGGCGGATGTAAAGCTGCTGGAGAGGTATGAATTATACATATGGCAACTCATTTAAAAAGTAGGCTACAGCTGTAGATTTATAATTAGGTAAACAAGCATTTACCTGTGTAGGGCTGCATGTTCAAATATCAATATTAAGTCTAGCTGTGTTAGTCCTTTGAATAAGGACGTTTTCGCCCTTGAAATTGTAAGAGCTCACTGACAAAGACAATGTCTCTCTATTAATTAATTTCAGCTACTTTTAATAATTTTACAACATAAATTTCAAGATTTCCACTTAGATTATGTCTTATACATATAACTAATCAGCCTCACTCAAAACCACTAGTTATCAATATAGCTGCAGAATCTTAACACTTATATTCCACTCAAAAGCTAAAAAGTAATGCAACTGTCTTCTTTTGTTTTTTTCCAGCTGTGACCTGTGAAGTTTTTGAGGTGCTTTGTTGGAAAACTAAGTAGACTGTGAAGATTCATCCCCCCCTCCCTGATTCTGAGAGAGAAAATCTGACATTTTATCTGAAATTTCAGACAGCTGAAACCCTTTATACCTAGGATGAAAGTTTCACTTGGTAACTTAACGGGAAGATCAGAAAACACAATAAGTGTGTTAGCAGTCTCTTAACTGTAATGAGATATTATGAATTCGATTCACAGCACAGTGAAGGATATTTTTCAACAGCCATGTCGAGATAAACAAGTGACATTTTTAGATGTCTGGCATGGATCAAATAAATAGTCTTTGTAGTATTTAGGTTTTAATTAAGAGCATACTGAGAACTGTACTTAGCAAACCCGAATTCATTAAGTTCAACACACTTACAACATCAGAGTAGTGACAGGATTGAGATGCTGAGAGCCGCCTAATTAGATCTTGTCCCTTCAGTTTCCATCTTCACCTCCTTTACTCCCCGGGGTCATCCCCGTTTGTTTATAACAGCTACATAATTGATGAGAGATTGATTTATTGAGGTATTATGGCACCATTGGGCCTCAGTTAAGCAAAAGACAGGATGACACTTCAGATTATTTCAAGCAACACTTAACTAAAAGCAGCAGTTGTTCCTCAAAGGAAAACTTGCTGGTGATATCAACAGTGGTTCAGAAGTGACCACTAACTAAAGGGTAAACTACACTCAATCGAGCCCCACTGGGATGTATTCCTGTTGAAGAAAATCAATTAAAAGTACAACAGTGAGAAATAAAAGCTCCCCAAGGTGGCCATAAAATACATTCTAGCCAAAGCAACACATTATTGTTCACGTGTGTAGCTTTTGGAATGACTGATAGTTTTTCATGCTTATAGCTTATTTTAGTTGCAGAAAAGGTGACACAAAACTGCAAATACTTCTTGCTTTCAGACATAACTGGGTGTGTGAACAAGCAGTTGTTACAGCAGTTAAATAAAAATAATATAACATAGAGATGTCCAATACGATCGGCCCACCAATGTTATCGGCTGATATTAGCATTAAAATATGATATCATGGAATATTGGTATCAGTTTTTTTGTACCAACATTTTTACTAAAAAAATCTTATGTGATCTCATTGTTCTGTTACAAAATCTCACGAGAAACTGTTGTCTCATTAGCATTCAAGCATGTAGAAAAGTCCATGTTGTTGTGGAAAGAACTTCATATCCCAGCATTCCTTTTGGAGTCACATGACTACGGTGGAGCTGCTGCTGCTACAGACTGACTTGCTTTGAAGAATATGTCTGGTTTTAAGTTGTTGGTAAAGTTGTCAGAAACATCAGAATTAGCCACATGTTGGCTAATACCTGCTAGTATCTGATATATGGCAGCCAGACGTCCAAAATGAACTCCTCTGGCTGAGATAACGCTATTTTGGAATCTTTGCTTTCAGAGCAGAGTATAGCTGTATCTCAAAATATGAAAGATACAACCTCACAGTTGTCTGCATATATATCAATATTGGTTGGTATCAAATATCAGAAATTAAGCATTTGACAATGGTCTGACATTGGTAAAAAAATAAAAAAAAAAAAAAAAGCCAATATCGGACATCCCCAATTAAAACTCCTTTTCATATTTCAGAGTTCTGATACAGACAATATTTATGAATGACCATATCAGTTTTTTGTGTTGGTTGTGTTTCTGCTCTCTTTATTTCTCTCCGGTAAGACAGTAACATTAGTTTCGGTTACCTTAATTCATGACAAAAAATACTTTACAACACCCCATATGCAGCATAAACGACATCTGTTGCACATCTTAAACTATCCACTGTCAGAAACAGAGTAAGGGTTGGGACCTCCTCTTATAGCTGCTCCTGATGATTGTCTGCTTTCTTTTCTTACAAAGCAGTAGGATATTTTCTGGAAAGTTTCTGGTGCAGCAGCTGATTGTCTAGTTTCTTTGTTCAGGTTGTAAAATTATTGTTGTTGCTTTCCATCAGTCGTATCTTTGTCTCCTTTTTCTCCTCTTCGCTCTCTCCCTCTCTTTTCTCCTTGTACGCCCCCTTCCATTGTTTTCCCTCGTCAGGTCCAGCATAAACATGCAACTCAGCAATATCCAAAATAAAGAATAATACACAAGTATCAAGGGGGAGCCTTAAATCCACAAAGCTTTATTTCCATTATATCCACTAAGCTCCCCTTGACAAAGCAAATTTTTCAACAACACAGCAGCTTGACTATTATTCTGCTAGGATGGTGGACAGCACAAGTAATAAAAATGAATAAATAAAAGAAAAAGAAAACAGTGTTTGGATCTCATCTGTGATTCCAGATTCCATACTGCCCCTATACAAAGTATGGTTCAATTTTAAGCAAGTCAGTAGTCATGATAGATTAATTGATACAAATGATGCAGTCTAAGCTAGCAATGTAATAATTCAAGCCACTGTCTCAGCCTAAGCTGCTGCCACATTTTAAAGTGAGTACATGACCACATACACCTAATTTTGTGTGTTTTATAAAGGCAATCTTTTTAGGAATTAAGTAAAATAAACTGCCTGTCATCTCTGTTTCAAAGCTTGGACACTTGCTTTCTGCCCACTGTACACACTCTTCTGTGATCACGTTGCATAAAAAGACACATTTTTCCCAGTTATTTTATACAGAAGAGGATAAGGGCCAATGAAGAAAAAACTAAATAAAATTCTGAGAAAAGTCAGAATTCTGACCAATTTCCAGAACATAAAAAAAAAAAAAAAATAGGAGATTTTTTTTTTTCACTTTCTGAAAAAGTCAGAATTCTGACTTTTTTTTTTCAGAACATTAAAAAAAATCTGGGGATTTTTTTTCAATCTCTGCTTTGAGGAGACAAAAACACAACAGACAGAAATTGAAAAAAAAATTCTCCCAAATTTTTTTTTTTTTTTTTTTTTACATGTTCTGGAAAAAAAGTCAGAATTCTGACTATAAAGCAACCTTTACAGACGTTGCATTATTACATTATTTTTTTTGATTGGGTAAATTGTTATGAATGAGGTAATAGAACTCTGATACAAATACAAGACAGACCCACCATTAATCAAAACAGAATATTATTCCGATCTCAAAATCTTAACTGAAAACTCCAACCAATCCTTGCAGTGCGACCCTCACCTAGGATTGGCCGAGGGACCTGCCTATTAGACCTTGCTTCTGCATTACGAGGTGGCGTGAATGGGGGTGGGTCCTTTGAGTTAGGTGGGACTGTTGATATTGAATTTTGCTGTGCTTTCTAAAATGCAAGATCGGTAAGGGTTGCTTTAATCTCAGAATTCTGACTTTTTTCTCAGAATTTTTTTTTTTCTTCAGTGGTCCTAATCATCTGCCATAATTTCAAACACTTCTAACTTAAATTGAAAAAAAAAAAAAATACAAACTGTGATTAAATCAAAATTTGGTGCATGCCTCCTGTTTTAGTGCCCCCCACTAACGCGGCCTTCTGCAGACTGGAGAGGGCATCAACATTCTGACATTTGAGAGGAGTGACCAATGTGGGATTGACACACTGTCAGTGCAAGGATGATGAATTGTAATGAGCACAGAATAAAATATTGAGTGTTACAGACTCTAGCCGAAAAGAACAACTCTGTTCATATATTCAAAAATGATACTTGTGTCACATTATATTCCAAACATACTGAGACCCAGCTACGAGCCTCGTTTTCGTCACCTGTGAAATACAACAATTCCCACCAGTGTCATTCATGCCTGTTATGCTTCCATTCCACTCCCTAAATGGTTGAGGGAGACAGCCTCACTCCCGAGTACCTAACCTGTCTGCCAAAGAGGCTCCCTCTGCCTGTTTTCAAAGAGCAGCTGTTCCATGAGATTCCTGGTCAACACCTCTGTGCAGCATTGCACCTACCCAGAATACAAAGCAGGAAGCGTTGAAACCACCAAAGACCCACAGTGGGTGAACTCTTGGCTCACCCAGCATACACACACAGCCATGAGAAAAGTACATCCAACTGAAAATGTTTATTTTGACACATTTAGACAGCCAAACATTTTATCCTCTTTGATACGGTGCCTACAGATGAAGGAGATACAGACGATTTCAACCACAAAGAAAACTGGCTTGTTCAGTTTTTCAAAAATATAATATTAGGGGTGAGATCATTCTATGGAAAAGGGAAATACAAACGCTAACACGACTCCCATTCACATAAGTAATGTCACATCAGGCATTTTGCATGAACATCCACCCTCTCTGGCTTCAGTTTGCTGTGATTTATTTTATTTTTTTTTACATTTTTCTTGTTCATTTTCTTCAGTGTTCTGAGGATTCTCCTCCTGGTGAACGGACTACATCTGGTTCATCTTTATCTTTTGGATGGCTTCACATTATCTCCAAGCACTCTCTGATATGATGCAGGATTCAAAGCTGAATCAATGACTGCAAACTAATCACTCCCAGAGGCAAGAACAGCATCAAACCACAACATTACCACCACCCAGATCAAAAATGAAACAGTTTGCTTGCTGTACAAACACATACTTTGACATGTGGGAGTCTGCGTTTGATGGAATTTTCCATGTGTCTGATCATTTTTTTCAAACTTAAACTGAGAAAGTGACAGAAAAAATGTAAACGCTGCATTTATATGTGTCAAATACAATGACTATTTCTGACCTGTCAACGGGGGTCTAGAAGTAGGAGTCTGAAAATCTGTAGAAACCACTAAAGTGTGGATATTTGGTATCCAGCAGCCATATGCATTTAAGGAAAAATCACTGCTGATAATTTAGTTTTTTTCAATTGCGTACACACATTTTCAAAGCTCTTTGTCTATTTCTCAAAACTTTACGCACAAATCCAGTTATTGCTCACGCAAAATGCAAAAAGCCCCCCCCCCCCCCCCCCCATCTACTGCAAAAGGAAACACAGAATTCTAAATATTGTAAACATATCTCAAAAGCAAGCATTTGTCTCACCTCATAAACACATTTCCCATTTTATCACATACTTGTGTGTATCATTTACACACTGTTGCTCTAAATCTAAAGCTCATTTTTTATTGATTTGCTCCATATGATTGCCATATAAGAGCGAAAATAGGCATGCAAATAGAAGTTGACACCAAAAATATTTTATTTCCTGAGTAAATCTGTTCTTGCTGTGGATGCAGAGTTGTATAGTACTACAATAGAGAAATCAAAGCAAAGTACACCTCACACATGGAATAGGCTAAAGCAAAGTTTTCTCAGCATTGTTGTTATCCATTGTTCAAGACAGATCGTTTGACCTTTGACTTATTTATAGACCTACATGTATGTCAAAACTGCAAAAACTCAAATCTTTGCAAGTATAATTTTCTGATTTCTAGTCAAAATATCTCATCACACTAAAAGATAAGACAAAGAGAAATAATTCAGTGAGATATCTGAACTTGTTTTACGGTAAGGCGATGCAATTGACAGTATTTCAAGAAATCTCATCAAGTAAATTTTGCTTATGCCATTGGCAGAATTTTATTGCTTATATATTACAAGCATATATATATATATATATATATATATATATATATATATATATATATAAATATAATTTTTTTTTATTATTATTATTTTTATTATTAACTTTTTGTAAGAGTGGCCAAGATTTTTTTGCTTGTAATAGTAAGCAAAATTTTCTTGATAAGATTTCTTGAAGATGCATTCCGATACGTGGTCTGGCTAGTATCAGAGTATCGACTCCAGGGTATTGATATGCCCATCCCTAGTTTCATACTTTTTTTTTTTTTTTTTTTTTTTTTTGTATTTTTTTAATATTATATCATATTTTTTCCCCCCTTTTTTTTTTTTTTTTTTTTTTTTTTTTTTATTTTTATTTCATTATTTTTTTTTTTTTTTTTTTTTTTTTTTTTTTTTTTTTATCCCCCCACGAAAGGAGAATACCCCCCTACTATGTTGTTATAGGATCCCTAATAAAAAAAAAAAAAAAAAAAAAAAAAAAATAAAACCCCTGCAAAACCAGCTTAACTGCAGTATACATCAACGTCTCTGTGTTGCTATCCTGAATAGTGGCAATAAAAGCGTCTTTTGTTCACTACATTCATTATGTGCATCCTCAAAATCATATTGCACATGTGATTTATAAAGAAACTCCAACAAGGTGTTACTCAAATATAGGGTTTATAAAAATAGAACAGACCATCCAAAGACATAAAGCCTTCTCTCTTATCTGTCACTGCTATGGAGGCATAAAGATGTCATAATCCCTTTAATCTCATTGTACGTGTCATGCACCCATGTACAGGTGTCAAAGAATCAAGTACACAAATTTAAAGGGACCCTGAGAAACCCACCAAGTCCTTCCAAATCCCTTGCATCTGTTATTTTCTGTTAATTCTTTCCCACTTAGAAACAAATACATTGTAAAGGTAACTTATTGCTTCCTATTGTATATCTTGTGAACTATAGAGTATTTTTTTCTTTCAGACTGTGACTCAGTACACACAGACAGATTCTCTGTGTGACTATCTATACCTGAACAGAGCTCCAATTCACATTAAAATAAAAAAAAAAAAAATCTTTTCAAGCACTCTTGAAATATGACTTTATTCTCTTTATTCTCTAACTGCAGACTTCAGGCTGGTATAATCGTGATTAAAGATAAGCTCTGGCACCAAAGTAGTTTCCACAGTGTAATATACTCTTCTTCGCTCGCTGCACAGTGGATCTGCACAAAAACAGAACATGAAAAGACAGGAAGAAGAAGTAAGGTCTGCCAAAACCTCTCAACAGCTGCAGAGCTAAACAAGTACCTGTTTCCCTTTACAATGGCAGGGCAGTCATTCTGACTCTAATCAAAGTAGACTGCTGATTAAATGAAAACAAATTGGGGCCTCATAATTTGTGCTGCTTCCAGAAGTAGGGTGCTGACACTGCGTAGCACAAGGCACAAGCTGATTTGTAGGTTTTTCTTGATTCACGCAGTCTCTTTTAACCTAGGCTGGTTAAATTGGCATGAGAAATGCAAGTCCCAGAGAGCTCATGGACAAATCTGAGGTAGAGATCTGGTTTGACTAGACCTTGTCTGCCTGTCAAAAAGCCGCACTGCAGTCTCTCTTTGGTTTGGAGATTTAAAGAGAAGAATTGTTCAAGCAAAACAACTTGCAGCTTATTAAGGGAGGATTTTTTTTTTTTTTTTTTTCCTAGCGGAACAATTTCAATATGTGGCAGGTAACCTGTTTGATCCTCTACCAATAAAAAAAGAAAAAGTGTACAGTGGCTTCATGGAGAACGAATAATGTGGTTTATAATGTGAATAAAATCTAACAAAATCTATTATATTTCTAAAGCTAGAAATATCAGCCATCCAAAGGTAACATCAATTCAAAAACAATCAAATGAGTGCACATCAAAAAGGCTGAAAACAAAAATGAAGTATCGCTGTCAGAATTGAAACCTACTTTATTTTGCCAAACAAGGCTGCAATCATCTGCAAGAATTCTGTGCACTGGAATGCACTTGGCTCTCGTCCGCTCATATCAACATACACACCCTCAGGCCAACCAACAAGTCATAATGATGAGAGCTCACCTGAGGGGGTCATTCTGATCAGATGCCTGAACTATCTTAATTGGCTCCTTGGAGTATTTCTTCCTGGTAATCTTAGCTCCTCAGCTGTATGCTCTTATCACATTTTACACACCAGCTACTTCAAGGAGAACAAAACTGTTGCTCAGTCATTTGGTCACGGTCGACAGAGGTCATAATATTCAGTTAATTCTTTAAAAAATAAATAAATAAATGAAACAAAATAAAACACTGACTACAGCTGATTAGCCAGAACATTACAGAGGCCTATCAGACGCAAGACCTCTTAAAACCCCTTTTCAACCAAATATGAACTGTTGCTGGTTTCAGTGTTGGTGCTAGTGCTTAGCTGGTATGAGTTGCACATACTCTCACAGCACATTAAAAACATTCATTCATTTTCCATACCGCTTTGTCCAGGTCAAGGTCGCGGGGGTTGTGGGAGTCTATCCCAGCAATTATCAGGCAAGAGGCAGGGTACACCCTGGACAGGTCACCAGTCTGCCGTATGGCTAACACAGCGAAACAGGCAACCATTCACACTCACTCCTAGGGACAATTTAGAGTGGCCATGCATGTCTTTGGACAGTGGGAGGCACCTGGAGTACCCAGAGGGAACCCACAGAGAACCAGGGAGAACATGCAAACTCCACACAGGAAGACCATTATTAGAATTGTTTGAACCCCCTCCCCAGCCAGGGCTCGAACTAGTGACCTTCTTATTGTGAGGCTGCGGTGCTAACCACCATGCCACCATGCAGCCCACATTAAATTTAAAAAACAACAAACAAACAAACAGTAGGAGTAAATGTCATTAAAAACAGTAGGAGTAAGGGTGCGTCCCATTACACCCACTAGCCCTACTTTTTAGCCCTACCCCTAAATTTTGCGTGTTCCCATAAAGGTAGTGCTGTCCCAATTCCTCTTTGCATGTCGGGGCAGTGGACATAACGAGGAGGGGTAGGGGGTATGAATCTAGCCCTTCAGAGCGAGGGGTGTCAGATGCTGACTTGCTGAGGAAGGGCCAGAAAAAATGGAACAGCGACCTCCGGGGAGCGACAGGACTCAAAGAAGAAAACTCACAAATATACATTTGTACAGATTACACATTTGTTCGTAACATAAGCCAGACTAGCCACGTTAGCTAGGCTAAAATACTGATGACAAGCTTGCGAAGGCTTTTCTGCAATTTACATGAGACAACAGTTGCCATGGCAACCTCTTCCCCGTGTGGTTGTTTTGTTTATTAATCAACTGAAGCATGATAAATGATGAAAAAAAGAAAAACGACAGCAATTGTTAACTCTGTGTTGTTGCTGGGTGTGTTGCTATGGTGAGACGTATGTGCACGTCACAGTCGCTTACGTGCCTGAATGTAAATGCAGAAGTGGTGTCCCAATTCCTAGGGAGGATCAAGACGCCCCTCCCCTTGTGGCTTCAATTCGAGGGTGTAGTGGTAGTGAGCGAGGGCTAGTGGTTGAAAGTAGGGAGAACATTTGGATTGGGCCTGAATGTCATCGCCTACAAGAATGAAATACCTTGCTGTAAAACTGCATTTCTTCTTATTTGCTAGGGTGTAGGTGGTTTCTGTAAATGAAAAGAAAAACTTTGTAGAATAATTTTTTGCATAGAGGCAGGGTACATTGTTTTGCTTTAAGAGACGACTGGCGGTCTGCAAAAGTGTTTCGATAGCCAGGCTGCCCTGTTAGAAGGAGTGCAATGTAACTGCACAGCTCAGACATCAACATCCGTCCATCGGACTAGTAAGCATCAGATACTTTTTTTTTTTTTTTGCAATGCTGTGATGCAGCTTTCTAACCACCACACCTGCTGTCAAAAGCATCAGGACCTTTACAACTGCTCGTTTTTCCTCCTTCCATCAACTGAGATGACGGACTTTTCATTTGATACCCATTATATCCTACATGTTGACATACGCTCCTGTAACCAGATAATCAACATCATTCAGTTTACTTGTCAGCGGCTTTCGCTTCATGATTGAACGTTGGGAAAATTTGCTCAGTCAGGCTCAGCTAACACAACTGCAGATGTAACGATCATGCTCCATCTTGCTCCTGCTTTTGAAGGCCACCAAATATCAACCTCTGTGAGAGAAACCGCCTACACCCTACCGACAGGGAATAAATGCAGTTTTACAGCAGAGTGTTTCATTCTTGCGGGTGATGATAGGGATGCACGATATAATCGGTCCCCTATCAGTATCGGCCTATATCTGCCTTAAAACTGAGTAACGGACATCAGCCACCGCACTGATATTTAACCGATCAGACTGCTGTTTCTAAAGTCTAAAAAAAAAAAAAACTTCTTCAAAAACGTCTTCTTTACAGACTTTAAAACCTCTAAAGACTAGAGGTGGGAAAAAATAACAATAAACTGAAATACTGCGATATTTTCATATGCTGATATACTGAAAAAACGCAGTATCGATTTATTTTACTAATGAAATCTCGCGATATTTCATCATTGTTACAAAATCTCGTGAGATTTCACAAAAATTTCCCGATATGAAAATATCACGATAATAACAAAAATCTCACGAAATATCCTGAGATTTTGTGACAGAACGATGAAATCTAGCGGGATTTTGTCAGTAAAACAGATCGATACCGCGTTTTTAAATATCTATTTGATATCGGCATATGAAAATATCACGATATTTCAGTGTATTGATATTTTTTCCCACCTGTATTTTTTTAAGCGTCAGAAATGGATAACATAACTGCTATTTGCAATGACTGCTTTTTTTTCAGCTTTAATATCGGTTTCGATATCGGTTATCGGCCATGAGTTTTAAACTGTCGGCATATCGGATATCAGCCAAAATTTTAATATCGTGCATCACTAGGTGATAACATTTACTCCTACAACACAACTCGTTCATTTATTAAGACATGCAAACGCAATCCTGAGGCCACCAAATCGGACATTAAGAGTATAATAAGTTCCCACTTAATCAAAATTAGATTTAATTGAGATTGTAAAATTGTAGGGATGTCCAATATTATCCCCTTAACAATATTATCAGCTGATATTGGCATTAAAACCTGATATTGGAAAATATTAGTATAGTTTTTTTCGGACTGATATTTTTACTACCAAAATCTTGCAAGATTCCATGACAGAACAACAAGATCTCACGGGATCTTGTTCCATTAGTGGTCTAGCATGTAAAAGTTTTTGTTATTCTGGAAGAACTTCATTTCCCAGCATTCCTTTCAGAGTCATGTGACTACGGTGCAGCTGCTGCTGCTACAGACTGACTTGCTTTGAAGATGCTTATAATACGTCTGGTCAGTTATGTCAGAAACATTGAAATTAGCCACATGTTGGCTAATACCTACTAGTATCTGATATATGGCAGCCAGATGTCAAAAGGAACTCCTCTGGCTGAGTTAAGGCTACTTTTGGGATCTTTGCTTTCGGAGCATAATATAGTTGCATCTCAAAATATGAGAGTTACAATCTCCCAGTTGACTGGATATATTGGTATCGGTTGATATCTGATATCGGAATTTAAAAGTTGGACAGTATCAGATATCGGATATCGGTAAAAAAAACAAAACAATATTGAACATTCCTATAAAGTCTTAAACCCAAAACAAATCAGCACAGACGGAAGCAAGTCAAACTAGCCACCCTTTTTATTTCCTTGTGAAAACATGAAAAACGAGAAAACTTCCATGATATTTTCAGAGGACAGTCCTGAAACAGTGGTAGATGACTAAATGCTTATGTAATAATTTATGAGTCTCATATATTTATGTTCTTGTTAAAACCCAATAAATGGTTCAACTATGCCACCTGTTGATGTAAACTAGCACCAAGACCAAAATCTTTACAAATTAGAAATAATATGTGGGAATATTAAGGTAAGTTTAGGCTTTGTGTAGTCTAAAGTTGTTAAACAAAAATAGGCAACTTACTAAGGAACTCACTCATGCAAAGGTTCCTGCAGCTGATTTCCTGTCTGTATAATAGATTCATACTGATGAAGTGCACGATGCATAAACAGCTTTATGCCACTAAAACTTTGCTCTACAGATCTAAGTGGCTTAGTGCATACACCGTGCTCTCTTCATCACTGTCAAAGGTACATTTGAATTAGCAAGGCAGGGAAATTTTTGAGAAAATTGTGAATTCAGATGAATATGCTAATTTTGTATAAACCTTCCAGCCTGTCTGGTTAATTTCTGTATTCATCTCTATCTGCTAATGACAGTTAATGAAAACATAACCTATTTTGTGCAGCATTGTTTTACAGATAAAATGTGCAATGGCCAGGTGTCACTCATGGAACATATTTCAACTGAGACCAAACTGACATGGAAACCTAACCTGGAGCCAATAAAATGTCCCACAGATTGCTATATCCAGGTTAAAACCAATATACATACATTCAGATTTTCTGTCTTTATGGAAGTGCTTTTAATTAAAGAAGTTACATTATTCAGTGAGGGAAAGCAAGATACACAAGCATCGACTTCAGCATTGAAAATGAAGAGCTTATAGGCAGGAAATAAATGCATGTAAAAGGAGTAAAGTTCCTACTAAAGCATCAATGCATTGCCATACTCGTGACTGTCTGCTAATTTAATAAGGTTTAAAATAACAGAATGCAATTTAAGCAATTAGACCGGGAATTTTACAAATCTCATGTCTGTCTTTCAAAGACTACCTCTGTGACACATGAACTCTTGACTCCTCGTCACAGGTCCTGTAGCATTATATGAGAAAGAAAAGGAGTTCTAAAAATCAATACCAAACCTAGCAAGAGAAAATACATCGTGTGCTTCCTCTGGTCCTTATCAGGACTCGGACAAGAAAGATCTGGATCAACTGCTGCTGATTTATCACTTTTCTGAGGAGAGGCCAGACATGAGAGGATTGTAAAAGTCGAGCCCACAGGTAGTGAATATAGACAACCTCACTGCACTGTTCTGAAACTAAAAGATGGAGGAAAACTAGATGCTATTTCTTCCAAAACTGCACAAAATTAATCTATGTGGTTCAGGGCTTCCTCCTTAAAATATGTTGTCACTGCCACAGAGGATTTATTACATAAAAAGTAAGCTG
This sequence comes from Atherinomorus stipes, assembly GCA_023101725.1. NCBI lineage: Eukaryota > Metazoa > Chordata > Actinopteri > Atheriniformes > Atherinidae > Atherinomorus > Atherinomorus stipes. The sequence goes on along the minus strand of JALJCO010008795.1, from coordinate 387,711 downwards.
GTAAGACAGATGAATACAGATAAGCCAAAATATTCTTTCAGTCAATTTAAATCTGTGTCTGCGCCAGTTTTCTTCGAGGCTGAGATATTGTTGAAAGCAGTCAGAGAATAATAGTCTTTTGCTTTGAATTTTCTCTCTCCCCTCCCCCCCTCCACCCCCCCCTTTATTGAGTCCTGAAAATTTAGGAGGATTGAAAGATAACTAGATGAATATAAAGCTGTATGGAGAAGAAAAAGTAAACATAAAGAGCACTAACCTTGGCATGGACGGCATAAGAGGCCAACAGCACAGACGCCTCTGGGGGGCAGTGAATCTCTTCCTCGAGGATCTTATTCTTCACCTGCAGAGGAACCAAATGATCAGCTTTGAATCAGCCTTTTGCTCACAATATTCAACTTAAGAAGTAAGGATAAACCTAATATGCAGTACACTTGTAACCATTAAGCTGTTTTAAAAGCAGAAAAACAAGGTTCTTTTCCAATATGACCATGAGGGAAATTATCCTATGTGACAAAAATCAAGACAGCTGCTATTCAGTAAGAGGCAAAAGTGATACAGAGACAAAATGGACGTAAAACAGGCAGTATTTAAACTGAATCATATACAGGGAAAAAGAACAAATGCCTTGGGGAGGAGTGCCAGTGAAAAACAACTTTCTGACGGCTGAGTTTTTGACAGCTAGAACAGTATTCCCTTCACTTCAGACAGACAAATGTGGGAATTAGATTCAGCTAAAAATGAAAAAAGAAAAATCAGTACAGCCAAAATTTAACTTATCACGGTTACATAAAAAGAAGAACATGCCCCAGAAGCGTTTTGGATGTATTTAAATTTAAAGAAAAAAAAACATCTCTATTGATACAATATCCACAGATGAAAGTAAGAAGTCATATCTAATATGTGCCACAAAGGAAAGAAATTAGGTTGTTTTTTTTGTTTGTTTGTTTTGTTCTTTTTACCAACTACTTTTCAAAAACATTAAAATGATTTTTTACTCTGTGGAAAAATGAAGAACTGTATATCTATTGTCTACTTCAACAGAAATTTATTCCTTTTGGGCGTCTGTCCTTCATTTGACTTTGACTGACCTGCATTTTCAATGACAGATTTTTGCAAAATGGCTGCAGCTGTGACTTTACTGCGTGCAGCTCATTTATAGTCCCTTAAAACAGTGGTTCCCAAACTTTTTCTGCAGGGCCCCATTTTTATTGACGATACCACTTGCACCCCAACACTTGCAATGAAACATAAGAAGAAATGCCCCAAGAAATGTTATTGTTTGACGTCCCCAAGTGGCGTTGCAACTGGCTTGGCTTCATAATGTTTGATTCTTATCTTTTAAGTCATATGATGCACCGTGGTCTCTCTTCATCATCCACCATAAACCATTAACATTACCATTACTTGACCATTACCTGGTCAAGATCAAGCCTAAATATGCCTTATCATATTTCCTTGTGTTTAGTTATAGGAGAGGTTTAAGTTTGTTGTTGATTCATCACTATTAACCCCTTGGTGTTTTTTTTTTTTACAAATTTGTCCATATTTTATTGGTAGTGCAAAAGAAACAAATGTTTCATTTATCCAATCAGCGCCCCCCTGTCTGGGTCCCCAGTTTGGGAGCCACTACCTTAGAAGGTCATTGGAATAAGATTTAAATTTGGGCTTTTGCTTGTCTCTTCAATAACCCTGCATTTCTTCTCTTAGAAACATTCCTTGGAAGATTCGTTTGTGGCAGCCCTACTTTGACACTGACAAACGGTTCTTCTGCTGGAAAGCTGTGTTTGATCTCCAAACATGTCTTAAAATTGACAAATTGGCAGCTTTATTTTACATCTAAACTATTTGTAGAATATTATTTTTGCAGCAGAATGATTTATTTCAAATCATTTTGAGTTTCTTTTTTTAAATTCTCTGCCAGACACTCAGGCATTCAGAGGTTTTTATCTGGGAGCCTTAAAGAGCTTTTTATAGCTTGGCATGATGACACCCCACTCTTCAACAGCAAAGCGAACAGACCCTTAATGTCAGGGGGGTTAAAAAGAGAGGCAGGTTTCAATTAACTCCCAGAAGAGACTTTAACCACCAGCAAAAAATCCAGAGCTCTTTATTTAGATTTGATTATATAAAGGTGTGACAAATGTATCTATTTTTTCCACGAGGAATCTTGGTTTTGTTTATTTTCTTCTTTTTATCAGAAAAACTACAATAAAATGCAAAACATTTCATTTGTTTTTACACAGTTTTTTGGTATTGGCACAGTTTTTAAAGATGTTAACAGTTTCCATTTATCACTGAAGAGCCTTAAAATTTTGAGGGCGGCTGCGATTCAGGTGGTAGAGGTTAGCCAATAATCGTAGGATCGGTGGTTTGAATCCCGATCCCCCAGCTATCTGTCGTCCTTGGGCAAGACACTTAACCCTCCTTGCCTCCAGTGGGGGCACCACTGGTGTATGAATGTGTGTGAACGTTCTGGTGGTGGTCGGAGGGGCCGTAGGCACGAAATAGCAGCCACGCTTCCGTCAGTCTGCCCCAGGGCAGCCGTGGCTACATACATAGCTTACCATCACCACGTATGAATGAGGAGTGAAAGAAGAATGGATCTACTGTGAGCACTTTGAAAGCATGGAAAAGTGCAATATAAATTTAATCCATTATTATTATTATTATTATTAAAATTGGTAACTACATGCCCAGGTAGTTATTCAGTTTAGAGATATCTGCAAACAGTGCCAAATATATCCTTATATTTTGATATAATGGTCACATGGGGACCTATTACCTCTGCAGCAACAGTATTCCATAAGATCATTAAACTGATCTAAAAATATCTAGTCAGAGGAGTATAATGATAAGACGGAGTGAGGGAGAGACATACATAATAATTAAAGGAAAGCATCTCTCCACTTTTAACCATTTGTGTTATTACTGCATCTTTACAGAAGCTGATTCCGTGTTTGTGAATGACAAATACGCTTTACCTCTAGATGTTCATGAACTCACTCACAAACTTGCATCTCTCCATAAAATGCACAAAGTAAGATTATAAGGTCACATGGGACAAACATGCGTTAGCTATAATTATATAAGTGGCCAATTTAATGCTTCACACCTTGTCATTTGCAAAGCCAGTCATGCTGTCGTCTCTTGTTTTGAACGGACAAAGGTGCAGAGACAGAGGTGACAGCCCTCTAATCACAGCAAGCACTAAGAGGCTGAGGCTGCCATCCCCCTTTTACAAATGAGAGCATGTTGCTGCTGCGGTCGCAGACTGATGTGACAAAGATGTGCATGTGTCTGTTTGTGCAAGGTCTCTGATATGTGTGAGCTTGAGAGTATCTGTGTGTGTCTGGATCAGTGATCATTTCTGATAAGCACTAATCCAGCTGTCACGCCTGTGACACTATCTGAACAGGGGCCGCCTCCTGACATTATGGGAATTAATGAGAGCAAAGTAATAAGAAGACAGGTGATGTGATGCGCTACACATTTGTATTCTCCCTTTGTAGCTGTGTATTGCTATAACTGGTTAGTAAACTGCTGTATGGAGTCTTGTTTCTACTGAATATTTCAATTTAAATGAATAAATCGACCTACAGAAACAAATAACGCAAGAGTCTTTATTCAAATGTTCAGGAAAGGAAACTACACTAAAGTCTAAACGAAACCAGCACAATAGGCCTGATATGATGGGACTGTTATGAAGGACAAGCATCCCATAGGGAATATGTCATTAACTGGGCCAATATCCGATCCTTTAAAGTCTAATTGGAAACTGATAAATGTGGCTGATGGTATTAGATGATGAGAGCACAATAACCAATCTCATCTCTCACTACCTGCATGGTGTGGCAGGCTCTGCAGGAACTCCCCCGGAGAGTATTAAGTGGATAGAAAGGGCAGTGGCAATATGTTGTGAACTGATTCCACACGGCTGCACACAATCAGACCAGGACAATGGAAAAAGTGTATTACAGAGTTTTGCTCAGCAGCTCTGTGAACGGGTGCCCCCTGTTGGCACTGGAGTAAAGAGGAAGTTACAGATGAAGCACTTAAGACTCTTGTGGGTGTGCAAAGCTGAAATGGATAATCTTAAACACAAAGTATCTTAAAGGCTTTAAGTGCTGAAGATAAATTGCCTTGTCATATCACATCTATTTTTAATGCATCGATTTTAAATCGTGCCATTTTTCCACTTCCAGCAAGATGACACCCACTTCCAAGTATGTTTTCTTTTAAGGCTCTAAACACAGCCTCACTGCGGCTTCTCACAAGCCAGGCTGTAATCCCAAACTTCTTCCAAGAAGCATGTTGGATTTGATGTGTACCTCTAAACCTCTCGCAATTTTAGTTTAAGGCCAGTTAATGTATCTCTTGTCTGTGTGTCTGCAAGGGTCCAAGATGTAGTTTCATCATTTTCTGCAACTTTAAGATTTATACAATAACTAGGGGTGTACGGAAACTATCAGGCCAATAACAGGAAATTATCAGGGATGCACAATATTTGAATTTTGGCTGATATCCAATATCCCAATATTTCAAAACTCATGTGGCCGATAACCGATATCGATACCGATATTAAAGCTGAAAAAAATAAGCAGTCATTGCAAATAGCAGTTTTGTTATCCGTTTCTGACACTTTGAAAAATAGGGGTGGGAAAAAATATTTATACAGTGAAATATCGTGATATTTTCATATGCCAATATCAAATCGATATTTAAAAACGTTGTATCGATCTATTTTACCAACAAATCTCGCGAGATTTCATTGTTCTGTTACAAAATCTCATGATATTTCGTGAATTCTCGCGATATTTCGTAACAGAACGATGAAATATTGTGAGATTTTATTAGTAAAATAGATCAATACTGCCTTTTTAAATGTCAATATATCAGCATATGAAAATATTGCAAAATTTTGGTGAATTCTCGCAACATTTCATAACAGAACAATGAAATATTGCAAGATTTCGTTAGTAAATCGATACCGCATTTTTAAATTATATCAGCACATGAAAATATTGCGATATTTCAGTGTATCGATATTTATCCCACCCCTAGTCTTTGGAAGTTTACAGTCTGTAAAAAATAAGTTTTTGAAGAAGAAAGAAGCAGAGGAAGAAGAAATTTTTTGTTTTTTTTTAGACTTTAGAAACAGCGGGCTGATCGGTTAAATATCGTTGGGGTGGCTGATGTCCGATACTCAGGTTTAAGGCCGATATAGGTCAATACCGATAGGAGGCCGATTATATCATGCACCCCTAGAAATTATTATGTCATTCCAATAAGTCTGATATCATGAGGACTTGTCCCGATAACATGTTGTTAGAGAGAGATTGCGATTGGGGAGAGAAATCTGTTGCTTCACAAGAAAGACCCCAAGCAGCTTCCAAACCACTTTCCCTTCTTGTTTTAGACACTGACTGATAGGGGTGTCAACGTTTACAACTTTTTCTACATGTGTAATCGGGACTACTAATCGCCGTGTACACGGTTACATGTCAGAGATAAATGATCTTTAGGTTGCATATGGTGACGTCACCCACAGCACCACAAAGTGCCAGTGCTCTGCTGCTGTTAGCCGCCACCGTGTCCCCAAGTCAACTTGAACAGGCTGTGGCTGCGTTTATTATATTCAAAAATATCAACGGAACATTGCGCCCCATGCATCTATAATATTTGCGGATAGTTAGTTATTATCTGAACTTCTGGGCAACATTACCACCCTTAAAAATACAGTATTGGTGAGAAATGAAAGAGGAGGAGGAAAAAATTATGTGTATACGGTTATTGATTTTTTCTAAATGGTTATAATTTGTTATCCATGTACCTGTTTATATGTGTAGATGTTGAAACCCCTCCTAACTACACCCACAGTTGGAATTTTTACAATCAGATGTGCAGAAGTTGAAAATCCCAGTTTTAAGCTTGAGAAGTCTTTTTGCTTTCATTAATAGTTTTGATGTCATGATTAGGTATGTATGTGTGTTTATCAGTTATCGATATTGGCCTTTAGGTGCTGAAATTTAGCGGTTATTAGGGCTGTAACGGTATGTGTATTTGTGTCGAACTGTTCGGTACACTACTCTCGGTTCGGTAAGGCCCTATACCGAACTGTTGTTTATTGGGATTTGTTTATTTAGCTACTTATTGTTTCATTAAGTTTTTGCACACTACTGGACATAATTGAGTGACAGACCGATGAAACTTCGCCTCTGCATGGTGCAGCGCGCTTCCCATCCTGTTTCTAATGACTCATAACAACATAGCACGTGAGCTAGTTGAGCTAGAAGAAGCGCCATCAAACTTCAAGTCCCCCGTCTGGGAGCACCTCGGTTTTGATGAAGAGGGAGGAGGAAAAAAGCCAACAAACAAAACAAAAGCAGCGTGCCGACTCAGCCCGGTATGCACACAGAAACACTTCCAACATATTAACGCATCTAAAGTGACACCATACAAGTTTGACTGTTACTGGTACGACTAGAAACCAGACTAATTTAGCACAAACAAGTGTAAAAACAGCAGTATGTTGCTTACTCATGCTTTTTTTTTTATTCAGGCAATTTGACCAGAAAAGTAACCTGCTGTGATGTTTAGTTTTGTGATGAGGATGAGTGAAATGAAAGTGGAGATGTTTCTGTTAAATGCTGTTTTTAAAACTCATATGGTGTTGCTTTAGATGTGAAAGCATTTTTTTTCATTGAAAAGTGTAAAAAGTAAACTACAGGATATTATTTAAAAATATTTTCTTTATTTATAGTTATTTTTTCTCATTCAAACAATATGGCAGAAAAACAAACAAAACAGCTTTGATGATAAATTTTAGTGAACTTGTTAATAAAACATATTTGTATTTTTTTCCATTATTGTAACGAAAAAAAAACATGATTTTTGTGTACCATTACAGCCCTATCGGTTATCGTATCGTTTTTGTTTTAAAAAAGGTGTTCGTGCATTCCTAATTATAACAATCAATAAAGATAGTCATAGGAAAAGACATGATAACTCATTGTCACAACAGACTTCCCAAAAAATTCCATTAGAGCTCTTCTTTGTAACAGACTAAGAATGTCCCTGTTTGCATGACCAATGAGGTTGCATTGTTTGCTGCCCAAATTCAATATTCGCAACAGTCCAGACAGCATGTGGATGCAGAAACAAAGAAGTGACTTTTTGGAAACAGCCAAGATAATGAATCATTGTGGGTGTTCATAACATCCTAAAAAGCCACTATAGCATAATATGCACCCATAAAATACACTGAAAGAGCGCAAAGGTAAATATCTCAGCAGTTAATCGAAAGGATTAAATATTTTATGCTTCTCTGAAACCATGTGAATTATTAGATTATATAACAGAATCTACTTACAGTGACAGATATTATTGATATTTTTAGTTACCTGCAGAAAGAAGAGATGCTGAGTGATGTCTTGGACCAGCTCCTCCTCTGCATTTTCAGGGTAAAACTTGGCCAGGAAATGAAAGGTGATTGGTTCTTCCTTTGGTACCTCCTGATCCAGAACCTACAAAAGAAATAGCCAAAGAAATCAGCATTTGCAAAGTGTTACTGCCCTAATTCTTCACTGACAATGGTCACATGGTAGGTTTAACCTTTTTTTTCCATCTTCAGCCAAGCCACAGAGTCCTTTATAGTGTACTGAAGCCCAAAGAACCATGTTTCCCTCAGGCCCAGAGTCCGGCACACCAAGTCGAAAAGGTCTTTCCCCTTTCCACTTGACCTGAAAGAAATCAAACTTTCAGCCTTTATCCTTTGCAGAGGAGATATGAATTAAATATGTCCAATATTATTAGCGCACAAGACAGGATTTTTTTTTTAAATCTAATACTGGAAAAAAATGAGTTAAAATGTCTGCAAAACTATTGTTTCCAACATTTTCTGCGGTTTTAATTATAGACTAAAGCATGAGGCTTGATCAAGAATATATTTCCCCTTTTAGCCTCTGAGCCAATACCAAGTAATTTTAAGGTTTGCATGAAAAAAAATAATTGAAAACCCTATACGAAATAAGAACATAAACGTCAATGCGCAGGAAAACTGTCCATCACAGGACTGAGTGAACATTATGTTTACATGACAAGTACTTGTTAAAAACTATTTACTAAACCCAAAAGCATATGATCATCATCCAGACACAGAAGGAAGACCTTTAAACAACACTGTGTAACACTAGTTATGTCACATTTCTGTTTAATTATTACCAACACCGTTAACCTTAATGGGGTTTGTCCCTTTTGACTACAAGGAAGGGGGTTTTCAAGTTATTTTGATGTTTTTAGATCTATTATACAACTCACATTGTATTATGAGACACCAGAAGCACAAAACAGAGCTAATATATCAGTTATGTATGAAATTGGTTGAAATGAATGTATTTCGAGTCAAAATATAATTACATTTCAGCCAGTCCTGTCAGCATTACGTTTTGCAACGGATAAAGGTTTTACTGATTCCACTTGCAGCAAAACAAAAAGAGATATAAAGTAAAACTCATCATGTTAAAATAGACTGTAGAGCCACAATTTCTGCGTTTGATTCATTGTTATTTGCTGCCATCTAGTGTTATAAAAACTGGAAGCATGTGCATTAAGAGGAAGTCTTGTACACCCACATATTATTTCAGATGTCCAAACAAAGAATAGATGCGCACAAAATTTAGTTGTACATGCATTACAGCTGAAAACCAGACAACAGAAGGACTCAGAAGTAATATTTCATGTTAATAAGCCATTTACGAGGTGTACATGAAGTGTCTCATAAATTCAGCTTAGTATCCCAAACCCACCTCGCAGCTGAACTCCATGTCTGACTCCATCGTGCAGATCCTCACGTTAAAGTTCCTGGCTTGTTTTCTCAGCAAAGAGTTAAATCCCATTTTCGCTGCCAAGGCACTTGCCATGATTATTAAACTAATATGCTGACTATTCAATTTAAAAGCTGTTCCTACATTCCCCTAAAATACACTGCACTGTCAGAACATTTCACTAACTTTTTTCTGCTTCATGACGACAAAATCCGATGTCACTTGGCATAGTTATCGACAAAGAAGTCCAGATGTGCATGTGACTTTTCAGCTAGATCTGCTATCGATATTTGTAAGCCAGTACCATCAAACTATTTCAGGCTATCTGTGCTTTCAAACGCGTCCCATTTATGGATGCTTGTTTTCTTTTCCCACTGTCGCTATTAATGAAAAAACTGAGGAGATACATTTAGTCAAAGCAGACGTATACAGTAAAGTGTCATAGTTTGGCTGCTAACGATAGCTGGCGTCAACAGAAAGTAACTTTGCTAACTAACGTTAGAAACTACATCCTACATAAGAACTTTTTTCACTAAATCTAAACGTCTTCAGAAACGCAAATCCGTAAACGCTTTTATCTTGTTTTCTGAGAAATTATTAGTCAAATACTTCCCCTCAAAAAAACTTCGAAACACTTCAGTTGTAACTAAACTATGCTGGAAGCGAAGAGCTAACTATGGCTAACAAGCCCCTTTCAACTACAGAGCAATGATGCTTTCAAGCACTGTCTATAATGTAGTAATAACCACATATAATGCTACTCCATAATACAGTTGTGTTTGAAAGTTTAGATACCCACCTATTAAAGACAGAAAAAAAAAATCAGCTTCCAGTGAAATAAGTTGAAATTGACAAAAGTAATGTTAATAAAAAAAGAATAAATAAATAAAAACATTATGAACATAATTATTGATTTTGAATTGTGGTTCAACAGAAATATTAAAAACAAACAAAAAAATAAAACAAGTATACAAGCATGAAAGGGCTCCTGAGCTAAAATTTTGTTGAGCAACCCTATGAGGCAATCGGGTGTTTTCTGTAATGTTCAATAAGATTTCTTCACCTGTTGACATTTTGGCTCACTGTTTATGAACAAGGTGCTTTAATTTGTCTGGGCCAGTTTTGTTTGTTTGTTTTTTTAAATTATTTTTTGATTTTACTAAAATATAATCTAGTAGGTTGTTTTTAAACGTGCTGTATAAATAAATCTGACTTGACTCTCCAATGTTAGTAGACCTTTACACAAAAGCCGGTCATTTTATTTTGTGGTACTATTTTTATTTTCTATATTACTGAAGCCAGGAGCAGCCATTCCTGTAAGTATTCATTAGTAAGCTTTTTGTCGTTGTTACTGTTTTGTTGTTGTTGTTTATTGTTTGTTTTCTTTCTTTCTTTCTTTCTTTCTTTCTTTCTTTCTTTCTGTATTTCTTTCTTTCTTTTACTGTATCGTACAGTATCAGAAAGCAGGCAGCCAACATTAATAACGCACTATTCGCAGATGTGTCAAATTCTATTTAACTGTTTTGTTTTTTGTTTTGTTTATTGTTGTTCTATTTTTTGTTTTGTTTTGTTTTTTCAAAGAAGTTTTGGATTATTATGGTGGTGCAGGGGTCTCAAAAACTCGTCATATAATTATACCATTTTACCGATCCTTACCAAAGCTATTCTCATAAAAAAAAAAGAGTGGAGATATAAAGTCACTTGAAATTAAATTAAATAAATTTATTTTAAAAACGAATTTGTCAAAATAAAAATAAAATATAACTTGTTTCATACGTTAAATTTTCTTCTGACCCTTAAACTAATCAAATACATTCGACAGATCGATGCTAAAATTATGTTCTTTCTTTTCTTGCCATACACGGTAATTCTATAAATTCCCAAGGATTATTGAAAGCAGCACTGCTTCTTTCACCATTATGGATCCCATAGCCTTATATGGCACATCCTCCGCCCATAACCCCGCCCCCTGCGCCATAAAGGGGCGGGGCAACACCAATGAGGTAATCGGGGTAAACAGTAAAAATGGCGACGTCTGTAGCCGGAGAGGAGCAACCAAGTCTAAACGGGATTATTTCTGACCCCCACACAAAAAAACTGACCGACCTGCCGACCGAGTTGCTCGAGCACATTCTGTGCTTCCCTGTGCTTAAACATGTCGACATTTGTAACGTTTCTTGCTGCTGCAAACGGCTACACGATGTTTGCCATGGAAGGGGGAAGGTCTGGGGGAACCAGTACAAACTCAGGTGCTACGATTTTTGTGGCATTTTTTTGTAGAATTGTGGCTCCTGGTATTTTTTTTTCTCCGTTGTCTCCTGAAGTCAATCTATGTGTTGTGTTTTTGTCATTTGTCTTGTTTAGGGCCCTGCAGCCCTCTTTCTCTTCTTGAAGGTGGGTTCGCTCACCGCGAACTCACGAACTGTCAGCTCTTGACATTCTGCTGATGCACCAAATTTGTCGTTAGGCTAGCCCAGTTGCAAGCATTTATTCCGCTTCCCGGAAATAAATGCTTTTCCAGTTTTAAGAAGTGTAATTCTTATTTTATTTTATGCTGGGCTTGAAAAAGTGGATTTGTGTGACCTTGAGTTTAACATACAGCCCGTGATCTGCAGAAAGAGTGCAGTTCTTGGCAGAACCTCAGCCCTCCTCCTGATTAATTGGCCATATTTTCATTCTTTATGAAAGAATTATGTGAAATATTGTGTTGGATTATTAACTAGCACAGTAAAATTTACTGGTCAAGGCAGGCTAATAGTGAGCATTTCCATTTGTTATTTCTAATGCTAATTTGTCTCCTTTCATCAACAGATGGCCAAGACTGCAGAGGTTTTACCGTCAGAATGAGAGCTGTGACTGGCTCAGAGAATATAAAACACGCCACAGAGTTGGTATACAGATACGAAGGACTGTGGAATCAATCTCAAAGAGATTTTTCACAGAAGTTGTAAGTAATCACTTTATAATTACAAATACATAATTCCTGGTGCTGTTTGAGATATAAATGGATCATTTTTTTTGTGTGTGCATGAATTTTTGTGCAAGAAAATAGGAGCTTTCTATGTTGCAAACTAACCTGTGGATATGTGACTCAGCCATGCGTTGGACAGGTGCTGGGAGACAGCTTTGCAGAGATCGAGTCGCTTGGCATGCCGGAGCACTTCTGTGAAGATGAGCTTCTTTTCATTCTCAACTCTGACAAGAGGTGAAAGCACTTACTTTGCATAAATTATAACCAAAAACAACACACAAACTGGACTTTGCAATCTTGTTTAATCATCTGATATTTCTGTCATTGAGAGTTTTTTTTTTTTTATTTACACTTACGTGTCTCTCTCTTGCTGTCAAACCATTTTTAGGAAAAGTTTGACGCTGAAGTACTATGCAAAGAAAATCCTTTACTTCCTGAGGCAGCAGAACATCCTGAGAAGTCTGAAAACTTTCCTGGAGCAACCTGCAGAGCAGCAGTCAGCGCTAGAAGGTAGAACATCATGACTTATGTGTCATTATGTGGTCATACTGGTGTATACACTAAGTGTCCATATTTATGGAGTCTTACTTGATGTGATTCCCTGTTTACAAATGAGAAAACATTACTTAAATTGGACTGGTCAATATATTTGGACATCTTTTCATCATGAAAGTCAGCCCTGACTGTGCTTGTAAAAGTATATGCCTTTTGCTGTTTTTTTTTTTTTTTTTTTGTTTTTTGTTTTTTGTCCCACACAATTACATAATCTGGTAAAGCAGGTTAAAATGAACCCCTTTATTGTTCCAGTGTTAAATCTCTGTGAACTCTATAAAGACTGTAGAGAAAAGCCGTGAGGATTTATTTGGGTTTGCTTGTTTGTTTGTTTGTTTGTTTGTTTTTTTGCGCTGGTGTTAAGAATATATATGCCCACATAATTCTCAGAAATTTAAACTTGTAACATTCTCTCCATGTTTGTTTATGCATGCTCATTTTGCCTCATTATCCTGCCATGTTTCAACAAATCCTGCATTTGGCTGATTGAACTTTGTCACATATACAAAAATAAGAACTGTTTCTTTTCAATCAAATCCACTTAATTTACAAAGCATATTTAAGTCAGAACATGTCTCCAAAGTGCTGCACATACAAAATACCCAGCAATAAAAGTAAAGTGAAGATAAGAAAAACAAGTGTTTCTCTGTATAGCTCCACCAGCTCTCATTAAAACAGTAAAACAAGATAGATATACTGTATATAATACTTAAAATACACTAAAAAATCAAATAAAATAGAATAAAACAAATAAGCTAAAACAAATAGAAAATAAATAAAAGACTGAAAAAGATTCAGAAATTATATAATAATTTTTCAACTAAACAGAAAAGCATCCCATATTATATTTTCATATTATATACACATGTATTTCATAGACTTCCACTCATGATTTAATCACTTAAAGGATGAAACTGTGGCGATAATCGTTAATTTTAACTTTTGTTGCAAAAGTTTGCAAACACTTGTTTTTCTTTAAATAACTTTATATTTATTCAAAGGCTTTTATAGGTTCAGAGATTTGAGCCTAATATTAAAGCACTGAACCGTATGAACCTTGCAGGTGCGTGACTTTATACCGTCTGGGTCATGTCCGCCTTTTCAGGTGCCGTTCTTGTGGATCAGTATTGTAACCCGCTGGCTGATGTCACACTGGATGGCATATCGGCACAACTGGATGACATCACAGAAAAAGTGAAGAAGATGCTGAGAATCAAGAACCCGTCTCATCCCAGCCTGCGCATCGCTCAAGGTTCAACACAAATTTGCAGAAGAAAACTTGTCTTTTATTTTTCTTGTGTTCTTCTTTCACTTTCATGCATACATTTTTCTTTTTTTACGTTTGAGTCGCACATTTTCAGACACTTGTAGTCAAAGTCTGAAACATCCAGCTGGAGAAATCAGCTGCACAAAAACACCTTTTCTTTTGGAAAATTTCTGATAAAGTTGATCTTCTTGTGTGGATGAAGGTGACGGTGCGATAGAGGACTTTGAGCTCCAGAGGCAGGTGGTGTGCGCCCTAAACTCTGTCCTGTATGAGCAGCTTCAGTACAAAGGAAACGAGTGCGACTACTACAACCCGCTCAACTCTTACATCCATCAGGTGGCTCATCCAGATAATATGCATATTTTTCAGACATTTCCTGGCAGTTTTTCCTTTGGGAATATTCTAATGTCAGTTGTGGTTCATCTTTCAGGTGCTACTTCGCCGTACAGGCATACCTATAAGCCTCTCGGTTCTTTACATGACTCTGGGCCGGAAGCTGGGTGTTCAGCTGGAGCCGGTCAACTTTCCAAACCACTTCCTGCTGCGCTGGTGCCAGAAACCAAGAGGGTAAGGTTTGAAATTAAGATACAAACAAAATTTTTCTTTGTCCTTTTCTTTAAAGAAGTACTTTTCATCTTTTTCTTTCTTTTTTTTTTTTCTTAGAAATTGTACTGCAGATATTTTGTTTTAGTCAGGGCTGTTTTCAGTGCTGCTTATCAACGCTAGTACAGATTTTTGTTTATTTGTGTTTCGTGGACATGTATGATACAACTATTATTTCTTTATTTTGTTTTCTGTCACCTCAACTACCATAAGCCACATGACTGCTTGTAATAAAAACAAAACATATTAGATGATTGTTGCACAACATACATGTGAAATCCAGCTGCAGTGATCCATCAGTGAGCTGTAATTCAGTAAAAATTAACATTCCTTCGGATATTAAAACATATTTTTAAAAAATGACCCATTTTTTTTGATGGCACATTGATATTTTATGTGAGGTAAGATCTTTACTTGTAGTTTTAAAATAAGAAAATGACCGTAGACAACGGTTATGGCAGCCAGCATCAGAGTAATTCCCCCTTTGGTAAGTAACTAACTAGGAATCTTTTGCTTCTTGGGATTTTCCTGCTTTCTTATTGCAAAAGGTTTCTCGTTCACTGAGCCTCTCGGTCTATCCTCTGTCTTGCAGCTGATTTGAAGTTTATGCTTAGGTCAGGCAGTGTGAAGGCTGTGGCAAAGCCCTCTGCTTGCACTCTTTTTGAGGAAGTACATTGTGAATTTGATGGTTTCTTTGCAATCATGATGTTTTTGAAGCTTTCTGCTTCTCACATTTGAACTTTTTTTTAAAAAAAGAAGGTTAAGTCCATGTGATGTCTCTCCCAGAGTTTACTGTTACTAAGTCATGAATCTCATCTTTAAGCTACCAGTGAACACTGCTTTGCTATAAGTTGCAAGTTTTTGAGATTTTGACAGAAAGATCCATTGTTTTGTTTTAAAGTGAGGATGTTCAATATTGGCTTTTTTACCGATGTCCGATATTGTCCAACTCTTAATTTCTGATATCTGATTTCAACCGATACCGATATATGCAGACAGCTGTGAGGTTGTATCTGCTCATATTTTGAAAGATTTCAACCAGATTCTGCTCTGAGAGCAAAGATCCCAAAATAGCCTTAATTCAGCCAGAGTTCGTTTTGGACATCTGGCTCCAGTGTATGTCAGATACTAGCAGGTATTAGCCAACATGTGGCTAATTATAATGTTTCTGACAACTTTGTAACCTAACCAACAACTTAAAACCAGACGTATTATAAGCAGCTTCAAAGCAAGTCAGTCTGGAGCAGCAGCAGCTGCACTGTAGTCACATGGCTCTTAAAGGAATGCTGGGATATGAAGTTCTTCCACAATAACAGGGACTATGCTGGACTGGTGCTGATGGAACAAGATCTCACGAGATTTCGTGACGGAATATCAAGATCTTGCGAGATTTTTTTTTTTAAAAAATGTCAGTACGAAAAAAACGATACAGATATTTTCTGATATCACATTTTAATGCCAATATCAGCCGATAATATCAGACATTCTATTTAAAAGATACCACATATGTAGCTACATGTTTCACAGCACCATAGAGCTGTAAAAGGCACCTCACTGTTTGATCCCATAGAATCTCCCTTAAGGTTTTTCACGTTTGCTTCACTTGCAATCCTATGAATAGTTTTCTTAAAAGTTTTTCTTGATCCCTCAGACTGCAGCTCAACTTTTCCTGTTCCTGTTATCCATACCTGGAATACTTCCTATTTCCTTGCAGGAGCTTAAAGGACCCTACGGCTTATTACTGTTTAAACAAGGGCTGAAAAGTCAGAATATCTTGAAGAAGCCAGAAGTTTTGAAGTTTGCATCACTTGACCTCTCCCATACTATCCTAATGTTTGTTGTAAATGAGATCATGAAGGACTGAGAGCTTTTGGAAAGGAACATGAAAACATAAATGTCTAAACTGTTGCTTTAAACTCCCTTGTTTTTAATTTTTCCATTTTTCTGGAAGTCCTCAGTCGGAGCTGCTGACAAAGTTTGTAGTGTTCATATCTGCTCTAATTTTCACACAAATTACATGAAATTTTATCCCCACAGGAGTGAGGACATCTATGATTTTGTCTACATTGATGCCTTTGGGAAAGGCAAGCAGCTGACGGCGAAGGAGTGCGAGTACCTCATTGGCCACCAGGTGACGGCAGATTACTACAGTGCCATTAGCACCACAGAGGTGCTGCTCAGGATGGTGGGAAACCTGCTAAACATCGGAAAGAGAGGGTGAGAGAGGCGAGCAAAGACTGGTGTGCAAAAGATGGATGGATCCACATTTTTTTTTATATGGGGCATGGAAAACTGAAACAACATAAATTTAGATTTTTCATCCATTAGAATGGCAATGTAGTCTTTCATTTTGTTTTCTCACAACACCAGAGTGCTTTGCATCATCATAGATCGAAACTGAATAAATTATTAGAATAAATCTGGTGGCTGGAATTAAATGGGGAAAGTCAAAGCAATAGTCTGCTATGAATCACCTGCACCGCGTTGTTTCCTTCAGGGAGGGAAATGAGAAATCCTACCAGCTGCTGAGGGACTCGCTGGACCTCTACCTCACTATCAACCCAGATAACGTGCAGTATTTGCTGCTGCAGGCACGCCTCTACTTCCACCTGGGAATCTGGCCGGAAAAGGTCAGGAAGCTGAGAAGAAATACAGTTTTGCCTCATTTGAGGAATTGTTATTAAGATTTTGTTTTATTAGTGTTTAATCTGCCCCTACAGTTAAGTGTTTTATACAAAGAAGTCTTTTATGTTAATTAGAGGTCTAAGAATGAAATCATGTTGGGCTGACTGCACTCTGAGGTCATCTGTCTTTACTTTGGTCCCAGGTGCTGGACATCCTGCAGCACATTCAGGCTCTGGATCCCTCCCAGCATGGGGCAGTAGGTTACCTGGTTCAGCATACACTGGAACATATTCAGCACAAGAAGCATCCAGTAACCCCCGAAGTCAAGAGGCGCAGCGCTCCCGAACACGTGGAGGTCCAGTATTCAGTCGGCCTTATCATGAAACACAAAAGGTCGGTCCCGTTTATCAGCGGCACAGCAAAAGATGTTTCTGTATCACAGCATATAAAACCCCGTAAATGTGTGTGTGCTGCTCCTGCTCCTCCAGGTCGGGTTATAACTGTGTTATTTATGGCTGGGACCCTAAATGCACCATGAGCCAAGAATGGATCACCACCATGAGGGTCCACCAGTTGTCCAATGGGCCTAACCAACCTTTCTACAATGTGCTTGTGCAGGACGGGACGTGCCGCTACGCAGCGCAGGGTACGTAATGTCCACCTGCATGGCGACTGGAGAACAAACTAACAATGAACCAGAGATTTTAGGTTGTTTACTAAAAAAAAAAATCATACAAACAGACATACAAAATGTCACCACTTGGATTTTACTAATCAAATTGACAAGACTCTCAGTCCCAACGTGCAACGAGTAGCCTCTCATTCTTAAACAAGCAAGTCAAAAGTCACATCCTGTAGTTGTGGAAATTATGTTGGTCAGTTCAAATTGTTGGAATCAGGCAGAGAAAACATCTAAGGAGATGCAAAAATAACTAAAATTAAGAACTGTCCGATGCATTATAAAAACAAAGGATAGTAGGGAACCGTTGTCTTTGAGTAAGAAGTGTCGGTAATGTTCAACAATCATTTAAACATTTGGTGAAATCAAGTTGTAAAAAAACACCAGGACAACTCAGGGATATTTTTTATAGTGAAAGTCAGAACATTTCCATGTGTAAAATGCAAAGGGAACTCCAAACAGCTGTGTAGCCTTAAAGGTAGAATCCAGAGTTTTCACCCCCTAGACTTGTGCAGTCCATCTCAATCCGCACCTTTGAGCCTCTACTCTCATGTGGTGATGACTTTGTTTGCAACTCCCTCTCCTCCTGTCTGTATTTCGCTTTTTCCTCTGTTTTGGTGAGTTTGGGACGTTTCTGGGCAGAGATTTCTATATATATCGCCAGCCAATGACAGAGCTAAGGGCATGATGCTGTGTGGGGACAAACTCATGATTGGAGCAGACGCCAGTCACTCAAACGCTCGTAGAAAAAAATAAACAAGAAAAACGGCGGACGCAGCGAAGAAAAGGAAGTATTCTGTGATGAAAAGAGCTTTAGATAGTGCACGTTGGAAAACCAGAGTTAATATTGGTTTGGTTTTCTCCTACTTGAGGCTTGAAGCTGAAGAGCGATGCAGCTATTAGGCCGATTGCAGGGGCTCTCAGTTTGAATAGTGTTTACTAACAGAAACGGGGAGGGACTCCGGACCCTACCTTTTTAAGAAAAAAAACCCCAAAAAACAGTTATCATTGAGGCAATCTGGGGGGTCTTTAATTTCCCAGGGAGCTTAAAGGTTGGACTTTGGAGCAATGGCAGAAGGTCATCTGGTTTGCTGAGTCCGGATTTATGCGGTTCCAGAGAGATGGGAGCATCAGGGTGAGATGTTCTAACCTCCCATCATGCTGAGTGCCTACTGGACACACTTGTGGGGGCAGTCTATGATCTGAGGTTGCTGCTGTTGGTCTGGTCTATGTTCAGCAATGTTATGTGCCTAAAGAATGATGTCAGCTGATACCTGAATGACCAGATTATTCCATCAGTGGATTTTTTCTTTCCTGATGGAACGGGCATATTCCCACATGTCAATGGCAGGATTTATCAGGGTCAGATGGTGAGGGAGTGGTTCAGGGAGCATGAGACATCATTTTAACTTGTGCGGTCTGACTCTCCGATCATCACATTAAGACCTTGAAGAAAAATGATTGCAATCTCTGGGTGGAAATGAACATACCAGTGCAGACGGTTGTGGAAATGATGCAAATGCTGCTGTAATCAAAGCTACAGGTGGTCCAAGGAAATGTTAGTGTGACTGTTTTGGATGGGCTGCGTAAAACTATTCAAGTATCTCAGAGTAAGACGGCTATTTACAACTAGAGGAAAGCACTGCGGATTTGACAGCTTTTTCTTTAGGTCTCTCTGTTAGCCAGAGTTATACACTCCCATGTGCTTGTTAGCTCAGGTTGCTGCTGCTGCACAGCTCTTGTTGCTCTCTCAGCACCTCCACAGTCACCTCCGGTCGCTGTTTGCAAACTCTGATTAGGAATAGATATGATCAAACCTTCACTCTTACACTCGATGAGCTACACTGGCTTCACATTAGGGATGGACCACTGCAGATTTTTTAGGGCCAAGACCAGTATTTTCTCATCAGCTGATAGCAGAATCCACCTGATGATATTTGGTGCCAATTTGCGCATTTGACTCCCAACATTCATATAATGAAAAGTAATTTTGCGACTCTTTTAATATAAAAAAAACAAAGGACTTCAAATAAATATTTAAAAAAATGGTGCACTTGTCAACGAATATTAAATAGAAACATTAAACTTGTAATAAATATATAAAGTCGTCCTCAAAATTATTCATACCCTCAAATTAAAGACGGGAAAAAAAAATCAGCTGTCAGTGAAATAAGTTGAAATTTACCAAATTAATAATAAATAAAAGTTCTATGAAAATCATGACATCTATTTTGAATTGTGGTTCGAAAGAAATGCTAAAAACAAACACACAAAAAATAAAAGCAAGTAAAAAAGCATTCAGGGCCAAAGCTAAAATGTAGTTGAGCAACACTTTGAGGCAAACAAGTGTTTTCTCATGTTCAAAAAGACGTCTACACCTGTTGACGGGTATTTTGGTCCATTGCTCATGGGAAAGGTGCTCTTATGTGTCTGGGACAGTTTTATTTGTTTTTCTTTTTTTAATTATAAATTCTAACCACAATTCAAAAGCAACATTTTATTTAACTAAATTATTTTTAAATTTTTATTTATTAGTTTCTTTAGTTTCTTGTTATTTGAATTACTATTGTGAATTTAGCCTTTTCTTTAATTGGAGGGTATGAATGATTTTTAGGACGACTGTATATGATGCGGTCTATCCTTACTACTTATCACTTTTCTTTTCTTCTTCCTCAGAGAACCTGGAGCCCCACTCGGCTCCACTGGAGATTGGCCATCCAGAGGTTGGCCGCTACTTTTCCGAGTTTGCTGAAACTCACTACTTTGCCAACGAAGAACTTCAGACACGATACCCGGAGGACATGGATGAAACCCTGGGCACAGTGCGGGAGCTTTATCACAGACTGACTCCTGGCTCTGGGAGCCAAGCGGAGGCTCCCGCCTCCGACCAAAACAGCCAACAAGCCATGTCCATGTAGCAAGTAGCCGTGTCCAGTCCTGGTTTAGCCAGTTACTGGTCACCCATTCTCTATTCACAATCTACTTAGCTGTCGCTTTGTTGCACATCAAGACCAGGTCCTGTGCAGCAGAGGGTTTTTTTTGTCTTTTCTCTTTAAGAGAAAAGGATTGTTACTGTTTTTGCTTTAATACAGTCAAATATCACAGAGTAGTTGTTGTAAACACAAAGTTCAGACCATCAGATCATTAAATGTATGACGCTATTAGCCTTTTCCAAATCCAGTCTTAAAACTGGGTTTAGAGAAAGTATTCAAACAAAAAAAAACAACAAAACACAAAGAACAAAAAGCGTAGACTTGAAGTAAAGCGGTTTAAGTGGATGAGTAAATTCAGGATGAGTATCCAGGCGCTGTAAATCCCTCCTGCCTACAATCAAGAATGCTTCTGTACCCACATCTCCCTGCATCCAGCACCAGTCTGCATAACAAACCCTGAACCCAGTGCCACACACAAGAAAAAAAAAAGATAGAGAACACATTGTAAATGAGCTTTTACTTTCAGTTCATCTTTTAACAGTGTCGCGCACTTCTGAAAGTCTAACTTTCACATTCCTTGAACATCTTTTTTTTTCTGTATATTTGCAAGTGAAATATGTACAACGCCATAGCTCATCAGTGTCTTTAATGAAAAACCCGGACACCAATGACTTGAGAGAAGTGACTCTGAGCTTGGAGGAAACTGAAAAAAATAAAGTATTTCAAGTTTTAAAGCTTCTTTTCTGACTTACTTTACTCACTAAAAGCAGTCAAACCGATGGCTTCATCACTGTAAAGCATTTAATGCAAAGCACGTTTGTTACAGAACACCCATAAACGTGACAGCAGCAGTAATTCATCCTCAACTATATGGATTTAGGACCTTGAGGACGCCAGATGTCTCCACCAGCAGACTTCAGCGGCTCTGACCTGCAGCTGGAAGCGAGATAAGCGGCGCTGGCGCAGAAAAGTTGGACAGTCCAACTAGATTATGCGCCTTGACGCACCAGTCGAGCAGCAGCAGCGGGAATGGGCGCTTCACAGACGCACACCGAACACAAATACCAGGACCTGGTGGAAAAAAGTGGATGTAAGTAGGTGTAAGGCAAAACCCTAAACTGATTCTCGTGGCGTGAATCAGCTGATTCGCTGTCTGTAGCTGTTTATGTGACCGGGTCATGTCGAGGCGCAAAAGTCCTGCGTCTTACCAGTTCCGCGGGAAGAGATTTATTTGCATATTTTATTTGGCTTGTTCTTGCATTTAAATGCCTTCATTTGGCTCCATAAATGATTTCAAACGGGTGGAAGTATTAAATAAAGAAATGGACCAAACAGAAGTGAGAGAAACTATTTTTAGAAAAAGGAATCTGCTGAAACATCTTCGGCATACAGTTTGAGTATATGGGGTTAGGTTTGATCTGAGTGAGACTTTGAACTGTTTTACTGCTTTTCTCTCATAAAGTGCGGCTGTGACCTGATTTCTTTTTGAGCTCAGTCGGAGATGTTCACGAACTCCGGTGTTTTGGAGTGTGTGATAAGATTGTGCAGCCATCGCTTCAGCACACTGCTGTTTTCTGTAGGTGGGGGGATTTAATTGGTCCATGTAATAGAGGTTATTGTGTGTTCACCTTGCTTGTCACTCCACCCCTGACCAACATATATGTTTCTGTTTGGCCGCACAGTTTTCTGCTCATGCCTAACCCAACTCTGCAGCTACAGGTGCTTCTGCAAACATACACAGCCCCTGGGAGAAATTGGGGGGGGGGGGGTGGGGTGCACTGAAAACAACTGTAAATGTCTCCATCTTGATATGGATCAGGCAGAAGCAGCCTCTTTAAAGCTTTCAGTCTACACTGTGAGTTAATGATTCAAATGACCATTTGAAATGGGTCCTTTTAAGGTGAAGTGTGTTTGCTTTGTCATTAGACTGATGGCAGTAGATGTGATAAATTTGTTGAGTAATAGTCTTTGCAATTTATAAAAAAAAAAAAAGGCTGAGTAAGATAAGTTGTACAATGAATCATCTGCTTATTGTGATTAATGTGCGTACTGGGCACCAGATAAATGGTTAAAGCAGGGTAACTGGCTCCTCTTTGACTTCTGAATTAACGTCTTGCTTTTCTTTTCTTCCAGTTTCAGTAGAGCAGATCAAAAACCTTCATAAAAGATTTCAGCAGTTGAGCGGAAATGAAGAGACAATAAGGTAACCTGTTTGTTTAGTTGTAATTTGATTCTGTGTGTGTGGCAAAAACAATGTTCAGCTCATTTAGTCTTGTGAAAAAGAGCAGTCTTGCTGAAAATATTTGGGCATAAATGGAAAAATAGTCCCTGCCAGATTTTACTATGAAGTTAATGCAACTTCAGGCAAATAAGAAAATAGCTAAAATGCAGAAGCAGTATGTGAAAAAGTTAGTAGACTTTTTACTGATTCCAGGGGTTACTGCCAACCAGGTGCTTATAATAAGCTAATAAATGCAGAAGTTTTGTCAGTTTGCTGAGTATCTCCTTCCAAGGAGGAAAGCTATCAGAAATTATTTTAGAGAACTGGATGTTCCAGCTTGTCCAACCCAAGGTCAGACCATACAATGCTCAGAGAAACTGCAAAAAAGAGCTACATCTCAGACTTTACAGGCTTCAGCTGGCATGCTAAATGTTAAAGTTCATGACCGGACCACTAAAAAAAGACTGAACAAGATGAGGTGCTAGAAGAGGGGGGAAAAAACAAAACAAAAACATGAAAGCACAGCTCCAAGTTCCATCTAAACAAACTACAAGACTTCTGAAACCAAATACAACACATTAATGCAAACACCCCATGTCAGTTGTTATACACGGTGGTGGTAGGGTGATGATATGCTTGTTGTGCTGTTGCCGTTTCAAAAAGAAACTCCCCTGTACACCAAAATATTCAAAACGAAGGTGGCTTTTAGCTTAGATATTGTTCATTTTACACAGTGTAATGCCTTTGTTTGTTTGTTTGTTTATGAGGGTATTTTAACCTCCTCTGAGACCTGGCCAAGACCAGATGACTTTTTGTACACACTATGTCCTGATGTATAAAACATGGAATTGAAAGGAGGGTATTTTGTTTTCAGTGATGCTACATCAATACGTTTTTCCAGTTGCCACTAAAAATAAAGTTCAAAAGGTTTTTTAATGTAAGTTGTGGGTATATCTGGTAATTATTGCAAACTAGATGCAAACTAGGAATGTGATTACACACACTGAAAAGGTACAAATTCAGACTTATCAGGCACATATATTTTATGATATGTTGATGCATCTGAAAACAAACAACCTTCTATTCACGCAGGAACAATCAAAATCACTGGTAGTGTTAAAACATGTTACTTCTCTTTGGAGAATTGAGGAACAAATGTTCAGTGTTTCCTCCTTCAGTTTTACCTACAGGCAAAAATCCATCCTACTTCCACATATTGTATGAAAATGAGAGGTATTTATATGTGGGGATGCTCTGCAATCCCACTTTTTCTTAATGTGATGGATTTTCTCTTGTTACTGCAGCAGAGAAAACCTGAACAGCATACCAGCCCTCGCCAACAACCCCATCAAGAAGCAAATTATTGAAGCATTTTTTGATAAAAGGTGGGTGTAGTTGAATAAACCATATTATATTTGTTCTACCTACTGCTAATGGTCATGTAACTTAATATTAAAAAGCTTATTGTGATGAAGATTCTACATTAAATGTGATTGAACTTAACTGCTCCAATTAATGTAATTCATCCAGCTGAATATTTGATCTCAGATAGCATGTTTGTGACCGGGCCCTCCATTGAAGGGCCAGCTATCACCAGCCGTTAAGGTAAAGACATACAGTGGAACTTTTAGCAGTTTTTCTCAGCGACGTGCCCCCTATTGGCGGCTAAACTAGCATCCATCTTGTATCGTACCAGCACTGTGAGCTGTCTCCACCCAGTAAAAGACAGTTTTATCTTGACTCTTGTTCTGTTCCTTCCTCTCTTTCTTTTCCTCTCTTCCTCCGGTAATGTTTCCTTGCGTTTCTTTACCGAATCCTCCATGATGTGCGTTCAAAACACCCACGGTGTTCATACCTGGTTCATGTCCGTTGGCTAGTAAGTGACGCGGTGCTGCAACCAATAGTCGGTTTCAAAGTCACAGTCGCATGCTAGATGGGAATCTTACATACTGCTTTTTCTGAGCCCTGGGACGCCTCTGGGCAGCTCAAAAATGCGCAGAATGAATGTTGGTGTGCCATCAAAACGAGTCAAACACATATTTTTAAGCTCTAAAAGTTAAGTTGTGTGTCTTAAACTCGGTCTGTTTGATCACTATACTTGGTCACATTTAGTGTAAGTATGAAGCTTTGTTTCTTTCCAGTGTTAAAGCTGTTATATTAGCTGCTAATACTGTGGCAATCTCAGGGTGCACTTTGTGAAAAGAAAAAAGAAAAGAGAGAGGGAGATCATTTTGAACATTTTTATTCTGTAAAATGAGCAGCGGGCCAACACTATAACAGACTATATGAAAATTGTTTCAGATCAGGGAACCTGCATGTCAGAGTTATGCTCAAATTCAGATTTTTCAGATAAAAGCAGTTTTAACTTTGTTTATGGGCAGAAAATGATGAAAATTAAAAGGGTAAGATGTACCTGACTTTGCCTTCAGTTCACATCTAGTATCTTTGTGCTAAGTCTTTATTTTGATTACATTATATCCATTTTTCAGCGCTCCATACCATGCTGTTTTGTGCAATTGTGACTTTATATGAGGTTTTTATTCTCACATGCCTTTTTTTTTTTAACTTGAGGTGGAACATAAAAACACTCATACATC
Organism: Atherinomorus stipes; assembly: GCA_023101725.1. Lineage (NCBI taxonomy): Eukaryota > Metazoa > Chordata > Actinopteri > Atheriniformes > Atherinidae > Atherinomorus > Atherinomorus stipes. The sequence goes on along the minus strand of JALJCO010008795.1, from coordinate 362,441 downwards.
ATAAATGAGAAGGACCAGGTGGTTTCTTCCCTCATTTTCTTCATCAGGAGAGATGAGGTCTGAAAAAGCAGCAGTAAAAGCTTTTCATCTGACCTCTGATTATTTTTAACTTCTAACTGTAAGGCTTAGCTAATATCCCAAATAAGTAGGCAAGTGTTGGTGTGTGGCTCCAGGTCACCCCCAAGAAGCAGAATTTTCTTTCTCTGATTTAACGTTTTCTCGTGGAGATAGGCTCAAATTTGAATTTTTCATATTCTCAGTCGCATTGCATTAGTGTCCACCGCAGCGCGAAGCCTGAGACTTTACTGCATGAAAGAAAACTGTTTGAAACTCAATGACGCTTTCACTCACCCCCTCCCCTAAATAGAATTTTTCAAGGGGCAACATGGCCATCAAATCGCACCCTTGGCAAGCTACAACTCATTTTTAATAGATGAGGGGCACCTTGAATTTCTTTGCATAGCTTTTTAAACTTGATTTTGCTTGAAATGTCTCATTTGGATAATATTTGAGGAGAAAGTTTTGATTTTATCCAGTGAAACACTCCTCAAACAAAAGGAAGGCTGTCTGCATTTCATCATTTATGACCAGATTGTGCTGATCTGGTGGAGGATCTTAAAGGAATAGTTCACCCACAGAATGATTTAACTTCATTTTCCACTTACCCTCATGGTGAGCAAGACTCTGGAGCACTTTTTTGATATCTCAAATGCAGCCGGTGATCAGGAAGGCTTCTCTTTCCCCCCAACTTTCATATAATGGAGTTTGCTGGGACCCGAGCCAAAAAGGTCCACAAGTCCACAAAAACTTGTCAATATTCCTCCATACTGCTCGTTCAATGTAATCCAAGTGTCTTGAGTGGGTAGCATCCAGAATTTCTTCGAAACTACATCATTTAGTGTATTTTTAGAGCCTAAACAGTAGTACATCTTACTTCTGCAAAGCGCGCATATGCGCGTTCAGGAAACTTCGGAAGCCTCGGCGTTCAAAGCCTACTCTGCCGATAATGCAAGCGTAGAAGAAGAAATTCGCTGATTACATTGTGCTGCAGACAAACCAGGACAAACGCAAGAGGGGTTGGATATTGACCTAAAACAAAGAAAGAAAGAAAAAGAGAACGTGCGATCTCGTCTGCTGCGGCTGCCGTACTACCGTTTAGGCTCTAAAAATATACTAAATGATGTCGTTTCGAAGAAATTCTGGATGCTACCCACTCAGGACACTTTCATTGGACGAGCAGTATGGAGGAATACTGACAAGTTTTTGTGGACTTTTATGGACCTTTTTTGGCTCGGGTCCCAGTGAACTCCATTATTTGAAAACAAGAAGCCTTCCTGATCGCCGGCCGCATTTGAGATATCAAAATCCAGAGTCTCGCTCACCATGAGGGTAACAGGAAAATAAAGTTAAATCCTTCTGCGGGTGTACTATTCCTTTAAAGAGAGAGCTAACAGGAGATGATAGGGAGGTGCTGCAGTAATATCTACAGTATAATAAGGGAGAATTGCATATATTTTGAGCAATACAGTTCTAAAATCTGTTCTGAATCACAAAATTAAATAATTCAAGTGCAAAATCAGGATGCATCCACTTGGAGGTCTTCCCTTTTGACAGCCAGGCTTTCAGCTCCAGTGGCTGGACTAAGCTAACTCCCTGCTGATGGAATTTAAAAAAGACACAACGGGCTTCTCTTCCTTTGGAGAACCTCTGAGCATGTGCATGAAGTCAGTGCTTGTACTTCTATTTGTTTAGACAGATGGGGAAATGGGCTGTAGGGAAGAAAAAGAAGGAAAAAAAGACTGAAGGTGACCAATACTGCGTATTCATCCAGTTTGTAATACAAAATGTAATCTCCCCATTAGCTTGAGGGAACTAGTGTTTTATTGTAATGATAAGAAGTAATAATTTTAATCAGCCATGTTTTATTTTTAGTAAGCAAAACAATCCAGAGTACTGCCCTGAGATCTAAAGTAGAGATTTATAGACATGTGACTTCTGTGAAAAACAAATCATGTGGCTTAGAGGACAAATGTAGACCACATCAAGCCTCACTGGTTTTTGCATTGCTTTTGGTTTTTGATCCAGGAACCAGCATGAAAATGAGGTGGGCTCCTCTGAGGAGATCGGCTTTGATCAGTTCATCATGGTCATGTCCCACTTCCGCCCTCCGACTCTGAAAACGACAGAAGAGGAAAGGCAAGCTATGAGGAGAGAGAAGCTTCGCTGTAAGTAGCATTCCAACTTTAACAGCTCAGCATGTGCTGCTGCCTGGAGCTTCTCTTCATCGGTGTCCAAACAGTGATGTGAATAGCTTATTTCAGTCGCCACAAAGAGTGTGGTGATGCGTAGCGATGTGAACGAGCACAAATTCCTCCCAGCATGTTGGATGTCATGTGGGAGAGGTTCGCTGCCATTCGTGGCTCAGCTCCTGTTACGTCCCAGCTCTGCTAGGGGTTGGGGACGCAAACAAAAGACTGGTTTCAGATAGAAAAGGTGGAGTAAAAGATGTCTGTTGTTCAGGAGGTGATTAAGGCCTTAACACATAACCTGGAAAACTGTAACTGAAAAGGAGATGGGGTTAGAGATGCTGCTCAAAGGAATATATAAAAAGACAAAGCCTAACACTGAAAGGGGGAACCAAATGGAGAAAACCAACACAAACCTAGTCTAGGAAGCAAAAAGGGAACGAGCAGCACCATAAACTAAGACCTGTAACCAAAACTCAACTACAACAAAACAAGATCTAGCTATCCCAACTCCAAACTATCAGTGCAAATTACAAACAAAGAAAAGGGGATCCAGCAATTAATCCATTAACCAAACTTAAACACCTGGAAATCAAAAACTAAAGAAACAAAGTTACCAAACTAAAGTCACCAAAAACCAGAAATGAAACAAACTAAGGCCTAACTGTTGCCAAGCAGTTGCCGATGACTGAATGTCTGCTGGGTTCTTTTATAGTAGTATGGATACACCTGGAGCTGTTTCCCATGAGTCGTTAGCGGTGGAGGGAGGGAGGAGATGATGGTGGTGGGGAGCCAGGCCAATGAGAACGGAGGGGTCAAGCAGGAGGATTTGCATGCAAAATGAAAAACAAACTCCCAATATATATATATATATATATATATATATATGTGTATGTATGTGTATGTATATATATATATATATATATATATATATATATGTGTGTGTGTGTGTGTGTGTGTGTGTGTGTGTGTATGTATGTATATATATATATATATATATATATATATATATATACACACACACACCAATATATTGGGATTGATTTGAATCAAATGCTTTTTAAGATCAAGTAACAGAAACATCAACAAGTTTCTGTTGATCATACCTTTCACTGAATCTGTTAATACCAGAGATGTTGAACTATTTTATCTGAATCCATATAAACTGTCTATTGGTAGGTTTATATATCAAATTTTTTCAGCTTTTTATTGAACTTGTTTTTTTTTGTTGTTGTTGTTTTCAAAGATTTTGGAGAATTGTGGAGAAGGAGGCATGTAATTATTGAAGTGGTGTCTATTATTAATATCACAAGCTTCACTTCCTGACATTCCTAAAAGAAGAAGAGCAAAGAATACATGATAATTATGGTAAAGTCTGATTGTGGTGCTCAGGATCAGACTGGTCCTGGGTCTGATTTTCAAAAGGCTTCATCTAAAAGAATGTACCGTGTTTCCTCAAACTGGAGAAAGTGGCTTAATAATTGACTATAAGAGTACAGGCTGCAGCCGACACCTGCAGAAGTTTGAGATGTGGAAGTCCAAGGCATGGGGAGATGGGTTAAAGATTATTCAGATTTTCTAAAATGGTATAATCAGATCAGTTAGTGTAGATGGACGCTGCCTGAGGAAGGAAATGAGTGTTTCCCTTGTTCGTGCCACAGAACTGTTGAATGTGAAGTTCGGTCAACAGAGCAAATCTTTGTAAAGGTCAGGGGAGACGAAGCGCTGACATTTCTAAAATCGATTCACGACTATGATGAGATTAGTTATATTCTGTTGCTCTGGCTCTGACCTGCCTTGAATGGTCCGCTTTGTTTTCTTATCTCTGCAGTACGATAAACATTCTTCTAATCACAACTTCCTTTGTTCTGATCCTGGGATTTGTTCATGGGAATTTCCTCAAAACTCAGACCACTTAACTGTTGTTGTTGTTTTGTTTTTTTTTCTCAGTTTTGTTCAACATGCATGACACAGACAGTGACGGCACCATCACGTTAGAGGAGTACAGAAAGGTAAGACAAACGACCTCTTCTGTTTTTCTGCTGTTCTCCCATTTAAATAACACAAAGTCGTCTCTTTGAAAGATTTAAAATCACATTAATCTTCAATAAATCATTTAGCATACAGCCATGTATTTATCTACAGGTTTCAAAAAGACAATATTAATGCAAGAGCACATTATTTATCAGTCAGTATTATTAATTTGCAAATATAAAAAATGTAAAACTCCACATGATGCAATCTTTCATGCAGAAAATTCTCTTTCTTACACAGATGAAGACAAGAATAAAAAGAAAGAAAAATGACCTTCAGTCAGTAGTTTCCCAGTTTACTAAATTTGATTCCCCTTTTGATGCATGACGTACTTTCCATAATTCTTTTTAATGCATTAAATAGCCAGAGGTGACCTCCATGTAAACAGAACTGAACCTCATTATGGACAAAATGATTCTTAAATGCTAAAATATGCACATGTATGTAAAAACATTAGCGTTTTTCTGATTACTTTGCTCAGGTTAAACTCTTGTCTTTGTCATGACCCCATGGAAATATCCCATCAGATACATTAATACACTGCTGCCCATTACAGCAAGACATTAATTAGAACATAAACTCACCTGCTGCTTTATTAGCTTCACCTGCGCTTTATCTTTTTTTCCTTCAGTACTGTTTCAATTCTTCAGGTTCAACAAGGTGTTGGAAACATTCCTCAGAGATTTTGCTTCGTCAACATCATAGCATCACACAGTTGCTGTACATTCATGATGAGAATCTACAGCTCCTCATCCCAAAGATGCTGTATTGACTGTAGAAGCCACTGGAGTGCAGTCAATCAAACTTTATTTATATAGCACTTTTCATACAAATAAAATGCAACTCAAAGTGCTTAACAAAAACAAAGACAATAAAAAACATGAAACCCTCATCCATCCCACCCCCACAAAAAGACCAACAAACATATACATACTGTAAGCACACGTGCATGCTCACATCCATGCACGCACGCACGCACACACACACACACGCACAGATCACCCAGCCAAAAGAAAAAAGTCTAATACAGTAACAGGTACGGCAACATGGCAAAGCACTGAGGATCCAGGTGAGGAAAAACAACCTATAGGGGGGGCCATCCACGCCGAGAGGCGCCACAGTCTGAAGCCACAGGGAGCACTGCCAGAGAGACCCCCCAAACCAAACAGTCCAGGACAAACCCCACGCATGGTGTGGAGTCCCCCAGTCCTCCGGGCCCAGGGGATCCCCAAGACAGCACCCCTGCAGGCAGACCGGACACAACTCCCAATGTGGAGGGCCCCCACGAGGAAACACTGGAGCTAAAAGCTAAATGCTTAAAAGTGCTGTAAACAGTTGTAAATAACTAAAAAAAAACATCTATAAAAATTTGGTATTTAACCGTAAGACATAAGAATTAAATTTAAAAATAAAAAATAAAAATAAATAAATAAATAATAATCTATAAAAGCAATAGAGAATAGAAATATTAAAACAATAAGAATAAAAGAGTAAATGAAATCAGATAAAAGCTAAATTAAAAAAGTGAGTCTTGAGTCTCATTGTCATTGGACTCATTGTCATGTTCCAGAAAGCAGTTGGGGATGATGTGAGCTTTGTAACATGGGGCATTATCCTGCTGGAAGTAGCCATCAGAAGAGGCTACATTGTGGTCATAAAAGGATGGACATGGTCAGCAGCAATACTCAGGTAGGCTGTGGTGGTTAAATTGTGCTAAGGCAGGGGTCTGCGACCTGCGGCTCCAGAGCCACAAGTGGCTCTTTGGACCTTCCACAATGGCTCTCAATGACAGTGACTAAAAATTTGAAAGAACTGAGTAATATTCAAAAATACAGATGATAACAAATGTGGGTTTTAGCAGTTTTTTATAGGAATAATTGCACTTAATTTTTACAAGTAAAAGTACCAGTGATTTTTTTTTTTCTACATCTGTTTCTCTTCTCATTAGCTTGGAAATTCTGGGATTCTTCTGCAACACACGGTCTCAAAAGAGCAAGATCCCATAGAGGAAAATGGAACTATCCCTTTTTTTTGCAAAGGTTTTATTTTATGTGTGGTTTTGTATGGAAGAGGATTAGGGCCACTGAAGAAAAATAAATTCTGGAGAAAAAAGTCAGAATTCGGACTTTTTTCCAGAACATAAAAAAAATGTCTAGATAATTTTTTTTCCCAATTTCTGAAAAAAATCAAAATTATGGGAAAAATGTCAGAATTCAGACTTTTTAAGAAACTTAAAAACAAAATCTCCCAATTTTTTTTCTATTTTTTTTAATGTTCGAGGAAAAAAGTCCAAAATCTGACTTTAATCGCATAATTTTTTATTTCTTCAGTGGCCCTAATCCTCTTCCGTAGTTTTGTTTTCCAAAACGTAAAAGTCGAAATAAAACTGTAGTTCTTTATTAATTTTTTTTTTTGCCATTTTTAATGTAAGTATTCATCAAAAATTTTAAGTTGTCTTTTTAAAAAAAGGCTCAGAAATATTTGCAGCTCAGGACGACTATTATTTAGCTGGGTTGAGGCAAAAATTGCTCTTTGGACTGTAAAGGTTGCAGACCCCTATACTAAGGGGTTCAAAGTGTGTCGAGAAAATATCTCCCACACACCGTTATACCACCAGCAGCCTGAAGCCTTGACACAATGCTTTGACTGGAGGGGCACCTTGCATGGTCTTCCAGGGATGCCTGCAGAGATTTTTTTTTTTAAGGGGTGGCCATAGAAAATAGCAGGGTGGACAAGGGTTATTAAAGGACGCCTTTCATTTTTTTCAGCCTGGACCTTATTTGTAAGAATTTTTACGTGCATTTACTCACTGGTAACATTTCTGTGTCACTCTGACTTTGGACGCTATTTACATTTGTTGTAGATCTGCGTATATTCATATCGTGAAGGGGGCAGTATGAATGGGCCTCTATATAAGGTATTATCTGCAGCAAAACTCCTTCATTTCACCAGACGAATAAACGAACAAACAAGTGCTATTGTTTTGTGAGTGCAGATTTGGGGGCGTTTCTACTCATCTACCGGCCGTGCACGCCCACAACACTGTAGTCATGCTGATAAAATGAACAGCAGATAAATTAACAAGCTTGATTTCCTCCATTGTTGTTCGGTGTGCATGTGTGTCACAAACACTTGATTTCACAAAACTTTGCTATGACAACCTCGCCCACACTGAAAACCATAGCTGAAGATGGCCTCAGTTGCCTTCAGTTGTAATATGAACAAACGTGTAGTGTGGTGCCGCCCCAATGAGGGCCGGGCTAACTAGGTGCTAATGTAAAAGGGGCATTAGGAACTGGTTGGGGTGGTTCTGCTGGGTGGTGCCTTCCTGGATAAATTTATATAAGAAAGACTGAGTTAATTAGGTGTGACAGACCCGCGGGGTCTACAGCAAAATGCCAATGGTTGCAAATGTCTAGTGTAATATTTTTTTATTCATTTTATTTTCATTAACTTATAAACATTTTGACATTCAAAAATCAAATAAACCTGCTGCACGGTGTTAATAGTACATAAATTTTAATATTTTTTTCTGGGGAGGCCAGTAGTGTGGCCAGGTTTTTGTTCAGGGTGGCACTGGCCACCCCTTGGGGTCACCATTGAGGTCTTCTGCTGCTGGAGCTCATCTGTTCCAGGTTCTGGTTCAGTGAGCTTTGCATTAAGAGATTGTATTCTGCAAACCTTAGCTTGAACCAGTCTGCCCATCCTCCTCTGACATCAACAAAGCATTTTGGTCCAGACAGCTGTTGCTACCTGGATATTTTCTCTTTTTTGGACCAAATTGAAGAGATGGTTGTGGATGGAAAAATCCCAATAGACCACTGACTCCAGCACCAACAACCAACCATTTGAAGTCACGTACTGTAAATCCCCTTTCTTCTCCATTCTGATGCTCAGTTTGAACTTCAGTAAGTTGTCTTGGCCATGTCTACATGCCTGAATGTACTGAGTTGCTGCCATGTGATTGGCCCATTATATGTTTGTGTCAACAGACAAGCAATTGAACCGTTGTTTAAATGGCTGAGTGAGGATATCCACTAAATGAGTGGTTCTCAACCTTTTTTCTACAAAGTACCCCTTCTGAAGTATTTTTGGTTGGGAAAAACAGATTTAAAAAAAATACAGCACTTTGTCATTTGTGTTTGGTTTATTAAACTGGAACTGTGCAAAACAATGGTAATGTTGCTTTCTTTGGCTCTTAGCCCTTTCTTTTCAGTCAGATTTCTACTACTTTTCAACCGTGACTGGTATGTGGAAGACATAGTTTCACACTATTACATTAAAAGTAACTTTAAAAACATACATAGATATTAAAAAACTTCACATACCCCCAGGAATACCCCGAAGTTCCCCCAATTTGAGAAAGGGGCTGGAAAGGGCACGTGACATTTCGCAATGCATTGTGGGCTTTACAGACAAGAGTTTTGGTTTAAAGCATAGTGCTGCAAGACACAGACTCATGGAAAATGGATGTAATCAAAGAGAATGTTGCAGTGGCATTAATGACTGATGTATCACTCTACCGTCTCCTTTTTCTCCATTGAAATCTGGCGTTATCTGCAGCTTTCACCTCCGTGAGTCAGAGATGTACCGACGGTCCCCAGTCAGTCCCGGGGTTTCATTCATTTCATACGCAGGCTCCCTCAAAGACACACACGCCCATAATTACTTTTAAAATGAGGCCAGTTAATGAACTCTAAAAGTCAATCTGCTATGAGTGAGGACATTTACAATATAAACCCAAATTTGATCTACAAGTAGAGGAAAGAGAATAAGAGGGTTTATGCTTTTACTTTGTTGGTGCTCTCATCTAGCGTTAGCTGGCTAATGCTAGCAGCCAGCTAAATGCTACATGTGAAACAGCATAACACTAACACCACAACACAGTAGTAACAGAACAGACCTTACCAGTCTGAAAATACTGCGAACACACCAACATTTTTGGTGGTGGCGTTGAAAGTGATATTTGGTCGTATTACAGCTGCAATCCAGGCCATTCTGCATTTCTTTGTTAGCTCACATATCCGAGCCCTATTGTATATGGAAAAATGGCCAGTGAGCATTTTTATTCATTTCAGAGTTTAAGGCCATTAATTGCTAAGAATGATCATCATAATGTAAAACAGACATAAAATCACTAAGGGTTAAGTCCAAAGTAGCTGTTTGAACTTAACGTTTGGACTCACTGAATCTTACTTTAAGTCTAATTCTTACAAGTTGTTCTTTAACCACTTGCTCATATTGAAACCCAGTAAGGATTTAAACTTGTCTAATGTTCTGCTCTAATTTAAGGTCGTAGAAGAGCTCCTGTCAAAATCTGGTGCCATCGGGCAGGAGGCTGCCAGGGCCATCGCAGATGCCGCCATGTTGGAGGTGGCGAGCACCAACGTGCCCCACATGGTAACAAAACTCACCCAAACCGAGCTGTTGGAAAACATTCCCACAGTAACACACTCCTATTCCTCCTCACCCCTACAGGCCCCGGATGATTTCTACGAAGGAATCACGTTTGAGCATTTTGAACAGGTTTGGACCTCCCTTTCAGCTTTCTTAGAGGGAATATAAATATATTTCACATAATGATGGTGTTTTGTTGTCCATCCACAGATTTTAAAAGGCCTTGAAATGGAGTCTAGGATGCATATTCGTTTTCTGGATGTG